>CAWUFW010002594.1:1200000-1891101 GCA_963921515.1 Calotriton arnoldi | reverse complement strand
CTCTGCTCCCTTGAGTGTTCTTCTATGGAAGCTCAGCCAGTGCTCCTCTGCCCCCTTCCTGTCTGGGGTTCTGATGGACAGGCTGTGCCCCCTCTTTTCTCTTGCCTTCCCTGTGACTGCTGTCCTAATGATTTGGCTTCACTCAGTAGGCATGTTGTTGCCCTGTTGACAGCGTATGGCGTTTTCCTCCGGTTCACGGGTACTCGGGCAGACTCTGTTGTCAGCTTCAATATCGGACTTCGAGTAATTGTGGAGCAACCCATTGCGGTTTTCTCCTGGACATTGATCTGTTTGAGATTATGTTCGTGTTCACTCACTTCTGTGAATTTTTATTGATCGATAGCCAGAACTTGTTATAAACATTCAAGGCCCCTGAAGAAGGGATTCCCTATCCCGAAATGCATTGGGCATCTTCATCAACAGAATGTTCAAGAAATTTGTGTTTTTAAGAATAATACAAGAGACTTTGTTCGCAACCCTTTGGGAAAAATTGGATGTTGTTGAAAATTCATATGTTATTGTTCTTGCTTGTTCAATTGATATAAACAACAAGATTAAACCTTTAATCAAATAAACAAAAGAATGATATTTGAGAATTCTATATTTTGCAACAGTATATAATTTTTGATTAAGTGATAAATTTGATTTGAAGCTGTGCAGCCAGGTATCAATTGAAGTGTCACTTGTTTAGGTTTTGAATTTATAGTAGAGGCAGGCAACCTCTCCCTGACCTGCACGCAAGCTAGAGAAATATGGGTTAGTAATGCGTGCATTTCAGTAGAAGTATTAGCTGTGTGCAACACAACCTACGTTAGTTGCCCTGTTGCTTACCATACTGTGGCAAGTGGTAGTCTGCCACTGGGCAGTTGGCTGGTGACCCTGGAGTGGTGTTGGCCCAGAGCCGGTGGGGAACGCTGCTGCTCGATAGCCCCACTTCTTGGTGGTTTCTTTCTGAGGTTTTGCTGTTTGGCCTTTCTATTCCGCTTCTGTACTACTCTGAGTCAATTGTCTCTTGACTGTCTTGGGGGCATTCTTGTTGCTCTAGTCCCTAGTGTTTTTTTCTGGCTTCAGAGTGGCCTTGGGCCTATCGGATGGCTGTCTCTCTGTGCAGAGGTCATTTGTTTGACTCTTCGCTTTGCAGGGATGATTGTCTCTTGGTGACTCTCTCTCATCTTTCGGTTTTGTCTCTAGTCATGAAGCTTTATGGATGCATTCCTGTGGGTCTTTGGCAGAGATGTTACTTTGATGTTGTCTATTGTGTTATTCTGTATTGTGGCCTTCTTGTCTGCCTGTGGGCTGGTTCGTTGGCTCCTTGTTACCCCTTCATTGTGTTTTTTTATTCCTATTGCTATGATGTCATATGTGGCGTACCAAGGATTTGCAGGGCCGCATACTCGTCACATTTGTGATGGAGAACCCTGCCTGCCAATCCCTGAATCAGGTCCTATGTCTGTTTCATCTCATCGTAACTACAGAAGATAGTCTTAAAGACATTATACGTGCCTTTGAATACCCACAAAGAGTTAACTCTGTGCTGTTAATCTCATTTGTATTGCATTTCCTTGACTGGCCACTCTGTTGCTGTCCAAGAAACATCCTCGGCTCATAATTGATATTTCAGGGGGTCCATTTACCACGACATGTTCAGCTGCAAATGTATGTTTCCGGATAAAAATGCCTTAATTTACGCCTGACGAGTTCACAAAAGGAATCCTGGCAGGTGTAAATGGGTTTAACTGGGTTGCTTCTATGAAATCACCTAACCACGACTGCAGAGAAATGCACAGTAGAAAATGGATGGAAAGTGCGCAGAACTAGGAGGGATTAGCCTTGTAAATCTGTGAACGCCCATGTGGACATTCACATTCTCTGACTCAACCATTTCCCACCCTATTAATGATTGGAGATTTACTCCAATAAAGGGCTGGAGGAACTCCCCTTCCTGGATGGTCAGGGGAACAGATCATCGCAAACTTTAAGGAGATGTAGGCAATGCGGCAGTGCTTAATTTGTAAAACAAATAGGTGCCAGGGCTCTTGTCAGGAGGCCACTGCAGCTTGCACCACCCGTTGCCCCTGCCAGCACTGCCAATGACAGAACCAACACAACTACTAACCATCACACTCCTACAATTGAGACCATTCGGAGTATTTCAGGCCCCCACAGCTATAAGAATGGCTTGGGCAGCAGGTAATAGTCATTCTTAATGTATATTGAATTAATAATTAACTGTTGTTGTGTCCATCTCTATATTAGCCAGACAGCGCCACCTTGTGGCAGACTGTCACAAGCACTGGTGTTGACAATTAAGTGCTGATGCCGAGCACCGGAAACCACCGGCTCAAATTAAGCACTGGGAAGGGGTTTCTGTGGGGAAACATATCTAACCCATGGAGAGAGAAAAAAAGAAAGCTATGTGCATTTGTATTTTGGGAATCATTTCCTCAGTGCTTAAGTCTGTGCTATGTAGGTTTATGCACTTAGCAATGGAGCCTGTGGATTATGCTCCTGGTGCAGCCTTCTAGGTGCACTACTGGAAATGCTTGTGAATCCCAAACAAGAGTAATGCTGCTCCCATTCATAGGAGTACTGTAAAGGGTGCAGGCTTACTGCTTTGTTTTTTAATTACCTCCTCAGTGTATTTCAACCATGTTCATGCCTGAATTGGCAAAATAAAAGGAGAATTTCAGTGCACAAAAGAACATGACTCCTAAAGTTCTCAAATTATATTCATTCATTGCAATGTAGTGTGTGGTGTTGATCTGGAAAAAATCCCATTTACGGCTTATTTCATGTCACATTCTGAGGTAGCCAAAGTGGCAATGACATTTGTATGTCAATCAATCCATCAATCCTTCAATCAGTCAATCAGTATTTGTAAAGCGCTGCTAATCACCCGTGAGGGTATCCAGGCGCTAGGTTGCTGGGCTCTGTCGAAAAGCCAGGTCTTAAGTCTCTTCCTGAATTCCACCAGCGAGGGGGATGTCTGGAGGGGGAAGGGGAGGGGGAGGGGGAAGGGGAGGGGAGGGGGAGGGGAGGCCGTTGAAGGACTTGAGGGCGAGTTCGGAGAAGGAACGGCTCCCGCTGTGGCTTCAGCGGATCTGCGGTGTCTGTGCGAGGGAGGCGGAGCGAAGGTCTCTGGATGGTCGGTGGAAGTTCAGGCGTGTGCACATATGCTCCTGTGAGCCACACATGCGACACACTGGGGGAGAGAGCCTGATCCCGGTGCCGAAAACACAAAAATTGATGCCCAAAAACAGGAACTAAAACAAGTAAATGAGCGAGTTGAGCCCCTGTGCCATGAACAACCCTCTCTGTAACAGGTTGTAACTCTGGGTACTTGGGTAAGGTCTAGTGTCAGCTGAGTGAGTTCTCCACAGGGCCTGTGCTTTCTGTACCGCTGCACTGATATCACACTGGCATTGATGCCATCATTCCCGATGTGCCTGGAACACTCTTCATTTTTAATCACAAACAAGGCTGTGTGTTCGATTTCTCAATACCCCCTGCCCACTCCAAAAACCCTGCACTTCAAACAAGTCGATGGTGAAATATCCCCCAGTTCCATTCTGTTTGTCCATGCTGACATGCATGCATGGGCACATTTCACGTAACAAACGCCACCACCGCAGCTGGAGTGAATGATGTCCATTTTTGAGCCTAAAAGTGACTTTCTTTCTCTTTTCCCCAGTTTGCACCTTCTGCAGTGCCATGCTGTGCCAAGTCACTCTCTGTTTCCACCACATTTCTAATTAGCTCTGTGATGGAACCATTAACATTTTACATGCATGAGAACCACAGCGCCTGCACTTCTCTTCATCCCTACTGTCCCTGTCAGTTACTACACGCCAACATAGATTTTTGGAGCAGTAATGTTTTTTTCTAAAATGTAGCCCCTGACAACATGGAAGTATTCAGTCAAGAAACAATGTGCCGAGCTGCTTTACAAATAGACATTTGAGCGCGTGGTTGCGTCAAGTCACACATGCTGAATCATATGGGCAGACAGCCTAGATCACCAGAGGTTCCAGCAGAGAGCGCGAGGTGTGGGGGAACCATCTCTGGATCCAAACGCCCTCGCACAACCATCTCAGAAAAGGAAGTTATGGGATAAAATGGTGAATAAAGTGAATGTGGTGGGAGCAGCGATATGAGAAGCAGAGAACTGTAGGAAAAGATGACAGGACAAGATTGTGGGGAAGACATTGCGAGCTAAAGGACATGGGAGCGTCGACACCTGTGAGAACTATCCTGGTGGTAGGTACTGCTGTAGTACTGGACTCTTTCCAAGCATCCTCCCTCAAGTGCTGCACTTCTGCTGGTGAGAACATCAGTGCTCAGCACGAGGAATGAAGGGTACTGTGCACTGGTGCTGGGTGAATAGCCAAGAGTCCAGGGACTCTCCTCCACTTTGGAGCTCCTCCCACTGAGTGTTCAACCAATCACTTCACTCATCAGCTTCAGAACAAGTTTAAGACTCAGCTCTTTGCTGAATATGAGATGTCACTTTTAGAAGCCTCAGCTGCAGTCCCAGGGGTGTGCAAGCACTTTAGACAGAGCATAACCTGAGACTATGCACCCGGATGGTAGAGGAGAGGCAGCATGGGTCTATGCAGCGAGCATTGACTGCTGAATGCTACCAAAGCAGGGCTCAGGGCATGGTCACAGTGCGTAAGATGTCTGATGACAAGGACACAGCAGCCGCTAACTCCTCTGATGGCTCAGCCCCTCCAACATGGCCTGCACTTTGTGCTCCTGAACCCCACGGCCCTGTTACCAGGAAAAACAGAAAGTGATGACGTTTGTATAGCATCAAATATTTCTGTGTTCTACAAAAGTATTACACTAGTGACCAATATATTTTTTTAAAAAACCCAAGCAATTGTTAATTACAAACATGTCCTACCTACATTCTGTGCAAATTACACTATATACAATGTTAAACACATTAGCGACAAATGCAAACAGTTATTAAAAAAAGGCTTGATGCAACAATCAGGAACTGCACTATATATATATATTTTTTTTTTACAAAATAAGAGTCACTGAAAGAAATTTGCAATGAGTCTTTTGCTTACCTCTGTAGCTTACCTGTGCCCTTTTAGTTCTGGTGTTAGCCAAGACCTTTTGATTTGCTTAAAATATGTATAATATGCTTACATATAGGGTTTCAGCCCCCTCTCTTCATCCTTCATCCATTGGTCTGTTGCTGTGACATTCACATTTTTCTTCTGTCCACTACAGAATGTAGTGGGGCAGTGGGCCAGCCTACTTAAGCCACTGGCTAGCTTTACTTTGAGTGGCTGCATTTTGCGTACTCACAAGGAGCACATCCACACACAAGGTAGTTCCCTTCAGTATCAGTGTTTTTGTTTTTACTTTATAATTTCTTTAGTGTGACGTTTGTGTTTAGAGCCTGATGTGATAGCAGGATGCTTCTGATGCACCATCCATCTTTATCAGATTTCATCTCCTGCTGATGCTTTTGTAAATTCTTTTTCGATTGTTTTGCTTTTCTAACTACTGCTATTTCACAGTATACCAGATTGTGCCCGTTTGAAACTGTTATGTATCAAGTTATTCTATTTTTACTTGTTTTCTTTCTCTCCTTCTTTCTTTCCTTTTTTCTTTCCTTCTTTAATTATTGCCTTCTTTGTTTTTTCTCTTTCCTTTCCTTTCCCTTCTTTCTTTCTTTTTTCTTTCTTTCTTTCTCTTTTTCTCTCTCTTTATTCCTTTCTCTCTTTCTTTCTTTCTCCTTCTGTCTTCCTTGCTTTTTTCATACCTTCTTTCTTCTCATCTTTCTTTCTTGTCTGCCTCCTTTCTTGCATGTTTTCTTTATTGCCTGCTTCCTTTCTTTCACTATCCTGCTTTCTTTTTTCTTTCCTTCTCATTCTTCCTTTCTCTTGCCTTCTTTTATTCTTTCTTTCTCTTTTTTATATTGCCTTCTTTCTTTCTCTTTCCTTTCCTCTTTCTTTCTTTCTTTCTTTCTTTCATTCTTTCTCTCTCTTTCATTCTTTTTCATCTTTTCTCTTTCTTTCTCTCTTTTCCTCATTTCTTCTTTCCTTCTCTCTTTCTTCCTTCCTCTCCTTCTCTCTCTTTATCTCCGTCTCTTTCTTTATTTCTCTTTCCTTCATTATTTCCTTTTCTTCTCCTTTGTTTGTTTGTTTCTTTCTTTCTTCCTTAGTTTCTTTTTTTTTCTTTCTTTCTTTTATTCTTTCTTTCGCCTTCCGCACTATTATTTTAATTTGACTGTTCCTTTCCAGTATTCTTACCACACAGGGGAGCCTGTGCAGTAAGAAGGGGTTGCTGGACCCCAGTTAGCATATTTTGGTTACACCCCTTTGTTTAATTGCAGAAGCACATAGTCGCGCTTCGGAGCTTGGCCATGCCCCCAGCCATTCCCCTTGATGTCGGCCCTCTTAAAGGACCGAGAAGCACGTACGCGCAGCGTCACCATTGCAGCCATCTGAAACGGCAGTTTGTTTTCCTTATAAATGACAAAAAAACAAATGTACCTTGAGGAATCATTCATCTATAACTTAATTTTTCGAGCTGTCACATGTGTGAACAAAATATTCATCAGTCAGGGAATTTCTCATTAATTTTTTTTTTTTTGATTCAATCAGTTTTATAAAAAAACACGGACTGACCACCACTGCATCCACTTCACCTACAGGAAGCCCACCACGCACCACCGCACCGAACAAATGCCTCGCCGCTGCTGGAGCAGAGTCACGGAAGACCAGCTAACCACAACCCTCGCCCTGAGCCCACCCGCCGAACCCTCCGACCCCGACACCGCCGCCCGCAACCTCAGACAGTGGATCGACGACTGCGCCAACACCCTCGCCCCGCTCAAGAATCCGCCCAACAGCCACACCAGCAAGAAAGCCACCTGGTTCACCGAAGACCTCCAGGCCTCCAAACGAACATGCCGAAAACTGGAGAAGATCTGGCTCCACGAACGGACAGCGGACAGCTACGCCGCCCACAAGAGCGCCACCCGCAGTCACCATCACCTTATCAGATCCGCCAAAAGGGCCTCACTCAAAGACCGCCTAGACAACAACGCACACAACAGCAAAGAGCTCTTCAACATCGTGAAGGAACTCTCCAACCCCAGCTCCAACACCAACGACATCCAGCCGTCGCGAGACCTGTGCGACTCACTGGCCACCTTCTTCCACCGCAAAATCGCAGACATCCTCGACAGCTTCAACACCACGACCGCCCCGGCAACCACCGAGACCACTGCCCCCACAACCACCAACCGCCTGCTCTCCTGGACCAACATCAACGACGAGGACACCAGCGAGATCATGAACACCATCCACTCCGGTTCACCGCTAGACCCGTGCCCTCACCACATCTTCAACAAAGCCAGTACAGCCATCGCGCCCCATCTCCGGAAAATAATCAACATCTCCTTCGAGACAGCAACCTTCCCGGAAAGCTGGAAGCACGCCGAGATCACCGCCTTACTCAAGAAACCCAAGGCAGACCCCAAGGACCTCAAGAACTTCCGACCCATCTCTCTGCTCCCGTTCCCCGCGAAGGTCATCGAGAAAATCGTCAACAAACAACTGACCCGCTACCTCGAGGAGAACAACATCCTGGACCCTTCCCAGTCCGGCTTCCGCAGCAACCACAGCACCGAAACCGCCCTCATCGCCGCCACCGATGACATCAGGACCCTGCTAGACAACGGAGAAACAGCAGCCCTCATCCTCCTGGACCTATCAGCCGCCTTCGACACGGTCTGCCACCACACACTACGAACACGCCTTCACGACGCCGGGATCCAAGAGAAGGCCCTGGACTGGACCACATCCTTCCTTTCCGGCAGAACACAAAGCGTCCGCCTCGCCCCTTCCGATCCAAGGCCACCAAGATCATCTGCGGCGTACCCCAAGGCTCCTCCCTCAGCCCAACGCTGTTCAACATCTACATGGCACCCTCGCCCACGTCGCCCGACAGCACAACCTCAACATCATCTCCTACGCCGACGACACCCAGCTGATCCTCTCCCTCACCAAAGACCCTCACACCGCCAAAGCCCACCTCCACGAAGGAATGAAGGCCGTCGCCGAATGGATGAGGACCAGCCGCCTGAAGCTGAACTCGGACAAGACGGAGGTCCTCATCCTTGGTTCCAACCCTTCAGCCTGGGACGACTCCTGGTGGCCAACATCACTGGGAACAGCCCCGCCACCCACCGACCACGTATGCAACCTAGGGGTCATCCTCGACCCCACCCTCTCCATGACTAAGCAGGTCAACGCCGTTTCCTCATCCTGCTTCAACATCCTCCGAATGCTCCGCAGGATCTTCAAGTGGATCCCCACCGAAACAAGAAAAACAGTCACCCAGGCCCTCGTCACCAGCAGGCTGGACTACGGAAACGCCCTCTACGCAGGAACGACGGCTAAGCTCCTGAGACGGCTGCAACGCATCCAGCCACATCACACCCCACCTGAGAGACCTGCACTGGCTCCCTGTCAACAAGAGGATAACCTTCAAGCTCCTCACCCACGCACACAAAGCACTCCACAACTCCGGACCAGCCTACCTCAACAGACGACTCAGCTTCTACACCCCCACCCGCCAGCTCCGCTCGACCAGCCTCGCCCTCGCCACAGTCCCCCGCATCCGGAAACGACCGCCGGCGGCAGATCCTTCTCCCACCTCGCCGCCAAGACCTGGAACACCCTCCCCACCAACCTCCGACAGACCCAAGACCTACTGGCCTTCAGAAGACTCCTCAAGACCTGGCTCTTCGATCAGTAGCAGCACCACCCCCCTCTTCCCCCAGCGCCTTGAGACCCTCGCGGGTATGTAGTGCGCTTTATAAGTGACATGATTGATTGATTGATACATTCATTATATCATGTACGGCAACAATTGTACTACTAACTCAGTATATATAATACACAGTAGTAGCAAACACCTTTTGTTTAGAAACTAGAGTATGGGCATTGCATAAAATTAACCATACATTGAAATTAATTAGTTATTCACATTAATTTCATTGTGCATCAACAGACATGAATGAAAACAAAAAGGTGTAATTGCGTCGACGTTTCGGTCTCTTTAAAGGTCTACTAGATCCACGAGACCATCTTCAGGACGGTAACGTTGCACCATGAATCTTTTACATAAATTACTTCCAAATTGATAAGCCGTACTGGTTATTCAAAAGTTTTGGCTTGCAGCAGAACCGGAATCAATCCGTTCTCCACTCGACTAACAGAACGAGTGCCTTCCTTATAGTCACTCCGTGCCGCCATCTTAGGAGGTGCCTGGCTCCTATTTTGTCCCGCCACAGTTGAAAAGTTTCTTGCCTCTTTTCTATTACTTTTATGTGCTTTTATCTTTCATACTATTATTTTAATTTGACTGTTCCTTTCCAATATTCTTACCACACAGGGGAACCTGTGCAGTAAGAAGGGGTTGCTGGACCCAAGTTGGCATATTTTGGTTAACCCCCTTCGTTTGATTGCAGAAGTGCATAATTGCACTTCGGATTTGGCCATGCCCCCAGCCACGTCCCTTGATGCCTGCCCTCTTAAAGGACCGTGAAGCGTGTCCGCATAGGTGATGCGCGCATTTGGCGCGCCGATGTTGCCTGAAGATGTGCCAAAGGCAAGCCCATCTGCGCTCATCTGTGGCGGGGCTGCACCCTGTGCCAGAACCCATGGCTGTTTCTCTACCCAAATTCACTCAAGGGGAATGCTCCTGGAGCTTCTTAACCAAGGTAGGAACAATCTTTGTGACTCCTTCAAATTTGACTCTAATATAGTAGATTTTGGTTGTAAAAATTGCAATTATTTACTTAAGACAAATACTACTTTGCCAACTGTGGGCCCGATTCACAGAACTAACTTAAGACAAAATCCTAAACTTACTACCATTTTGGTATTCACAGAAGGCACTTACTCATTTGGGTATTCGCAGAAGGCACTTACTTACTCATTTTGTGTAACTTACTCATTTTGAGTAACTTACTCATTTTGAGTAACTTACTCATTTTGGTATTCACAGAAGGCACTTACTCATCAATAAGTAAGTGCCTTCTGTGAATACCAAAATGAGTAAGTTACTCAAAATGAGTAAGTTACTCAAAATGAGTAAGTAGGTGCCTTCTGTGAATACCAAAATGAGTAAGTGCCTTCTGTGAATACCAAAATGGTAGTAAGTTTAGGATTTTGTCTTAAGTTATTTCTGTGAATCGGGCCCTGAGGCTTGTACTTCGTTGCATTCTCCTTTAATAACCCCTGAATCTAACCATCCCTTAGACTCACTTACCTGCACACTCCTTAATACACAATCTCTTATAAAAAATAAATATGAATTTTCCGTGTTTGTTGATCAGTACTCCCCAGATATAGTTTTTGTGACCGAACCCTGGGCCGATTCCACATTGGACCCAGATTTAAGAATTGCCATTCCAATGCGTTATGATATTTCCAGACTGGACTGGCCAGCTAAACACAGTTTTGGGCTTGCGATAATCTATTGTGACCTTTTAAAGGCCTCATTTCAGCCTATTACACATTTAGACTGTGAAGCCCTTATGTTTCATTTTAAATTAAATAATACTGGCGCCTATAATGGCATATTAATATACCGGCCTCCCAGGACTAGAACAAAATTCATTCAAACTTTAATCAAATTCACTGAATATTGTATGGATCTCCCTAACTTTACTATCCTTGAGGATTTTAATTTTCATTTAGAGATCTTAGAGAACAAAGATACAGAACATCTAATTAATAAGCTGCTCAGCTTCGACCTTACTCAAATAGTTAATACGGCGACCCATTAGGCAAACCACACTCTTGATGGGTTCTTCACCAGTAATCCTGATTTAAATGTTGAGAAGGTCCTACCCTGACCCGGACAGACCATGAAGCAATAACCCTCACGCTCATTCAATCAGGGGCTTGTATAGCTCAGCTACTCACCCGTGAGGGTCTCAAGGCGCTGGGGGTGGGGGGCTGCTGATCGCACTGGGTGGAGGATCATTCGAAGAGCCAGGTCTTGAGGCCCTTCTTGAATTGGGTCAGCGACGCGAATTGCCTGAGGTGGAGGGGCATGGTGTTCCAGGTCTTGGCAGCGAGGTAGGAGAACAAACTTCCTCCGGTTCTGGTCTTGTGGATCCTGGGGACGGAGGCTAGGGTGAGTTGGACGGAGCGTAGTTGTCTGGCGGGTAAGTGGAATGCGAGGCGGTGGTTGAGGTATGCTGGTCCTTTGTCATGTAGAGCTTTGTAGGCGTGAGTGAGGAGCTTGAAGGTCATTTTCTTATTGACTCGGAGCCAGTGGAGTTGTCAGAGGTGTTGCAAGATGTGGCTGCGGCGGGGGATGTCGAGGACTAGTCTGAAAGTCCCTATCAATAACTGCTCTAGCTACAATATGTCCACTACGATTAAAATCTGCCTTTGGCATAAAATCGACAAGACTAAACTAAACAACATCCCTTTGAAGTCTCGACCTATACTTGGAAATAATATTGATACAGCTACTGCAGACTTTGCTGATTGGATTGACTCCGCAGTCACCCAGTTTGCCCCTGTAAAGATTAATAAAAAGCATAGAAGGAAGCCATCTGCTCTGTGGTCCTCGCAAGATCTAAAAACATTAAAACAAAAATGTTGACATCAGGAAGAAAAATGAAGGAGAAACTATTGCCCTGATAAAAAAAAAATACAAACTCATTAGCGACTATAAGTCTTTGATTATAGTTAAAAGATCTAAATCATTCACGGATAAAATCAACACCACAAAAACTCTTCTTAAGAGTTATTTTTTGGCTAACTGTTACAATAATAACACCATAGAACCTGACCAATTCCAGTGCAATAAACAAGCTGATTTCTTGCAATCAAAGGTAAACCTAATCTTCAGTGAATTCATATCCGATCAGAACAGCAAGTCCATTGAATCCATGAATGTTGGAGTAGTGAAACACCCAATGTTTTTATTTCCTTCACTCCTCTCACTGGTGAAAAGTTTGCTAATCTTATCGATGTCACCAAATCAGGTGCCCCTCCTGACCCATATCCTCCCAATGTTCTTAATGGCATCTCTGGTACTTTATCAGTACAGCTTTTAGAATTTCTGAACAAGATAATGATTTCAGGCCATTTTCCTTCAAGTTGGAAGAAAGCATCGGTACTTCCTCTGCTTAAAAGGCCCTCTCTTGACCACCAAGACGTGAAAAATTATCGACCCATTTCACGCCTTCCTTTGATGGCCAAGATTCTTGCGAAAGCCATGGATGCTGATCTCATGACTTTGCATGAAGAACACCATCCCTTAGACGGCTCTCAGTACAGTTTTAGACCCAACCATAGTGCTGTGGAAGGAATCAGGGCCTTAGATGATAAGGGTGGGAAGGCAGCACTGATTCATTTGGACTTATTGGCCACGTTTGATAACATCAACCACTCGCTGCTAATCGTCTGGCTGGAATGCACTGGTATCAGAGATTCTGCCTTCTCCCTTCTACGCTTATTCTTTTTATCAAACAAGCTCATTAGACAGTACAATGATATTTGCAAAAGCATGCACATTTGAGTTCTGTTTATATTCAAACATCGTAGTTTAGGAGAACAGGGGAATGGGAGGGGTGGAAAACATCACACATCAAGGGGCACCCGGCCCCATTCCCATTCGTGGCATGCATTCGGAGAAGAATTACAGTTAAGTGATCACTTCTGTACGGTCAGCTAGGGCCCCTTCAGTTACTTCATGGCTCTCCAATGCCCCCTATAAGCACGCCATGGTGCCCACACCTTCTCCCATTTCTTGGCACACCCTCTACTTTTACACTCTGACACCAATCCAAGTCCTTCTCCCACTCCGTCACTGAAGGGGGGAGTGACGCCCCCCATCTACGCTTATTCTTGGTTGCCAGAGAGCATGTGATATCTTTGGGGGACTTTACATCCGAACCATTCTCTCTTCCGTGTGGGGTCCCTCAGAGACCTTCATTAAGTCCCACACTCTTCAACATTTATGTCACTCCTTTGGCAAACCTGATCCGCTCTTGTGGTTTTTCTGTGATCTCCTATGTCGAGGACACACAGATTGTAGTTTCAATCTTGTGAGATGCCGAAGAGATAGCCAAACGTTTCAAGAACTGCCTAGAGCAAATTGTCAGATGGATGAAGGATACCTACCTCAAATTAAACTCTGATAACACTGAGGTACTCCTGTTCAGCAAAGATATGTCCTTTGGACTGTCTCCTGATGGCCTCGAAACCTTGGCCTGCTTCCTTCCCCAGTCATAAAAATCTAAAAACCTAGGTGTCATCTTTGACGGAAAATTATCTTTCTCTGACCAAATGAATCAGGTCACTTCATCTCGGCTGCCAGCGAATAATCCCTTCCACATCTGTCCATAATCTGCATAAAGCCAGCATACACTAGCCTGCCTGGACGGTTCTGTGCCTGCAGAGTGCTTTGCGGCTAATTCTGGTGCCAAACTGAGCCGGCAAAGCGTGACATTGGCAGGGACCTGGGAGCCTCATGGCGGTGAGGACATGGCCGACTGGACCGCGGAGGCCTGATCAGGACTGGCGGGGCTGAGACACGGCGCCACTGGTGGTAAACTGTGTGAGAAAAGGCTGCTGGAAGTGGCAGAAGGGTCAGCGCAGAGGTGACGCTGTAAATGATGCAGGGATGCAGGGTGGGGGAAGTTAGGGGATTTTTGGTATATTATGTGGTTTATCGACCACCAGCCATTGCTACAAAAGGGAGGCTATGAAGGTTTATGCTTATACATTTTGATTATTGTTCTGTTAATTGTACAAGTTTATTTGCTCATCTGTGGGAGGATTGAATGCATTGAGACAGCTCCTAAAAGCGTGGGAGGGGGTAGAGGGGCTAGGCAGACAATGGGGGTTGGAGGGCCTTAGAGAGACAGAGCCTTTACTTATGGTCGGTTATGGTAAGAATGAGCTAAATATCTGGACCTAGAACATTAACGGTCTGGGGTATTAGATAAAGTGAACACTAGTGCCTCAGCACCTGCGCAGGCACACCCCAGACCTCATCCTACTCTAGGAGACACACCTCTGGGGGAATCAATACAGAGCTCTTGATAGATTTGGCTATAAACTAATTGTGCATGCAGGTTATACAACTAAGTCCTGAGGGGTGGGAATTCTACTTGAGCGATCAGTTCTCATAGTGGTACACCTTATATGGCAAGATCCCGGAGGCCGTTACATCGCTGTGTCCGGAGCATGGGAAGGGAATATCTGAAACATTTGTTCACTGTACATCCTGCTGCGTCTTCACGCGGCTACACTCCCGGAAGTGAGTGCCATGCTGTTAGACATGCCAGACGGGATTTGGGTCCTGGGAGGTGATATGAATGTGGTAATGGACTTAAGCTTAGATAGGGACACTAGGGCGACTACACTAGTTGATCAGGGATCCCTGAGACCCTTCTTAGAGGCACTGGTGATGGTAGACCTCTGGCAATGACACCACCCACAGCTGAGCCAATACCCATATTTCTTCCCTACCCATGGAAGTTTCTCTTGGTTAAACTATATATGCACTCACCTCAGAAATGCAGGTAAATTTCGAGCAGCCAACATTGTGCAAGGGGTATATAAGATCATTCCCCGGTTGGAGTGACACTGGAGGGACCTAAAAGGGAATGTGTACTGCCCCCGAGGATACACCCATGGTATTTAAAGGAGAAGGGGCTTAAAGAAAAACTTAGAGAGGGAGCAGAACAATACTTTACAGAGAACATTGGGACAGTGAATTCTGTGTGTGGCCTATGGGAAGCTTTTAAAGTGGTTTTGCGGGGTCAGGCTCAGGCGGTGATTGGGGTGGAGGGAGTTGAAAAAGGAGCATCGACTTAGCTGCTCTGCTATTGAGAAGGAGATTGCAAAACTGGAAGCCAGAATGGTGACTGAAAGGGCTGTGAATTAAAACACCAGTTGCGTCTCCGACAGCGTGATCTAAGACCGTTAGCAGAGCATGCGGCCTGGAGTCATGCACTGGTGGTGCAATGTCGCTTATATGATATTGGGGATAAGGCAAATAAGTTACTAGCTTGGCTTGAGAAAAGAGACGGAGCAGATCTTGGGTTCTAGAAATAATAGATCGGGAAGACAAACTTTAAACCACTAGCTCTGCCATTGCAGACACGTTCGCCGCTTACTATGAGGAGCCCTATAGCTCCACCGAGTTCATGTCCCATGTTGATTGTGCAGGCCTGCTTAGAGACTTGGCCTTAGATACACTCACTAGGGAAGACAAGGAGGCACTGGAGGCCGACCTAACTGAGGACGAGCTGGTGGCAGCGATAAGGGACCTCCAATCTGGGAAGGCAGTGGGGCCTAATGGCTTTCCAAAGGAATTGTATAAAGGGATGGTAGACAAAATAGCCCGCATATGTTGGCTATGTTTCAAGGGGCGTGTGAATAGGGGTGTATGTCACCAGACCAGAGGACAGTCATGATTGTAGTCAGTCATAAAAAGGGTAAACTTTCAATGGAATGTAGTTCGTATAGGCTAATATCATTGCTAAATGTAGAAGTTAAGGCACTGGCAAAAATATTGGCGTCCAGATTACCTACAGCCTTAACAACTATTGTACATCCGGACCAATCGGGCTTTATGCCCCATAGGAGTACTCGCTCAAATCTGCAGTGCCTGTTTGGTGTGATTCAAATGGCTGGACGCCCGGGTGCAGACCCGACTGTGGGAATGTCCTCAGATGCCAGAATGGCAATTGATAGTATTAAATGGAACTACCTCTTCACCACTTTGACGAGACTGGGCTTTGGACCGAAGTTCTGTGGCTGGGTCTGACTTTTTTTAATCAAAAACCATAGGCAAGGGTGCAAGTAAATGGAGCGATTTCACAAGTCTTTTCCCTACAGAAGGGTAGGAGGCAGGGTTGCCACCTTTCCATGATCTTTGCCCTGCCCCTTGAACACCTTGCCGCCTGGATCCGGCAAGACCCGCTGCTGCGTGGATTGAGATGCGATGGAGACTGAGAGGAGCGTATAACATTATACGCCAATGACATTATATTGTATTTCTCCAACCCTACTCTTTCTATAGACAGTTGGCAGTATGGCAGTTACTCGGGGTATCGCATTAATTGGTCAAAATCACTGATCACCCCACTGGCTGGAGAGAATGTGAGACTCACCCGATCCTGTATGTTGCCTTGGGTGGGTTGGTGGCCTTCGGTGCTTCTCAAATTGGGAACTGTAAGGCATAGAACATTTGGGAGATATTTGGCGGGATCAAGTCTGCATAACATTTGCAATCCGAAGCCAAGAATTTGAGCTGAAGGAAACAGAAAGATAAAGATATCTCCAGTTGGGGCACGCCCTACAAAGGCATATATGAGAGGGGGAAAAAAAGGCTGGAGGCTTCTCCCCTGGAGGACCGGCGTATCCCAGATAAGGCCGAACATATCCCAGATAAGGCAATCTCCATCATATATCGGAAAGTGGTCAATAATTCCCCATATCTGTTGGTAGTGTTGCGGGCAGTCTGGGTGGAGGATCTCGCTAACTTAGAGGATGATGACTGGCAAGAGGCCATTCAAAGCTCACGTGAGATTGCAAAACGAGCCAGATTTCCCCATGTCCAGCTTCGAATTTTGTATTGCTCCTATTATTCAAGGACCAGGCTAGTGAAAATTGGGAGATTGCCCTCACCGTAGCATCTCCGGGAATGTGGCCGGGAGGGTATGATTTTTCACATTCTTTGGGAGGGCCCGAAAATACAGGCGTACTGAAGAGGAGTCAAAGAGGTTACGTCCTGGGTGCCGCCGTTAGAGGTCCCCATGGATACGACATGGCTATTATTAATGATATGAGGGAAGGAAAACTGATCAAAATATCAGAGGATCTGGTTGTTGCTGGCAGCAGGGGTAACCAAGCGAAACATAGCAAGAGCATGGTGCAGTGCGGATCCACCCAGATTAACCAACTGGAAAACTGATCGAGATTCTGGATCCTTGTTCATGCCTGAGGGCGTAAAAGGTAGTCTATCAAAGCCAAGGCTGTCCCAGGAAATGGGAGAAAGTATGGGGAGCCTGGCAAACCTACAGGGGGAACTGAGAGGGAAGTTTAGGAGTGTAAGGGTTCATGACTTTGAGTGTGAGAGGTAGGGCAGATAACTGACCGGTTCGAATTGATGGGCCGTAATAGCTCCCCAACGGTTTTGATTGATCTTCTGCTTTGAAATACTCATTTTCCACATGTCATGTAGGTATTAAGATATTCGTCATGTCCTGAATTTTGAAAAAGATTTTTCCCTTCATCTCTCCTAAGCTCCAAAAAATGGTAATCATTGCCTTAGTCATCTCTAGGATTGACTATTGCAACGCTCTTTATGTGGGCACCCAACAACGTCTGTTGAGCAAACTCCAGACTCTCCAAAATGCGGCAGCTCGTCTACTATTGAAAGTTCCCAAATTCAGTCCGTGTCTCTAGCCATCATTAAGCTTCATTGACTTCCAGTTCGTGAGCGGGTCCATTTTAAAATTCTAATGCATGGCACATAAAGCCCTTCTCAGTGCTGGCCCCGAATTCTTCCAAAGGATCTTCCATTGGTATGCTCCCAATCGTATGCTTCGATCCGCTTCAGCCAAAAAGGCGGCTATCTCCAGAATCAATAAGGCTCGCTGGGGCAGCAGAAGTTTCTCTTTCTTCACCTGCAAATTATGGAACTCCTTCCCATTCAGCTTAGAGCCCAATCCAACCAAATATAATTTAGTAAACAGCTTAAAACCTGGCTTTTTTCATGCTATCTTTCCTAATAGGTTTTCTCAGATGGTATCATGTTTGCTAGTGACGTCTTGGTGCTAGCGTCTGACATAAAACCATCTGCGCCACGAATCCTTCAGACATATGCATGCTCTACAATTCTTTTACTTACATACTTACTTACTACCTTTCTCCTTCTGTCTTTCTGGCCTTTTTTCTTAGCTACTTTCTTGCCTCCCTTCTTTCTTGTTGCCTCCTTTGTTGCCTGCTTTCTTTATTACCTGTATTCTTTCTTTCTTTCTCTTTCTTTCTTTCTTTCTTTCTTTTTCTTTCTTTCTTTGTTTCTTTCTTTGTTTGTTTGTTTCTTTTTCTTGCCTGCCTTCTTTCTTGCCTGCCTTCTTTCTTGCCTCCCTTCTTTCTTGCCTGCTATCTTTCTTTCTCTGTCCTTCTTTCTTTCTTTCTTTCTTTCTCTTTAATTTCTTGCCTTTTTTCCTGCCTTCTTTCTTTCTTCACTTTTATCTTTCCTTTTTTCTTGACTTCTTTCTTCCTTGCCTGCCTTCTTTCTTGCCTGCTTTCTTTCTTGTCTGCTTTGTTACCTCCTTTCTTGAGGCTTGCTGCCAATGCCAGACTGATTGACTTTTTTTCTTTTTTTAGATCTGTGTTAGCAAAGACCTTTTGAGTTAACTAATATTGTGTGTAGAGCATAGTTACTTAGAGGGGTTTCAGCCTGACGTCATCCATTGGTCTGTGGTTGGTTTCATTCACATGTGTCGTACACCCACTCCAGCATGCATTAAGTGGCAATGTATCAGCCCCATTCAGCCATTGACTGACTTCACTATGAGGAACAGCATGTCGCCCTTCCACAAGGGATACATCCACACGCAAAGTAGTTCTCTTCAGTGCCAGGGAGTACTACGGTAATGTGTATGTGTGTATTTTTTTTAGACAAAAAAAACGTTTTTGCGTGCAGCAAATGCGTATTTTTTAGACTCATGAGGGCCAGAATATTCCCAAACAATAACGTTTTGCAGAAACCATGACAGAAGAAAACAAAATTGCCAAAAGGCAGGTGGACTTTGCCATATTGGCTTTGCCAAAGCTTGTTCTATTTGTGGTCCCACTCTGCCACCACCATCTCCATTGCCTCCGACCAGCGATTCCTCCATTATTACGAGAGACAAGTTGCATCTGGTTGCCACAGAATGCAGTGTGAAGCAAAACGTGCAACACAACACAATGATGCAAGAGATCATTTCTGGAGACAAACATTGAAATGGACTTTGATCAGCACAAACGTTCTTTCGATGTTATTCCTCATTTTATATGAACCCTGTTGTATAATCCCGATTGTTGTGGAGTCATCAGCCATGGCTTCAAAGAGAGGCCCCATCACCTGTGTGGATTCCTATCAAGGTGCTCCTGCGTTGTGATGCAACAACCACGTCATTATGAACCGTAACAGGAAACCCCAAATGAAGGAGAAGCAGTGGTGTCTGAAACATGGACAAGATTTTAAATAGGTTTTCACCACCACATTCAGATTCATGGGATAAGATTCTACATAGGGAGAATACATGCACCTCCCCCCACTGAGGAGCTGCTCTTCTGCATGCCTATCACCACGAGTGGAATTCTGTTGCTCTGTAGAACACGTGTCATGCGAGGACCCTGGAAACCTCGCTTAGCAAGCGTTGGCACAGTCACTGTGGCGTTGTCTGTCGGCCTTTTGGCAATTCTTGTTTTCTTTTGTCATGGTTTTTGCACAACTTTATTGTTTGGGAATATGCCAACCCCTCATCAATCTAAAAAAGCATCTTCTGCATTCAAACAAGTTTTTGGTGATGATTAACTCTGAATCACAAATCAATTGCACATTCAAAGGTTATTTCATTTTCCTGTTGCGAAACGTTTTTTTTTTTGCTTTTAAAGGGATGATCCAGATGAGGAAATGAAGCCAAGGCGTAGAAAGCTGTTTTTGACAGCCCTCTACTCATCTTTGCCTGTGGAAAATGGAGACAACTCACCAATGGTGGCAGTGCCGTACGCAGAGTTCTGCATGTCTCTACTTTAGTATTCAGCCAGTGGAGGATGTCTACTTTGGACTGTTTAAAGTTTCATCAGATTTCATATTCTACATGTTCACTCTTCTTCTAACTCTACCCTCCTTCCTCCTCCTCCTCTGTCTACTGCTGGTACCGGGTGTCTGCTCTTCGAAGTTGGTGAGCCTTGTGTCTTCTCATGTAGTATACAAGCATTGGCAAAGCCAATAGGTCTCGCCAATGTAAGAGCCATTGGCTTTGTCATTGTGTTTTAGCCATGTTGTACACCAGTGTGACTGCTATTCAGCATGGCTTAAAGTTAGTGGCAATGAGGAAAGCGAAGTGAAGTGTTGTAGAGTGGAAAGGCAAAGAGTGGAGTGGAGCGGCATAGAGTGTCGTGTATTAGAGTGGTATAGAGTGTAGTTGCATAGGGTGGTGTATTGTAGAGTGGCGTACAGTGGAGAGGCTTAGAGTGGACTGGTGTAGAATGCATTGGCGTACAGTGTTGCAGAGTGCAGTGGCGTAGAGTGCAGCAGCATAGAATTCGGCGGCATACAATGCAGCATCGTAGAATACAGTGGCGTAGATTAGAGTGTTGCAAAGTAGAGTGCAGTGGCATAGCGTAGAGTGGAGTGGCGTAGAGTAGAGTGTACTGGTGTAGACTACATTGGTGTAGAGTGTTGCAGAGTATAATGGCATAGAGAGCAGTGGCATAGAGTGCAGTGGCGTACAATGCAGCATTGTAAAATGGAGGGGCACAGATTAGAGTGCAGTGGAATATAGTCCAGAGGTGCAGAGTGGAGTGGTGCAGAGTAGAGCGGCATAGAGTGCGGTGGCATGGGGCACAGTGGCATACAGTGCAGTGGTGCAGAGTAGAGTAGCGTGGCAGAGAGTGCTGTGGCATAGAGTGGTGCAGAGTGGAGTGGCATAGAGTGCAGTGGCATAGGGTGTAGTGATGCAGAGTGAAGTGGCGTAGAGTGGTGCAGAGTAGAGTTCAGTGGTATGGAGTGGTGCAGAGTAGAGTGCAGTGGCATGGAGTGGTGCAGAGTGGAGTGGGCGTATACATGGTGTTGTAGCACACTGCTATTACAAACAACACATTTTCAATTGAAATGACCATTATATTTGCACAGACGTACAGTTTTACTAATAAAACTATACATCGCACAAACCATAATGTGTGGAAAATGCATCACCTAGAGTATTGATTTGTTTTGATCATATTAAAGTAATTGTTTCCAACACACTTCAGAATTAGCAAAAAAAAATCTTCATTTGTGCTTTCCTATTTCTGATATATTCTGAAACACTCGCAGTTCATTTAAATGTTGTTGTGTGCTGGAAAAAAACACCCTTTCCTACCACCAGTATTCAGCAAGATTGTCAAATAAATCCTCTCACTTTGAAGTCAGAGAAAGAAAAGTAAACACAGAGCTCCCTTCGAGGACAGAGCCTGACATTTCACCTCCGTCTCTGAATGTACAACTAATGTGACAAGATTAGAACAAGATGTATAGGCCTGTTTACAGAAAGGAGGCGCGTGGAAGAATACAAGGAGATGTAGTGTGAGAAGACTCTACTCCTTGGGAGGGGAGAACTCACACTGAACAGCCAAAAACAAATAAAGCCAGCAAACAGAAAGCCAGAAAATGTGAGGCACAAACCACAAAGCCAATGGTCAGCAATGGATGAATGCATTCCTAGGTCAACTTTCTGAACGTCCCCAGCAGTGGCGGCTCGCAGAGGGAGTGCTGCGGGGCGGCGGGGCAGGGAGGGGCTGGGGGGGGGTAGTGAGTCGGACATACGAGGGGCAGGAGTAAGGTAAGTAAATAAATAAATAAAACTATTTACCTGGCGCTCGCTGCATCGCCAATTCGGCGATGCAGCGAGCGCAAGGTAAATAGTTTTATTTATTGATTTACTTACCTTACTCCTGCCCGTCATATGTCCGACTCCACTACCCCCCCACCCAGCCCCTCCCCCGCCCGCAGCACTCCCTCTGCGAGCCGCCACTGGTCCCCAGGATGTCTTCAGCAAACCAGCCAGCAGCACTGTCTTGTAGGCTTCGACCTAAAAACTGCTCCAGTGTTCTCACAGGGCCAAGAAATTAGTGCTACAAGTCAGATGCTGGTATCTGTAGTCCTGTATGACAGGGGAAATGTATCAAACTTTAACGATTAACGAGCATTTCTTCCTCGATCGCTGCAACACTACCAAACTGGGATGCTGGTCATCCCAAATATGCCATGATACGATACAAGAATGGCTGAGCGGCTGTGAGACTGTGATCCCGAAGAAGCCAGGGAACATATTAATGTCCACGCCACGCAGCTACTGGACCTGGTACCTGTGGACCAGGCATTCGCCCCCACCCCATGCTCCTGACCCACCGCTTCGGGTATTTCTCGGCCATAACACAAGGATAAAGCACCTGGAAATGGCAGACTGGTGCTCAACCGGTCTAAAGACATGAGGAGACATATTTGTTGATTCCACGCTTTGCAAGTTCACAACTCTAGTGGACGATTATGGGATTTCACCAGGCTCCTTCTTATATGCATCATTCACGCATCAGTTATTCAAAACATGGGGCAATACACGGGACGAACCTAAAATATCCAGCCCACTCCAAACACTATTAACGCATGGCGCGGGTAAAAGGGCAATTACCATGCTGTATAACTCCCTGCGACCAGACATGGTCTCGCGCCTGTCATCGCTCAGAAACTATTACTAATACAATACAACTTAAAGTACATAAATCTGAGACATTAGGTTCACATAACAGTTTGTCTCTTAAAAGCTCATCTTCTGGCAGCTGTCAGTCTGTAAAAAAGTTCGGTATTAGGAGATAATTTGCAAGGGGGGCCACGAAATTTTGACTGCTTCAGGGTGCCCCCAGAGTTTAATCCGGCACTGCCCGTGGCAGTGTTGTTGTTATCACACGGATTGCGTGCTTAGGTAGCCCCAGTGGAAGGGCATCATAAACAGGTGTGATCTTGACGCTTTCTCCTGAAAACATGTGCATGGATTGTAAAGATAGGGTGTCCCATCAACAGAGCATGCTTATTTAACGTTTCTAGACTATGTGGCTTCACATGGTAAACCTTGCTACGTTAGAAAATTCAGGGGAAGAGAAGAGAGTTGTAGGGTGGAAAGTCCCTGGCGCAGTAGAATTTGTCATCCTGCTCTTTATTTTCTCATGTTGGTCAACCTGGTAACTTTTTCTGTGCTCTTTTGGTTTACAGATGTTGCTTACAGAGGACTAAACTTTGATGGGTGATAGTGGCACACCCAAAGTGTCACTCCTTTTACAAAGCATGACTGGCGTTCACGTGACCAGGCCATGACATGACAAACGATTGGTGGCAGCTGATTGAAAGCCATGGGGTGCAGACCTTTATTGAGTACAGTGCTTTCTACTTGCACCCCAGGCTGCTTACCTGCTCTGTCTGTGCAAATCCATGTCGTCTGTCATGACTGGGCCTTGTTTGTGTGTGTGTGGTGTTTGTACAGCTGACATCCAGCAGCACACCCTATAGAGCTGAAGGTTCAGCATGACTATATGTCAGGTGTAGGAGGTGTTTAACTTCAAGCTGTGTGGGGGTGTCCGTTGGTTAAGGTCTTCCCTGTAACTTCTTAGCCCCTAAGCTTGTAGATTACTCCGTAAGGTCTGGTGGTCGTCGATCTCTCTTGTGTGTGGTGCCCATTGGCTAAGGTCTTCCCTGTAACTTCTTAGCACCTAAGCTTGTAGATTGCTCCATACGGTCTAGTGGCAGTCCATCTTTCTTGTGTGGGGTGCCCTTTTGGCTAAGGTCTTCCATGTAACATCTTAGCCTCTAACCTTGTAGATTGCTCCACAGGGTATAGTGGTGGCCCATTTCTCGTGTGTGGGGGAGCCCATTGGTCAAGGTCTTTCCTGTAACATCTTAGCCCCTAAACTTGTAGATTGCTTCATAAGGTCTAGTGGTCATCCATCTCTCTTGTGTGGGGTGCCCATTGGCTAAGGTCTTCCCTGTAACGTCTTAGCCCCTAAGCTTGAAGATTGCTCTGTAAGGTCTAGTGGTGCTCCATCTCTCTTGTGTGGAGTGCCCAGTGGCTGAGGTGTTCCCTGTAGCTTCTTAGCCTCCTAAGCTTGTAGATTGCTCCATAAGGTCGGGTGATGGTCCATCTCTCTTGTGTGGGGGTGCCCATTGGCTAAGGCCTTCCCTGTAACTTCTTAGCCCCTAAGCTTTTAGATTGTCCATAAGGTCGGGTGATGGTCCATCTCTCTTGCGTGGGGGTGCCCATTGGCTAAGGCCTTCCCTGTAACTTTTAGCTCCTAGGTTTGTAGATTGCTCCGTGAGGTCGGGTGATGGTCCATCTCTCTTGTGTGGGGGTGCCCATTGGTCAAGGTCTTCCCTGTAGCTTCTTAGCCCCTAAGATTGTAGATTCCTCCATAAGGTCTAGCAGTGGTCCATCTCTCTTGTGTGGGGGTGCCCATTAGCTAAGGCCTTTCCTGTAACTTTTAGCCCCTGAGCTTGTAGATTGTTCCATGAGGTCTAAAGGTCGTCCATCTCTCTTGTGTATGGTGCCCATTAGCTAAGGCCTTCCCTGTAACTTTTAGCCCCTGAGCTTGTAGATTGCTCAGTGAGGTCCAGTGGTCGTCCATCTCTATCCAGTCCATTCCTTTCCTTCTACGCTTCTCTTGAATGGCGGATGAATGAATCTAAGTGATCCTACTCCCTGGATTAAGCCATTTCCAACTGATCAACCTATAGTTTGAGAGGTTTAGACCTAGATCCAAGAACTGTGGCCATGTGTGACCGAGGAGATGGCCACAGCTGCACACTGATTAACAGACAAGGTCTGCATACACAACCCCTGCATCCTGTGTCCTGCTCTGCTCAAGAAGCTGGGACACACCAATGCCACCTGATTGGAGAAGTGTTGTCTCGCCCAATCTACAAAATCAGAGTAACATTTCAAGTGACAGTTCGTTGTGGAACCATATCAGACAGGCGTGAGTTTCACCTCTGCGTGCTTCCAGAGGTTTGGAGGAAGTTTAAACTGGACTGATCAGTTGGCCGCAGCCTAGCTACCACTGCTTCTAAGTGTAAGCAGCCTGTTTGACTGGTTCAGAGTTCACATTTTGACTGGAAAGAGCTTAGTACACACTTGGTTAGAAAGGCTGGTTGGAGAGACTTTGGCTGTTTAAGGAAGACATCAGCGGAGGAGCATCGCCCCACCCCCCTAAACTGCTGGGCAGAAAGCGTCAAAAATGAAATGGTAATAAAATTATTTTATTACCATTTTATTTTTGACACTTTCTGCAAATGGAGTACGAGGGCAGGGCAGGGCAGGGCAGGGCAGGACCAGTGCATCACTGCTGCCAATCATTGGCAGCAGTGAGGAGTGGCCACTTAAGTTTGCATTGCGCATGTTGGTTTGGCCGGCCACCTTGCTACGGCAAAACTGACATGCGCAATTCAAACCTCTTCAACTTGGCTGTCTTGGACAACTGGGTTGGAGAGCAGGCACAGGCCTACAGTGTCTTTTGAAGCGTGGAGCCAGCCCGCTCCAGCCAATCAAGACGTTTTAGAACAGCGTCTTGATTGGATGAGAGAGTTGGCTGTGGGCTTTGCGCTCGTAGGACGCACTGCAGAACCACGAGGATGTACTGCAGGACATCGAGCAGCAGTGGCAGTGTTGCCAGTATTAATTTTAAAAAGGCTTTGTCAGTTTGGAATACCTCTACATGGATAATATGTAAAAGCCATAGCTGCAATGCCACAGGCATCAAGGTAATACTAGTAGTAATAATTGTCCCAAATGCCGCATGATTTATCTCTCAAATATCAGCTTTAAATATATTTTGGAGATCCATTTTTCTCTGAACATCAGTTTATGAGTTCTAAAACTGCATTCATTTTCATCTCAAATACCAATTGTCCAATTTTGGAATACATGTATTAATTCAACAAAGCAAAAGCTTCTAATTTAGTAAGCTGGGCTGCACACAGGAGAGCTACTTACAGGTAGCTGGAAAGCTTCCAGTAGCTCACAAGCTACTCATTGGAGTGGCCTGCTCTAGATTCTGATTTATCCTTTCAGTCTCTTCATCTGTCTCCGGGTGATAACTAGCAGAATGTTTTGTGTCAATGTCCAGTTGTTCATTGAAGGATTATCGGAAACAAGATACAAATTGTGAGCGAGATCCCATGTAACCTAAGTAGTTGTTACACAAATAGCCCTATTTGTCAGACTGTTGGAATGAAGTGACTGAGTCTGGTAAGTGTCTGGACAACACCTAAAATTGTTCTGGAACCTTGACTGATTGAATGGTGTCAACAAAGTCCATACTAACAGTGGTGTTGTTGGAACTAGCATGGGGCTTATGGCCAAATGTGCTAAGCATAGGAATTGTGATTCCTAATTAGCAAACTTAACAAATTGTAAATTTGGATACCAACCCAAGTCTTGACTAAATAGCGATCTGGTATGATTTACATTTTCAAAGTACAAAATCCCTATTAAGAAATCGGTTGAATTTCTGAAGAGTGATTGTCGCACGCTGGAAGTGATTGATGACCTTACAAACAGGAAATACACCTTCCCATGCTGCGTAGACGCCTGGAGTGTAGGGATGAAGACAGCCCACCAGAGAGGGAACACTCTAAGGGGGAGATTTACTAAGATTTTGCGCTGTGTTTGCGCCACAAAATTGACGAAAAATGGCACAAAATCTTTTTTTCCTAATTAACCTTTCAGCGCTAAACTTGTTTAGTTCTGGAAATAACGTAAAAGTAATGCAAAGCAGCGGATGATACCTTTACTGCTTCTGCCCATGGAACTCACCCCCACATTGACATCTACGTTTCATCCAGTGCTTAATTTGTAAAAACAGAAGTGTCAGGAGTCAACTGCAGCTTGCACCACCCGTTGGCCCTGCCAGCTATGCCAATGACTGTACCAATACAATTACCAACCATCGCACTTCTACAAGTGTGACAAATCAGACTATTCCACACCCCCAAAGCTATAAGAATGGCTTGGGCATAGGTAATAGTAATTTTTAATGCATGTTGAGTTAATAAACAACTGTTGTTGTGCTTATCTCTAAATTAGTCAGACAGGGCCACGATTTGGCAGACCATCATAAGTGACGGTGTTGACAATTAAGTGCCAGTGCCGAGCTCCGGACACCACCGGCTCAAATTAAGCACTGCATGATCTGCCTCCCTACTACAAAAGATCTCCTGAACTAGAACACTGACAGGTAATGTCCCACACCATGACCTTGTAGAAAGATGTTTACATCTCTGGCAAGCCTCCGTTAACAAAGTGGTGGCATATTAAACTGTCTGATCATAAAACAGAAGCAACGCTAATTCCTGCGTTCATTTTTAGACCCCCAATAAAGGTTTAGGTGGATTAGGCTCAAGTTCTGTGGGTAGCTGGTAAGGCATATATAGGCGGTGAGATAATGCGGAGTGCAGCCATGGCTAAGAAAAAATTAATAGCTTCCCAGCTTGCTGCGAAGACGCTATCCAATGACTTATCTCAACTTACAACTCAAACCGATCCACAACGTCACTGAGAATCCTTCTGAAACCCACGTTACCATAACATCCTATACACTATCCATGCAGGACACGCACTTGTAACTTAGAGGATGTAGACATGACCATGTGGGAAAACAGCAGATTGTTATCAACACAACTCAACTAAAGGGAGTCTCACCACCTTATTCCATGACACACACACATGAGACCACCTCAGAGTTCATCTCCTTCTTTAGAACCCTTGACGACTCTCCGCATTCCGACACGACGCCTGCAGAAGAAAACTTCATGTCAAACACCAACCTTCCATCCTTGATACGGGGTTCGTTCCGGGTGGTCATATAGTCACCATCGTTGAACCCGCTCACATTTGTTGTGGCAGGCCAATGATGATGCAGGTGACAAGCTGGCCATTTCTTTAGATGTGGAAAAAGTATACAACTGGGTGGACTGGGGCTGCTTATTTAGGGTGATGGGTAGATTAAGCCTGGGTGTCGCTTGATTGACAGTGTTAGGTGGCGTAATAGGCTCCTTCGGTGCAGATCAGCTGTGGGCGATTTCTCTCCCAGTCATTCCCTGTACTGAGATGACCCCTGACCCTGTGTCTACTGGTATTAGAGCCTCTATCAACAGTAATATGATAAAACCGACAGCTCCCTACTCCTGCAGGATGACATAAATTACTACATTATGCAGAGACCATACTGGTTACATGGATGGCCCTCAAAGTCTCCACACTGGCATTGATGCGACAGCATCCCTCTGTCTCTGAGGTGTCAGGATACAGGATAAACATGTCTAAAGGTGAGGCCATGCACGTGACCAAGACCACGACTCTGGCCTCATTACGGAGGACCCCCTTCCGCTGGGTACCATACTGCATGCAATACCTTTGCATTTATATGAACAGGAGCCGAGAGAAATCCCATATTTCATGGTATTCCTCTGCCCTGCTGAGACTTGATACTCTATATGTGATGGGCCTCATCAGATCAATATGTAGTCCTGCCTTGGTGACAACTACATTGTCAGGTTCAATGTACCAACCCTGAAGAAAGGGCAGTAAAGGCACCCAAGAGGGAGGTGGAAGGGAAAGTTCCCGCTGTCTAGTGGGGTGCTGTCAGGGTGGGGTGCTGCTCAACCTTTAGCTTTGTCTATCTTCTGTCTAATTTCCCTCTAGCTCGAATGTCTTACTATCTGTAGTTCCAGAGGGAGTTTACCTGAGGCTGTGACAACCCCAAACCTTTATGATTCTGCCGGGCAGTCGACCATTGCATGCCCAACTGCAGCAATTCCGGCTGACGAGGGTCCCAAAAACAGGCCAGTTTCATGCATTACCGTCTTCCTTGTTGTCTGTCCCGTGCCTGAAATTGAAAGCTTTTAAAGGCATATGTAAGCGAGTAGGAGGCGTACAGAAGCACTTATGGACTGATACCAGGCAGTGCCTTGCAGAGCCGAGGAGGGGAACAAGTCCCTGGAGGATAAGTTGGAGGTGATGACAGAGATAGTGAGCCCCCTGTGCTGCAGAGGAAGCCAATTCTTCCTGCTTGGATGCATCTGGCGGATTCAAAGCCGCCTCGAGATGCGGCTGCTTTTTTCAAGGTGTACAGGTAGAAATGGACCACCATAGGGGCGCTTTAGCCCTGGCCCAGGCCCTGGTGCAGGTGACCACCATCCTTGAAGAGCTGCAGACCAGACAGCGAGTGGGGGGCAAGGGCCAGAGCCAGAGAGTGAAGAGACCTCCAGCCTCAATAGCCTATCTGTCCAAGAACAACAAGCGGACAACTCAGTAGGAGCTGCGGTGGTGGCGATGATGGCTCAGATGCCGGTGGACGGAGCAACGACTCAGAGGGCCTGGCATCCCAAGAGAGGAAAAGGGATGGACAAATATTATGTTATTGCAACTTTTTTAGTGTGTCATCTCTTTATTTTGCATAGCGGGCATCCTCGGTCGATGACACTATTGAACATGTGCCAGGAATGCAGATTCTATGTTTTCTTTTTTGTTTTGCTCCTGGAAAAAAAAGCAGCAAATCAGTCATTGTGTTATAAAGTCATTGTTGCTATGGTCACACTAACCACAAAAACCATTTCTTGTGAAATGTCTGCGTTGTGCTCTTCCTTCTGCCACCTTAGCTGCATCCTGCCTCTGGTGTGGTGGTGGGGCATGGGGAGGTTTGAGGGTTTCATCATCATCAATTCAGAGTCTTGAGGCAATGTTGTATAAAACAGCACAAGTGGCAGTAATCATGCATGAAGGTTCAGGTGTGTACCCCAGTGCACCACAAAAGGTGCGCTCCACAACAGAGCGGGTTCTGTGGTGTGCATTATTGTACCCGTGTTCACCTACGATGTGAGTACGAATGTATTTAGGGCATAGGCAGGGTTACCTACAGCAGATGCACATGTACATGGCACATGAGTCTACCTCTTTAACAGTTGTGTAATTTACCTACTCCATAGAAATCCATCCTAAGGGCCTCCCCTTGCTCGGTAGTTGTAGAGTCCACTGTGCCTAAACAGGTGAGAGTCATGGTCCTGCCTGGAACACCTGCTCCAATGTCTGTAGTCACACACCCTGCATCATACAAACCCTGCATATTGAGTGAGTGTTGATTCCTATGGTCATGGCACAGCTCCTTCACAGATGGTGGGAGTATCAGAACAGGTGCCTCTTCAACACACTATTACAAGGGAGAATTATTGAATTTTACAAAATCACAATTTGCTGTTCTGCAATTCCTGTGAGGACTTGGGAAATACTATGTGGTAATTAATTCTGGACAGCATGTGTCAGACCATCCTCTTCCGAGGTAAGAGGTGGGGCCATGGGGCATCCACTGTGGTGGCGGGCTGGTTTGCCTCTGTGTCCTGGGGTCCCCCTGCTATGGATCTGCAAACTGGTCCAAGTACACCCCTTGTGATTTTTTGGGTAGCGAGGGCTAGCAGTCCAAGGTAGTGTGGGAGGTAGAAACTCAGAAATCAAACAGATAAACAAAAGGCACAATAAGTAAACATCCAGGCCAGTGCTTTTCTCCTGAGAAAAACAGAAGTACTTTAATCACACCACATTTCAACCCTATACATAAGGGATATGCAGCACTACAAGGAAGGTAGTCTATGGATGCTGTTAATACACAGAAAAACATGAACTTTAGATTTAAGCACAGGTGACCATGGTGAAATGAAGCAGTCTTGCAGAGTGCTGTGACTAGGAGGTTTGACTAGGCAGTTCTTGTAGGTGGGATGCAATAATCTTAACAACCTCCCCACTAAAGCCTGTTAGTTCTCAGTCAATGTTTTATTCAGCCATTAGTGTTACTTGAGGTAAAGTGCAATTGCGGTCTCTAAGTATGGGTATGCAGTCATGAACTGCATGGTGCGAGCATTGCACTCGCAAGGGCATGTTCGAGAAGCTGTCTCGACCTCCTCTCCTCATGAGGCCAAAGGAAGCTGCAGCAGCATGGGCAACGACACCGCGATTGGGTAGGACCAGCACTCGTAGCTCGGGCATTACTCCACCACCACTAACAGTACATGTCCCAAATGACATAGATGCTCGTCGCATGTCTGATAAAGTGAATGCTCTTGGAGCCCCACTTAGCCTCAGAGTCATGCCCTACCATGGTCAGTTTTGGGCCTTGGCCTCAGTGGGCTTGCTTGTGTGTTGGGACCACAAGAAAAGAAGAATACCAGTTTCACTTGCAGTAAGGTTACTCAGGGCAGCGGTGCACGTTAGTTTACCATGCAGGAGACATTCCCGTCCCAACGCAATGGCATTAAGGTAATCAGAAAAAACCCTGCATGTCACGTTCAAGAAGAGTTTCAGGGGATATTGATCAGAAGTAGAATGGTCCAGTCAATTGACGACAACTAGTTTGAGTTCATTTGTAAAAGAATGAGTGTCGGTGCCCGAAGCTGTGCTCAGAAGCCCGCAGCCGGTGCTATTAAATGTTGGGTCTCCCACTTGGTGACTCCTTGCACTTTACATGAGTCCATTGTGACTCCTTTTGAGAGGAGTGTGTTGTATTCTGCTTTCCTATTACCTTGTCCTTCCTTTGTGTCAGTCTCTACTTGTCTATGTCATGTCTCTGTGATGTCATACGGTTCCACCTGTTGATGTTCAATATAATTGTCAGTTATCTGGAGGCTGAGCAGGAAGGTACCTGCTCCCGGTGGGGTTTCTTACCAGATTACATTTCTACTTGAATGCTGTACCTGACCTTCTAATCCCAAGAATAAATATACTACTTGAACTCTACTACGAGGAGTCTTTCATCTTTATTTACCGATTATAACAGAGTATAAATCCAAGAGACATAATACTACACACGATAGCTTTGCAAATGGATGTCCGTCCTATTTTAGCCTCATGAGTATGATCATAGAAGCTACCAGTAAAACCAGAATCGGTCAGAATAGATACGATGGACAACTCCTACCCCCAGAACCACAAGGCCATGGGTAGTGGAGCACGAGACTGGAGGGGATTCGCTGCACTAGGTGGAGAAGTGTGGCTCAATGGTTAGAGCGGCAGACCCTGATGCAGAGATCTGGCCGGGACCAGGGTTCAATTCCCGCCTCGGCGGGTCTTGGGCTCAATTTCCTCGGACCTGATCATTCTCGCCTCGGTGCCTATTCTAATCATGGGTCCCACTCTGCAACTCTGGGCAATAGCTTGCTTAATCTCCACAACAGCCCCAACAGCGCTGGGATGCCTGGCTTCACCTTGGGGGTGCCCAGGAGTGGACATTTCACAGGGAAAAGCCAGGAAGGGTTCCACAGCGGTATGCGTACAGCGCCAGGACACCCCTTTGGGGGTATAAGTGCGCTTTACAAGTACAAATGTCATTTCATTTCACTATGAGTTTCTGGACTTTTTGGGGTTTTCATATGCACTTGTCCGAACAACTCCTACTACTGACGATCTGGTCTCGGTGATGCATTGTCGCCATCATTTATTTGTGCTTAATGAAAAGCTAATCTGTAACCCGCATAACCACTGCTCGCATGATTTGCCTATGATATACACGTGATTTATTCATTTCCACATATTATTTCATGCATTGTTTTACACGTTGCTGTATATTTGGGTTCAGTAAACTAAATGAACCACATATTTTGATGAACTTTTGTTAGCATAGGTACATCTTCACATTATCGTGAGTAGGTTTAGGTGTTTTACTCTAGTCTGAAATAAATGCATTTCTGCTTGTTGTGTAGAACATTGTATTCTGTTTCAAGCACACAAGTCACAGTCTTCTCATTTAGAAATGTTGTTCTTTGTTACCTTACATTTTGAAGGTCGTAGGGGTAGCAATTAGTTTGTTTGGACTATGATTCCCAGCACCAGGAGGAGAGGAGGTGAATACTCCTTTGTGACATATCGTGAAGGCCATGATGACCGATGAAGTTGCCATTATAATGTCCATGAGAAGGAAGCTGATACGCAGTTGAGAAAGAACATTAGGTTTTGATTGGTTCCTGCCTGGCGGAAACCTGTTGAATGTATCAATAGTCTCAAGCTGTATCCAAGTGACTTTGAATTTAAATCTAATTGATCTGATTGGAGATTGTAACTTTACTAATTTGTTAATAAACCCTTATGGTTCGCAGACTTACTCCTCTCTTCGTTTATGTGGGGCAAAACTGCTTCACTGTCCGTGCAATGTTATTGAATCTGGTGTTTCAGCCTCAGTTCGAGAAAAAGGTCCATCCTAGTGGACATAGCGGAGTTCCGAGTTTGTGCCTAGTTAGCACAATGCAAATACCATCCTTATCGATCCGACTATAAGTCTCTTTCCCTTGGGAGGTCCTTTGGGTTTATATGGGCATTCCTTAATAAGTGCTCACCCCTCTGCCATTCTGTTATATCTAGGTTTCTACCTTACATCTTCCCTGTTTCTCTGCCTCTGCTGTTCAGCCAGTGAGAGTAGAATGTTAGTGTGAATGTGATGTCATTGGAATGTTGGGTATGCTGTGAGTGGGACTGTCAGTTGGATCCTGGGCTGAGCGGCAGAGAAGCTGCTCCTGGTGGGGCTTTATTACATCTATACTGGAAAACCTATCTGAACATCTAAGATCAATAAACTTATCATCTGTAACCTAACCAAGACTACTGGAACTACTTACCTACGATATAACATAAATTGGCGACGAGTTGGATTCAAAACCATGCGTGAGGACTTACTTCAAGCTTGAAAAGGTACTTTTATACAAGATTTTACTTAAAAAAGAACTTACCTAAGGATCTTACGCCCTCCCGCCCCACCAGTGTCCATATTCACCGGACAGCCCATAGACAAGGCGTAAATTTCCTGCTACCTGCTTCTTCCTGCCTGATTTCTACTGCCTGCTTCTTACTGGGCATGTTTCCTGCTACATGTCTTTCCAACCTGATTCCTGCTACTTTAAAATTTCTACCATTGTGTGGATCCGGCATCTTCAAAGATTGGCACTATATCTAAGAACCCATTTTACAGGACGCATGTTTCCTGCTACATCTTCTTCCTGCCTGATTCCTGCTGCCTTTGTCTGCCAAATACTGCCTGTACCTCATCCTGTGTACCTACTCTTTCTACATGGGAAACACTAACGTTGCACCCAGCAAGCAATTTGAGCAAGCGCCATCCATACAAACTGCCGATGTACCCTGGCTCTACATCAGAGGTGTAGGAGGAGCACTTCCCAAACCCGTTGTGTATTTTGGGATGCTTTCGTGGAACCAGTGACTAGCATCAACTATGCCAAGAATCAACTTTGGACACCCCAGAAACTGAGCTTTGCTTACTCGCTGACACTTTACATGGATCCTGTTTGGTGGCAAGTATTGTGAACATTTTGAGGTAAATCATAATTGATTTAATTATGGGCCTCGGTTTCCCTCTACATTTGGCAGTTCAACCGTCCTGTCGTGGTTTGAAAAACAACGCGCGCCATGCTCAGCACGCGCTCTTACCTTCTCGTGGATCCTCTGATCTTCAGTGACGCTTTCGAATCCTTCTCCGTCTCAGCGTTACCGTGCAGCAATTTTGGGTGCACGCACTTGCCTACAACCACCCAGCACTGCGTCACCGAACGTGCCGCCATCTTGCGGTTGGACTCATCAAGCTGTTCTCAGCATATGAAGTGTCTCGCAGGATTCAACGTACTTCAGCATCTTGCCAACCACGTTTTTCTTTTCTTGCGTGCCAATAAAGTATTTCAAGCGTTGATGTCATGCAGCACCTGGGCTTTGCTGACAGTTTCCCTCTCCTGGCCTTGCTGTCTTGTGCACCTCCGCAGTGCGCTTCAGTTACACTGCCTCCGTACTTCTCGTCTGAGAAACTGAATTTTCAAGGGATCCATCATTTATTTGGAGCTGTCACTTTGCCTTACATTCTACATGCCGGAGCAATTGTATTTATTTAGATGTGACATATCTCAAGGAGTGAAGTCACTCTTCTTCATTTTTACCTTACAGCGCTTACTGCCAGCGTCCTCTATAGGGTAATCTTCAACCAAGGTACTGTTTTCTTATCGCTACATCTTCTTTAAGCCCAGCATGTTTTCTTACGGACCACGGTGACTACTTTATTTGTTTTAGTTCATTGTTTTGAGACTTATACCAACTTTATCATTTTTATTTCTGTAACTAATACTGTGCTACATTTCTTTAATGTACTGCCATATTGCCTATTCCATGTTCATTTTCTCATCTTTGGCTCCCATTACTACGGTGCTCTATTATTATGCATTTTTATGTTTCTACGTATACCTACATTGATTTTTTGCTATGTTACCATGCTAAAGTTTACTTATTTACCTGTTTTGATTTATTCTTGGATGTACCTTTGATCATATTACTTTATACATGCTACTGTGTTAGTAATGTATTTGTTGCATGGCATGCAGGTTCTTACGTTTTGCAGTCTGTACTTTGTTATGGAGCATTTTTCTTGTTCCTTTGATTCTTTACATGATTTTTACTTACGGTGCATTTGTTATATTGTGCGCAAGTTTTCATAAGTGGTCTAACTTGAGGTGTGACTGAATTTTATTTGCTGTGTAGTTCAGTTCACCCAGATCGCACTTTCCCTGGAGCATTTTTCTTTTCCTCTGATTCTTTACATGATTTTGTTTTATTGTGCGCAGGTTTTCATATGTGGTCTAACTTGAGGTGTGACTGTACTTTTAATTTTTATGTTGTGCAGCTCTCCCTGATCGCATTTTCTTTGCACTTTCATGCATGGTCTAACTTGAGGTGTGACTGTACTTTTGCTTTATATGTTGTGCAGCTCTCCCAGATCGCATTTTCCTTGCACTTTCATGCATGGTCTAACTTGAGGTGTGACTGTACTTTTGATTTACGTGTGGTGCAGCTCACCCAGATCGCATTTTCCTTGCATTTACTGCTTGGGGATTCACTATTTTGTGTTTTCACCTCTGCTTGATTTCTGGTAGGGTGTAAGTCACCCGTTATTTACTTATGATTGCTTTCTGTTTGGGTGTTTTTCTCTTCCTGCTTTTGGAATTCACCTTTGCTTGCTTTCCGTTTTGGGTGCTGGTCACCTTTTGCTTACATTTGTTCTTGTCGTTTTCCTTCTTCCTGCTGTGTTCAGTGTTTCCATCCTCCTCGCCAGTCTGGCCAGTTGGTGTGGTTGTGGTGGTTACATTGGTGCACTATTTCTTTGTTAATTTTTCGTGGTATACCTCTTTCTTGTTCATGTATGTACGTTCTTTTACTATTTCCTTCCTTTTGAAACTTCTTGCTTCAATTTTTTGCTCTGCTAAGGAAGGAGATGTGTGTCTTTTCTAGTTTTCAATTTCCTTTACTCTATCTTCGTGTTTACTCATTGCATTACCGTTTACATTTTGCAATTTCTTTTCCTTATTGCTTCCTTTTACATCACCTTTCTACTTGCTTATTTTAGCATGTTTTTCATAACTTATGTGCAATTTGCTATACTTCTTCTGGCAAGTTTCTTCAGTATTACTGTGATGTTACTGCAATGTTACTATTTATATTTGCTTTCTCTTTGTTCATTTTATAAAGAGGGAAGGTGTGTTATATCTAGGTTTCTACCTTACATCTTCCCTGTTTCTCTGCCTCTGCTGTTCAGCCAGTGAGAGTAGAATGTTAGTGTGAATGTGATGTCATTGGAATGTTGGGTATGCTGTGAGTGGGACTGTCAGTTGGATCCTGGGCTGAGCGGCAGAGAAGCTGCTCCTGGTGGGGCTTTATTACATCTATACTGGAAAACCTATCTGAACATCTAAGATCAATAAACTTATCATCTGTAACCTAACCAAGACTACTGGAACTACTTACCTACGATATAACACATTCATACATAGACAGTCTTGTCTTTTGTTAGAGGGCCCTTGCCCCTTTCTATGAGTTAGAGGGACTCTGATACTCCCTGTTTTCTTGGGTTCTGTTCATTATGTTATTGTTAGATGGCCCCTCACCACATGCTTTGTGGAAATAATGCACTGAATCCTAAACTCAAACTTTCGCTTCCCCCATGCATTGATTGTCAAATTGCAATACTAAGTTGATTAAGGCTGAGACATCAGTTAAACGATTTGTGATATGTGCAAGAGCATCTTTTAATGTGTCCCATAGTCCATTGTAAAAGATGGCAGGCTGCACGTTTCACCTTTTGCCACCCAGTTTCCCAGTTAATTTAAGGGGTTTACGTAAGTTAACAATTCCCTACTCCCATGTTTTAATTCGATCCAGCTGTCGTCAATTGACTGGGCTACTGTACCTCTGTCAAATATCCCTGGAAACTCTCCTTAAGTGACATGTTTTTGCAGTTTGGGACCAGTAAGGCATGTCTTCCGTGGGGTATAGGAGAATATACCCCACTTAGACTATTCACCAGGAAATCCCAGAGCTCTACAAAGAATATTCAGAGTGCATTGCATCAAAGATATCTGAATTTAGTAAGGATCTCCAATTAAGGACTCTAGTGATGCCAAAACAGTGTTGTTGCACTGTGTCTGTGTTACCTGAGTGGTCGTCTGATTGGTGCTGTAGAAATGGACGTGGTGCTGTGATGCCCCAAGATGTGGTGTCCTGAGACAAGGATGCAGCTCTTACTGCCAACCTTTGTAATTTGTCAGCCTGTTTGTAATCTGAAAGCTGCTGCCCCTTTTCCCGACCCTTTACTTTCTGTGTTCGAAGCGACGATTTCCCATAGCAACTTTTAGAGCGTATAGAATAGGATACGGCTCTATTGACTGGAATGTTATGCCCTTGGCTATACTATTTCGATGGTACAAACCAGATGAGAACATTTAGTGATGCATTCTGCATCATGCATAGAAAGAGGAAGATTTCTTACAAAATTGTTTTTGTGCAGGAAGGTGTAACTTCCTCCTCAAAAACAATCCTGCACATAACGCAGGCACCCTCGCACCATAGTACAAGGTGGCCTGCGTTGTCGCTTCATAAGCCACAAGTGCGCCAACACAGGGAGAGATCTGAAGAGCACCGTATCTCAGTAGATATGGCACTTTATGGTTCTCTTATTCATGCAAAGCAGCTTGTTGCCCTGCATTGTGAGAACGTTTGATAAATATGCCCTCTGATACTTATCTACTGGTGGTTGTGTGCTGAGCAGCAGAGGTCCAGGCTGCTCAGTGCAGAACATCCATATACGTACTCTGAGTTTCATACTTCTGATGTCCAATCAATAGCTTGTTTGCCTCATCCTCAGACTTGTGATTCCAGGCTTGTCTTGTGGACTGTTACGTGACCAACACATATGTGTCCTACTGCTTCCACTTACCTTTTCTTTTCCTTTCAACATGGAGAAACCAAACCACAGGTGCAGGTCAGGTTGCTAGTTGGCTGGGAGCAGTTGATCTACTAATGTGGATTGTTGCATGACGAAGAAGACTGGAAACTTTCCCCTAACAAGGCCAAATCCTTCATCCCTTGCAGATGAAGCTGGTAGTTCAAGGATGCTTTGAGGCATTTGTTGATTTTGGCTGCAGCCTTGCTTTCATGCGTGCCATGGCTGCTGCTTTGATCTTGTTCCACCCATGCCGTGCAGATCTCCTGCCTCCTTGATATACCCACCAGGGACTTGGATATATTGTTTTGTCTGCTTTGAGGTGCTTCTTTGGGTCATGTTTTACTATTTGCCACAGGCAGAAGTGGTGTCAGCAAAGAAAACTACATTTTGCTTTCGCCAGACCCAAGTAAGGCGGTATCAAGCTGTATACGGACCGGGTCCCTATCTCCTCCAGACATTGACAATACTATTTTAAGCTCTCTCCAAGTCCCTTAAGTTCTATACTCATCACTTTCCAGACCTAAACTCTCTCCAGACCCAGTAATAGGTGTTATAATAGGCTCTTTCGTGTCCAGAATACTTCTTTATCAGGTTCTCTCGATCCCAGAACATACAATGATCCTAAATGGAGGTTTTCTTTTTGTGTTTTAAGAAAGAATTTCCCATACCCAGATTCCATCCCTATGCAGCATGGGTTCACTCTGCTCTAACCAGCTCAGTATAAACCATGTGAGGCAAACCTGGACGCATTGCAACACTAGCAGCGATAACTCCATCATAAGCTTGAACCACACCCAAGGTTCCTCTTCAGGAATGACGCGGCCTTGCAGCTCCAGCAGGATGAACCATCTTGGCCTGGGTCAAAGATTGACTTGCATGTGGTTGGTCCATGGAAGATGCCCAGAGCAATTCTCATGGTTCATCTTGATTGGATCATGTCCACCCATCACTTGTGCTCTGAGGGCGTCATCTGAACGATGTTCGGGAAGTGTAGACTGGGGTCTGAGATCGTGCGTCCTAGGACCTAAAAATACACCTCACTGATGATGCCAGAGAAGCCCAGCTCTCCTACGCCGTGGTCCCCAGCACCAGAAAGACCAGATCGGGTGGCCGCTCCTTCTCCTTCCTCGCGGCCAGAGCCTGGAACGCCCTACCACTCCACCTCAGACAGACAACATCGCTCCCCATCTTCGCAAGAAACCTTAAAACCTGGCTCTTCGACAGACCCCCTCCTTGATGAACTGGAACCTGCACCACCCCACCTCCCCCCCAGCGCCTTGAGACCCTTACGGGTGAGTAGTCGCGCTCAACAAACGCCTGATTGATTGATTGATTGAAGAACGTGTTTGAAGTTGTTTGTGCTCCTGGTTAGAAGAGGCAAAGGGGAGCAGCTTTTGTTGAGGCCAGGGGTGGTTTTCATATGGTTGGTCCATTTCTACAATGGCACAGACCAGGCAGGAAAAAACACAGTTAAAGTAACAATCAGAGTCATTTCCAGCACTTCTGAATGCCTGCACTCACTCCCTGATTTAGGGGTTTTGGGGAAAAGGTAGTGCTCTGATTGTGCCCTTCCACACTTTACTTAGGCGAACAAAACCTCAGAACAACGTAGAGAGTTATCATCAATTAGTAACATTTTAATTTCTTAACTGGGTTAAAGAGGGAGCCGAGAACACCTCTGTCCCAAAATACAACAGAACATAAAGCATTACAGGTACAAGAAGGACTAGTGAAACACAGAGAGAGCATTAGTATCCGAGTCTTTTTCAATACAACTGAATGACAGCATGTTTTTTTCAATTTCAAACCATCCTGGAAAACGAAAGTAATAGGAACTAGTGCAAAAAAGTTCTAAACATTAAGCACAGTGTATAAAACAGCAAAAGGTGCCTGGCCCCGCTCGAAGACGAGGGTGCAGGCGCCTCATGATGGAGAGGAGAAGAGAGGAAAGAACAGAGGGAGAGAGAAGCGGTGGGGTGGACCAGAGGAAAGAAGGCTGGAAGGAGAGGATGGTGAGAGATGGTGGAAACTCAGGAGTAAACGTAAAATAGGAGTAAAAGAACCAAGGAGAAAATTAAATGCTGTAGGAAAGAGGAGGAGGCCAGAAGAAAGAAAAATGGCAGTGGGAATGGAATGGAGGGAAAAGGAGAAGATAGGAACATAAGAGGGGTGAAGAGGTCAGCATGAAAATAAGGGTGAAAAGAGAGAACGAGAAAAGGAAGGTGAAAGACGAAGAAGAACTGGCAAGAGGAAGATAAGGTAGAGTAGAAAGACTTCTGAAGGCTGAGTTCAGCATCGCTCTTTTTTTTTAACTCTTCACTTTGTGAAAACAACTTTTGTAAGTGTGGTCAGCCGTGAGTGACCACTGGTGTCCTGCGGGCACTTAGGAAGGGTTTGGTCCCAAGCAGCCAGTCAAAATGTACGCGGGAACGCACACGAGGCATAGTGGTGTGTGTGTACGCGACTGCACACAAGTAAGGGGGTAGATGGCCATCTGACTGGTTAGCGCCACGCCCCAACATTGCTGCCTGACCCTGCACATGTGAAATGTGGTTGCATTTGTCTGGACAGATAACTTATCAATATGAAAATACAGGTTAAGTATCTGAAATACAAGGCCTCTACTCTGGCAGATTTCCTCTCTCGACCCTCATTGTAAAGCTACTTCTTTCCCATGATGACAGTAATCGCACGTGCTGTCTTGCTATCTTGCGACATTCTTACTCCCATGAAAGGTTTTGCTAGTAACATTACTCTTAAATAGTTTTTTCTCAGCCAAGTGACTTGCTTAAAAAATACCACAGCATGGAGTAACGACACAGAGAGACAGAAGCACTTGTATTTTGTCTCCAAAGTGAGCCAATGTCATTATAAAGATGTGGACAGGTTAAACAATGTGGGGTGCCTGAATAACAATATCCCACGTGGTGGCAGTGTTGAGCTCACAGGCAGCATGCTACATTCAGACCTCAATCAACCAGGAAATGTACATGCAGTGAACTCCAATCAGACTCCTATGAACGAGGGTGCCACATGGTAACCTGCACAGGGTGAAAGTTCACATAGATGGATTCATAACACCGAGTCAAATTTCATACACAATCGGGAATACCCACACCATGTTTTAATGTTGTGTGAGAGGCAGTACCTCGTGTACGGGCCACGATAGGGTGAGAAGTTTGAATGTAGTCTCATATTAATGTTGATATGTGGAGAGCTCTGAGGATAAATGCCTTCCACAGGCCTCCAGATAATGTTTTGGAAAGTGAGAGTAAAATGATTTTTAGGGAGTAAAAAGTTATTTTCATTCCAAATGGGAATATTTTTAAGCAGGCAAGTACATATAAACCTAATTTAATTTTAAACCATGTGCATTTATTTTATTGTAGGTAACCACCGCTTTCTTTGTAGCAGAAATTAATAATTTACCTTAAAGCCTACCTTCTGGTCAAGCAGCAACCAACGTAGAGCCGCTTCTTGTGAAAGGCCACTGATGATGACTCTGATCTGAACATGTTACGAGGGCTGTGAGGGCTTTGCTTTGTGGGTCCCTTGTTGCCTATTATGTTTTGTGCCTCTTCTTATGGTGTAAAAAGAATTTGCACAGATAAGAGCGGTGAGGCGGGGGGTGGTGTAAGTTGACAGACGACGGGTTAGGTAATTTTAAATAAATTAATTAATAAAACCACTTACTTTGTGCCAGCCGCATCACCGACGCGGAAATGCAGCGAGAGCAAAGTAAGTGGTTTTATTTATTTATTTAATATTACTTATCCCGTCGTCTGTTGACTTCCACAACCCCTCGCCCCACCCCACCACTTTAGCTGTGTGAGCTGCTACTGCCTAGGGCCCCTCCCTGGGATCCAGGGAACCCTGTCTTCTTGCCGGCCCACTCACATGTCTGGGATCTGATCTTCAATGTTATAGGGTAACGGGTGTATGTTAAATACAATTAGCATCTTTTTACATGTCATCATATGCTCTATGTTCTTCATTCAAACTGGAAATTGGCCTATTTTGAGTTTATCTGTTAAGGAAAACCCAGCTCTCTCTAGTTATGGCACAGGCACAGATGCTGGCCTCAGTGGGGCATATTGCACAAAAACACCCTTATGGATGCCAGATGTGGGGAAGGATGCCAATGTTAATTGGGAAGAATGAAGGTGGACTCTGCCCACAATATTTGAAACCAATAGCTGCATCAATGCAAGAATAATAGGTGAGTGCAAAGTTATTTGATGCAACAGTTACAAAGGCCTATGGAAAATGTTGCAACTGTGCTAGTTTTGCAAGTTTTTTTACATAAGGATACCCATGTACAGATCATGTGCCAATGTATGCCACCGAATGAAATGTTTAATTACCGGTAGGAGTAGTTTTGCAGCTTGAAGAATTTTCTGGATTCACATGCTGAGCATGATTCTGCCATCTAGTGGTTGGGCCTGCAACTTTTTGTATATAATAGTCCTTTTTCTCTTTTCGCCCTTTTTTTTTTTTGCTGGCCATCGACGGTCCCCCCCATTTAGTGCTTGTTCCATCCTCTTGTGATGTCAGAAGCCCTCCCCAGAAGTCTCACTTTTGGTCGCCATTTTCAGATTATTTTTTTCTTCTTTTGTGAGCTTCCTGTTAGTGTTCTGTATGATTGTCCTCTGTTTACTCGTGTCGCCTCATCTCTTGGGGAGGCCCGTGGGCCACCTGTGAATCCAGCAAAATTCTTCAAGCTGCAAAACTACTTCTACTGGTAAGTAAACATTTCGTTTTGCAGCATGAATCTTTTCTGGATTCACATGCTGTGCAATGATTTTGTAGCCGTTTTATTCATTGTGGTAGTTGGGTTAAAGATGAGGTTGAGTTTGTAAATAGATATTTCAGAACCATTTGTCCCATCTGTGCTTCTCTGTTTACTTGAACGTCAATGCAATAGTGTTTTTGTGAACATATGTATTGATGACCATGTGGCCGCCTTTCAAATGTGGTTAAGTGGAACGTTAACTGGTAAGGCTATTGTTGCTCATTTCTTCCTTGTTGAGTGTGCTGTTGGTTTTGAACGTCAGCTTTTTGTAACATATTTCAATTGTTTGTGTTATCTACCTTCTGATGGGATTCTTTGTAACTGGTTCTCCTGTAGTGTTATTTGAGAATGATGTGAAGAGTTTTTTTCCTTTCCTGGTGGTCTTTGTTTTTTCTATGTAATACATTATTGCTATGCAGGCATCTAAAGTATGTGCAGCTTTCTTTGCTTGAGTCTTGAAAAAAAACTGGAATTTGAATTGTTTGATTTATATCAAAAAGTGGTGTGGCCTTTGGAAGGAATTGTGGGTTAGTTCTCAAGACTACTATGTCTTTGTGTACTTGTATTTACGGTTCCTGTAAGGTGAGTGCTTGTAGTTCGCTTACTCTGCGTAGTGAAGACATAGCTGTTAGAAATGCTGTTTTTAGTGTGATAAATTTCAAGGTTGCTTTCTAGATTGGCTCAAATGGTTCTTTCATTAACAGAGTGAGTACCACAGGGAGATTCCATGTGAGTGTTGGTGCACTCCTAGGTGGTGCTATCCTTTTAGCCCCTTCCAGAAATCCTTTGATTATTCGGGCAGTGAACACACTTCTTCCTATGTAGCCCCTTGTGTAGGCTACTATTGCTGCCAGATGTACTTTTAGAGAAGCATAAGTTAACCCTTCTCCTAACAGAAGTGTAGGTATCCGATTTCTGTAGTTTCACATGTCTTATTTTGAAGCAGATTGTTTCTTTGCCACCAATATGTGAATCTTTCCCATTTTGCGGTGTGACATTTTCTAGTTGTTGGTTTACTTGCTTCTCTGGGGACTGCCATTGATTTGTCTGGTCAACCTCGATGACCAAATTGTATGTCTTCAGGAGCCATGCCGCTAGACTCAAAGTGTTTGGTTCTGGGTGAAGAACTCTTCCCCTGTTCATGGACAGCAGGTCTTGTAACACTGGCCGCTTTTCCACTTCTCGTGCCGTCTCCATTAGGTCTGAGTACCACGTCTGTCTTGCCCACTGTGGAGCTATGAGTAAAAGTGTCATCTGTGTTCGCCTGCAATTGTTGATTACTCTTGAGAGGAGTGGTAGCGGGGAAAAAGCATAAGCAAATTTCACAGACCAGTTTATGAACAACGCATTCCCGATGGACTGAGGGCACGGATGTCTGGATGCAAAGTATTGGCATATTGCATTTAGTGGTGTTGCGAACAAGTCTATTTTTGGAGTTCCCCACTTTTGGAATACTCTCTCTATCACTGTTTGGTTCAGTTCCCACTCGTGTGAGATGGATGCTTGTCTGCTCAGTTTGTTTCCTAGCACGTTGTCTACTCCTGGTAGGTGTATCACTTATTGTTATCTGTCTTTGAATGGCCCATCTCCATATCTGCTGTGCCAACTTTGAGAGGTGAAATGATTTTGTTACTCCTTGCTTGTTGAGGTAAAACATTGTTGTTGTATTGTCTGTTTGTATTTGTATTGACTTGTTACACAATTGCTGTTGAAAGGCTTTTAAGGCTAGGACCACTGTTTTCCACTCCAGCATATTTATATGTTGGACTGATTCTTGTGGTTTCCATATTCCTCTGACATTGGGTTTCCCCATGTGAGCTCCCCATCTGATATCTGAGGTGTCTGTGATAATGGTCACTGTTGCAGCTGTAGTCATTAAGGGTCTTCCTGCTGTAGCATTTGTCTTGCTCCACCAATTCATTTCCTCTGTATCTTAATACGTGACAACCCCTAGATCCTCCCAGCTCCACATCGCTTGTGACCATTGGCTCTGTATCCATTCTTGGATCAGTCTCATTTGAAGCCTCGCATGTGGTATTAATGGTATGCAAGAAGCCCTCATTCCTGACACTTTCCCCACAGTCAGAGAGTGGCCCTTCCTGTACCTGAGAGCTTCTTGTGTTATATCTTGGACTCTTTTCTCTTATGGAAAAGCTTTTGCCTGAATTGTGTCTATTTTCACTCCCAAGAAAAGTTTCTCTTATATTGGCGTGAGTGAAGGCTTCTCCATATTTATCGTGAATCCCAGTTTGTATGGTGTCGTCATCACTGTTTCTATGTAGTCTTTGCACTTATGTGCTGAGCTTGCTCTTACCATCCAGTTGTCTAAGTATGGGTAAACATGTATTCCCTTACTTCTCAGATGCTCGGCTACAGCCGCACTTTGTAAATACCCTTGGAACTGATTTTACTCCAAGGGGTGGTACTTTGAATTGGTAATGTGTCTCGTTTATTACGAGCCGTAGGAACTTCTTGTGACTTGGATTCATTGGATTGTGTAGATAGGCATCCTTTAGGTCTATGGTTGCCATAAAATCCCCGGCTGGAGTTGAGGGATGACTTCCTGTAGTGTTGTCATTTTGTGTTCTTATAAACTTGTTTACAAAACGGAGGTCTAGTATTGCCTGCAGTGTCTTGTCTGGTTTTGGAACTATCAAGTATGTTGAACAGATGGCTTGATTTTTCTCCTTGGAGGGTACTTTTTCTGCTGCCTGTTTTTGTAGCAGTTTCTTTACTTCCTTTTAAAGTCATATTATCTCATCCTTTGTGTGTGTTTTTCATCTTGGGTTGCATGTTGCTGGGTGCTTTTCCAACTCTATGCAGTAACCATGTTGGATTAGATAAAGAACCCATTTGTCTGACGTCACGATCCTCCACTCCTGGAGGAAGTCTATTATTCTTCTCCCCACTGGTGTTGTGTGTGGGTGGAAGTCCACTTTTAGTGAGTCACTTTGTTGTTGTTGCCATCCCTCTTGATGGCAGATTTCTTTCTCTTGTTGGACCACAAAAGGTATGTCATTGTGACGTTTGAATTGCCACTGATCTGATATTGACTGTGGCTGACTCATGCTTTGAAAACTTTGTTGAGATGTCCCTGTTTGACATCCACCTCTTACTGCAGGTCTTCTAGTGGGTGATTCCCCATCTTGTCTAACCCCTAAACTGTAGGGCCCCCTCCGACTTGGACATATCATTGTCTTTTTAAATTTGTTGCAGTGTGTTATCTGCTGCTTTCCCAAACAAGTGTTCACCATTGAATGGGATGTTTGCTATGTTGGCTTGCACCTCGTTCTTGAAGCCTGACACCCTTAGCCACGCATGGCGTCTTAATATTGTTCCTGTCACCAACTGTCTTGCTGCCGTTTTTGCAGCATCCAGAGCTGACTTTAGGCATTTGTTGGCAATATCTTTTCCCTCTTCAGCTAGGACTTCTGCTCTTTTTTGATATTGTTCTGGCAGGTGCTTCATTAACTCTGTCATCTCTCCCCAGTACTGATGGGCATATCTATCTATTTAGCAATGCCTTGGAGTTTGCTATTCTCCACTGAATTGCTGCTCCTCTTTCAAATTTTCTTCCCACTATTACTATCCTCCTGCTTTCTGTATTTAGAGGAGGTCCAGAGGTGGTTGGAATATTTGCTCTCTTTCTAGCTGTGGCTATCATGATGGAGTCCGCCACCCCATTACACCGGATGTATTGATGGTCTTTAGAGGAGTGCTTATATTTTTTCTCCCCCTGGGAGTCACTGCCTTACAGGTTGCTGGCTCCTTAAATGCCTCTCTCCCCTGATCCATGATGCTTGGGAGCATTGGAAGGAATTGGTTTTTGTTTTGTGAAGGTATCAGTGTCTCCAGTAAGAAACAGGTTTTAGCTTTTTCTTCGTCCAGCTGTTCTCCATACTGTTCAGCTGCTTTTGACCAGCTGCTTGTACATGGTCACATCATCTGGAGGCTTTGGCCTTGAAGGGTATGTGTCTATGGTTTCTTCTGGGGAGTCTGCCTCGAGATCCTGCCACTGGTCTTCGACGTCTTCTGATTCTTCGATGTCCTGGTACAGACTCTGGGGCATATTTACAATGAACTGGCGAAGGGCAGCACTGCAAGTCATTTTGCTGCGCTGCCCTATGCCAATTAGAAAGGACAGAAATGCCCCATATTAACAAGATACGGTGCATTCCTGTCCTTTCAGCCAGCACCGCCGCAAAAATTGCAGCTGTGCGCCAACGCAGGCATCCTTGCACCATGGTGCAAGGGAGGTTGTGTTGTTGGCAGGATTGTTTTTGTGTAGGAAGGGGCACCTTCCTGCACAAAACCAATCATGAGTGGTGTTTTCCTCGTTCTATGTGTGCTGCAGAATGCAGCACATGTGGAAAGAGGAAAAAACGAGGAGAAATGTAAACATTTCTCTTCGTTATGCCTGCTCTAGAAAGGAGTAGGTTTTGCTGTTGCCCCAGATTCAGGTTATGTTGTAAATCTGGGGCAGTGGCAAAATCCATGGGTGTTGCGTGGGAACACCTACAGCAACACCCATGGCACACCTCCCTGTCGCAATGTAAAGCAAAGCAGCAACTTGCACTGCGCGGTCTTACATCTTATCTACAAAGCCATGAAAAGCCACGCAAGGTGGCTTTGCGTGGCCTTGTAGATATGGGCCTGTTCTGTGTGCCACTGTAGCGTCAAAAAAGTGATGCTCCGGTGGCACAAGGGACTTGTAAATATGCCCCTCTGTCCTTCTGTCTCTTCTTCCTCAAACAAGAGTTCCTGTTCCTCTTCTTCCTGAGGCTCAGGTGTTAGTGGGGGTTCTAATTCCCCCTGACTCCTTCTCCTCTCTTGAGCCTTTTGCCAAAAGTTTTGATGGAATCATAAAAGCCTGTAAAGTTGTGTCAAATTCCTTTTTCTTTTGTAGGATAGCCGCCATTTCGACCTCGACCATCTTTTCTTGCACTCTTTTTTAAGGTTTGTTCCTCTGCATCGAGTGTAGACGTCGTTCTTTTTTTTGACGTTGAAGGTTCGGCTGCTGTTGGTATAGCCTAAGCCTGGGCGTAATTCGCGAAGTAGCGCTACGCGAAGCTACGCAAAGTGCAGTTCGCACTATGCGAGCTACGCGTAGCACTACGCGAACTGCGTAGTGCACTGTTCGCAATGATTGCACAGTGCCGGATGCTTGTCCGCACTGTGCAATCATTGAAAACGGCATCTTGCACAGTGCGAGCTGTCTTTTACTGCCGCTCGAGTAGATTTTTACTCGAGCGGCAGCTTTCTCAACGCGGACTGGTAGTTTCTCATCGCGAGCGGTCGCGAGCATACGCGACCACTCGCAATGAGAAACCTGACCTCCACCGTTGAAAATCTCGCCGGGAGGTTTACTTTCACGCTCGCGATCGGCAACTTGATGTTGCTGATCGCGAAGCGAAAAAGTCTCGCCGGGATGTCATTTTGCTTGCTGCGGTCGCCAACTTGACGTTGAGGACCGCGAGCAAGCATAAAATGACCGCTGAGCTACGCTACGCGTGTTTGCACTGTGCTACGTGCAATTCGCGTTGTGCGAAGTAGCGCAAACTTCGCAAACTACGCTAGCGTAGTGCTTTGCCCAGGGTTAGTATAGCCACCATTTTCTTCTCTCTGTCTCTACTTCAATCGTCTTTCTACATCAAGGTTTTTTTTATCAGTTTGCCCACCTGCTGGTATCCTTTGTATGGGACTCAAGGGGATCTTTGTGCCTGGTCTTGCCTTTGGCCGGCGAGTTTTTCGGCACTGAGGCAGACTTGTGTTTTCGGGAGTCTGCACTTTTCAACTCGACCGCTATTATCTTTTTCAGTGTTACCTGTTGTTGTATTTCTTTTGACTTCCTATGTTCTGTTTTTTACACTGATGATGTTCTTTTCAGCGTCAGAGTCTTCTCCTTCAGCTTCTTCAGCGGCGTTATCTTCTTCTTCACTCGACAACCCCAACTCTCTGAGTGAGGTTGGTTCTTTTTGACCCTGCATAGCATAATGTGTGCGCCTTTGTTTCTGTCGAGCCTGCAGTGTCTTCGCCCTAAACTCTGCACAGGCCTCGCAGGATTCAACTTGTGTTGCTTGCCTAGCAAAGATTGCAGTCCTGATGGCTGTCCCTCTGTGCGTATTTATGGTGGCACTCTGGGCAAAATAGGGATGATTTCTTCTCCATTTCACGACCAGCAGGGATCCCACTGTCCGCGCATTCTCCCTCGATGAAAAAACTCTACTTACTTTGAGTTTTGCTTGGAGTTCGCCGGGATCTTCCTATAACACTTCTTTCGATAACCTGAAGTTTTTATTCCGTTTTCTTCGACAAAAAAACAAAACCTTTGCTTCTTCTTATTACTCCTGTAGCTTGGAGATCTTCCTGATGCTTCCAGACCCAACGCAGAAAAAAAGAATCTGAAGATGGCAACCAAGAGTGAGACTACCGTGGAGGGTGTCTCATGTCAGAAGAGGATGGAACAAGCATCATTTGGTGAGAACTGTTGATGCCCAGCAGCAAAAAAAACTACTATACAAAAAGTTCCAGACCCAACCACTAGATGGCGAAATAATACACAGCATGTGAATCCAGACGAGATTCATGCTGCAAACGTTTATCTTCCGGTAGAAAATAGTGCTTAGGTACAGTTTAATACTTTTCCAAGTTTGTGTGTGTGCTTTACAGGGCAGCACACATGCAAAGATGGAAAAGTTTGGAGAACAGAAAACTTTTCTCCAATATTACACCTACCCGAAAGAGGTGTAAATTGTTAACACAAATCCCTGGCTACCTTTTTAATAGATAAGGATTTGCGTTACAATCCAGGGGAGGTTTTATGGGAGTGACCATGTACTACCTTCAGTGCACCACCTTGAGTAGGATTACTTTACAGCGCAAAACACGTACATCGCATTTCTAAAGCAAACCTGGTGCAAAGTGTTAGTACATCTGCCTCGGGGGTCGGCCTTCCCTCCTATACACTATATATATTTATCCCGTATAAAGGGTTCTCCATATCTCTCGCCCTTCCGCCTCTGTGGTTTACAGACGCACATCTGCCGCCCCCACCCCCAGCCTCGCCAAAAGCTGGTTAACTCACATCATATGTTGGTGAAACAGAATGTAGTAATTAACTCAAAATGGCAGAGATGCTGCAGGCTGCAGGCAGCATTAATCCCGCATTACGTCGACATTAGGGCCTGATTAGGCCGTCAAAGGCTGTCAGGGCCCGAGCTGTGTTCAAAGCCAGGCGCCAAGAGATTAAAATACTATTATGCCGTGATCAGAAGCAGCCCTCGCGCCTGTGTTGTGGTCAGAGGCAGCGGCGCGGCGCGGCGCTGTGCGGCACGTCTGTGATCTTGGGGCCGGCAGAGGGGGCAGCGGGGTCTGCTCTTGATGGGGGCCTCCAAGGCCAGGAGGCCTCTGAAGGACGCTCGCCAAGGTCATCTCAGCGGTTTGGCACGCCACCAGCTGCCAGCCTCAGCGAGTCACATTCTGATAAAACTGTTCACCTCGGACGGTGGCCGACGTGCAGGGAGGCAGGTGTGAGCGGAATCTGTGCAAGTGTGTAAGTGTGTGTGTGGTTGTGCATCTGTGTGCAAGATGCGGGCTTGAGTGTGTGTCTCTGTGTGTACTTTCATTTAAATACGTGTGGATGTCTCTATCCAGATGTGGGCTTGAAAGTGTGCGTACATCCATGTGGACTGATGTATGTGTACATGCATTTATGTTTATATGTGGATGCACATGCGTGTGTGCATGTCTGTATACAAGTGTTTGAATGTGTTAGTTCGTGTATGCAGGCATGTAAATTAACGTCGAAGTGCATTGATGTGTGTGCCTGTGTGTGTGTATGCTTGCATTTTGTGCATGGTGTGCCTGCGTGGGTGTATGAATATGTGGATGGCTCTCGTTGTGTGTGTGCTCACGCATGCATGCGTACGAGCAGATGGTGTGTTTTTCTTCCTTCTACACACTCCACACTACAGTGGGTGGTCATTAGCCCTTGCACAAGTATCAACAGGCTGCCTTTACCATCTACTTGAGTGTGAAGTGAAATCACCACTCAGGGGTGTGTGAGGCAACGTGAAGTCTGGACGTGTGTATGGACACGTCGCCAAATGCGTGGAACGAGAAGTCTGGACTCGTGTATGGACAAAGCGCCAGATGTGTGGAACGTGAAGTCTGGACTAGTGTATGGACACGTCGTCAGATGCGTGGAACGCGAAGTCTATACTAGTGTATGGACACGTCGCCAGATGCGTGTAAGGAGACACGTCACACACCTGTGGTACGGTGGAGGAAGGTACACCGCCATCTCGCTGTATTCAGACCTTGGGTATAAGGCACTATATGAATTGTTCTACTCAGCTACAGGAGCTTGTGAAAATGTGACGTCGTCGTACTAGTGACATCTTTTTCACAGGTAGAGATGAAGCGCACTGACATCGATCAAGACTGTGTGGCCCAGTGCACTGCGGGTCCTTGGAGAGGCGAGGACCGAACCCTAATATGTGGCCCAGTTTTAATGTAGAATTTATGAGCCCGCTTCTAAGCACTTTCGCTGTTGGCAGAAAACCCTAGCCTAGGGCAGACGGCCTGACTGACAGCAGGTTGGATACATTCCACAGTACTTAGCAGATGCACTTTTTAGAGACGGCTCTGTGTAAATGAATGGACGCCACACTTGCAGGACAATCGCCAACTGAGTCGGTTGGTGTCAGATGCATTGTGTGACATTCCTCTCATCTGGCTGGTCTGATGACCTATAATTGATGTGGCCCTGCACTGGACACTCTGATGTCTGGCGTTGTCTACGTTCGGTGGAGATTAGGGGCATTACAATTTAATTGCATTATGATGAAGGAGAGGGTGGCAGGGTTGGAGTGTAAATATCTGTATCCATCCATGTGACTGGTGGACTTTGTGTTATATGTGTAGCGTGTGCACATCTGTCCATCACCTTTGCTCACTTTTGTCCTCCATCTGAATGTGTTCACTGGGCACGCTGCTCTAGTGTGTGACGTGCCCACAGGCTTGACTGCCAAATGTAGGCTACTTGATTTTATTTCTGGCACCAGACCGAGACTTTCAATTAAACATCTGCCTTCAGACCTCTTTACACATAAACGAGGGACACTGCCCACACATCTCACACCCTGGCAGGCCCGCCACCATCCTGAGCGTGTACATTTGTACCTAGGAATCCAGACATAATTAACAAACTAATAATAAACTTTGCCTCAACTTCCTACTGGTTTAGGTCCCATGACTTCCAGCTGTGAAATCTGCAATCTTATTTTGTTTGTGTTAGTTATTTACTGACTTCCTGTTTTCAGTTCTTAGTAGTAACGTCACTTCCTGTTTAATAGCACATTTCATGAGACCTTAGGAAAGGATGCAGGGCTTGAATATTTTTATTGGGCAGTTTGCACAATGATCACTTTTCCCCTTAGGAGGAACACTCATGGCTGGCACGACGGTTTAACTCTTGAAGTCACATGTGCAATCGAAGCAAACTAGGGAAACCACTTCATTCTGGGAGCGCATGCAGTCTTACGATTCAGTGCTGTCACACTCTCGCAACCACCAGAGATTTCGTCGACTCTTGCTTTGATAAACATGTCATTTCCTATGATTTACGTCTTTCTGCAAACAATTATAACTAGTTGTGACCTGCTTCTCATTATTAACAAGTTATTTTTAGCCGGCCCTCATCATTCCTGCTCCAAATACCAACAAACTGCATCACTTCCTGTCATAAATGACACATTTCCTCTTCCTGCCACTTCCTGTCATTTGCTATGGTACTTCCTGTTTCCAGAAACAGTCAGCCATTTCTCTTCCGGTCATCCGTGATAACTCATACTTGGTTGCACTACTCCACGTGTAGCAAATGGAATCAAAAATGATTCTGTTGATTAGCTTTCTTTGTGTGGTTCGCAGCTGCCAATGCTTTATGACACAAAGGTAAACAGTATTTCTCGGCCAACATTTGTCAACTGTTGAACCCGGAAACTACAATAACATGTCAGCAAGTGGCAGGAAGCCTTGTGCCTGTGAGCTCCTGAGTCACTTGGTAAATTAATTTCATTAAATTTCCCCCCTGTGATATTACCCTACTCTACCCTTCCCCAACTGTTGTGTGTCACAAACACTTTGATGACCATTTGCGATGAACCCTTCTTGAAACAGTGTCCCGCGGCCCCTCAGTCAGAGAGGGTGTTTTTGTTCCCACCAGGTTGCCCAGTGGTGGGCTGCTCCCGGCAGTTCCATCCTCAACGTCTTGGCTTCTGGTGAGGAATGCGCGTGCCGTGTGGAGCGACGCTTCACGGTGCTCCGCTGGGAGCTATCTTCCCTCCCCACCTGTAGTGTCACTCTTCCCTCGCCGTGTTCTCGTCCAGGGCTGGCAAGGCCTCCAGGCTCATCCCGTTGTTGCTTTGCACAGTTGAAAAGGAGGTCATGGTGTGCAGTAGCACCAGCACCAACACGCACAGTCTGAGCTTGCTATGGCCCAAGCGGGAGCCCGCCGAGACCGGGAGCAAGGAAGGGTGGTGGTGGTGGTGGTGGTAAGGGTGGAGGTGATCGTGGCGGTGGTGGTGGTGCTGCTGACGGTGGCGGGAGCGGTGTTGGTAGTAAAACGACTCTGAGTCCTTGGGTTTGGCCGTTGTGTTGAACTCCCCGTCTGCCGCCACATTGCATGAGCGCCACCGGACATCACAGCACTGCGGCTCCGCATTGGGCAATTGGTTTTCTAGCAACCCTGCCAAAACAGAAGGAAAAATACTCATAAGTCGTAAAATCAAAAGAAACATATGAGTTGATTACATTTTTCACACTTCACAATTGTGGTCACAGTTGGCAATTGGAACAAGATGCCATAAATTGAACTTCTGGTTTCTTTAATGCTAATGTTGAATGGTGGTCTAAATAAAGTCCTGCCCGTGGCATCATGCTTATCCCAATCACCCCTTACTTCGGTGGAAAACTCAGGTTTACGTACGACAGGTCCCAAAACCAAGGCTTCGAACCACCCTATGTATAAACTGGCTGTTCTGAGGAAACTGCACTATCGATTGGCTACATCATTTGGATCTCACTCTCTTACTCTACCCGCTCCACCACAATAATTCTCTGGTTATCGTTAAAGAATATGGTCATGTGACTCTCTGGAGGTGGTGCCTAGAACCATCTTTTGAAAAATCAGGTTTACATGGAAGACCCGCCATAAAGGAATTCTCCGTGTCTACTATTAGTCCTAATAGTCTCCTGGACAACAGTGAATCCTGGAAACTTTACAGGAGAAGGTATAAGTTCTTCCACCTCGGTGGTGGGGGGGGATTGTCCTTCTTTTGCACAGCTCAGTGGGGTAGACATCACCCAACAACCCAAAATCTGCATATTTAAATCTAGCGGCTAGAGAAAGAAGAGCATTTTAACTCCTGGGTACAAAATCAGTTGAGGCAGCGTGATCTTCAATGCATCAGCACCTCTTACCTGTTGGACATAGGTATGTTCCTTCGATGTGTCCGGAACGCCGTCCCTCCAACTTTACTGTAGTTGGGGAACTTAGGGCCATATCTACAAAACCATTTTTGAGGCCACAAACAGCCTGATTCAGAGAATCGGCCCGTTTGCGACTGCAAAAAAGGTTTTTAAAATGTTAAAAAAGCCAAATTGTGATTCAGTAACCTGTTACCGAATCGCAATTTGAGTTTGCGAATCGGTATTTGGAAGGGGCTTGTTTAGGGAATCCCTTCCTAATACCGATTTGTAGTGGTATGTATGACTGTTTTGCGATCAAATTATGGTCACAAAAGATTCATTTTTTACCGCCATCTCAAGGGTGGTGGTAACCATTCGCAAATGGGAAGGGGTACCAATGGGACCCCTTTCTCTTTATGAACGCTGATACAATTTACAATTTTTTTTTAAGAGCAGGCAGCGGTCCCACGGATCACTGCCTACTCCTAAAAAATGAAACTTAAACATTTAATTTTTTCATATTAAATGCATCCTGTTTTCCTTTAAGGAAAAAGGGCTGCATAAAAAAATTGAAAAAATATAGCTATATTAAAAACCAATCAGAGACATGGTGCTCTGCTGACTCCAATAGGCCACCATCCCTGTGTTGGCTTTTAATTCCTAATAGGTTAAAAATTGCAACCTATTTTGTTAATCTTGTTAATATTCATGAGGGAGGTCTATCGCCGCCCATTAGGAATCGCTATTACTAACTTGTACATTTTTGTACAGTAGGAATTGCGATTTTCTAACTCCTGTTATAAAATGGTGTAAATCGAAACTTAATCCCATTGCACTTTGTTTAAACCAATATGGTGTGTAAGTGTGAGAGTTAAGATGCAGAAACCCAGGTATTTCTCAGTAAATACTAAAACACAGTGCACTGCATTGGAGTTTAAGGAAACCTTAACCTCACTTTATTTTTGAGATAATTCCTGGAAAAATGAACCCAGTACTGGGGAAGTGGTAGCTTCTCATCAGATATCTAAAATCACAAAGGTGTGTTCAATTGTTATTATCGCTATTTAGAGAGCAAGCGTGTCCCACGCCCCAGCTCCGCACGGGCTGCGTGACTCACAAACCGCTGTCCCCACCCACTCTTACGGCGTGCGTGAATGTAACTCCTAAGCAGGGAATGTTTTCACAACAGTCCATGCTCAGAAAGAGAAGCAGCAGCAAGATTGTAGATACTTCCTGCTAGGTGCCCGCTGCCCGTCAAACATAAATGTGTCGGCCATATTGCAGTTTGGGAACTCTGAATTCTCTGTGACATGAGCGCTGACTGGGGAATGTTACTAAAAGCTGTCGTGCTTACCAAGTGAGTAAGTAACTAGCCACAGAGCAGGGGTAGAAGTAAGAGCAACGCATTGGAAGGGGGAGGGGCCTTTGAAAGCCCTCTACTCCTTTGTGTGCAATTTACATTTAGTTTAAATTGACAGCAGAATTCAATGCTTCTTTGAGTGCTCTGTAAAGGTGAAATGTTGCTTTTATTAGTATCTTTGTCTGTTGTATGGTACTTTTCACATCACAAACCCTTTGCTTCCACTGGGACTAGATGGAGTAGGTGGTTCTCCATAGGCCTCCATTGACCAAATTGATACACATTAGCTACTTCCTGGTACCACCCTTCTAAGCTTTACACGTGGCAAACTTTAGTCTGGATCTGATCCCAGCTTTATCATTCAAGAGTATTGTTTCATGGGTGAACTTGCCTGAAACCAAAGACGTTATAGGAGGTTGGCTCGACTAAGGGCTTGATTACGAGTTCGGCGGTCAACCCGTGGTGGAGGTGCGGTGGCGGTCGGGGACCACCGCACCAGTGGTCCGACTGGCGTATACAAGTAAGGCGGAGGTACCGTATTGGGACCACCACAACCGCCAGGGAACCGGGTTCCCTTGCGGTGGCATGCCGGTCTGGGGCAGCAATATGCTTGGTGGTGCCGCTGTGGCACCGCCAAGCATATTCTGGGTTTTCCCACTGCCAGCCTTTTCATGGCGGTGGGATAACAAGGGAGTCCTTACAGGGCCCCCTGTTGCCCCTGTACACTAGGATGCTGTGTGCATGCACGCCCAGTTCCTGCACGACATGAACTACACAGTCCATGCCATGCAGGAACTTGCTTTGGTGCTCCCATTGCGGTGCCTTTTTCAAAGGCATCGCCGTGGGAATACCAAAGGGTCGCCCGCCAGACCGGGAGAAAATTCCTAATCTGGCGGGCGGCCAGTGGTCGACTTTGGTAGTGTGGGAGCTGGTTGGTGGCATGCTACCCCGCGCCCCGCACCGCCAAAGTCGTAATCATCCCCTAAGACTCTTAACCAAGTGAGAGTGTGTGGAATTCAAAGATGCAAACTTACATTGGCACCTGCACATCCTGCCACCAATCCCAACTGTGCACTAATACACGCAGGCACATTCTAAGCAAAATTAATGAAAATGGAAGAATGCAAATATCATTGCACAAAAGCGATGCCAAATGCACACAGTGGTAACCATTAGCATTTAAAATACAGGATAATATCCACAAACTCACAATGGCACGCAACCACAAACTGATATTTTTTTTAAACAGGATAAGGAAAGTAGTGTAACTCCTTGTTAGAAATGGGGGTCTCTAGTTGTCAAGGGTTTGCACCTTTGTCCAAATAGGGACCCTTCTTCCTAGTCAGGATAAGGGAGTTACACTCCTAAAATAACCCCTGCTCACCCCCTTGGTAGCTTGGCACGAGCAGTCAGGCTTATCTTAGAGGCAGTGTGTAAAGCATTTGCACATAACCAACAGTAATACAGTGTAAGCACTACAAAAGGGCACCACACCAGTTTAGAAAAATATCCAATATTTTTATATACTCAAAACCAGACCAAAAACGATAAAAATCCACAAGACAGTACTTAAAAATCTTCAGTTATCAAAATACATTTGAAAAACAGTTCCTTGATGTCGATAGCTCCGTCCGGGGCTATCACGGCGTCGTGAGCACACAAATCTAAACAGTTCTGGCTGACCGCGGCATCGCGGGCCAGCTATGGTGTCGGGAAGACCCGCAAACAGTACCTTTTAGAAATGCAGGGCATCGGCGACCTCTCGTTGAACTTCCGAAAGCACGGCGTCCGCAGGCGTCGGTTCCGGAGGTCGGTGCAGGAGTCGTTGGGGCCCTCGAAGTCACACGTGTTGCAGATTGAACTCCTCTCTGTTGAAGTCAGGAGCGCTGGCGTCGGCAGGCGTCGGGTGCTGCGGTGCGAAGTGCAGCGGTGTGGCGTGCGGTGCCCTCAGGTCGCGGTGCGAGCAGCGGCTCAGTGGCGGCATCAGATGGCGTAGTCGGTGAGACCAGGGTCGCGGTGCGAAGTGACGGCGGTGCTCGTCGCGGTGCTGGCAGGTCACGGTGCAAGCAGCGGCGTTGTTGTTGCTGAAGCGCTGTCGTCAGCTGACGAACTGGAGTCGATGGCGCCGGCGTCGGTAGGCCAAGGCTGCGGTGCGGGATGAGGGCGGTGCATTGTGTAACTTTATGAGCGGTGCCCTCGAACCACGGTGCAAGCAGCGGCGTCGATTTCGGCGTGGAGCGGCGTCGTTGGGGATACCAAGGCGTCGTCGTGAAGCAAGGCGGTGCGGAGTGCGGTGCCCACAGGTCACGGTGCGAGCAGCGGCTCGGTGGCGGCATCAGCAGGTGTCGTCGGTGAGACCAGGGTCGCGGTGCGGAGTTGCGGCGGTGCCCTCTGCGGTGGACAGGACACATAGTCGGCAGCGGCGTCGTAGACGGCGTCGGGTTGCTTTTTCTTCTTGTTGCAGCACAAAACACACAGTTCCCAGTGCTGAGGGCAGAAGAGCTTGAAGTCTTTGCTGTTCCTGAGACTTCTTGAACAGGGGGCAAGCTCTACCTCAAGCCCTTGGAGAAACTGACAAAAGTAGATTGCAGAAAGTTCAGTCCAGTCCTTTCACTGCCCAAGACAGAAGCAGCCACTGCAGGCCAACATAGCAAAGCACACAGCAATGTGGTAGTTCCTCCTCACAGCTTCTCCAGCTCTTCTTCTTAGCAGTCTTCTTGGTCCAAAAGAGTTCTAAAGTTCAGGGGTCTGTGCCCCAATATTTATATCCCAAAATCCTTTGATCTCTTAGGCAGAGAGTGTCTGTGCCCAGCCAGGACCAGTTCTGCCTTCTCTGGTGTGACTTCCTGGCAGGAGGTGGAGACGGCATTGTCAGAGGCAGACCAGGCCCTTTGAGGTGCAAGGAAATCTCCTCCCCCTTCCCCAATTGCAGCCCAGGTCTATTCAGCCCTTTCCTGACCCACCTAGACTATCTGGAGCCACTCCTGCTCCCCAGCCTTCTGTCATCCAAAACCCAGACAGGCAATCCACATTCCAGCAGAGGTACACGGGGTGACTGAGCAAGAAAATACCTACTTTCCAAAAGTGGTATTTTCAAGCACAGAATGTAAAAATCACCTTCACTAAAAGATGCATCTTTAGATTCTGAGTTCAGGCATACTAAACTTTATTTTCCTACCTAATTCCCTGGGCCAGTTATGTTTATAAGATGTTATAAACAAACTCCCCATTTTGTCCTATGGGGAACAGGTAGCCTTGCAATAGTGAAAAACGAAATTGGCCGTAATTCACTATCAGGACATGCCACACACACCAGGGCATGTCCTACCTTTCACATACACTGCACCCTGCCCACAGGGTACCTTGGGCCTACCTTAGGGGTGGCTGACATGTAAGAAAAGGAAGGTTAGGGACTGGCAAGTGTGTACACTGGCCAAGTCGACATGGCAGTTACAAACTGCTCGCAGACTCTGCAATGGCAGGTCTGAGTTACCTTTTCAGGGCTACTCACGTGGGTGGCACAATCAGTGCTGCAGGCCCACTAGTAGCATTTGATTTACAGTCCCTGGCACACTCAGTGCACTTTACTAGGGACTAACAAGTAAATCAAATATCCAATCATGGAAACACCAATCCATAACACAATTTACAGAGAGCATATGCACTTTAGGCTGTTAGCAGTGGTAAAGTGCCCAGAATCTAAAACCAACACAAACAGGTCAGGAAAAAGTAGGAGGAAGAAGCAAAAAGTTTGGGGATAACCCTTCAAAAAGGGCCATTTCCAACACTCCTGTAACCCAACTGCACACAGGCTTAGCAGCCAGACTCACCGGCACCACTCTGGTACTTGAAGTTAACACATTGCACCAGTTTACTAATGTCTTGGTGCTCACCAGGAAAGTCCTGACCGTCCTAGACAAATTACCAGACACACTCGTGACAGGGAGCAATGCTGGAGGCAGCAATGTGATTTCATCAAAACCGGCGAGGATATGAGTAAGGGTGGGTGTAACTTAAGTAATTCTGTGTAGCGTAATCACATGGAATTGCCAAACATTTCCTGCGATACTACTCTAGAACAGTAGTTCTGCATTTAACACTTTTTTCTTAGAACAAAAATGCCACAAATGTCCAAACTGGATGCAAGCGAACATAAACAGCAGCGCAAGCAGCCGCTCGGGCTTGCTAAATGTGCTCTTCTGGTAGAATGTTTCCCCTCAAATTACTCTTAATTACGCAAGCGTTACGCGAGCAGTTGTAAACTCATTATTATCAGTAATTCCATGCCTAAGAGTAACATGGGATTATCTAAAGTACTCTGGCGTAGGTAAAATTACTCCCCGGCCTAGATATGAGGAGTTGAAAGTATTAATACAACTTCTACACAGTATTTAAATGGTGGTGGTGACGCACTATGACTAGTTTTTAATTTATGTTTGACAACATACTAATACACATCTCATATAATCATTACTTATATCCTAGTTTGATCTTATATTTAGATTGATCATGGTTAGTGATGTTTACATTAATAATTAAAATAGTTAGAGTATGTTCACTTTAAGTTGGCCATTATCCATGTAGGCCTCAGAGAGGGAATCTGTGCTAACATCGAAACTGTGCCTTTGGCTGTTAATGTGCTAACTTATTCTTTGTTCTCCTTTCAGGAGCCAAGTTAGCTACTGTCAGAGCCCCTCTCAGATGGCCACAGTGCATGCAGGGGCCACTGGGACCAACCATGGGAGTTGAGGCCTTTTACTCCTGATCTCCCTGCGCCCGAACTAATACAGATCCCGAGCAACTGGGCCAAGTACCCCTGCTGCGCTTGACTCTCAGTGGGAGACGTGAAGGAGCAGTCTAAGGCTCCCTCGGGGGGAGGGTGGGGATACAGACTAGTGGACACGGTTTCCCTTCAGGGGAGCCAAAACGTTCATGATTTGTCTATAATACTCTTTAAATAACTTGGCTTTGTATTTGCTATTCTGATTTGCTTTGGATTATACTGAACATTGCTGTAACCAGGGGATTATTGATATATGACTAATGTGACTGATTTAAGTTTGTAACTTTGCTAATCTGCTAATAAGCCTTTATGGTTTGCAGACTTACTACTCTGTCATTCTTGTGTGGCAAAATGTGCTTCACTCTTATTAATATGCTATTGAACTGTTGACGTTAAGCCTCAATTCGAGACAAAGATCCTTCCACTCGTGTACAGCTGGGATCCAAGCTTTGCACCAAGCCTCTGCACGGTGCAAACCCCATCCAATGCTTCGTCAGTGGAAAATAACATAGGAGAATACGTGCAGCCACTCTGCCCTAAAGCAGGCACCCCCCATCCTCATATAATGGAGGAAGCAGATGTCTTTACACTTTTGTATTTTTGTCATGTTCATGGCAGGTGGTGCTCATTATGTTTCTTTGTTCTTTTATTTTACATGTCCACCAAAGATCTGCTTTCACAGTTTTGCGTTGGGGCATTTTTAAAGGCATAGATGTTTGCAGTTATACTTCCAACTTGCCTAGATTCAGAAATTATATTTTATGGCACAATTATTGGCATATTGGTTACCAGAAAGACTTAGGGCCTGATTACGAGTAGCAGCGGCCAAGGAACCACTGTTCCCTGACAGTGTTGCGGCGGTCAGGATGCACCAATATGCTTCGTGGGACTGCCGAGGATATTACGAGTTTCCTCTCTGCCATGGTTTTCATGGTAGTTCCTCCTCCATGAAAATCCTGGTTGGGAGGAAACAAAGGGGCCCTACAGGGCTCCCTTGTGCCTCTGCATCATGGGGTGCATGCGCCTCTCTGTGTGCATGCACCGCAGTTTCTGCACGACATGGACTTTTAAGTCCATGCCGTGCAGTAACTGTTTTTGGTGTTCCCATTGCAGTGCCCATTTTCAGGGCACCGCCGTGGGGACATTAAAAAAAAAAAACCTGCCAAACACGAGTTACACTTGGAATCTGGCAGGCGACCCGACCACAGGTTTGGCGGTGTGATGGCAGGGCGGTCCCGGCGCCCACCGCCAAACTCGTAATCAGGCACTTACCTTTTAACTTTCTAAACCCTTTAGATACAATGTTATGACTGACACTCAGTGTGACTGTGTTCAAGAGGATCCAGAGATCAGGTAGACCATTCACTTAATGTTCCCTCTTCCAGTTTATTGGCATTAAGAGAGCAACAAGGCCAAGGTCCTTGAGAATAATCGTCTATCGTTACTGCATACACACTATGACTTCAAGTCAGTTCTAAGAGTTATGGCCAACGGAAACGTGAACGTAAAACGCTCTCTCGGACAGTATTATACCCTCTACCGGAACCTGGTGACTTAAAAAGGAAGGACCCAAGCGACACCGCAGCACAAGTCTTTGATATTCCCAACAGCCTCTAAATCACCAACTAACTTCATCATTCGCTCTAGTTTATCCACATTGCCCCCATGCACTGACAGCATCTCTTCAACCAGTAGGTCACAATTCAATCGGCATGATCTCCTCCCACTCTACCTTCCAGTTAGAAGCAAGTCCTCCACATGCCAACCATGGTGCACTGAGATATACTCCAAAAGGTTGCGGCCAAATAATATAAAATCCTAGACCTCTCGAAACTCTGAACTAATGGTAGAATAACCTTCAAACACCGAATCTTATGGAAATTCCAGACGCTCATTGAAGATCAATACCACTGCATGAAACTTTGTTCGATAAAAATAATCTCCTTCTCTATACCTATAACACCCCTCTAGGGCCAAAAGTGTACATTCACTCTCGTAATATTGAGAAAAACACCAAAATCCTATATGGTAGAAAATTCTAAATCCTTCTCACCCCAGCCAGAACCAGGCCTTGCCATATCAATCTACGACAAAGGGAAAATCATGATCCAGACCTTGGGCAACATTCTGAAACTCTGATTTACATCGAATGACATCCCAACTCATAGGACCTCAGAGCTCATAGGACAAAGTGGCCTGCATGCAAGCAGACAAGGAATAATCGCTAGGCAATGAACGGCATCACCGACTCTCAGGATGTCACAGTCGACAATACTCGGACGCGTCCTCGCCCACATCCAATGATCAAGTACACCAATCTATGACCTCATTCCTGTAGTAAATACACAGGAACGTAGGACAGTGCAAGACACTGCTTTATTGACCGCAACCCAACAGCTCCCTGGAGAATGAACTGCCCTCCAGTATTTACAGTCAGTTTAAACCCAAACATTCTTATAGAACACAGGATGTGATAATGCAACACCCTTTGACAGTGGACAGCATCCCACAACATCTCCTTTCTTTCAAATAAAATAACTACTGGCATATACAAATATATACAAGAGTCCGATTTAACAACTTAACATGTAAAACATTCTATAAAGGAAACAAACAAAAAAAAACATTACATAATGAATAAAAAATTAAAACAAACCCAGCTTACAGGATAATAAAAGTATACTTCTAAATATTTGAAGGAAAATACATTAATTGACTTGAAACACGACATCACATCTGCGAAATGACATTACCATCCAAACCCACTCAGTCCACAACCGGTGCTACTTTCCTGTTCTCCTGTGCACTGACTGGTGAAAATGTCAGCGTGGTGTCAGTTCCACAATGTGCCCCTGAAATCTGCAAGTAACAATGGATTGTCAAGTCCCCGATGACCACAGAGCAATATCCGACCAATCCAAAATGGCGCTGGCTGACAGAGAAGCAGATGATAATAAAATGGCACCGGTTGCTTAGCGGGTCTAGTGTTCCACTAGTGTTCTAGCTCAGGTGGCTAAATGTCAACAAGCGTCAGCACGTCCTGCATCTATTCAGCTGCGCATTGCCAGAACACAGAGATGTTTTAAGGATTTTGGGGGCCCTGGGCCAGATGTATTTTGGGGGCCCCTGTTCGGAACAGCTTTGATTTTATGACCCAGTTTCAGCTCTTTCATGCCCTCTTTGATCATATTCTAAGTGTGCCTACATCTAATATTCAGAGATAGTGATGTGTGTTTTCAGTATTGTAACATCAGCAGCTCACTAGTATTATTGCAAATAATTTCTGTGGCACCCTCCCATTTCTCATATGATAGGTTTTGTATAGATCTAAAAGAAACTTTTTATATGGATGTTGCATGAATCATAAACACATTTTGTCTGCAAAATGTCTGTATTTGACTCTCACACCTTAAAAAAAAATGATAGAAAAACGCTGTTTACAACAATCTGTTTAAAAATTAGTCAAGGTCACCAGGGCAAGACTCTCTGCAGAACAGGGCTGGCTCTATCAGGGGCCCCTGAAAGGCTGGGGCCCTGGGCCAGAGCCCACTTTGCCCATGCCTTAAAACGTCTCTGCCAGAACACTCATTTTGACATCACAGCGTGTCGACAAAGAATCCAATCAGTGCAGTTGCACTCTGCATGGTTACACCTTACGCTGACGTCACCATAAGGAAGGTGATCAGCGTACTGAACAGAGCTCCGCTCCTTTGACCGCAGTGACTCCCTGACAGAATCGTGGGACACGCCATCCAGGGCACGATGAGCACAGCGCAAAACCACAAATATAAATTCACGGCTGTTCCACTCCAGGCAACATCGCCTTCCAGCAACACGTCCCAAACAATGTTTGAGCACACTCGTGGGGAAGATGCAGTAATAATTATAATAATGCATTTTGTAAAGTGCCTGGTTACACCGGACGCTGTGTCCCCGCGCTAGGGCCAAGACCGCCAGAAAGAGAGAAAAAGATTAAGATGAAACAGACAGGAAGACATCAGGGTAGTAATCAAGAAGAGTGGAAGAGCCAGGTTTTCAGTTTGCTTCTGAAAGGTTTCTCCGATGGTGCCGCTCTCAGATCATGGGGGAAGAGAGTTCCAAATTTCGGAAGCCAGAAAGGAGAAGGAACGAGTCCCACGTCTGGCTTTAAGTGACCTAGGCATCCTGGCTAGTTTCGGAGAAGATGATCTGAGATCACGACAGGGGATGTACGGTTGGATCATGGAGTGCAGATATTTAGGACCTTGCTGGTGAAGAATACGACGACAGAAGCACATGGGTTTGAACTTGATTCTTTTAGTCACTGGGAGCCAGTAAAGTTGATTAAGAGCTTACAAGGCGGAAAATCTTCTAGGAAGATTGAGTGCTAGCCAAGCTGTGCCATTTTGTACTCTCTGAAGCAGGTTCAGGCTGCCCTTAGTAGCCCCCAGATACAAGACATTGCAATAGTCCAGTTGGGAAGTAATGAGGGCATGCACAATGGTTTCACGTGGCTTCGTTGGGATTAAATCTAAGATTTTCCTAAGGGCCTTTAAGCTACCAAAGCACTTGCTCGCGGTGCTTCTGATCTGGTCCTCGAAGGTGAGTTTGGAGTCAAACCAAACTCCCAGATTTTTGACTTTATGTTTAGGTTCCGGGGGCTGGCCAAGGGGGTTGGGCCACCAGGCTGAGGTCCAGATCGAGGGAGCTCTGCCTACTATCAGAAGTTCCGTTTTATTAGTGTTCAGTTTCAGACAGCTGTCAGCCATTCAAGTGGCGACCTCTGCCAGACAGGATCTGAATTGATTCACTAAGATATAGTTGGATTCTGAGAGGGTGTTGTCAGCATACAACATCAATTGAACCTTATGTCTATCAATAATTTCAGCTAGTGGGCGAATGTAAATATTGAACAGGGTCCAGCTCAAGCTGGAGCCTTGTGGAACTCCTTGAGGCAAGGAAAAACTCTCAGAGAGGCAGGGTTTCTGAGTGACCTGGAAGGTTCGATTCTGGAGAAAAGACTTAAAGCATTTGAGCGCCGTCCCACCGATCCAGCACTCCTGTAGCCTTTGAATTAAGAGGCCATGGGATACGGTGTTGAAGGCACAGTGAACAGTGAGTAATCCAAATTCCCAATAAATGTAGTTCCTCTGCCCGATAAATGTGGCTCCCCTGCACATGTGAATGGAGTTGCGGTCAAGCTCGTCAACAATTTTGTAGTAAATACACAGGAATGTAGGACAGTGTAAGACGCTTCTTTATTGACCTCAAGCCAACAGCTACCTGGGAATATGCCTCACTTTTCTGCATGCTTTTTTAACGCATGCCATTACAACGCGGTCATTACAACGACCGCGTTGTAACAACGCATGCCATTACTCTGCAAGTCGGAAGAACAACTTTCTCTAGGGGGGGCGCTGGATGTTGGAATAGTATAATTTACTATTCCAACTCCAGTCTGTGCAACAGTAGGGGAAGGTGTTGGATTTTAAATCCAACACCTTCTGACCCCTAGAGAAAGTCGTTGTTCCGACTTGCAGAGTAATGGCATGCGTCTGACTAACGCGGTCATTGTAACAACCGTGTTGTAATGGCATGCGGTGTTCCGGTTTCGGGGTAAACAATGTCTACCGCTTCCTGGAGAATGAGCTGCTCCCCAGGACTCACAATCAGTTTAAACCCAAACATTCTAATAGAACACAGGTTGTCATAATGCAACACCCTTCGGCAGTGTACAGCATACTACAATCCTCCGACTCAAAATCTTTAAGCCCCCCACCACAAAGCACTCATCCAGCTTTCCATCCTCAAATTGACTCTAAAATGGCCAACCTCCCAGCACTAATAGTGACCCTGTCCAATGAAATCAAGTTCACCCTAGCTGCCCTCTCCAAACTTGCCACAAAAAACAGATCCTATGGAAATTCCCTTCCCCCTCTTCAGTAGTGATGTAGATGAACTCCTAATGGGCTACAATTCAGATGAGAAGACCACGGAAACCAAGATAGAGAAAGATGTTCTACCTCTCATCTCCTACATAAAGATACAAAAGCACATAACTGTGCCCCACAACAGAGCTTCCTCTACCATCAGAAGAAGTAAACACCAACCAGGCCGAGCAAACGGGGGTAAGCCACAACAGCACATGCAGAATAGAGATACCGAACACTTCTCAAACTTTCCTACTGCAGTCATCTGTGACCTGCCTCCTCAACAACTGTAGATCAGCAATAAAATATAACCTTGAAATTGCCAATATATTCTTAGAACACAGCCTAGACATTAATTCACAGAAACTTGGATCATGGATTCTGCCCTACCAGCCATAGATATAGTGGTCCAGAAGGGATACTCCATCATCCACCTCGATAGACCCAACAGGACAGGAGGATGAGTGGTAGTCGTCTTCAAACAGTTTATAAAATACAGAAATCTCATAAAAGAACAACTGCCATCAGTTGAACAACTCTCCATTGAGCTAACAACAACAGAAGGTAACCCGATCCTTGAGCACCTAATCTACTACCCTTTCGGGACAAGCAAATGTTTGCAGAACAGATCATGGAATTCCTTACTCTCAAAGATATAAATTCAGGAAACAACATCTTTCTCACTGACTTTAATCTTCACTGGGGTGACCAATCAGAAGCTACTATGTCAATCATTCAGCTTATCTTCAAAACAGCAATCTCAGCCAAATTTGAACATCCATGGCTCACAACAAGGGAGCTACGCTTGACCTGATTATGGCAAAATACGACTAAGTGAAGTTGAACTCCATCCATCCAGTTCACTGGCCACACAACTCTCTCATCATCTTCTCAGTTAACTCAGTCATACCTGCTACCAATGGCAAACCACAAGACCGAAAACATGGTTGAGAAATTCTAAGAACGAAGGAAAAGATAAACTGGCCTCAGAAATTGAAATCAGATTTCAAGACTTCCACCTCCTATTCTGAGGATCTTATCAATCAATATATGGAATCAATGACAATAATGGCAGATTATACTGGCATCTAAAGGGATCACTGTCAGAATATCGAAAGCAACAATATCGTGTAACACAAAAATTGAGTCAAACATATAGTTTACAAAAATATCGAGTCCCTTTACCTGGAATGGTAAGTACAAAAATATGGGGGAAAAATATTGTTTCACACTAATATCGTTAAAAACATACAAAAATATTGATTGTTATTATATATATGGTTTAAAGTATCACATCTTAAATATATATATATATATTTTTTTAAATTCACAATGTAATTTTATTGTTGACAGCCAAGACAGGGTTGATGCCTCACAGGGCACCAGCAATATGTATACATGATAACACATAATGATATCAACATTTTCAATGATACTATAGTATCGTTCATACAGGAAATAAATTGCGAAATAACACTTTAAAAAACAAATAACAGTGCCACAACATATCTGTATGAGAAGTAGGAAAGTTTCAGAAATGGGGAGAGCCCAAGCCACCTACAACGATAGCTAATATTTGTAATGTTTAAATTCCAGTTCTGTACAATCATGTCAGTCATTCTTCGATAGTAGAAGGAGGAAGAGGAGGTTCCAGATACAACCCTCTATAATCTGCCCATCTTTTCCAGATTTTAAAATGTTTCTGAGGGCATCCTCTCGCTTCAAAGATCGGGATTTCCAGGCCTATACTAAAGTCCATACCCTTCTTCCAGACCGCAACCAACGGTGGAGATTCATCTTTCCAGGCCCTGGCTATGTCTCTTTTTGCCAATGTGAGGCCAAGGAACAGTAAGTGGCGCTTGTATCTGTTGCCACCCAAACCCTCTGTAATATGCAGCATGGCTAGTCGCGGAGAGAATGGAACATCCCACCCCAGAACCTCCGACAGGCATGTGGTCAATCCTTTTCAAAACCTCAAAAGCGTTGGGCATGCCCACACCGTATGTAGAAAGGTACCCTTCATAGACCCACACCGCAAACAATGCGGGGATGCAATCAAACCAGCGCGCCACAGTCTGCGTCTAGTATAGTAGGCTCTGTGTAGATATTTAAATTGGATAAGTCGCAGACGGGCCGCTATCACTGCGCTACGCGGGGATTCCAAAGCCTCCACCCAATCATCTTCCTCCAGGGACCCCAGGTCCTGCTGCCATGCCTCTCTAGTTTTATGTAATGTTGTAGGCATAATATTGATAAGTGTACGATAGATTTAGGTTATTTTATGGTCCCCCAGTTCACCCATAAAGACCTTTGCCTCAACGGGATTGAATTCGGGTATATCTGTTTGTTGTGATATATATGGGGTGAAGGCATGTCTAAACTGGAGATATCGATAGAATTGTGAGCGGGGCATAGAGTATTCCGTTTGGATTTCCTGGAAGGACTTTAAGTTGCGATCACGCATAACCGCGCCCACCGTATCTATCCCAATAGCCTCTCAGCCCCGAAAGCCAGGCAATCGCACCAGCTGTGGCCGCTGTCCGTTTCTCCATAGCGGAGTTTCCCTCGTGAGTTTCCCCCACCAGCCCATCGTGCGAAGCACAGATTTCCAGGTCGGCGGCAGCTGTCGGAGAAGTATTGCAGAGTAGAGGACCGTATGTAGGGCATTATCCCCCAACAGCCAACGCTCCACAGCATAGGCTGGGTCCCTCCAGTCCCCATATCACCAATCATTGAGGACGAGAAGGTGTGCAGCTATATAATACGCCTGGACGTCCGGGGTGGCCACTCCACCCGAATATGTGGACTGAAAACAAGTCCTAAGGGCCACTCGTGTCACACCGCCTCCCCAAAGGAAACAGGCCAAGACGGCATTTAACTGGCGAAACCACGTCGGTTGTATTGGGTATGGATGATTTTGGAGTTGGTAGAGAAGACAGGGTAGGGAGATCATCTTAAAAATGGCAGATCTGCCAAAGAGAGATAGTGGCAAGTGGGACCACACTCGCGTCTGATCACTCACCTGCGTCCACAAGGGGGCCAAATTCCGGTCCCACGCCATAGTCTGGGACGCCGAGAGGAACACGCCTAAATATTTAAAACCGTCTTGGACCACTACTACCTCCCGCGACCATTCGCCCAATCAATCCCCACCCGCAACGGCCACAGAAAGGACTTACCCCGATTCATATATAGGCCAGAGGTTTCGCCAAAAATCTGCATGATTCTGAGAAGGCGCGGACCAGTCCGATCAGGATTCGTGAGAAAGAATAACACATCGTCCGCATACAGTGCTATGCGGTCGGATATTCCCGGTGACCACTCAAAGCCACTCACCTGCGCATCTATTCTTATCCATGCCGCCAGTGGCTCCATGGCCAACGCAAAGAGATATGGGGAGAGTGGACATCCCTGGCGCATTCCTCGCCCTATAGTGAAACGTCTGAAAGTCGAGTCAGCCACTCGGACCGATGCGGTTATGTCTGTATAGAGTAGGCGGATGGGATTCAATAGCTGGGGACCAATATTTAGACGGCCGAGTAAGGCGAAAAGGTAAGTCCAACTGAGAGAATCAAAGGCCTTATCTATGTCTGCAAGGATTAGCGCCGCCGGGCCCCCAAGAATATCCGTGGCAGCTATGGCGTTGTGCGCGCGCCTGACATTATGCCGTGTAGCCCGGCCAGGCATAAAGTCTGCCTGATCTGGATGGATCAAATCTGTTATGTAAGGAACCAGGCGGTTGGCGATCACTTTGGCCAAGAGTTTGGCCTCCACGTTGAGTAGAGATATCGGGCGATAGGACGAGTACTGTTCCGGGGGTCGACCCGGTTTAAAGAATACAACAATTTCTGCATGTCTCCAGTTCGGCGGGAGACCCTCACCCTCTGCGGCCGTCTCGAGAGCCACCAGATATGGATTCAGCAATTGTGGATGGTATTTCTGAAAAAACTCACAGGGGAAGCCGTTCGGACCAGGTGCTTTTCCCGTTCGCATATCTAGCAGCGCGGTTAGCAATTCCTCCACCGACAAGGGGGCATCCTGTGCCTCACGCGCATCGTCCGATAAAGCCTGAGGGGGAAGATCATCAAGAATTTCTGGACACGTTCCGCAGAGATGGTCTCATGAGGAGCATACAAGTCTGCAAAGTATGAGGCAAAACAGTCAGCAATAAGTGACAGGTCTGTAGGAATTGTCCCGTCTGGAGCTGGTATAGTCAGAAGTGTCTGGGGGCGCAGGGTCTGTTGACACAGGCGATGCAGCAAGGCACTGGATTTGTCTCCCCACTGGTTGATCCGTCTCCGGGTAGCGAGCCAGCAAAGCCGAGCCTCATCCAAGAGCTCTCTGGCGTACAGCTGCTGTGTATTCAGCAGCTGCCTGCGCGCAATGTGTCCCTCTCCATTTCTGCTCGCGTGCTCCAGGGTGAGCAACTGGGCTTCAATCTGCAGCAATTTATCACGGCGCTGTCAGCGTCTTGCGACGCAAAATGCAATGTCCGCCCCCCTAATCGTGGGCTTCATCGCCTCCCATAGAGTAGCAGAAGAATCTACCGTATTCGTGTTGTGTAGAAAATATTCCGCGATGGACCCATGAATGTGCGATCTGTACTTCTCATCCTGTAGCAACCATGGCGATAAACGCTTCCGGAACTGGGAGCATCTGGGATCTAGGGACAGATGTAGGGAGACCGGTTAATGGTCTGACAGGCCCGAGGCAAGATCGCTGCCGAAAGCAACCTGTGGGCATGGGCCGTAGAGAGGAAGATGTAATCAAGGCGAGAAAAGGACTCGTGGACTCCGGAAAAGTAAGTGTATTCATGAGTGGTGGGGTGTGGTGCCCTCCAAGAGTCAACCCACCCCAGTCCCTGAATCAGGGGTAGTAATTTGGAGTCTCGAGTTATTGGCGTTCGCTCTGTGGCGTGCCACCTATACTTTGATGGACATAACACATCATTCCAATCTCCCCCTACCAACGTCAGCCTGGATGGGATCTCGGTCCAGAGCGTTGTCAACCGCTCTACAAGAGTCCATGTGAGAGGGGGGGGCATAAACACTGCCTAGAATGATGGGTTCCCCATATAGTGTTCCATATATCACAACGAACCTACCTTGAGGGTCCGACCATGTCTTATTATGTATAAAGGGGACACTACGATGTATAAGGATTGCAACCCCACGGGATCCTCTAGTGAATCCAGCATGCTATGTTTGTGCATAGCCAAACCTCCCCAAACAAGGTGCCTTGGTGCCTAATAGGTGGGTCTCTTGAATAAGTAAAATGTCGGCTTTATAGCGCTTGGCCTGCCGAAATACGGCTCCTCATTTGATCTTATCAACTAGGCCGTTGGTATTCCAACTTATAACTCGGAGTTCCCTGCTTTTATTTCCATTCGGGTCCTGCATTTTGGCTGGCTTTGAGATATATGGACAAGTAAGAACATTTGTGTGGCTAAGGCAACCACAAGATTACACACGGAAGGCGATACTGTGGCATTAACAAAAAACAAAAATTCCCAAACAAGTTCCCTAACAATCCCCCCACCCCAATACCTCACAAACATGGAAGTATCTGTTGCGGCATGATGTGGCCCCAGGCCCCAACAGGGGGCAGTGGCGACAGTCAGCCAATGGATCCCCAATACGAGTCCCCTGCGCATAGTAAATACTAGGGATCAGGGACTCTCTATACAGTAAAAGCCTGCTTAAATATGCTGTTGAATTTATACATAGTTTGAATAGTTGCAGTTCTCGGTAATGCATCGGTCATGAAGCTGTAGGGTCTTCCTGGTCATCTGACGGTCGCTTACGGGATTTACTGCGAGTCTTGGATCACTTCTTAGAGCGCGAGCGACGTCACCGCCTGCCGTCGGTCGCAAGGGGACCACGCCCAGGTCCACTAGATGAAGAGTCTGAATCGAGCCGGGGCTGTGTATGAAGTTTGATCTTCACGGTTTCTTCAAGCCATTGGAAGACTTCCTCTGGGGACTCGAAGAAGTGTGTGCGCGACTGGTATGCCACTCGCAAGCGAGCCGTGTACAACAAGGAGTACTGAAGCTTGAGGCCCCAAAGGCGAGCTTTGGCCTCGAGAAATGACTGTCTACGCTGCTGTACAAGTTTCGTGTAGTCCGGAAATATCAATATGCGCTGGGAATCATAGGTAAGGGAGTCTTTCGCTCTTGCTTGTTGTAAGATTATGTCCCTGTCTCTATAATTGAGGAGACGTGCAATTATTGGGCGAGGACGGGCACCAGGCGGTGGCTTCTGCAGTAGCGCCCGATGAGCGCGCTCCAGGACGAAACATGAAGATAATGCATCTGGCGTGAGCCATCCCCTGAGCCACTTGGTAAGAAATCTTCCACGTTATTTCCTTCGCATCTCTCCGGAAAAGCAATAAAGCGAAGATTATTTCTGCGGGCACGTCCCTCTGCATCTTCCACTCGCACCGCCAATCCCCGCGTAAGCGTTTCCAGAGTATTCACTTTTTTCGTTAATGTGCCCACTGTGTCCTCCACAGTCGAAATCCGAGACTCTGTTTCGGTAATACGCTGCACAGCATTTTGAAGGTCTTGCCGCAACAACATGACATCTGCGCCCACCACGCCTATTTTGGTCTCCAGCGTTTCTCTTGACTGTGTGGTCGCTGCCAATAATGCCGCATTATCTGGCATAGACATCTCAGGGGCACACAGCGAAGGTCCCGGGGCCACTGCTCCAGTGTATTTGTCTATTGTGCTTTGTTTGGAGGGCGCGCCGGGCAGCTTGTCCTTTGCCATTATAAAGCGCGGCGGGGCAAGAGGAGGTGATTCAGAAGCAAGGGCACAACTACCACCTGTAGGAGAAGGTTTTAGGTGGCCGGTTCTGAATATGGTGTTTGCGACAGGGGACTCGGCCAGGTGGGGCCACTGCACTCGCACGCCGCGCCAAACCTCGCTCGGCCGCCTCCGCAAGCTATGTACCCCCCCTGTCCCCTAATGGGTGCCGGGACACAGCCCCCAATCTTCAGCTTGGCAATCAAGCAATCTGCAAGCCAAGACCCCTCAACAGCCAATGTCAGGCACAGCGCCCAGGGCCCGATCAGATCTGTGGCGCACCGTATATGGAAGGTCAGAGAGCGAAGGGCACATCTATGTCTCTCCACCTCGTGAACCAGACAGACTGCCAAGGGCTCAGGTAAGGGGGGGGGGCACAATGTATTATCGTAGAGCAGATGTCGCCGTATGGGTCACACAGTAAACACGGGCTCAGTACAAGTCTTTCAGCACCACATTGCCGAGGTATAGTGTCTGCCACTACCAAATCGTGCCCAGTAATAGCCCCTTAAGCACAACAGCCGCTATAAGAGAGTCTCTGTATATAGATCCAACTCAGCCGGGCCCAGGAGCTCACAGTGTCTCACGCCTGTGGTCCGATCTAACCGCCGAGGCACCAGCCACTGCCAAGCGAACCCCAGGTCAGTCACGGGTCTCTGGCTCCAGGCCCACACGGCCCCTACCACCACGGCCTGACAGGCCGCCGAGTACAAGCGGACTCGGCCAGGCACGGGCCCTGACCTCCAGGCCCCACAAAGCGGCCGCCGCACGGCCCACAGCAGCGGCCCCTGCCACCGGTCGGTAATCGCCACACACCGGAGCGATCCAAAGGGTCCAGGCGGGATCTATCCAGCGCAGCCGGGTCCAGAATAAGAGAGTCTCTGTATATAGATCCAACTCGGCCGGGCCCAGGAGCTCACAGCGTCTCACGCCTGCGGTCCTATCTAACCGCCGAGGCACCAGCCACCGCCAAGCGAACCCCAGGTCAGTCACAGGTCTCTGGCTCCAGGCCCACACGGCATCTATCACCACGGCCCAACAGGCCGCCGAGTACGAGCAGACGCGGCCAGGCGCGGGCCCTGTCCTCCAGGCCCCACACAGCGGCCGCCGAACGGCACACAGCAGAGGCCCCCGCCACCGGCCGGTAATCGCCACACACCGGAGAGATCCAAGGGGCCCAGGCGGGATCTATCCAGCACGGCCGGGTCCAGAATAAGCAGCGCGCGCTTCGCATTCACACAGCGTGGCCCGACTCGGCCGCCGACCCTCCGGCCACACACATCGACTCCAAGCCCCGCGTAGGCAGCCTCAGCAGGGAGACTCCCGGCCGGGCTATCAGCTCACCTTTCAGGCCCGGAGATATATAAGGGGCGGGCCGGGCTTCACACCGCAGCTCGATCCGGTCATCTGTGAATCGACTTTGCCAGTCTCACGTCGTCAGTCATGTCACTCTCTGTAGAGATTTCGGCGATCAAGCAGGCCCCGGGGGAGCGGCCAGCGTGCCGCACTGCAATCAGTCAGCCACATCGCCGGGCCCTCGACGTCCTATCTCGGCAGTATGACTTCAGGAATCTCCCAATCGCCGCAGCACAATGTCGCTACGCATCAGCATATCCCGAGATGCATGGATGGACACATAGGAGGTAGGATAAGTGGCGGATTAATGTCAGGCTTCGGGAGCCTCGATAAAGCACGTCTGCCATGTTGGACGGCTAAGCCACTTAAATATTTTAATATATACCATTAATATGATGTTAATTAAATACATCTCACTAATATTTAATACTATATATAAATATATGCTTATATAAACACACATACATATACATGATGTAAAGCAATCATCCAAAATATATATTTTACATTATATTGTTTTTTCAATATATAAACAATATTAACAATTCAATTCCAAAACATTAAATAAATTAGCAAACAAATAAAATGTTAAAAATTAAAAAAATTAAAAAAAGACATTTACCAAATATATTTGAAAAGATAAAAATATAAACAAATAATATAAAATTAGAACTATAAAAAATATTAATAAAAAATATATCTAACCAATATTAAGAAAACTATTGGAATCTGGGAGTAATAGATATACTATTCCCACTCCAGTTTATACAACAGTAGAAAAAGTGTAGGACTTCGGAGGGGTTACATTTATTATTCCGCCTCCAAACAGCGCAACAGCAGGGAAAGTGTTGGATTTCGGAGGGGGTAAGATCAACTATTCCCACTCCAGTCTCTGCAACAGTAGGGAAAGCATTGGATTTCGGAGGGATAAGATTTACTATTCCCACTCCAGTCTGTCAGTGCAACATCAGGGAAAACGTTTGACTTCAGAGGGGTTAAACTTACTATTCCCACTCCAGTCTTAGCAACAGTGGGGAAGCTACTTCACTTCAAACACACATATTTGAATAGCCCTATTAATTTAGAAAAAATATACAACTTTTAATATAAATATTATTACTTAACATAAAATATTGATATATATATATATATTAAAGAAGGAAACAATTAAACAATTTACAAAATTCATAAACAATGTAATAATTAATTTTCATTTCAAAATAATTGTTATTTAATTATTACTTAATTAGCTTCCCACCCTATACCTATATAAACCTAGCAACCAACACCTAAAATATAACTAAAATAAATAAGTATAACACAATTTATATAATTGATAACCAATTACATAATTATTTAACAATTAATAATTATTTTTTAACTAATGATTACTTAATTACCTTCCCACCCTATCACCCTACAACCCCGGCAGCCTACACTTAAAATATAAATAAAAGATATAATTATTACACAATTGACATAATTATTGATCAAATAAATATTGATTTATACATTATTAATAATAATAATAATTTAATTAATACTTATTTAACTTCCCACCCTATACCCCTACAAACCTAGCAACCCACAACTAAAATATAACTAAAATACATGATTATTACACAACTGACATAATTAATAGTCAATTAAATAATTAATAATACATTCATAGTTATTTGTTAATTAATTATTACCTAATTAACTTCCCACTCTATAGCCCTACAAATGCAGCAACCCATGCCTAAAATATAAGTAAAATAAATCCCTATTACATAATGTACATAATTATCAATCACAAGTTTTGTGCAAATTATTAATTAATTAATAATTACTACTTTATTAACTTCCCACACTGCCCTCTGCAAACCCAACAACCCGCTATGTATCTATAAATTACTATTAGCAATTTAATAAAAAATTCTAAATCACTTAAAATTGCAAACTGTATTTGAAAAAATAAATAACAATTATACAAACAATAGTAACACATAAAATTTTTTAATAAATTTAAAATTTCAGAGTTTTATATAGCGCAAACTAGACCCGAGACATCGGGTATCAGAGCACTTTACATAAACACCAGTTTCGTTACATGAGGACACATTCTTTTTTTTTTTTTTAGGCACGGGGAGATTAAGTGATTTGCCCAGAATCACAGGATGTTGAGCGTCGTTGCCGAGACTCGAACCTGATTTCCCAGCTTCGAGGTCGATAGCTCTAGCCATAAGGCTACATCCTCTCCCCTAACATAACATTAATATATAAACTAAAATACATTAAAATAATTAAAAAACAATATTTTTACCACTATATTATTGAAAACTATATTACCAACAACGATATTCTTAACACCGATAATATTTACCTGAAAAAACAATGTTCTTGACATCAATATTTCTGCATCACAATATTTTTCTATCAAAATATTTTTATTCCGATATTTCTGCCTCCCGATATTTACAAATCAATATTTTGTCCACTCACCATCTAAAGACAATAAACCAAGCACTCAGTAACCTGGTTCTCAACAGAACTGAACAATGAAAGGAGACCATTTCAACGCACTGAAAGAAGATGCAGCAAAACCCATCATCTACTATTCTGACTACAATGAGATCAATAAATAAAATCGATAAGCAACACATCTTTGAAGCCAAACCCAAGTTCAACAACAAACAACTAGGCAGAGCAAAGAACTGACCCAGGAAGCTTTTTGAGATAGTGGAAAATCCATGTGACCACCCAACTTAACAATAATCAATGCATCCAAAGAAAAATGCAAAGAATTCTCCATGTGTTTCCAGGTAAAAAAAAATCTAAAATCTAGAAAATTCCTTAGACAACTTGCCTAAAGCCCAAGACAACTTTATACTGACCAGAAAACCCAACAAATTTGGAGAAGCTTCTAATAAACCAGCCCGTCATCCCACTCCTCGGAAACCATTCCTTCCTCCTTTCTGAAAAAAAATCAAACGACCAATACCTCCAACCAAGCTGAAAATCATCAACTAATTTCTGACCTAAGAATTTGTCCCAACTCACTCAAATTTGGAAAAGTCAAAGACATCCTCCAATTCTTGGATGAAGGGGGATCGAGTCCAAGTCCTCTTAGATATGTCAGCAAACATTGGCACACTAAATCATAACACCCTTCTGACTTTCCGCGTAGACAGCTTAGATGTCAATGGTATAGTTCTCAAATGGTTGACATAATTTCTGGAAAAACATGCCCAAGGAATCAAGATCAAAAACGGCTTCTCTGAAAAATTTGCTCTGTGAAGTGGAGTCCCACAAGGCTCGATATTGTTTTTCACCCTTTTCAATACCTACTTGGAACTGTTAGTCTACATTCTGAGCCTATCCACTATCAACTACCATTTCAATGCCTATTTGACACAGTAATGGTTGTGAAAATATCAGGAGCAAAAATATAGCGGTATATAAATATTGCAAAAAAAAATATTGGGAACCAAAATATTGTTTTTAAATATTTTGTATGTAATCTACAAACATATTGAGACAAAAATATTGTGGACCAGAATGTTGTCATAAAACAGATAATTATGTAGATTTGTCAGTAGATAGCATTATATTTAGACATTAAAGTTTATAATAATATTACAATTAAAAGTAAATGAATATATTTTAAAAATTAAAATATTATTTAAACAATAAAACAAATTAAATAATAATAATAATACAAATTTAACAAACAAGTATGCATAGAAAAAGCAAAAACATCCACCACATATTATGAAAATAAACAACAAAGTTAAAATATAAAATTAAAACTTACAATCTTTAAAATATAAATAATTTAAAATACATATTTTAAAGAACAGAAGAAAATAATCTAATTATGTCCAATCCGAAGTAAGCAATAGAAAGGAAAGTGCTGGATGTTTCAGGCATCATATTTACTATTGCAACTCCAATCTTAGGGGCTCATTACGATGGTGGTTGGTCAGACCACCGACCACCATCGTTTCGGGCAAGAACTGTCTGATAATGAGTCAGCGGTCCCGCCCGCCCTATTAGGATTCGACCGCCGTGCAGGCGGTCGTAAAACGCTTTTTCTACTGCAGCTTGTGCTGCGTCCCTGGAAAAGGGCTGCAGCACAAGCCGCAGTAGAAAAAGGCACACGATGCATTGATGTGTGTAGGGGGCACTACATGTACCCCAAGGCCATTTAACTGTGGCCCATGGGGGACAGGGGACCTGCTTTGGACCCCCAAAGTCCTTCTCTTTATGTCTATTCATGGCAGTAGGACCGCCATGAACAGGCAGTCGGAAAGGGATACCCCAATCTCTACGGCGGTGCTGGCGCAGGCACCGCCTCTATTGTAGAGTTTGGAATCCGACCGCTGTCATGACTGGATCTTTGATCCTGTCGGAGGTAGCAGTCTTTCTCCCCGACATTATCGCTCCAAGTGCCTGCATCGCAATGCTGCGGTTGGACTGATGCCCCGGATGTCGGGCAGACCGCCACCGACGGCCTGTCAGTGGCGGTCCGCCCGACATCATAAAGAGGGCCTTAGCAACAGTAGGGAAAGCATTGGACTTTGGAGGGGAGGTTTACAATTCCCACTCCAATGTAAGCAACAGTAAGAAAATGATTGGACTTTGGAGGCATAGATTTTCTATTCCTACATCACTGTTAGCAAAAGCAGGGAACTTATTGGACTTTTGAGGGTTTGAATTTACTATTCCCACTCCAACATAAGCAAAAGTATAAAAAGTGTTGAATTTTGGAGAGGCCCGCTTTACTACCCCTTCTCCAACGTAAGCAGTAATAGGGAAAGTGTTGGACTTTGGAGGGGTCAGAATTACTATTCCCACTACAATCTGACTAACATGAGGGAAAGTGCTGGACTCTAGAGAGGTCAGATTTACTGCTTCCCCTCCAACAAAAACAAAAGTAGGGAAAGTGTTGGATTTCTGTGTGGTTAGATTCACTATTCCTACTCCAACGGAAGCAAAAGTTAGCAAATGGTTTACTAGTCTCACTCCAAAGTAAGCAAAAGTGAGAAAAGTGTTGGACTTTGGAGGAGTTAGATTTACCATTCCCACTCCAATCTAAGCGAACAGATTGAAAGTGTGGGACTTTGGAGTGGGTCAGATTTACTATTCCCGTTCTTTTTTTTAACAAATATGAACCAAAAATATATTTAAAATTATAAATGTATACATTAAATATAAAAAATAACATTACATTTAAAAATACAAATCTCAACTTCCAAATAAAAAATCAAATAAAAAAAAATATTAAAAATATTAAGAGTTCCCAACTTTCCTTCTTTTTAAAAATGAACACCAACAAACAATTAAAATTAACAAAAAAAATTATTAATGAAAAAAGTACTATTAAATTGATTGTTAAACCACAATTTAACTATTAAATTGCTCAACCATTTAACAATTGCAAACTATGCTAAAGCAAATTAAACATAAATAATATTAATATATTACTAATAACCTATTATAGTAAAATACCTAATCTTCATCAAACTAATTAAAAATTATATTTTATATAGCATTTTATTAAATCAAACAGAATTCTATACAATTGTAATTACAAACATTGTATTAAATACCTAAAAAACGATATTCTTACCATCATTATTAACTCCCATGACATTTTTGGCATCACAATATTCTGGTGATATTTTGGACTCTATATTTTGGTAAAACACCCACAGCAGTACAGAAAAAAACTCCTCCCCGAAGATGTAAGAAATGTATCAGAAACCTTCAATATGATCTATGCCTGAACCACTGCACATGACGTGAAAGTCAACCAAAAAAACAGACTTATTCTTTATGTTGTCCCCCAACTGAAATCTGCTGATTCATGCATAGCTCAAGGATGTCTCACTTCTGAGCACCACTCCAAACATTTGAACCTGCAAGATCACATCGTCAACAGAGCAAAGTGCGCCCAACTCCAACTCTGACTTCGAAGAGGTATTAACAATACGTCCCAGAATAAGACTTTAAACAAATCACACAGACCTAGTCCTCTCAAGAATGTGCTACACTTTCTCCATCTTAGGGGCTGATTAGGGTGGCGGGTGGATGTCAACCGCCGGGCCGGCGGTGGACATCCGCCAGCGATCGCAACCCAGAAAACCGCCGGTCAGATTAGGATTGCGGTGGGGACCGCGGCGGTGGGAAATTCCGACCACCGCTTTTCCGCCAGTTGCCATCCGCACTCCTGCCTGGCGGATGGAGCAGGACCGAGATAATGGTAGCGGTGCCGAGCAGGCTCCGCCGGCACGATTATGATGCCGGCGGTAGCCAGCATTTCTGCGGCGGTCAAACCGCTATGGAAAGGCTGGCAGAGATTGTCTTCCGGGGTCCCCCGCGGGCCCCCAATGTGATGGGGGGGGTGGGTGCACTGGGGGGTACCCATTGTCCCCCCCTACATTTCCCTGTACCAGGTGGCAGGCACTGTGCAGTGCCTGCCACGCAGTGCAGGGAAATGCAGGACATGCTCCTTTCGACATCGCGGCGGTGCTGCGGGCAGCAGCAACCGCTGCAATGTTAAAGCCCGCGATCATACCGCCGTGGTCGGATTTCGACCGCGGACCATCGTAATTCGACCGGCGGTTATGTCGCGGTCCATGCGGGCTGTCTTTTCCCGCTACCATGGCGGTCGGGGAGGTTTTCCGACCGCCATCCTAATAAGCCCCTTAGTTCGAATTCCTAAAATCTAACTGGTACCCATCAAAGCTATTCATGCTGCCCCAGACCGTTCTTGGGCACCCAGAAATGTGAACATATCGCCCCCATCCTACTTTACCTGAACTGACTTCCAACTGAATCAAGAGCCGGTTTCAATTGGCCAGCATCACGCTCAGAACACTGTGCAGGGCCCTCCCAGCCATCGAGCATAGAAACTACCGGGCTTATTTATGAGATGGCTGCACCGCTGGTGCGTCACTTTTTCTGACGTTCCGGCAACGCAAACTTCTCAAGCATATCTAGGAAGCCATGCAAAGCCACTTTGCTTGGCCTCATAGATATGGAGTAAGACAAAGCAGCGCAAGTCGCTGCCTAGCTTTACTCTGTGAAAGGGAGGTGTTCCATGAGCGTTGCGGTGGGTTTTCCCACGCAACGCCCATAGATTTTGAAGCGGCCCCTGATTTACTAAACCATGTAAACCTGGAGCAGCGCCAAAACCTTACGCCTCCCCAGAGCAGGCGTAACAAGGAGAAATATGTTAAATTCTCCTCGTTTTTTGCCTCTTTCCGTGTGTTCTGCTCTAAAGAAAAAAACGCCTCTGTGGATTATTTTTGTGTAGGAAGGTGCCCCTTCCTGCACAAAAACAATCCTGCATGCAACACAGACACCCTTGCACCATGGTGCAAAGGTGCCTGCCTTGGTGCTGGGCAGCAAATTGTGCACCAGCTCAGGGGTAAAGGACAGGAATGCACTGTATTTCATAAATACGGGGACTTATTTATGAGAACCCTGCATCACTTTTGCACCACGTACAGTGGAACATGCGTGACGTAGGGCTCACATAAAGATTTTTTAAGCCACGCAAACCCACACTGCGTGGCTTTGAGTGGCCTCATAAATCATGCGTAAGGCAAAGCATCTAATTTGTGTCTCCCGAGGTGAGACGTAACGACGAGAAATATATGTATTTCTCCTAATTTTTTCCTCTGCATTCTGCAGCACACATAGAAAGGAAAATGCCTTGTACGATTGTTTTTGTGCAGGAAGGGGCAACCTTTATGCAACGGAGGCACCCTTGCACCGTGGTGCAAGGATGCCTGCATTGGGGTAGGCTGCCAAATCAATGCCAGTGCAGGCAGAAAGGACAGGAATGCATCGTATTGATTAAGTAGGGTGCATTCCTGCCCTTTCTCTTTGGTGTTGGGCAGCAAGCCTACATATCTCAGGAGGGCAAAGACCCCGAGGGAGCGCAGATCACCTTCTGCTTGAAACCCAAGAGGGTGAAATAAATCTAAATCGACAAAGCAATCCTTCTCGGAAAATGCCCCAGGCTCATACCCCCAGAGATGGGAACATTAGGCTGTAAAAAAAAAGCGAAAAACCCTTATATTTGAAGGCCAACTTTCACTGTGAGGGGCCAATCCACCCCCACCGACAGGACAAACTGACTGTTATGAATCTCACGTTGAAATGTTTATCGTAACCTTCATTTTTTCAGATTTTAATCTGTGTGTTTACTTATCTTTAAACTGTTGTTCACCTTCTTTCAATTATAAAGGGCTCGGGTGCCCTCGGGTCTTGTGAAAAACGAAATAAATAAAAAACAGAAAACTGACTCTACCGGGAAGCACAAGATGCAGGGATGAGTGCCAATGCAAGGATGAGTGGATGCAAGGATGAGTGCCAGTGCAAGGATGAGTGCCAGTGCAAGGATGAGTGTCGATGCATGGATGAGTGCGCCGATGCAAGGATGAGTGCCGATGCAAGGATGAGTGCCGATGCAAGGATGAGTGTTGAAGCAAGGATGAGTGCAGATGAAAGGAGGAGTGTTGATGCATGGATGAGTGCACCGATGAGTGCCGATGCAAGGATGAGTGCCGATGCAAGGATGAATGCCGATACAAGGATGAGTGCGCCGATGCAAGGATGAGTGCCGATGCAAGGATGAGTGTCGATGCATGGATGAGTGCGCCGATGCAAGGATCAGTGCAGATGCAAGGATGAGTGTCAATGCATGGATGAGTGCGCTGATGCAAGGATGACTGCCGATGCAAGGATGAGTGCCGATGCAATGATGAGTGCTTCAGATGCAAGGATGAGTGTTGATGCAAGGATGAGTGCAGATGAAAGGATGAGTGTTGATGCATGGATGAGTGCACCGATGAGTGCCGATGCAAGGATGAGTGCCGAAGCAAGGATGAGTGCTGATGCAAGGATGAGTGCGCCGATGCAAGGATGAGTGCTGATGCAAGGATGAGTGTCGATGCATGGATGAGTGCGCTGATGCAAGGATCAGTGCAGATACAAGGATGAGTGCTCCAGATGCAAGGATGAGTGCCGATGCAAGGATGAGTGCCAATGCAAGGATGAGTGGATGCAAGCATGAGTGTCGATGCAAGGATGAGTGCCAATGCAAGGATGAGTGTCGATGCATGGATGAGTGCGCCGATGCAAGGATGAGTGCCAATGCAAGGATGAGTGCCGATGCAAGGATGAGTGCCGATGCAAGGATGAGTGTCGATGCAAGGATGAGTGCCAATGCAAGGATGAGTGCGCCAGATGCAAGGATGAGTGCGCCAGATGCAAGGATGAGTGCCGATGCAAGGATAAGTGCCGATTAAAGGATGGGTGCCGATGCAAGGATGAGTGTTGATGCAAGGATGAGTGTCGATGCATGGATGAGTGGGCCGATGCAAGGATGAGTGGGCCGATGCAAGGATGAGTGCCGATGCAAGGATGAGTGTCGATGCAAGGATGAGTGCCAATGCAAGGATGAGTGGATGCAAGGATGAGTGTCGATGCAAGGATGAGTGTCGATGCAAGGATGAGTGTCGATGCATGGATGAGTGCGCCGATGCAAGGATGAGTGCCGATGCAAGGATGAGTGCCAATGCAAGGATGAGTGCGCCAGATGCAAGGATGAGTGCTGATGCAAGGATAAGTGCCGATTAAAGGATGGGTGCCGATGCAAGGATGAGTGTCAATGCAAGGATGAGTGTCGATGCAAGGATGAGTGCCAATGAAAGGATGAGTGCCGATGCAAGGATGAGTGTTGATGCAAGGATGAGTGCCAATGAAAGGACGAGTGCCAATGCAAGGATGAGTGTCGATGCAAGGATGAGTGCGCCGATGCAAGGATGAGTGCGCCGATGCAAGGATGAGTGCCAATGCAAGGTCAAGTGCGCCCGACGCAAGGATGAGTGCAGATGCAAGGATGAGTGTCGGTGCAAGAATGTGTGTGCCGATGCATGGATGAGTGCGCGGATGCAAGGATGAGTGCGCGGATGCAAGGATGAGTGCGAGGATGAGTGCGCCAGATGCAAGGATGAGTGCTGATGTAAGGATGAGTGAAGATGCAAGGATGAGTGAAGATGCAAGGATGAGTGGATGCAAAGATGAGTATCAATGCAAGGATGAGTGCGCCGATGCAAGAATGAGTGCCAATGCAAGGATGAGTGCCGATGCAAGGATAAGTGTGCCAGATGCAAGGATTAGTGCCAATGCAAGGATGAGTGGATGCAAGGATGAGTGCGAATGCAATGATGAGTGTGCTGATGCAAGGATGAGTGCGCCGATGCAAGGATGAGTGCCAATGCAAGGATGAGTGGATGCAAGGATGAGTGTTGATGCAAGGATGAGTGGGAATGCAAGGATGAGTGGATGCAAGGATGAGTGCGAATGCAAGGATGAGTGTCGATGCAAGGATGAGTGCTGATGCTAGGATGAGTGCTGATGCAAGGATGAGTGCTGATGCAAGGATGAGTGCCAATGCAAGGATGAGTGCCGGTGCAAGGATGAGTGCCGATGCAAGGATGAGTGCACCGTTGCAATGATGAGCGCCGGTGCAAGGAGGAGCACCTGTGCAAGGATGAACTTCGATGTAAGGATGAGTGGATGCAAGGATGAGTGCGCCGATGCAAGGATGAGTGTTGGTGCAAGGATGAACACCGATGCAAGGATGAGTGTTGGTGCAAGGATGAGCGCTGATGTAAGGATGAGCGTCGATGCAAGGATGAGCACCAAATGCAAGGATGAGTGTGCAGATGCATAGATGAGCGCCGGTGCAATGATGAGTGCCGATGCAAGGATGAGTGTGCCAATGCAAGGAGGAGCACCAGTGTAAGGATGAGCGCCTGTGCAAGGATGACCACCGGTGCAAAGATGAGTGCCTGTGCAAGGATGAGCGTCGGCGCAATGATGAGCATCGATGCAAGGGGGCACACATTGGCATCAGAAGACAGGGAGATATTTTAATCAAAAAGGGTGAAAGCAGTAGGTCAGGGGCGCGCAGATAGTAAGGAGGGGCGTGGTGCACAGGGGATGGCAGCGTGCGAAGGAGGGACCGAACTGTGGGAGGTGGAGGAGCAAGCCAATGTCTGAGAGGCCCACTGCGCAGAAGGGAAGGGCACGGAGCATGAGAAGTACACACTGCAAGGAATTGGGCACGTGCTGCAAGGAGGAGTGCTGGGGCCTGGGAGGAGTAGGGGGAGGTGCTGGGGCCTAAGGGGTGGCATGGGGCAGTGCTGGGGCCTGGAAGGAGTGGGGGGGGAGGTGCTGGGGCCTGGGTGGAGTACTGGGGCAGGGTGCTGGGTCCTGGAAGGAGTAGCAGGGGGAGTGCTGGGGCCTGGACGGGAGTAGCAGGGAGGAGTGCTGGGGCCTTGGGAGAAGAAGCAGGGAAGCAGAGGGTAGTGCTGGAGCCTGGGAGGAGTAACAAGGAGTAGTGCTGGGGAGTGGGAGGAGTAGCAGGGAGGAGTGCTGGGGCCTGAGAGGAGTAGCAGGGGAAGTGCTAGGGCCTGGGAGGAGTAGCAGTGGGCAGTGCTGGACCCTGGGAGGAGTACTGGAGGGGGGTGCTGAGGCAGGGGAGGAGTAGCAGGGAGGAGTACTGGGGCCTTGGGAGAAGAAGCAGGGAAGCAGGGGGTAGTTCTGGGGCCTGGGAGGAGTAACAGGAAGGAGTGCTGGGGAATGGGAGGAGTAACAAGGAGCAGTGCTGGGGAATGGGAGGAGTAGCAGGGATGAGTGCTGGGGCCTTGGAGGAGTAGCAGGGTGCAGTGCTGGGGCCTGGGAGGAGAAGCAGGGAAGCAGGGGAGAGTGCTGGGGCCTGGGCGGGAGTAGCAGGGGGCAGTGCTGGGACCTGGGCGGAGTAGTGGAGGGAGAGGAGGGGTGCTGGGGGCAATGAAGCAGGGGGAAGTTCAGGGGGCTGGGAGGAGCATCAGGGAGGAGTGCTGTGGCCTGGGAGGAGTAGCAGGGGGCAGTACTGGGGCCTGGGAGGAGTGCTGGGGCCAGGGAGGAGCAGCAGGGAGGAGTGCTGGGGCCTGGGAGGAGTAGCAGGGAGGAGTGCTGAGGCCTGGGAGGAGTAACAAGGAAGAGTGCTGGGGAATGGGAGGAGTAGCAGGGAGGAGTGCTGGGGCCAGCGAGGTGCAGCAGGGGAAGTGCTGAGGCCTGGGAGGAGTAGCAGGGTGCAGTGCTGGGGCCTGGGAGGAGTACTGGAGGGGGGTGCTGGGGCCTGGGGGAGTAGCAGGGAGGAGTGCTGAGGCCTGGGAGGAGTAGCAGGGAAGCAGGGGGGAGTGCTGGGGCGTGGGAAGAGTAGCAGGGAGGAGTGCTGGGGCCTGGGAGGAGTAGCAGGGAAGCAGGGGAGAGTGCTGGGGCCTGGGCGGGAGTAGCAGGGGGCAGTGCTGGGGCCTGGGTGGAGTACTGGAGGGAGAGGAGGGGTGCTGGTGCAATGAAGCAGGGGGGAGTGCTGGGGGCTGGGAGGAGCATCAGGGAGGAGTGCTGGGGCCTGGGAGGAGTAGAAGGAATGAGTGCTGGGGCCTGGGAGGAGTAGCAGGGGGCAGTACTGAGGTCTAGGAGGAGTACTGGAGGGGGTGCTGGGGTCTGGGAGGAGTGTTGGAGCCTGGGAGGAGTAGCAGGGAAGCAGGGGGAGTGCTGGGGCCTGGGAGGAGTAGCAAGGAGGAGTGCTGGGGCCTGGGAGCAGCAGCAGGAAGGAGTGCTGGGGCCTGGGAGGAGTAGCAGGGAGGAGTGCTGAGGCCTGGGAGGAGTAACAAGGAGGAGTGCTGGGGAATGGGAGGAGTAGCAGGAAGGAGTGCTGGGGCCTGCGAGGTGTAGCAGGGGAAGTGCTGAGGCCTGGGAGGAGTAGCAGGGTGCAGTGCTGGGGCCTGGGAGGAGTACTTGAGGGGGTGCTGGGGGCTAGAGGGGAGTAGAAGGGAGGAGTGCTGGGGCCTGGGAGGAGTAGCAGAGAAGCAGGGGGGAGTGCTGAGGAGTGCTGGGGAGTGGGAGGAATAGCAGGGAGGAGTGCTGGGGCCTGAGAGAAGTGCTGGGGTTTGGGAGGAGTAGCAGTGTGGAGTGCTGGGGCCTGGGAGTGCTAGCAGGGGGCAGTGCTGGGGCCTGGGAGGAGTAGCAGGGAGGAGTGCTGGGTCCTGGGAGGAGTAGCAGGGAGGCGTGCTAGGGCCCGGGAGGAGAAGCAGGGGGAGTGCTGGGGCCTGGGACTGGGAGGAGTAGCAGGCAGGAGTACTGGGGCATGGGAGGAGTAACAGGGAAGAGTGCTGGGGCCTGGGAGGAGTAGCAGGGATGAATGCTGGGGCCTGGGAAGAGAAGCAGGGGGGAGCTCTGGGAGGAGTAGCAGGGAGGAGTGCTGGGGCCTGGAAGGAGAAGCAGGGTGGAGTGCTAGGGCCTGGGAGGAGTATCAGGAGGCAGTGCTGGGGCCTGGGAGGAGTAGCAGGGAGGAGTGCTGGGGCCTTGGGAGAAGAAGCAGAGAAGCAGGGGGTAGTGCTGGGGCCTGGGCGAAGTAGCAGGGAGGAGTGCTGGGGCCTGGGAGGAGTAGCAGGGAGGAGTGCTGGGGCCTGGGAGAAGTAGCAGAGGGGTGTGCTGGGGCCTGGGACAAGTTGCAGGGAGGAGTGCTGGGGCCTGGGAGAAGTTGCAGGGAGGAGTGCTGGGGCTTGGGGGGAGTAGCAGGTGGAGTGCTGGGGCCTGGAAGGGGTAGCAGGGAGGAGCACTGGGGTCTGGGGGGAGTAGCAGGGTGTGTGTGCTGAGGCCTGGATGGAGTCGCAGGGAGGAGTTGTTGGGCGTGGGAGGAGTAGCAGGGAGGAGTGCTGGGGCCTGGGAGGAGACGCAAGAAAGCAGGGGGGAGTGCTGGGGCCTTGGAGGAGTAGCAGGGAGGAGTGCTGAGGCCTGGGAGGAGTAGCAGGTAGGAATGCTGAAGCCTGGGAGGAGTAGCAAGGAGGAGTGCTGGGGCCTGGGAGGAGTAGCAGGGAGGAACACTGGGGCCTGGGAGGAGTAGCAGGGAGGAATGCTGGGGCCTGGGAGGAGTAGCGGGGGGATTCTGGGGCATGGAAGGAGTAGCAGGGAGGAGTGCTGGGGCCTGAGAGGAGTGACAGGGAGGAGTGCAGGGGCCTTGGAGGACTAGCAGGGGGCAGTGCTTGGGCCTGGGAGGAGGGCTGGGGCCTGGAAGGAGTAGCGGGAAGTTCTGGGGCCTGGAAGGAGTAGCAGGGAGGAGTGCAGTGGCCTGGGAGTAATAGCAGGGTGGAGTGATGGGGCCTGGGAGGACTAGCAGGGGGCAGTGCTGGTGCCTGGGAGGAGTAGCGGGGAGGAGTGCTAGGGCCTGGGAGGAGTAGCAGGGAGAAGTGCTGGGGCCTGGGAGGAGAAGCAGGGAAGCAGAGGGAGTGCTGAAAGGAGTAGCAGGGAGGAGTGCTGGGGCCTGGGAGGAGTAGCACAGAGGAGTGCTGGGGCCTGGGATGAGTAGCAGGGAGGAGTGCTGGGTCCTTGGGAGAAGAAGCAGGGAAGCAGGGGGTGCTGGGGCCTGGGAGGAGTAGGAGGGATGAGTGGTGGGGCCTGGGAGGATTAGCAGGGAGGAGTGCTGGGGCCTGGAAGAAGTAGCAGGGGGGAGTGCTGGGCCTGGGAAGAGTAGTAGGGAGGAGTGCTGGGGCCTGGGGAGAGTAGCATGGGGAGTGCTGGGGCCTGGGAGGAGTAGCAGAGGGAGTGCTGGGGCCTGGGGGGAGAGCAGGGGGTGTGTAGTGAGGCCTGGAAGTAGTAGCAGGGAGGAGTGCTGGGGCCTGAGAGGAGTAGCAGGGAGGAGTGCTGGGGCCTGGGAGGAGAAGCAGGGAAGCATGGGGGAGTGCTGGGGCCTGGGAGGAGTAGCAGGGTGGAGTGCTGAGGCCTGGGAGGAGTAGCATGGAGCCTGGGAGGAGTATCAGGGAGGAGTGCTGGGGCCTGGGAGGAGTAGCAGGGAGGAGCACTGGGGCCTGGGAGGAGTAGCAGGGAGGAATGCTGGGGCCTGGGAGGAGAAGCGGGGGGGGGTTCTGGGCCTGGAAGGAGTAGCAAGGAGGAGTGCTGGGGCCTGGGAGGAGTGGCAGGGAGGAGTGCTGGAGCCTGAGAGGAGAAGCAGGGAAGCAGGGAGGAGTGCTGGGGCCTGGGAGGAGTAGCAGGGAGGAGTGCTGGGGCCTGGGAGGAGTAGCAGGGAGGAGTGCTGGGGCCTAGGAGGAGTGCTGGGGCCTGGGAGGAGTAGCGGGGGTGCTGGGGTCTGGAAGGAGTATCAGGGAGGAGTGCAGCGGCCTGGGAGGAGTAACAGGGAGGAGTGCTGGGGCCTGGGAGGAGAAGAAGGGAGGCAAGGATGAGTGCTGGGGCCTGGGAGGAGTAGCATGGAGGAATGCTGGGGCCTGGGAGGTGTAGAAGGGGGGAGTGCTGGGGCCTGGGAGGAGTAGCAGGGGCGTGCTGGGGCCTGGAAGGAGTTGCAGGGAGGAATGCTGGGACCTGGGAGGAGTAGCAGGGAGGAGTGCTGGGTCCTGGAAGGAGAAGCAGGGAAGCGGGGGGAGTGCTGGAGCCTGGGAGGAGTTGCAGGAAAGAGTGCTGGGGCCTGGGACGAGTAGCGGGGAGGAGTGCTGGGGCCTGGAAGGAGTAGCAGGGAGGAGTGCTGGGGCCTGGCAGGAGTGCTGGGGCCTGGGAGGAGAAGCAGGGAAGCAGGGGGAGTGCTGGGGCCTGGGAAGAGTAGTAGGGAGGAGGGCTGGGGCCTCGGAGGAAAAGCAGGAGGGGGGTGTTGGGGCCTGGAAAGAGTAGCAGGTGAAAGGGGAGTGCTGCATTTGAGGAGCACCTCAAGGTGCAAGGGGGGCTCATGGTGAAAGAGTGAGTAAAGACTGCAAAGGGAGGGGCAAGGAGTAGTGCAGGGTGCAGGTCAAATAGGGAGGGGAGAGCAGGTGAAATTGGGGAGTGCAGTGTAGAAGAGACATTTCAGGTTTGATATATATATATATATATATATATATATATATATATATATTCACTGAAAAACCATAGGTTTTAGGGACAGTTATAGTTACTTGGACATTGCACTCGTACAAAACCCGTGAAATTCCCCGTTATAGTTAGTTCAGCTAACTATAACTCGCGCCCCGCAATGCACTGCTGATGACGTCACATATTACATCACTCATGACATGGTCAGTGACATCACTGATGACATCACTGATGACATCACTGATGACATCACTGATGACATCATCCAGTGACTGTGTGTTTCTGTAAAGTTTAAATATTTTTAAAATATATAGGAAAAGACGTATTGAAGAATGAGTGGGTGTGTAAGTGTCTGTATGGATGATTTAGTAGGTGCGTGACTGACTCTATAAGTGAGTGATTTAACGTATCTTACTGAATGCATGGGTTAGTGACTAAACTGGGTGAATGTCTGTATCCGTCTGTCTGTTGCTGTGTAAGTGGCTGCATGTGTTTGTGAATAGCTAAATGAGTGTCTATATGAGTTATTGAATGCTTGTCTGAGTATCTGTATGGGTGCCTGAGTGTTTGTGTGGGAGGGGTGTGTGCAACTCTGTGCATAGATGTGTGAGTGGGTGATTCACTGGGTGGATGGTTTCAAGAGTGCATCTGTGATAGACTGTATGGGTGGGTAAGTGTGTGTAAGAGTGTGTTAGTGAGTGAATGTATGTCCCAGTGGTACATGTGTGAGTAACTACATATGTGAAAGGCAGTATATATGTGTGTTGGAGTATATAAATAGCTATAAGCAAGAGTGAGTGATTGTGATAGTGGCTGTATGGATGAGTGTGTGCTTGTATCTGTGATTGTATAAGAGCGTAACAATGTGCTACTATTTGTATGAGTAAGTGAGCTGGTGTGTGTATAACTGTATAGGTGAGTAAATGGCAGTGTGTTTAATTATTTGCATGACTGACTAGGTGTGTGAGGATCTCTATGGATGAGTGGCGTTGTTTGAGTGTCTATTTAGGAGTAAGAGTGCATATGATAGTCCTGTACTGAGTGACCGTAAGTATGAGTGACTGTACGGGTGAGTGAGTGGATGTGTGTGTGTAGACCTAAGAATCAGTGAGTGGGTATGTAGTTATTGGTGTTGGAGTGTCTATGGTTTTGCGAATGGCAGTCTGTAATTTAGAGTGGGTGTATCAAAGGTTATATTAGGGTGTGAGGAGGTGCATCAGATTATCACGTGGATGATGTCATCAGTGATGTCATTTGAGATGTCATCAGTGATGTCATCAGTGATGTCACTGACCATGTCATGAGTGATGTAATATGTGACGTCATCAGCAGTGCATTGCGGGCGCGAGTTATAGTTAGCTGAACTAACTATAACGGGGGAATTTCACGGGTTTTGTACGAGTGCAATGTCCAAGTAACTATAACTGTCCCTAAAACCTATGGTTTTTTCAGTGAATTTCAAAGGTTTTTTAAATGCTAATTTGTAACTATAACGTGTCTGAAACCTATGGTTTTTCAGTGAATTTCAAAGGTTTTTTAAATGCTAATTTGTAACTATAACGTGTCTGAAACCTATGGTTTTTTCAGTGAATTTCAAAGGTTTTTAAATGCTAATTTCTAACTATAACGTGCCTGAAACCTACGTTTTTCAGTGAATTTCAAAGGTTTTGTAAATGACAATTTTTAAATGTATTAATTGTTATATTAATTTTTTTCATACTGATTTACTACATTTTTAGAATTTTTTTTTTTACATATTTTATTTTTTAAATTACATTGTAATTACATTATACATTACATTACAAAAATACTTTCTCAGAATGAATTACTTTAGTTTAAATACTTTGCAGATAGGCAATAGACTTTTAAGTACAGTAGTTACAGTTGTTGCAATGGGCAACACATTTTCAAATACAATGCAACATTCAGCTCAATGTGAATTTCTAGTTAAATGCAATTAGTTACTTTATGGATTACTTTTGTAACCACAGGACTGGATCCTAGATTCAGTCCTGGTACATCTCCTGTAAACAGTTGAGTAAAAGCGTTTTGGTTACAGTCGTGATTTTTAAGGAATATTATTGTATTTTAAAAGTTGACACTTAGAAACTTTTTCTCATAGAATCACCAATGTTATCCTATGGAAGGAAATTCACTTAGCAGGTAAAAACTGTTATCGTTACTTTTTCTTACTCAGTGTTGGATCCTGGATCCAGCACTGGTGCATCTCCTGTAAACAGTTGAAAGAATGCGTTTAAGTCATACAGGCGATTTTTAAGGAATATTTGTAGTTTGTGAAAATCAACACTTTGAAACTTTTTGCTGAAAACCAGTCAATCTTAGCCTATGAAGGAAATTCAAGTTACCGGTAAGTACGGTTAAAATTACTTTTGAGGATCAGTACTGGGCTGAAAGATGCAGCACTGAGGTCTCTCCTGATAACAGGTGAGTAAATCGGAATTCGTATTTCGGCTGATTTTAGAGGAATATTTTAAAGTTCCAAAACTCCACACTTAGAAGAATTTCCAAGTGAAACCAGTCAATGTTAGCCTATGGAAGGAAATTCAAGTTACCGGTAAGTACGGTTAAAATTACTTTTCAGGACCAGTACTGGGCTGAAAGATGCAGCACTGAGGTCTCTCCTGATAACAGGTGAGTAAATTGGAATTCGTATTTCGGCTGATTTTAGAGGAATATTTTAAAGTTCCAAAACTCCACACTTAGAAGAATTTCCAAGTGAAACCAGTCAATGTTAGCCTATGAAGGAAATTCAAGTTACCGGTAAGTACGGTTAAAATTACTTTTCAGGACCAGTACTGGGCTGAAAGATGCAGCACTGAGGTCTCTCCTGATAACAGGTGAGTAAATCGGAATTCGTATTCCGGCTGATTTTAGAGGAATATTTTAAAGTTCCAAAACTCCACACTTTGAAGAATTTCCAACCTGAAACCAGTCAATGTTAGCCTATGGAAGGAAATTCAAGTTACTGGTAAGTACGGTTAAAATTACTTTTCAGGACCAGTACTGGGCTGAAAGATACAGCACTGAGGTCTCTCCTGATAACAGGTGAGTAAATCGGAATTCGTATTTCGGCTGATTTTAGAGGAATATTTTAAAGTTCCAAAACTCCACACTTAGAAGAATTTCCAAGTGAAACCAGTCAATGTTAGCCTATGAAGGAAATTCAAGTTACCGGTAAGTACGGTTAAAATTACTTTTCAGGACCAGTACTGGGCTGAAAGATGCAGCACTGAGGTCTCTCCTGATAACAGGTGAGTAAATCGGAATTCATATTTCGGCTGATTTTAGAGGAATGTTTTAAAGTTCCAAAACTCCACACTTAGAAGAATTTCCAAGTGAAACCAGTCAATGTTAGCCTATGGAAGGAAATTCAAGTTACTGGTAAGTATGGTTAGAATTACTTTTCAGGACCAGTACTGGGCTGAAAGATACAGCACTGAGGTCTCTCCTGATAACAGGTGAGTAAATCGGAATTCGTATTTCGGCTGATTTTAGAGGAATATTTGCACAATGGTGAAGGGAGGGGCGGGGCCTGAGGTGTCATCTGTGCAAACGCGCTCTCGTTGCGCGTTTTAAGTTGGGGATTAAGTCCTCTTGAATCCTGAGGGTCCCTAGGGCCAACTAGCCCACCAGGAACCTCCAATATGCGCCAGGGCTGCGTTGCAGAGACGTGCAGAGAGGCCACACCCCTTTTACACCTCTCTGCAACGCAGCTCTGTGGCGCTTTCTGGATGTACCTGTTGGGCTAGTTGGCCCTCAGGGACCCTCAGGATTGAAGGGGATTTAATTCCCCATCTTAAAACGTGCCACGGGGCCTGTTTGCACACATAGTCACCTGAAGCCCCGCCCCTCCTTCACTACTGTGCAAACGCGCCCCGTGGCGCGTTTTAGGTTGGGGATTAGTCCCTTGAATCCTGAGGGTCCTCGGAGTCCAACTAGCCCACCATATACCTCCAAATGCGCCACAGAGCTGCGTTGCAGAGGTGTAAAAGGGGTGTGGCCTCTCTACACGTCTCTGCAACGCAGCCCCTGGCGCATATTGGAGGTTCCTGGTGGGCTAGTTGGCCCCAGGGACCCCCAGTATTCAAGGGGAATTGTTCCCCTCTGCAAACGCGCCAGGGGCGCGTTTGCAGAGTGGTGAAGGAAGGGGCGGGGCCTGCAGGCCCGATCGTTTTTTTTTTTTTGTCCCTGAAGGGGGCTGTGTGGCCCCCTTCCTTTTTTCTCTTTTGGGCCCTGGGGACCCCATCCCCCAGGGCCTTACCCCTTTTTAAATTACAAAAAAAAAAAAACGGGAAGGGGGCCGCGTGGTCCCCTTCCCTGGGCCTGTATTGGCCCCGGGGACCCCATCCCCGGGGCATGGCCTCTATATTTATTATTTTGAGGGGGCAGCGTGGCCCCCTCCTCTGGCCATTTTAAGGCCCCGGGACCCCATCCCCGGGGCCGGCCTTTCCATTTTTTTTTTTCCATTTTTTTTCCATTTTTTGGAGAGGGGGCCGCGTGGCCCCCTCCCGGGCCACTATTTGCCCCGGGACCCCATCCCCGGGCTGGCCCTCTCCGTTGGGGACTGTGGGGGTCCCCAATCCCCCACAGTCCCGCTCGGCTCCCACCTCCCTTGGGAGCCGGCATTGCTAGCTCACATGGGGAGCAGCTGACATGCTGCTCCCCATGTGGAAAGCAATCGCTTTGGATATTGGAAGAGAGAGCAGGTTTCCTGCTCTCTCTTCCAATATCCAAGCAGTTTAGCTATGGCAGGACGGGAGCCGCGAGGCTCCCGTCCTGCCATAGCAAACTACAGTGTCCCGGGGGTAGGCACCCGGGACACTGCAGGAGCCGGCCCTGGGGGGTGGTGGTCCCCAGGGCCATCAAGGGCTTCCAGGAGGGGGCCGCGCGGCCCCCTCCCATCTCTACACAGCCCCGGGGAGGTGGTGGTCCCTGGGCTCTGGGGGTCCGTAATGGACCCCCATATTAAAATGTTTAGTGCCCCGGGGAGGTGGCGGTCCCGGGGTGTGTGGGGGCTGGAGCCCCCCACACTGGTTTTATTATTAATTTTAAAAAGCCCCGGGAGGTGGTGGTCCTCGGGGCTGCGGGAGGGCTCAGAGCCCTCCCGCACCATTTTTTAAAAAAGCCCGGGGGGGTGGCGGTCCCCGGGCTTGGGGGCCCTTTGAGGCCCCCACACATTAAATTATCCCCCCACCATGCCCCCGGGACTTGGGCCACCCGGGGGCCAATTAACATCGAAGCGCGGGAGACCGCGCTCGATTTTTTTCCGGCAGGATTCGGCGCATCCTGCCGATTTAAAAAAAAAAAAAAGCTTTTTGCCCAGGGGGTCCTTGTGGGACCCCCTGAGCAGGCCTAGGTGGTCAGGGGTTTCTACCCTGCCCCCTTTGTGCGTTTTGCGCACTTGTTTCTTTTTTTTCTCGGCGGGATACGCGCACCCTAAGCGCATCCCGCCGATTTAAAAATATATATATTTTTTTCTGCCCAGGGGTCCTTGTGGGACCCCCTGGAGCAGACCTAGGGGGTCAGGGTGTTTCTACCCTGCCCTCTTTTGCGCTTTGCGCACTTGTTTCTGTCCCTCGGTTCTACCGAGGGACAAAATGGCTGCCAACACTTCTTGATTTGGAGTGTTGACAGCCAATTAGCATGCAGCTCGTGATCGGGAGGGTACGCGGATCCGACGCGCCCATAGATATATATGTGATTTTAATTGTGAATTTCTCAGGAACTACTGAACGGATTTACACCATTTTAGCAAAAGGCACCAGTCTGAACCAAGGGCTACCTCTTTGCCAAATTTGGGGTAATTCCGTTCAGCAGTTCGGGCTGTAGCTGCGACTAAAGGTTCCTATGGAAAAATGAATGGGGAAAACGCGTTTTGGGACCCCCCTTTTTTCTCGGCCCCCGCTTGACGTATCACCCCGAGACTTTCAGGGGAGGAGCGGACCGGAGCGCCCCAACAAGTTGGAAGCTTTCGCAAAGATTCGTCAACCGGCGCCAACGTTATTGCAAATAGAATGTCGCGGATTTCCTATGGATAATAGGTTGTAACTATAACTATCTACTGGCGACCGCCAGTAGATAATATATATATATATATATATATATATATATATTACTCCCTCCTGGCTCGAGTTCGTACGGACCCCTGGCGCTCTTGATCCGGTGCAGGTTCCAAGGCAGAGCCCCGCCGTATTAATTTATCCACATTAATCCTTTCAGATTATAGAAACCGCACTCACAAAGTGTAATCTTCTCCAATTAATTTATTCTCCACAAAGTATCCAGTTAGAGGAACAACCGACGCGTTTCGTAAACACAGTTTACTTGATCACGGTTAACATGTTACTTTTGAATCCTCCAATTAATATACTTTTCCAACAACATGTGATCTCTGACATCATCATTTTGAATTGTGGGATATGTAGTCAGTTGTTTAAACTAAAAGTGAGAACATTTATAATTGCCCATATTTTAAAAATACCTAAAAATCACCCTATTTGTGTACATTACTTCAGCTAATCTTACAAAAGTATTCTTCGTTTTTTTATATATATATATATATATATTTTTTTATTATTTATTATTTCTTCCGTGCCTTTACATATATTTTTATGACTGTCTACTATCTACTCCGCTAAAACCTCCTTAGTTCTTGAGCAATTTGTTTGCTCACATATACTTTTACCACTACTTCAAAAAGGAAATGATTTTGTTGTATTCTATATCACCAAGGAATGTATCCTATATTTGCGAGTCTCAATGTATGACTACCGCCCCCAGTGGGCCTTCATATTTTTCCTTTTTTCCGACTATTTCCCTTTGGGCAGTTTCTATTATAATTTCTGACAAACTGGTTATTATACGGGGTACACGGCCCGCTCATCTATGATCATTATTTTAAACAAGGAGACTCGCAAATATAGGATACATTCCTTGGTGCTCAATAACTAAGGAGGTATATAGATATATAAAAACAACAAAGAATAATTTTGTAAGATTAGCTGAAGTAATGTACACAAATAGGGTGATTTTTAGGTATTTTTAAAATATGGGCAATTATAAATGTTCTCACTTTTAGTTTAAACAACTGACTACATATTCCACAATTCAACAAGGAGGGTTTGATCGAAAATGATGATGTCAGAGATCACATGTTGTTGGAAAAGTATATTAATTGGAGGATTCAAAAGTAACATGTTAACCGTGATCAAGTAAACTGTGTTTACGAAACGCGTCGGTTGTTCCTCTAACTGGATACTTTGTGGAGAATAAATTAATTGGAGAAGATTACACTTTGTGAGTGCGGTTTCTATAATCTGAAAGGATTAATGTGGATAAATATATATATATATATATATATATTTTTTTTTTCTCTCACAAACAAGAATCTTCTATGCTTCACGAATGAATATGTTAACATTTTGTTCCTGCAGATTAGATAAAGGAAAGACATCTGTTTCTCTAAACGGTCCTCTGTTATTTTCATATGTACATGCATTTCTCCTTTACTTTTAATCTAGGAAAGGCACTTTCAATGCACTTCCTTTTCCAGGTGAGTTGAAGGCAGGTGGGGTGTGCCCTGACTGCCACAGAGAGGACATTCACCCATTTCTGACCTTCAGGTCCCTCGATCTGTAATATTAATTCGTTGGTTGACGCCCCGCCCTCCCTGAAGCCCTCCACGCTGCCCACTGGCATCCGATGACCCTCATGGCATGGTTCTGTCTGGCCTCTCCCTAAGGTCCTGCCTTATAACTAACTCCACAGCCGCCAAGGACCTTTCACCAGTGCCATCTTATGGGGCAGGTGGGAACACGCCTGGAATCAGAGGGTAAAACTACAAGTCCCAGCATGCAATGTGAACTTGACAATTCTGTAATTTGCTGCTCTTTATGCGAACTCCAACAAAGTACCAAAGAGCCACCACCCCAAAATGTAAAAACTTGGGAGTAATACCCAGTGGCACATTTCTCTCAAAATATGGCTTCAGTGCCACACACCAAGGTCTTTTATTACCCACCAAAGAATGCCACGTCCTGGCTCCGTGAAAGATTGGCAGACTCGGTGGGCTGTAGCTCCTACAGACCATGCTTTCTAGCTGATGTCATTTGTAAACATTCTAGTTGCTGCTGTCACTCTAATAACACCCCAGGGGTCCTTATGCACATTTAATGCTTCATGCTACTGGCTCAGCAGTCTGAGTATCTCAGGCCTGAGGAAGGCATGTATGTGGAGTGTCTTACACTATTGCATGCCTCTGATGTACAATAAGTTCAGGACAGAAATAATAGGGCAACGTTAGTTTCACCTATCTGGGCAGCTTCTTCAACCCACTGTCCCATTTCTTCAGATTTCACAGACACATACACTATTTTATGGGGCCTTACTAATGGCAACAAGGCGCTGTACATACCTCTGTTAACTAAATGTAACATATCGAACCTGCTACAGTTTCATTTATTAAAATCAGCCTTCCTCGGTCTGTGCAAGTCACTCAGAGAGCCGAAGCAGCCGTGGACAAACACACCTGGGAGAACCAAGTGCAGAGGATCACAAGTGCATATTCCCAATATTAGGGAGGCCAGCACCTCGGAGACAATCACTATGGGTAACTGGCCCCTGTGGCAAGGGTTTTATTAATTGATTTACTTTAAGCAGAAGTTACATATGTATTGTTAACAAAAACTTGTTTTTGTACTGAAGAAGGTGGTTTTGATTGGATGTATCCCCGAGATGTGGCGACGAGCATATTTTGCACATTTTCAGCCACATTTGAATGTAGAGATTTTAAAATCTTATGATGTGTGATAAAAAGTGCTGTGATAAACTTTTTTGCAATTTTATTCGAATTTTATCCTGGATGGTGTTGATGTATTGTTTTGCCGTTTATGAATTTCGTGTGACTATAAAATAAATATAATATATATGTGTGTATTGATGTTTTCTGTATACATTTTTGCACAGTTGCACTTTTATAGCTGTCTCGGCTTCGGGGAGCTCTATTTTGTTCCTGGTTCGAAGACGTCAAGGGACAAACTTTACTACAACGTCTTTGATGCGGACATTAATCAAAGCCAGCACCGTGCAGAAACAAAGACACCAATGGCATTATAAGAATTTACAAATGGTGTAAACACATGGATTCGCTCTGTCCCAATCTTCAGCCTTGCATTTCTGTTACATGCACAGATGCTATACATTAACAGATAGTCCCTCCTTTTGAGCCATGGATGTAGAACTGCTTTGGATTAAAACTGGAGTGTCCACCTGAATCAGTGTTACAAGATATGCTGTAAAAACATGTGGTATTATTGTACCTTGTTTTTCCGTGGACATATTTCATTAGATAAAACCTTTAGGGGCATATTATCAAGGCGGCGCAATAAAATTATCGCCGCTTTTGCGTCCGTTTTCGGCCGAAAAGCGGCGATAATTTTATCGCCTTATCAGCAAGGTCACGCTATCGCGTGAATCCTTGCCGTAGCGCCCTTTCCCTTAACACCCAGCTTTGCATCTCTAATGAGATGCAAAGTGGGCGTCACTGGGCGTACCCCGGATGGACTACCTTGCAAATATCGCTGATGTTCACATCGCGATATTTACAAGGCAGCCCACAGGATTTTAGCATACGTAAGATTTTGGCGAAAACGGCCGTTTTCGCCAAAATCTAACGTATGCTAAAATCCTGACTTACCTATGTTTGACATAGGGGGTGGATTATGCTGATACGACAAGGTTATCGCCGTTTTGCAGGGAACATCGCTGGAAAACCAGCGATGTTCCCAGCAAAACGGCGATAACCTCGCTATCTCTGGAATTTTTATCGCCCTGGAGAAACGCGTTGTTAATAACGCACTACCAGGGCGATAAATTCCAGCGATAGCCTGCGATAGGAAATTCGTCGCTAAGCACGGCCAGCGATAATTACCGCTGGCCATTGATAATATGCCCCTTAGAATTTAAATCTTCCAGACAATTGTCCGGAAATAGGAAAGCACCTAACAGAGGTTGGAGCAGTGCCAAGGTCTTCTGGCCACCAGTTCGAGGCCCACAGGTTGGAAGCCTCTCCAAGCAGCATGATCTCAGTTTTTCCCGCATTCAGTTGAAGACGATTCTCAGTCATCCACACTGCAATGGCTTTCAGACCTTCTGCAAAACGTTCTGTTACTATGTTGGAATCTCAGTCAAAGGACATCAAAAGCTGGGTATCATCCGCATAAGAGTACAGATCCAATCCATAAGATTTCACTCTTCCTGGCTAGAGGTGCCACATATATATTAAATAGCGTGGGGCTCAAACAGAAGCCCTGGGGAATTCCTTTATCCAACAAAACAGTGCGGGATCTGTAAGATCCCAGAGAAATGGTCTGAGTTCTATTAGTGAAGGAATCCTCAAACCTACTCAGAGCTGGACCACAAATGCCACACTCTCTGAGCCGCCCAAAAGGCGGGAGTGTGAAACCCTGTCAAACGCTGCAGTTAAAATCAAGTAAAACCAACATAATAGGTTTGTTGATGTCTCAGCACATCTAATGTGATCTGTGACAGCCACCAGAATAGATTCAGTGCTATGGCAAGGCCCAAAGCCAAACTGGGAGGGATCTAGAAGGTGATTGACTTCCAAATAGGCCATAAGATGACTATTTATCTGGCCTTCGAGCAGCTTACCCAACGGGGGAGCAATGAGATGGGGCGATAGTTGGTCAAATCATTCAACGGCGCATTGGGTTTCTTCTGGATAGGAATCACCTGTGCAGCTTTCCAAGCTGAAGGGAGGGATTTTTCCACTCGTAATAGATAGGTTGAACAAAGAACATACTGCAGGAGCAAGAATATCCCAAAGAGAGGTTAAAATCCTAGGTGGACAGAAGTCTAAAGGAGACCCTGATTTGGCCAAGGCTAGGGCTCGCTGAGCGGCTTCAGCCATCACACTAGCAAAGTGATCAAGGCTGGATGCACATCTGCTGTCAAAACTATCGGAAACCAAATTCTCCACAGTCTGACGCTATACATCTGTTAATGTTTTCCTCAATGTGATTGGCTCGTGAATCGCACAAGGCTTGAGATGCCTGAAAACTATGAGTGCAAACTGAAGGGTTACTAAAGGACTTTAGAACTTTAAACAGTTCTTTTAAGGAATTACCAGCAGTAGTAATTAGATTCAATATATGCAGCTTTCCTGCCATTTTAAATTATGGTGATAACTGGTCAAAGCTGTCCTATACTGTTTTTGGAAACTGGGTTTTTTGATTGACGCCATTGCCTTTCCTGCTGTTTACATAGTGTTTTCTCTATGCACAATTCTGATGTGAACCCTAGGGCATAAGTGCCACGGGTCTTTTTTCGCATGATTTAAAAGGTGCTAATTTATCCATAGCAAGCATTGATGCACTCTCATGTTCAGACAGCCCTCCTTCAATGTCTGTTACCTTAACCAATGAGGGAGGCTTGTACACATCTGTAAAAGAATAAGCAAAATCTTCCTCGATTGTCTAGTTATTTTTGACTCAGTGCAATTTACTATATTGGGTCTTTCTAGGTGTGGACTCTGAAAGTGAATAATGGCATGATCCGACCAGAGACGCTGCTGCGGACTGTCACACAACTACAAAGTAGAGTTGGTAAAAATCAAATCCAAGGTTTTCCCAGCAGTATGAGTAGGGTCAATGACTTTTTGGGTTAAGTCAATAGTGACTAAATCAGCCATAAGCTGCGAAACCTCAAAATCTTGAAGATTTTCCCCATGATAGTTAAAAACACCCAGCAGTAAAAACTGCTGGGAAGACAGAACATGGGGGGCAATAAACTCCATAAGCTGATGACTGAAGTTTTTTTTGGGCCGGGCTGCCGGTAAATTAAAGTCCCACGCCCACATTAGTTGGGGGAAAGCTCAAATTTGAAAACACAGGTCTCTATCCGATCAGAGATAAAAGAGTCCAATAGTCAGTAGCGGCCAGTGGAGGGAGTGCCGTGAGGCGGTGAGGCGGGGCGGGGGAGGGGCAGGGTGAGGGGTAGTAAACTCCGGCTCACGGCCGATCGGAGAAATGTAAATAAATAAATAAATAAAACTAATTTCATTGCGCGGCTGAAACGCATTTGGCGTTTCAGCACGCGCAATGAAATTCGTTTTATTTCTTTATTTCTTTACATTTCTCCGGTCGGCCGTGAGTCGGAGTTTACTACCCCCCACCCTGCCCCTCCCCCGCCCCACCCTCACCGCCCCACGGCACTCCCTCCACGAGCCGCTACTGCCAATAGTGACATTTAAACGGTATCTTTAAAAACAAGCATTTGCAATGCAATAGGTCTCACATTTATGCGAGTTTAAGCTATTGGCATTGTAAATGACAATGCCTTTTATTTATGTTTTAAAAACGAAAACAAAAATAAAAGGCATTGTTATTTGCAATGTCAATACCTGAAACTCGCGTAAATGCGAGACCTATTGCATTGCAAATGCTTGTTAGATTAGTGAGTAGAAACGCTCCCTTTCGGCCCGTGCGGCAAATTAATTAAATAAACAAGCGCAGCCGCTAAAGTAAAAGTGGACCGCGCTGCAAATAAAAAATAAAATAGTGCTTACCGACTTATGAAGGAGACCGTGTAACGTCACAGGTAAAAGATCCAGTCCTCATGGAAGGTAACAAATGGCGACAGGGCGGTAACAAGGAGGGACTAACAAGCCTCATTATCAATCGGAAGCCAGCATTTACCAAGGTCAATGACACCAGCCAATCAAAAATATGGGCGGAGAGAGGGCGAGGCTTCCACAGCATACTCGACTACTGCATGCCTCGCAGAGCGAGCAGTGTATGCGCGCTGCCGCTAGGCTCGACCTAACAACGGAGACCCCCCACCCGGCATGTCTTCTTTATTCAGCCTTAACATACGATAATTTTCAGGAAGAGCAGTGGCAACGGCAGGTAACGCAGCCGTGTTTAGCCATGCTTCGTTAAAAATCCTATTTCTGGCAACGAGGAATCTAGCAAGTCCCACAATTCTGTTACATGTTTGGGCAACGACCTAACATTTAACAAAAAACACTTTAAATCAGCTGACGCTGTAGACCCAGGGTAACTGGGAGCAGTATTCTGAGAAGTCGTATCAGCAGAAAAAGATGTTATCGTATGGCAAACCGTTGAAGTCAACTCACCAGATGCCATCTTAAAATCATTACCCAAGCTTTGCCAACTATAACACAAACAAGCAATTGGATCTTCCAGGTTTTTAGGAAGCACATTACCACAGTTAAAGGATGTTAGTTTTAGAATACCGTTAATCCAGGTGAGCCGGCATATAAAATGTTTACTCTGTTGTGGAAACAAGGGAGTAAGAAAAAAGGGTCTTCTGGAGATGTTATACTTGCACTTTTTGTGTCTGTCTTGAAAGTGCAGGTGTCTGATAGCTGGCTTTGGCTCCACCCAGAGGAATACTGCTCTTTCACCTCATGCTATTGGCTGTGGGATATATCATTCTGCCTCCTACAGAGTGCTTGCTCTACAATGCATGAGGGACTATTTTATATTTCAAAACTTCTTTACTTCACACGCATCGTATTCAAAGAGAAATAATTTGCTTTTTCACTGCAAGGAACAGTCAGGAATTGTGTGTGAGTCACACATACATGTACATATATGTTTACAGACTCTTACACCTGCATAGGGGCTCACAAAGCAGCTGCTTGGAGCAAAACAAGCATTGACATTGCCAATATATCTGGCTTTAAAGTGGTAACACATGGAGACATAGGCATAAAAAGGGCCAGGCTTGGAACCAGAAGCAGCACCGGCAAAAATGGTGCAACCAGCCCTGCTCATTTCTTCCTTGCTCTCTCATCTCACTCTCTCTTCTCTCTCTTTCCTGTAACCCCCTGTGCCTGCTCTAATTTCCTGGGGAAGCTAGAGAAAGTGACAGAAGCGCCAGTAGGGGCTCTCTGCTCTAAATAAAACAGCTTCGAAAGGCTCAAGCCACTGGTGGAAAAAACACAACCAGTGTGGGCCTGGGCATGAGCAAATGCACTGTACAAGCCTTAGCTCATTAAAGCCATATTTATTGACATTATCAACGTTGTCACAAAAGCACTTGTGAAATAACCACATCTGTTGCAAATAATGCTACAACAATAGAGGACAAATGACCCAAGAAATCCACTCTATTAAGTCTCTGAAGGCTCCAACCAGTGCTTAATTTGAACCGTGGTTGCACGTGGTACCCACCGGTGCTCATTTTAGGAGACCAGCACTTATTTTCCCACAGCAGACTTTGAGCCAGAGCAAGAGAGAGAACAACACCAAAGAAGGAAAGAAAGAGGAAGAGAAAGATGGAAAAACAAATACAGACAAACACACACACATTCTCTCTATATCTCTCTCTTGCTGGACGGTCGCCAGTAGGTAGTAATAGTTAGGACCTAGTTTCCACTGGAAGAGCGTTTTTTGTTTGGCGCCATTTGAAGAATCTTGGCGAAATTTTCAAAACTAGTTAGTCAGTCACTTCAACGGTTGGCTGGAAAGTTCCAGGGTGATCCGTCAAGTGGGGGTGGGGAAAAAGGGGTGTCTCAAAACGCATTTCCCCAATACAATTTTGCCACAGGGATTTTAGATACGACTACAGCACAAACCGTGGGATGAAATTACGCCAAATTTGGCAGAAAGCTAGATCTTGGTCCAGAAAGAGTGCTTCTAGTAATTTGAGTAGTTTTGGAGTCATTAAAGTAAAAAAGATTTATGTTCATCTAGAGACGCGGAACTACCGCAGCAGATCCACGGATCCATGCACCAACAGCAATGCCATGACTGGCTGGCTGCAACCTGAGAGGAAAGTTGCGGCCACGGTTTTGTGCATGAGGATTCGGGTCCGGTGGGGGAAAATTAAAAGTGATAGAAGAGGTCAGGGTATAAGTACCTTGACCCCATAGGACTGATGGAGGGGTCGGGGAGTGACCACTCATGAGCAAGAAATTGTCCAAAAATGTTTTGTTTTAGTGCATGAGGGGTAGCGGATCCACTGCGGCGCCCATCGCAACCCCTTGTGTGCCCTCCAGCAGATGCAAGGATACAGACCCCAATTAAAAAAAAACATACACCTACTCAAGGCCCACATAACTAATCACACACTCACTAACACACCCACATAACCACTCACAAACCCATACAGCCACTCACAGACCCACAAAACTACTTACGCACCCACTTATAGACCCATACAGCCACTCACACAGCCACTCTAAAACTCACACAACCACTTACACACCTACTCACACACCCATATAGCCACTCACACACCCACTCACAGACCCCCAAAACCACTCACACAGGAAATCACCTCTTTTGATTGCTTTTGTGCAGGAAGGTGTCCCTTCCTGCACAAAAACAATCATCCCCGCAACGCAGGCACCCTTGCACCATGGTGCAAAGGTGCCTGCGTCAACGCATGGCAGCCCATTGTGTGCCAGCATAGAGGAGAGCTAAGGGACCCGTAATATCGTTGTACATATGATGCATCCCTTTGCTTCCAAAGTAACGCAGCCCGGCGCAGCCAAATGGCGTGCAGCACTGCGCTGCATTACTTTGTTGTAGATACGGCCCAAGTTCAAGTCGTTTTGGTTGAAAGCTGTACCTGACCTTGCAGTTTGATGTGAAAGCAGTCTGCGGCATGAGTCCAGGCCTGCTGTTAGAACAATTTTGCATCTACTGCACACGCAGTGAGCTCAGTTATTTACCATTTCTTGACTTTCACAATAAGGAAAGCTGGTTTGCTTAACAAGGTGCAGGGACGGATTGGTAATGCGGGCACTCGGGATTGGCCGAAGGGCCGGTGTCTCAGCGCCCTCTGTGGGCCATTTTTCCCCCTTTCCCAGTCCACAGAGAGCACTGGACAGGGAGAGGAAAGCAGCCTCGCTGTCGGGTGTTCAGCGATGATCAGCTGTGGCCTCTCCTTGACCCCCTGCCCTGCCAAGCAATCACGCTTATGGTGGGCTGGGGAGGGGTGATTGTGTGCCAGAATCGGCCTCCCAGGGGGCCAGGTGTTGCTCAGGCCATTGAGCCATTTTCACCTCGGCCCCCTGGGGCCCACGCAGCCCTGAAACAGTGTTTGCATTAACACCTCGCCCACAGCCCTTCTCATTCAGGGCATAGTGGGCGAGGAAGAATGGGTCTCGCTGTGGGGGACAGGTAATGTTGGGAACTGGCACCATCTTCACCTTAGCCTCCCCCCCACCCCTATGGATGGCCCAGCAGCTGTGTTTTTTGCTTTATCCCCTCTCCTGCCAGGCCATTTCCCCGAGGCAGCGAAGGGCTGGGGAGGGCTTAGTAATTTACAAATAGCTGGGGCCTCCCTGTTTTTCAAGTGCTCCTGCCCTGGAGGGCTGGGGAATAATTTTTTAGGAGAAAGGGGCCTCTCTGTTTTTCAGGTGCTCCTGCGCTGGAGGGCTGGGGAATATTTTTTTAATAGAAAGGGGCCTCGCTGTTTTTCAGGTGCTCCTGCCCTGGAGGGCTGGGGAATATTTTTTTAATAGAAAGGGGCCTCGCTGTTTTTCAAGTGCTCCTGCGCTGGAGGGCTGGGGAATAATTTTTTAGGAGAAAGGGGCCTCGCTGTTTTTCAGGTGCTCATGCGCTGGTGGTCTGGGGAATATTTTTTTAATAGAAAGGGGCCTCGCTGTTTTTCAGGTGCTCCTGCCCTGGAGGGCTGGGGAATAATTTTTTAGGAGAAAGGGGCCTCGCTGTTTTTCAGGTGCTCCTGCGCTGGAGGGCTGGGGAATAATTTTGTAATAGAAAGGGGCCTCGCTGTTTTTCAGGTGCTCCTGCCCTGGAGGGCTGGGGAATAATTTTTTAAGAGAAAGGGGCCTCGCTGTTTTTCAGGTGCTCCTGCGCTGGAGGGCTGGGGAATAATTTTGCAATAGAAAGGGGCCTCGCTGTTTTTCAGTTGCTCAGCTTGTAGGACATTGTCACCTTGGCCCTATGTCCTTCCCAAGAACAATATCCTCCCACTTACATTCCTTGTGTGTTTCATGAAAGGGCACGCCCCGTGAATTTGTGCCACGCCCTGCGAATTTGTGCCACGCCCTGCGAATTTGTGCCACGCCCGCTGAATTTGGGCCACGCCCCGCGAATGTGGGCCACGCCCCACGAATGTGGGCCACGCCCCGCGAATGTGGGCCACTTTTTTCATCAGTGCCCGGGCCAAATTCTGATCCCAATCCGACCCCGACAAGGTGTCATTGTTTCCCAAAAGCTGGTAATCTGTGGGAAGACTAGTGTGTAATGGAAGAATTAATTACATTTCCAGTTTGGTTTACCCTTTCGAATCGTATTTCATTAGGGCAGAGGAAACCCATTACCCCTTGTCTGTCAGTGGCATGCCTAGAGAGGTCCGTACTCTATTCTAATGCACATTTTGTCCCTTTGATGATGAAGATTTCTAAAGGCCAGCGACATTGCAATCGAGGCAGAGCGCCTCAGATCTCGACGTGACATATAGCATGGACAGTGCCTAATTCCTTAATCCCTTTCTCCCGGCCAGCTCCCAAAGGGTAATCCCATCAACAATGACAATAAGCTCTGACGCCTCCTCAAACAACAGCTACAACAACCTAACTGGTTTGTGGAAAGATGACAGAGGAGAAGGGGAGGGACAGTGATATGGAGGCCATTCCGAAGCACTTTTAATATGACATCCATGTTTAACAAAACGAGCATTGGCAAAGCCAATAGGTCTCACCTATGCCAGAGCTATTGGCTCTGCCAATATGTTTTAGCCATGTTGTACACCAGCGTGGAGTAGAGTGGAATGTTAAGAAGTGGGTAGAGTTGACTAGCGTGGAGTTGAGTGGAGTGAAGTGGAGTGAAGTGGAGTGTCATTGAGTGGTGTAGAGTGTTGTAGAGTGTTGTGGCGGAAGTAGAGTGTCGTAGAGTGGAAGGGCATAGAGTGGAGTAGAGTTAAGTGGCATAGAGTGGAGTAGGGTGTCGTAGAATGGAGTGGCATAGAGTGTTGTGGAGTGGTATAGAGCAGAGTGGAGTGGCATAGAAGGTGTTGTGTAGAGTGGAGCATAGTGCTGAAGTGTAGAGTGGCATAGAGTAGAGTAGATTGTCGTAGAGTGGAGTGGCATAGAGTGAAGTAGAGTGTTGTAGAGTCTAGTGGCGTAGAGTGGAGTTGGATAGAGTGGGTACGTCAAGTAAAGTGGTGCAGTGTGTTGTAGAATGAAGTGGAGTAAAGTGGCATGGAGTGGCATAGAAGGAGTTGCATAGAGCGTCGTAGAGTGGAGTTGTGTTGTAGAGTGGCACAGAGTGGAGTAGAATGTTTTAGAATGGAGTATCTAGAGTGGAGTAGAGTTTAATGGAGTAGGACGCCATAGAGTGGAGTATCAAAGAGTGTAGTGTGGTAAAGTGGAGTGTCATAGGGGGGCCTAGAGGGAAGTGGCGTGAAAGTATAGTGGTGCGGAGTACACTGGCATGAGTGCAGTGGCATAGAGTGCACTGGTTTTGAGTAAAGTGGTGTAGAGTGCACTGGCGTAGAGTGCAATGAAGTACAGTAGAGTGGCGTAGAGTGCAGTGGCGTAGAGTAGATTGTGCAAGAGTAGAGTAGAGTGGTGCAGGGTAGAGTACAGAGGTGTGGAGCAGAGTGACGTAGAGTGCAGTGGTGTAGAGCAGAGTGGTGTAGAGTGCAGCAGCATGGAGTGCAGTGGTTCAGAATAGATTAGAGTGGCGTGGAACAATGCAGAGTGTAGTGGTGTAGAGTGCATTGGTGTAGAGTTCAGTTGAGTGGTGTAGAATGCAGTTGAGTGGCATAGAGAGCAGTGGTATAGAGTGCAGTGGTGCAGAGTAGAGTGGGGCAGAATACAGTTGTTCAGAGAGCAGTGGCATAGAGTACAGTGGTGCAGAGTAGAACAGAGTAGCTTAGAGTGCAGTGACAGAGTGCAATGGTGTAGTGTGCAGTGGTGCAGAGTAGTGTGGTGTTGAGTTCAGTGATGGAGAGTGCAGTCTTGCAGAGTAGAGTGTCATAGAGTGCAGTGGTGTAGAGTAGAGTGGTGCAGTGTAGAATGGTGCAGAGAGCAGTGGCCTTGAGTACAGTGGTGCAGAGTAGAATAGAGTGGCATAGAGTGCAGTAATGTAGTGCGCAATAGTGTAGAGTGGTGTAGCATGCAGTGGCATAGAGTGCAGTGGCGTAGAGTGTTGCATAGTAGAGTATAGTGCCATAGAGTGCAGTGGTGCAGAGTAGTTGATGTAGAGTGCAGTGGCGTAGAGAGCATTGGTTTTGAGTAAAGTGGTGCTGACTGCATTGGCGTAGGGTGCAGTGGTTTAGAGTATAATGGCGTAGACCACAGTGGCATAGAGTAGAGTGGTGCAGAGAAGAGTAGAGTGGCATAGAGTGGCACAGCTTAGAGTGGAGTGGCATAGAGTGGAGAGGCACAGAGTGGAGTAGAGTGCAAGTGCATAGAGTAGATTGTTTCAGAGTAATGTGGAGTGGAGTGGTGCAGGGTAGAGTGGAGTGGTGCAGCGCAGAGTACAGTGGCATAGACTACTGGCATAGAATGCAGTGGCACCGAGTAGATTGTTTCAGAGTAGAGTGAAGTGAGTGGTACAGGGTAGAGTGAAGTGGCGTAGAGTGGAGTGGTCCAGGGTAGAGTGCACTAGCATACAGTGCAGTGTTGCAGAGTAGAGTGGCATAGAGTGGAGTGGTGCAGAGTAGAGTGGCCTAGACTGGAGTGGTGTATAGTGCAGTGCAAAGAGCACAGTGGTACATAGTACAGTGAGGTAGAGTGCACTGGCATAGAGTAACATGGTGTAGGGTGAAGTGGCACACAGTGTAGTGGCAGAGTGCTGCGGTGCACAGTAGATTACAGTGGCGTAGAAGGTAGTGGCGTTGTGTGTAGTATCATAGAGTGCATTGGTGTAGAGTACATTGGCATAGCGGGCATTGGCATTGAGTGCAGCAGAGTGGCATAAAGTAGAGTTGTGGAAAGTAGAGTGCAGTGACCTAGAGTGCAGTGGCGCAGAGTAGAGTGGCATAGAGTTCAGTGGCGGAGAGTGCAGTGTTGCAGGGTAGAGTGTTCTAGAGTGCATTGGTGTACAGTATAGTGGCGCTGAGTGGTGCAGAGTAAAGTGATGTAGAGTGCAATGGTGTCGAGTGGCATAGAGTAGAGTGTTGCAGTGTACAGTATAGAGGTGTACAGTGCAGTGGTGCAGAGTAGATTGGTGTACAGTTTAATGGTGTAGTGTATTAGTTTTGAATAAAGTGGTGTAGAGTGCAGTGGCGTTGAGTGCAGTGGCGTAGAGTGCAGTGGCGTAGAGTGCAGCATTGTAGAATAGAGTGGCTTAAAGTGGAGTGGCGAAGGCTAGATTGCAGTGGCATAGGGTGGAGTGGCGTAGTGTTAAATGGTGCAAAGTGGAGTAGAGTGCAGTGGCATACAGTACATTGTTTCAGAGTATAGTGCAGTGTCGAGGAGTGCAGTGGAATAGAGTGCAGTGGCATAGAATAGATTAGAGTGGCTTCGAGTGGATTGGCATAGAGTGCAGTGCCATAGAGTGGAGCAATGCAGAGTATAGTAGCGTAGAGTGTAGTGGCGTACAGTGCACTGGGGTAGAGTGCAGTAGCGTGGCATAGAGTAGAGTGCAGTGGTGCAGAGAAGAGTGGTGCAGAGTTCAGTGGTGGAGAGTGCAGTGATATAAAGTAGACTGGCGTAGAGTGCATTAGTTTTGAGTAAAGTAGTGTCGAGTGCATTGGCATAATGAAATTAAATGAAAACGCAATTTGTAGAGCGCTCTACTAGCCGGAGGTGTCTAGGCGCTAAGAAATTCTTGCATGAGGGAAGGAGAGACCTAATGGAAAGACCTACTAAGAAAATAACATGCAAATGGATATAATATACCTGTTTAGCCATACCTATTTATTAAAGAGCCATGTCTTTAGGGCCTTGCGGGATGCTAATAGGTTGTTTTATTTTCAATTCCAAGGGCATAGAGTTCCATAGTTTGGCCGTTCCCACAAAAAAACTTCTACCACCCCAGGTGGCTTTCTTGACTTTGGGAATGATCAGATTGGCCAAGGATATAGACTTTAGAGATCTTGATGGCACATACACCTGAAAGTATTGCCTCAAGGATTCAGGGCTGACGTGGTGCAGGGACTTGAAAGCAATGCAAAGAGAGTGCACTGGCGTAGAATGGAGTGATACAGAGTAGAGTGATGCAGGGTAGAGTGTAGTGGTGTAGAGTGTATTGGCATAGAGTAGAATGGTGCAGAGTAGTGTGCAGTGGCGTAGAGTTGTGTAGAGTTCAGTGGCAGAGAGTGCAGTATTGCAGAGTAGATTGTTGCAGAGTGCAGTAGTGTATAGTAGAGTGGCATAGAGTGCATTGGCATGGGGTCTACTGGAGTAGATTGGTGCAGAGTACAGTGTCATAGAGGGCAGTGATGTGGAGTGCAGTGATGCTGAGTAGAATTGAGTGGCGTAGAGTGCAGTGATGTAGAATACAATGGCATAGAGTGCAGTAGTGTATAGTGCAGTGGCATAAAGTGTTGCAGAGTAGAGTGGCGTAGAGTGCAGTGGTGGAAAGTAGATTGGTGTAGAGTGCATTGGTTTGAGTAAATTGGTGTAGAGTGCACTGGCATAGAGTGCAGTGATGCAGGGTAGAGTGCAGTGGCACAGAGGGGAGTGACGCTGGGTGGAGTAGCTCCGAGTAGAGTGGTGCCGAGTGCAGTGGTGCTAAGTAGATTGTTTCAGAGTAGAGTGGAGTGGTGCATGGTAGAGTACAGTGGCATAACTTAGAGTGGTGTAGAGTGCAGCGTAGCTTAGAGTGCCATAGAGTTGATTGGCATGGAGTGCACTGGCATAGCATGGAGTGATATACAGTAGAGTGCAATGGCAGAGTGCAGTGCAGTGTAGAGTGACACACAGTGGAGTGGCGCAGAATGGAGTGGAATAGAGTACAGTGGCGGAGAGTGCAGTGGTGCACAGTAGAGTAGTGTGGGGTAGAGTGCACTGGCATAGAGTAGAGTGGTGTAGAGTAGAGAGGCGTAGAGTGAAGTGGCGTAGAGTGGAGTGGTGCAGAGTAGAGTGCAGTGTCAAATTGTGGAGTGACGTGGAGTAGAGTGGCACAGTGGAGAGTGGTGCAGAGTAGAGTGCAGTGGTGTGGAGTGATGCAGAGAAGAGTGAAGTGGGTTAAAGTGAAGTATGCATGGTGTGTTAGCGCATTTCTATTACAGACAACACATCTTCAATCTAAATGACCATTGCATTTGCACAGACATATAGTTTAACTGATAAAAGTAAACAGTGCACTAACAATGTGTGTAAACGTCATAACCTCAGGCATTGATTTGCTTTGATCATAATAAAATATTTGTTTCCACCACACTTCAGAATTACCAAAAATGTGCTCCACTTGTGTTTTAATAAAACCATATACTGAAATATCTACACAGTTCATTTACAGACATTTAAATTTTGTTGTGTGCTAGGAAAAAAAAATATCATCGTACAGCTTTTCTCAAGCACACCCCAAGTAGCCAGCATGATTGTCACATAAATCCCCTCACTTTTAAGTCAGAGAAAGAAAAGTAAACACAAGGTTCCTTGGAAGACAGTGTGTGACATTTGAACTCTTTCTTTGATCTTTGAATGCACAGCAAATGTTACAAGATAAGAACAAGGTTTAAAGGACTGTTTAGAGAAATCGAGCACTGATGCAAGAATATAGTAAACAGGGTTTGGGCAACGGAAGGGACAAACTCAAACTGGACAGCCTAAAACAAATAGAGCCAGCAAATAGAAAGCAAGCAAACGTGGGTTACAAACCACAAAGCCAATGGTAAGGAACGGGTGGAATGCATTCCCAGGAAAGCTTTTCAAATGTCCCCAAGATGTCGTTAGCAAACCAGACAGCTGGGCATCGACCTAAAAATAGCGCTATGAAGTGAGCAGCAGGCAGGAAGAGGGGAAGGAGGAAGAAATAGTTCCTCAATCATGTCAGGAGCAGTGGATGGGCACTGATTAACTTAAATCAATCCGTGCTCCACAGAAAGGATCACAAATGACGTTTGGCCTGCACTGGCCCTTTAAGGAGGCTGCAAAGAAGAGTGACACGGAAGCCAACAAAAGGTAAGTAACGGGCAGGCTCCAAGACCCTTTTGTAAACAATAGTGTGTCGCATGCGAGAGCAAATGCGCGCGCATGCTCTTGCAGGCTCAACCCAAATGAAAAATGTTTTTGTCAAGCACGTGACTCAGCATCCAGCAACAGTTTATAAGTTGTTAACCTCTTCCGTGCTCATGACGGCCCCCGGCCGTCATGAGTCACGGTGGGCGTGTGCTCACGACGCGCGGGGGCCATCCGAGCCACGCCCGCGATCGGAATGCCCAGCACCTGGGCGGAATTCCAGCCGCAGCGAAGCGGTTAAATATTAAATTCTGTAGCAAAATGGTAAATAAATATTTTATGAGCATATAATATTAAAATTACATTATAAGTAGTGCCATGATGTTGTTTAGCAACAGTGGTGCAATACAAATTAAAAAGAATTTAAAACAAGCATTGGCAAAGCCAATAGGTCTGGCCATGGCAAGGTCAGGATTTTTTCTTGTCATTCATATGTCTAGAATTGATACAAAATATAAATGTATTAATTCTGAAATGCACTATGATATATAGAACCCTTATAACCTGGAATAAGTATTCATCGTTGATCTTACAACAATGGTGCAAGAAAAACACAGAACCATAATTAACAGTACGAAACGTTAAAGACTGCAGTAGGAAACGCTACACAACAAAAGGGTTCCTCATGGCCGAAAGTTGCCTTTCATACTCTGAATATAACAGGGCATTGTAAAGAATATGTGTAAGTAGTGCAACTTGAATTATGCGGCACAGAAGGGCTAACTTATGTAGCGGGGTTCACTCAACTGTGCAGCAAGATTAAGTGGCATAATGTGGCACGTTCTTTGGCAGTCTTTATTCACTATTTTGTCATTTTAACAGAATTTGTTGCTGAAACCTGCAAATTATCCAATAGATGATGTATTATGTGGCAAGTGCTTTAAACCCACAACAATGCGAAACATTGCATAATTCAAGTGGCCCTGGCAATACATGTCTGAGAGGTAAGTTATACAAGAAGTGAGCAGGTTGCCTGGCAATACATGTCTGAGAGGTAAGTTATACAAGAAGTGAGCAGGTTGTTAACTCCATCTTTATTGTTAGATTTGTGCTCACAGTAAGCTGCAGGAGGGGTCAATCATTGCTTAAACACCAATCTTTGCATGGAATGTTCTATACCACTGACGGAGGACAGGCCCGATTTTCAGATCAAATTATTGACTAAGGAGCATGTTTACAAGAAAATGATGCATCGCAACGCTGCAAGACATCTTGCTGCACCGAGCTGCATCATTAGTAAAGTGCAGGAATGCGTCGCATTTACAGCAATACGATGCATCGCTGTGCTTTCCTCTGTGCTGGCGCACAATTGGCTGCCTAGCGCCAAAGCAGGCACCCTTGCACCATGGTGCAAGGGTGCCTGCGTTGCAGGGATGATTGTTTTTGTACAGGAAGGACATCTTCCTGCACAAAAACAATCATTGATGGTGTTTCCTCCTTTTATGTGTGCTGAAGAATGCAGCACACATAGAAAGAGCAAAAACACGAATCGAAATAAAGGTATTTCTCCCTGTGCGCCACTTTAACGCCTCCCCTGTGGAGGCGTTAGAATCTGATGCGTTCCCAGGTTTACAAAACCTTGTAAATCTGGGAATGCGTCAGAATCCATGGGTGGTGCGTAAGAACACCCACAGCAACACCCATGGAATGCCCCTTTCACGCAGAGTAATGCGTGAAAGGGGGACATATTTACAAGGCCATGAAAAGTCACGCATGGTTGCTTTGCTTGGCCTTGTAAATATGGCTCAGCAATGTGTGCCACTTGAGCGCCATAAAAAGTGACTCTCCGGTGGCGCAGGGGCCTTGTAAATATGCCTTTTAGGGGCATATTTACAAGAACTGACGCATCGATGCGTCAGATTTCATGCGCCTGCTGCAAATGCCCTAACAACATCATGGATGCGCTGTATTTACAATACAGTGCTCCATGGTGCAAGGATTCACGGATGCGTCAGAAATTCAATTAATCATTTGGCGCTAAAGTGACGTATTGCTGGAGTTGGTCGTAAGACTGACGCAACTACAACAATACGTCAGAACACAGATGCGAGTCCCGTGTTAAAAGCTCTGCGTCAATCCTTATGCCTGGTTAGAGAAGGCGTAGGGATTCTGACGAGGTCAAGTCATAGAGTGACGCAGTGAAAAGTTGTAAATTTCACTGCATCAGTTCTACGTGGCTTTTAACGTGGGAACGCCTACCCTGCATATATTAATCCTTGCGCAGGTATAATGTGACACAGGTCTCTACAAACTGATGCTTGGGCCCAAAGCGCCAGTTTGTAAATATGGGGTAGTGTGAGCACTGATTGCGCCGCTGCTGCATCAGAAAATTGATGCTGCAACGGCGCTAGTTCCTTGTAAATATGGCCCCCAGTCTGTTAAAAATATTAGAATAAAAATAATAAACTGGGTGAGATTAAAGTGGGGTCCTCGTAGACTGCAAACATACATGCCATGTAGGTCCATGCTAATATTTAGTTCCCGGAGTGAAAACACAGTAAAAGAAAGTGAATTATTTTGGGTGCCTGGTGAGCATTTACATGTATTTATACCCTTATAAAAACTGTTACAACCTTAAGATTAATGTGTTAAACCGATTGTTGTTCAGTTTTTAAGGTGAGCAGCTGAGAAATAATTTTGAATAAAATAATGGATTTAAAACAAAAAGGCTGAGCGTACAGCTAGGAATCAAACCACGGTAATAATGACTACAAACTACCATGTAAGTTGCCTCTATACTAACTGACAAAAACTATATTTATATGTCCAAAAAGTAACACCAGAGATGATCATTTAATTTGGGTTCTTCGTGGCAGTTGGGTAAAATCCGAGTCCTTCCTTAACAGTGGCGTCGATAGCAAGGCTGCCGCAGTGAAGCCTCGCTGGGCCTAAAAAAAGGTCTTTACAGAAAGTTATAAATGTTTTGCCAATGCCACCTTCAGAATGTAAAAAATAACTAAAATCCAGCAGCAGATTTCTTTCATGTCGCCTAGGAGTGTCCAATATTGAGTCCCTCTGGCGGGGGTGGGTCGAGGGCTCTCTTCTGCCCTAAGCCGCACTCTGGAACTTACACCCTGCATCGTGCTGTTGGGTTGATGGAGAGGATTGATGGAGGTAGGGCTGAGTGAATCTTGTTAGGGGTGGCCTGTTTGGTCGCCAAGCGGGACGTAGCTCATGCCTGGAAACTGCCCAAACCACCGACTGCGTTGTTGGCGCATGTGGATGGACTGGTGCGCTCACCAGGAGAAACCGATTTTTGAGGCCCGGGGCTGCCCCCAGAAGCATAGCCGAATATGGGGGAAATGGTGTAGCTATTATGGCTTGTCGATTTGACCTTGTAATGCTTCGCAATGTGAATGACTGGGCTTGTTGTATGTTATGTCGTGCCCGTGACGCAACGGGCACGCTATGTTGGGTCATGTGACCCTGGATAGTATAATAAACGGTGGCGCGCGCGTGAGGCCAGGAGGGCGCACGTCCGCGAGAGCCACGAAGCAGTACACCCAGTGTCGGGGTTTCATTGAGTGCGGGCCCCGAGCACTCTACCCGACGAGGTCGCATTCCATCGCGACCCCGTCAACACAACAGCTGGCGACGAGGGTGGGCGTGCCCCGTGTGCCCCTTCTCCGTGCTGCGTGGCGGCCGCGGAGGTGCAACCCTGACCTCGTGGTGCCTGTGCCACGGCGCGTCCGAGACCTCGGAGCGACACAGACCCGTCGGAGAGGACGATTCGGCTCTCGCTCGAGTGGCGGTGTGAATCCGCACGCTCTGCTCCAGCGTCTCACCGGTGAGTGGCGGCCCAGACGCTACATCGCGTACTCGGCCACGTGTGTGCAATTCAGCCGGCGCGCACCCTGAACACACACGGCGCCAGTCCAGTGCTGCCTCAGGTGTGCCGGTGATACCGTCCCTGGCGGCAGCTTCACCCCTCAAGCAGCTCTCTCGCGCCCTGGTCCTGGTGGGGGAAAGGAGACTCTGGGGTGCACCAGCACTTAGGGCAGCCGCCACGAGGGAGCCGCACATAAGCCCCTGCAAGGCCCAAACAGTCCAGCACGGCGGATAGGCCTCTGACCAAGGCCCGCATAACCCAGCGCCGGGTGACAGGCCTGCGCGGTCAGGCTCTGCAGCGAAGAAGACCCGCAGGCAGGCGGCAGCAGGGGATCACCATGTCTGCCATTCCCCCCATCGAACCCTTCGTGGTAGAAGGATCCCCATCGGCACTTGCGCCAAAGTGGAAGGACTGGGTTGAAAGGCTACTCATTTTCTTCGAGGCTACGAAGGTCCACAAGGACCAAAAGAGGGCCATGCTACTGCACCTGGGGGGGAAGGACATCCATAACATAACTAAGACACTTGCTGAGGCTACGCCCAAGTCGCACCACACGCTGATAAATGCCCTCAATGGATATTTTGAACCGATGGCTAACCAGGATTACGAACGGTTCATATTCCGACAAGCGCGTCAGTTCCCCGAAGAGTCCTCGACACATTCCATGCCAGGCTCAAGAATCTAGCATCCACGTGCGGATTCAGAGACGAAACAGAGGAAATAAGGGGACAAATAATTCAAGGCTGCGCGTCAGCGAAGCTCCACGAAAGGATCCTAGAGGAGTCCGGAAAACCCCTTACGGACATACTAACACTTGGTCGCACCAAGGAACTCTCAAAGGCCCGAGCGGCCCATATGGAGGCCGCCCTCCAGTCACCAGTCAAGATTGAACCGGTGAATGCCGTCACGACAAAGCCACCACCGAGATGGAACAAGAAGGGAACAAGAACTGCAGCTATGGGACAGGCGCAGACCTGCGGATACTGCGGTGGACCGCCTCACACAGCAGCGGAGTGTCCAGCAAAGGGCAAACGATGTTCAGGATGCGGACGGTACAATCATTTCGAGAAGGTTTGCAGGTCAAAGAAATACCGAAAGCCCAGACAAGTGGTCAACACCGTTCCGGGAGGCAGTGGAGAGCCCAGTGACATGGATGATGACGACGAAGAGGAGAGGGTAGTACACAAGGTACACATGATCGGAACTACCACTCGAAAAGCCCGACGACTGCCCCAGTGTCACGTACAGGTGGGCCTGCATGACGTCACCGCTGTGGTGGATACTGGTGCCACGATTAACATCATGGCCGCCGCCCTGGACGAAACCATGGACCCTGCTCTAATACTACACCCCACCACCATCACAGTTTTTGCATACGGCCAGGATATACCACTAAAGATAAGAGGTCGGTTCAAGACCCCCATTTCCCATGGCACCTGCTCCATCACCACCAATGTGTATGTTACGGAGGACGGACAAGGTATGCTATTGGGCTGCCGCGCGGCAGAAGACCTGGGGGTGGTGACATTTGCCTTCGGCGTACACCAGGTATCTGTTCACCACATATTGGAGGAGTTTGCAACTACATTCGAAGGAATCGGAAAATTCAAAGGCAAGGAAGTGCATCTCCACATTGACCCCACGGTGCAACCCGTAGCCCTACGCCACCGGCGCGTGGCATTTCACTTGCGCCCCCAAGTGGAAGAGGAGCTAAAGAAATTAGAGGCGGCGGGCATCATCGAGAAAGTGATGGGGCCTACTCCCTGGGTCTCCCCGATCGTTGTCACCCGGAAGCCTAAACAACCAGGCGCAGTCAGAATCTGCGTGGACATGAGGTTGCCGAATGCTGCCATCAAAAGAGAGCGTCATATCACTCCCACAATAGACGATCTAATCGGGGAGATGGCAGGAGCCTGCTGGTTCTCGAAATTAGACCTGAGATCCGGGTACCATCAGCTCGTACTAGATGAGGCTTCCCGCAACATAACCACCTTCTCCACTAACATGGGACTCCGAAGGTATACTCGCCTAAGCTTTGGGGTGTCCAGTGCGGCGGAAGTTTTCCAAAACGTGATCCAGGAGCTGATTACGGACATACCAGGGGTCATAAATGTCAGTGATGACATCATGGTCCACGCCAAGACAATCACTGAACATAACGCTCGACTGACTCAGGTACTTCGGAAATTGCAGGACGCTGGACTCACCCTCCATAAGGAAAAGTGCGAATTTCTCAAAATGAAAATACAAATCTTTGGGTACACCTTTTCGGAGGAAGGAGTCAATGCCGATCCGGACAAGGTCCGCGACATCAAGAATGCAGCGGCCCCTACCAACGTCACCGAGGTCCGCAGCTTCCTTGGTATGGTGAACTATTGTGGGCGGTTTATTCGAGACCTCACGACGCTCACTCAACCACTGAGGGAACTCACGAAGGACTCTGTCCCCTGGAACTGGGGCGCGGATCAAGTCAAGGCCTTTCGGGACATCAAGGAGGCGCTCTCGGAGGCAACCACCCTCGTGTTCTTTGATCCCAGAAGAATGACCCTGATTGCGGTGGATGCTGGCCCGGCTGGGCTAGGAGCCGTACTGCTCCAGCGACGGCACACCAAGGAAGACTGGGTTCCGGTAGCCTTCGCCAGTCGCTCCCTCACGGACACGGAGCAACGGTACTCCCAGATAGAGAAGGAGGCCATTGCAATCCATTGGGGGTGCCGTCACTTCCACCTCTACGTTTATGGCAAACCATTTGTTGTGGCGACTGACCACAAACCTCTGGTGGCTCTATTTTCCGGAACATCCACCAAGCCACCACCTCGAATTGAGAAGTGGATGTTGCAGTTACAGGACTATGACTGCTGAGTGGAGTATCAACCGGGATCCAAAAACCCGGCGGACTACCTGTCGCGTCATCCCCGGGCAGCCACGGACCAAGAAAAGGAGGATGCCGCTGATACTGAGGAGTACGTCAGGTGCGTTACAGCCCGGTCATGCCCGATCCCACTCTCCATGGAAGATTTGCAGGAGGAGACGAGTAAAGATGAATGCCTACAACGTGCCAAGATGGCCCAGAGACAAGGCAACTGGCATCGGGCGAAAGAAGAGTGGAAGGTACTGACTGTGGAGGCCCAACGTGTCATGGAGAGCTTATACCACATCAGGGAGGAACTCACCGAAGACTCCACTGGATGTCTGCTGCGGGGACCCCGACTAGTGATACCGTCGGCCCTGACGGCTCGAGTAGTTCAGCTAGCACACATAGGACACCAGGGAATGGTCAAGACCAAATCGCGGCTACGAACCAAAGTATGGTTCCCCCTCATGGACGAACTTGTGGAGGCCACCGTCCGCTCCTGCCAGTGGTGCCAAGTCACCGGAGAAGCTCCGCGTCCAGCTCCCATAATTGCCGAACCGAGGCCACCAAAGCCCTGGTCGCGGGTTAGTTTAGACTTCGGCAGCTTGCCAGACGGGAGGCACATATTCGTAGCCATCGATGATCACTCCAAGTACCCGGAGGTCGAAATCATAGCCTCCCCAAACGCAGTGGAGGTCATCCCAAAGCTGGAGAAAATCATGGCGACTCATGGTCTCATTCAGGAACTGAGAACGGACAATGGACCCCCCTTTCAAGGGCAGGAGTTGGCTGCCTATCTTGCCGCTTTGGGCATACGGCATCGGAGGATCACGCCAAGGTGGCCACAGGCCAACGGAGAGGTAGAAAGATTTATGCGTACGTTAAATAAGGTGATACGCATTGCTCACGGCAGACAGCAATCAGTGGAGCTAGCAATCTTTACCTTTCTACGAAGCTATCGCCAGACGCCACATACCACCACTGGTGTGGCCCCAGCCCACCTCATCATGGGGCGTGTCGTCACTGACTCCATTCCTCACCACCCTCAGTGGTGTCCGGCAGTACCAGATGAGGCCCAAGTGGAGGCGCAACGCGCCCGGGCCCACACTCAAGTCAGCCGTCGGCGACGGGCCCAGCCTGTGAAACTCGTGAGAGGTGACCTCGTGCTGCTCAAGAACCGAACATCCAGCGGGAAATTTCGATTGCCCTACGAGAAGGACCCATGGACTATTGTCAATGTAAAGGGCACCCGGATCATCGCAAGGAGGGCAAGAGAAACGGTAACGAGAAATGCGTCATGGTTCAAGGCATTCCAGCAAGCTTCGACGGCAGGTCCGGAGGACACGCGGGAGGATCCACCAGAGCCCCCTGGAATGACGGAAGGGGCCGTGGGCTCAGGGTCAGAGACATTCCGAGCGCAGGGACATAACGACACTCCTGATCAAGCCCCGGCAACAGCCGAGAGATCAGTGGCTGGTGCCTCAGGTGAGTGGCCTTGCAGTCCAGCGGACGATCAAGGTGATGTGCAGTCGAGGGCAGAGGAGAGAGAGCTGGAGTGGCGTGGCTCCTCCCAGTATCGACTGCGTAAGAATCCTGAGCCGACTCGCAGGCTGCGAGATTACTTCACGTAAGAATGTTCCATTTTGTTTGGTAATGACTGTTTAATGTGCGTCAGGGACTATCATAGACTGTTGAGCGCCACCACGGTGAATTGATTGTTGTTTGATGTTTGTTGGGGAGGAATGTTATGTCGTGCCCGTGACGCAACGGGCACGCTATGTTGGGTCATGTGACCCTGGATAGTATAATAAACGGTGGCGCGCGCGTGAGGCCAGGAGGGCGCACGTCCGCGAGAGCCACGAAGCAGTACACCCAGTGTCGGGGTTTCATTGAGCGCGGGCCCCGAGCACTCTACCCGACGAGGTCGCATTCCATCGCGACCCCGTCAGCACAACAGTTGTACTCAGAGCCGGACTGGGAACGCAAACCGGCCCTGGCAATTAAGTCTGACCGGCAGCGGTTATGGGGATGAGGGGGGGCGGTGCTGGTTTTGGTACAGGGGGCCGATATTGCAGCACTGCTCCCAAACCGGCCCCCCCCCCCGGGAAAAAGCCTGGTGCTCGCTACGGCCAGTCCGGCCCTGGTTGTACTATAGTCCATGTACATCGAACTTTCTTGAACTGTGATAATATATGTCTTGCCGCAAAATCTTCAATAAAGTTGGTTATAAAAAAAACTACAACTAAAAATGGGTGTCTGGTGAACATTTAAAGGCCCTCTGATTTGCGGAAAGAACTGTGTTTACATTAATATGGCAAACTGATCCCAGTTCCTTTTTAAAGTTATTATATGGAGAAATTATATTTTTTTAAAGGAATGAATGGACAAAAGACTAAACCAATGGATGTATATATATATATATTTCCCCCCTCCCCCCGCCCCCCCCCTGATAACAATAGTCTGGCGAGCCAACTAAAGTCGTCTCAAAGGCCAGACCCCAAAAAATGCCAATTAATGAATGCTGTTCTTGCAAATAACGAACACCTGTGACGCATAGCTCCTGGCTTGCAAGAATGACAGAGAGCCTTCCATCCGCCACATTATAAACAAGCCTGGGTGGAGCCTATTACGTTCGAACTTGCGGTTTTAAAATACATTTCTACAAGTCAGTTTCCGTTTAATCGCGAGACAGGTTGGTGCATTCACTGTAAAGTGATCTGGATTTTACATGCTTGGGCAACAGTGACATCTTGCGTTCATATTTGAAAGGTGCAACTTTTTAAGATATCTAGCTAAAAGGAATTTATAATATATATTCAGCCTTCTAGACAAGTCTCTCACGACCTCTCCGATCCCCAACATCATACTTTCACTTTCAATTTACTTCTATTATTGCACTCGTTAGAGCAAAACTTACTCCCATCCACCGACCTCCTGGTCTGCATGGGTACTCCAGGAACTCAACTCCTTTCCTGCCACTAAGCTAATACTTCTTCAACTTAAAACTGAGCACCAACTCAAAACAACCCTCTTCTCACAACTTGACCCTACTCACCTGGCAGGAAGACCACGTGATCTCACGCTCATTTTCTTCCTCCCTCCAGATGCACTATCTCCGCTTCTCTATGTGGCCAAGACCTTCTTCAAGTCCCTGCCTACTCTTCCTCCTCAAGCCACTTTGTCTCCAGAAGGAAACACCTCGTTTCTTCTCCAGCTTTCCCATATGCTCCCCACACTGACCTGGGTCCAATCCCACATAACTCCCTCTCGGCTGCGTCTATGATGTGATCAGACGGTTCATAACTTACATTCTCCTTAAGGCACCTCCATTGTACCTACACCTAACCCTCAACCTTGGTTACACCTGATATTAGGATCCTCAAAATCATAACGAGGGCAATGCTGTCCAAGAAGCACAAAAAAAGACCTCCACCAACCTGGAGGACCACAAACAACCCCCAGACTCTGTCTGTGATGCCCTGTAAAATCTTGAATCCATCACTCACTCCACGCTACTCTCCTCTCTGGACTCTGCAGCCCTGAAGGGCAGAGCCCTCAGCTGGTGTGAGTCCTACCTCTCCTGCATGGTCGCATTCAATGATGAGCACTCAATGAACTCCCGGGAGGCGTTCCCCAGCGATCATCCCTGGACTCCCTTCTCTTCTCACTCCACTCCTCTGTGCTTGTTCCCTGCTATCCCTGTGCTGCTGCATCGCTCTTGCTCCTGTCTTCGCCTTGCTTTTCCCCCACTTTTTAAGTGCCTTCTCATTGCTTTTCCTTCATTTTCACTGCTTTCTTGTCATGATGTCATTCCCATGATTTCCAGAATGTTGATGGAATCTGGGAGTAGAATGTGTTGAGGGTTCAAGCTGGATGTTCGAGGCTCTGGCAGTTATTCCGGAGACCTTTGAAGTAGCTGGGTGTGTCGGGTTCGTGTTGTGTGACAACTGAATAAAGAAGATTACCTTCTACCCTACTCGGCTGTGATTCATTCCAAGGAACCCATCTAACATTTGGCGACGATCGGGATATTTGTCACATTCCTCAACACGTCCCGGCCACCTTCGCCCTCCTTCAAGATGCGTGGTGACTGGACTGAAGCTACTCATCTCTAATTTCGTGTTGGCTACAGGTCGTATAACATTGATTGTAAATTTTTATATTTACCCCTCGAGGCCTGCCTTGCCACACCAACTGCCACCTCGCGAGCGCATAACTTTACCCGGCACGCATCGTGGAATTTCCAGCACGGCTCCATTCTTCTGCCTGCGGCCTCTCAGCCTAGAATTCATAGCGCGTCTTCGTTCACTTGCCTTCAGCCTTCCCCGCGTCTTCACGCCACGTCAGGACGTGTATAACATCACGTTGGGGTCACGCAACGTGCCGCCATTTTGTCAGGCACCAACGCTGTCCTGCGCGGTGATGCGCACACCTTTTCAGCATTGAATCAATGCATCAATGCAAATAATTTTCATTGCGCGGTGACGCGCACACCAAGTGGTTAGCGCAGCCCTCAGCACAAATATTCGGTGATGCGCACACCATTAATTATCATTTGAAGGAGTGGTTATCCTTTCACGCGCTCACCTAGCTTCAAGTCTCCAGAGTTATTGGCATTTATTTAATATAATCGGTGATGCGCACACCCTATTTTCAACACTTTCAACATTTTCAAATATAAATGCAATTATTGTGTACTTCGGTGATGTGCACACCTTTATTCACAATTTAATACCTGTGCGTGTCATTTTGATAATCATCTAATTGTTATTTTTTTCACAATTTTAAACCCTTTTTTCTACTGGTCAACATGCAGAACATAACAGTCCCTCCGCATTTTTACCAGAACCTGGGCCTCTGAAAACTAAATGGAAACAGTGGTTCAAAGGTTTTGCCAGCTACATAATAGCGTTGGATGGATCTAAATTTGAACCAGTCAGGAAATTAGCTCTGCTTTACAATAATTTAGGTTCTGAAGGCCAACGTATTTTTGACCATTTACCTGTCGTTGCCCAACCTGATGAAACTGATTGGGATGTTTACAAAGAAGCTGTAAGCAGACTTTCAAACTATTTCAAGGACGACACCAGTATTGTTGTTGAGAGACACAAATTTTACACTAGATGCCAAAATGAGTTTGAAACCATTGACAACTTCCTAGCGGAACTAAGAGTTCTAATTGCCACTTGTGAATTTGATGGCAACACTGATTCTTACCTAAGAGACCAGCTCATTGTTAACTGCTTTAACAAAAAGTTCAAGAAAGACTGTTATGCTGTAGAAATCCTTCTTTAAACAAAACCCTGGAAATAGCTAGGGGCATAGAAAGGTCTGTGATTGCACAAAAAGAATTGAATAAGTTTAAAATTGATCCTGTTGTTGAACCTGTTAATGCTATTGGTACTAAACCCAAAACATCATACAACAAAGTTCCTGAGACTAAAAAACAAAGTTTCTGTTTTAGATGTGGCTCCTTCACACATTTAGCCAATGCAAGAAATTGTCCAGCCTTAGGTAAACCTTGTACCAAATGCAAGAAGTCTGGTCATTTTGCTTGTCTGTGCAGAACTCCTTACAAGGTAGCTGCTCTTGAAAACTTGGAAGATTTTTCTGACCCAAATGTCTCTACCATCAAAAGTTTCAGTAACATTGTACTGTCCATTGATTCTGATGATGATGATAAGGGACCTTTTTGCAATGTCTACATTGGTGATGTAGAAATTCGAGTGACCGTAGATGCTGGTTCCCCAGTCACTTTCGTTTCCGATGTTTTATTTTTCAAACAATGGAATTCTTTACAATTATCACCTCCCGACATTCGCACCATTGCCTTTGGTGGACACAACATCGATATGTTGGGTTTTTTCCTTGACAATATTAAATTTGAAGACAGAGTAATATTCACCAAAATTTATGTGGCAAAAAAAGGATACAACATTTTGGGGTGGAAGGACCAAGGGAAATTTGGCATGGTTCTGAGACCAGGTACTGCTTGTCCTATTTCTTTAATAGACATTCCTGAAGTCAACTCCTCCTTGCAACAATTGTTACTCAAGCACAACGCTTTATTTGATAACAAGTTAGGTCTGGTGCACAGTTTTGAGCATAAAATTATTTTAAAAAAAGACGCAGTACCTGTCGTACATAAGGTCAGAAACGTTCCACTATCCATTAGAGAGCAATTAAAACAACACTTGGAGATTTTATGCGAGGAAAAAGTAATAGAACCAATTGACTCATCAGAGTGGATTTCTCCGATAGTGGTCGCAAAGAAAAAGGACACTAAAGACATTAGGCTCTGTATTGATTTGAGATCACTTAATAAGAACATTTTAATCGATTGTTTCCCTTTACCAAAAATCCAAGAGATGTTAGCTCTTCTAGGTGGTGCCAAAGTTTTTTCTTGCCTCGACTTAAAATCCGCTTATCATCAGGTGGAACTTTCTAGTGATTCACGTTCACTTACTGCATTTAACACTCCATTCGGTGCTTTCAGATTCCTAAGAATGCCTTTCGGCCTGGCTTCGGCCGCTTCTGTATTTCAGAAATTAATGTTTAAATTGTTTAACAAGTGTAAAAATGTTCTTGCATATCAAGACGATATTCTTGTATTTTCAAAAAATACTGAAGAACACCTCTTGATTTTGAGCAATGTATTAGATATTTTAGAGTCTAATGGTTTCACTGTAAAAAAAGAAAAATGCAAATTTATGGTAAGCAATATTGACTATCTAGGTCATCACATTTCAGAGTCTGGTATTAAGCCTAAGGCTGACCTTGTCAAGGCAATTTTGGCAGTCCTCCCCAGAGAATAAAGATCAGTTACGGTCCTTTCTCGGACTTTGTGAGTATTATTCTAGATTTATTGACAGTTTCGCTTTTCAAACAGAGCCTTTGAGAAAGCTCCTTAGAAAAGGTGAACAGTTTACTTGGAAGGAGACTGAATCCACAGCTTTCAGCAATTTAAAAAACCTAATAGTGAAAGCTCCTGCTTTACATCCTTTCAGAGATGATCTCCAATCCATTGTCACAGTCGATGCCAGTGGAGTCGGAGTAGGTGCTGTCCTCACTCAGTTAGTTGAGGGTGTTGAACATACAGTGGGCTTCGCCTCAAGATCTCTTTCCCAGACGGAACGCCATTACAGTACCATCGAAAGAGAAGCTTTGGCTTGCGTTTGGGCCACCAAACACTTTGAAACCTTTTTGTGGGGCCGAAGATTTGTTTTAGTCACCGACCATAAGCCCCTTGTCTTTTATTATCAAAAAATTATCATGACAAGGTCAGTCCTAGACTTGTAAGATTACTTTCCAGGATGTTTGAGTTCAATTTTATAATTAAGCACATTCATGGAGGGAAAAACACTCGTGCTGATTTTTTATCCAGGTGCCCCCTACATCAAGAACATTCCATAGAGGATGATTTAGAATGTGTCGTTGGATTGGTCGATGGTTTGGTTGTCCTAGGAGGGTCTATCAGCAATTCTGAATGGATAGATTGCTCTATTTCTGATGAGGTGCAAAATGCAATTAAGATTTGTATTTCTAAAGGGTGGCCTGATGAAAGAAATTTGACTGAAGGTTTACGCCCTTTTCACAAGGTAAAGGATGATCTCACCATTGAAAATAACCTTATCATGAGAGGCTCTTTGTTAATTAAGAACCCTCAGATTAAGACTAATTAATTTTGCCCACCAAGGCCACCTTGGCATGACGGGCACAAAGAAACGTCTTCGACTCTACTACTGGTGGCCGGGGATGGATGTTGATGTGGAGAACTTTGTAGGCCATTGTAGCAGCTGCTCCATGGCTGATAAATCCTTAAGAGTACGTAACACTCCCCTTTTCCCAGTGGCCTTTCCTAATGGGCCCTGGGAAAAACTTGGCATAGATTTTATTGGCCTGGTGTATAATCTCAAGATCAATATGAGATTTGCTTTAGTTGTAGTTGATTACTTTTCAAAATGGGTGGAGTGTAGATTTTTGGCGGAACCCTCTACCACATCGGTAATTGATTTACTTAATGATCTTTTCCGGCGTGAAGGTATCCCCAAAGTTATTGTCTCTGACAATGGGGTTCAATTTAAGTCCCATTTCATGCAATCTTTTCTAAAGAACATGGGTATCAAACACTTAACAGTGGCCCTTTATAGTCCCCAAGGCAATGGCATGGTTGAAAGGGTGAACAAGATGTTAAAAGAAACTATTCAGATGGCCTCTGTTCAAGGAGATTCTGTTCATGATGCGGTCCAAGAAAGGTTATGGAGTTACCATAATACTCCACACTCTGTGACTGGCACTCCTCCTTTTGTGTTATTGAAAGGACGTTTTGGTAGTCCTAACTGGGTTTTGGAACAAACCAAATGCTCAAACAAAATTCCCAATATGGAATATGTGCGTGATACAGTTTCCAAAGCACAAGTCAAAATGAAGCAGGTGTATGACACAAACAAGAAGGTGAAAGACATTCAATTTTTTGTTGGAGATCTTGTTAAAGTTAAAAGGCCAGTAGGAGTCAAAAGTCTTAGTTCCAAATTTTTTCCCATGACTCGTATTGTCAGAGTCTCCAAACATGCGGTTCTACTAGAGACCGGCAAGTGGTGGAGTAAAAGGAATGTGGTTTTAGTAAAAAACAATGTATGTATTAATTCTCATTGTGATTCTTCTTCGGATTGTTCTACTTTGTCTTTACCTGATGTTCATTTTGCTACTCAACCAAATGACACTGTTTATCATCACTCTGGTGGTGGAGATTCCTCTTCTTCTCAAGAGGCTCTTAGTGGAACTTGTTCTTTGTCTGAGCATGCTCAAACTCATTCTTGTTTGTTAAGAGGAGAAGGAAGTGTCTGTACTGATACTGATACTGGTTCTTTCCCCAGTACGTCAGCTACTGCTCCAAGAGAAAGCAAGAGGAGACCTTGTCCTCCTCATTATTTGAAAGATTATATTCTTAATTGATTTTCCTTGTATTTTTTCCTTTGTTTCCTTGTTCTTCATTTTTCCATTTTATTTTTCCTTTTTGTGTCTTGTTAGTAGTTTATAGTTTTCATTTGTTCTATTGTGTTAAGGGGGAAGATGTGCCGTGATGTCATTCCCATGATTTCCAGAATGTTGATGGAATCTGGGAGTAGAATGTGTTGAGGGTTCGAGCTGGATGTTCGAGGCTCTGGCAGTTATTCCGGAGACCTCTGAAGCAGCTGGGTGTGTCGGGTTCGTGTTGTGTGACAACTGAATAAAGAAGATTACCTTCTACCCTACTCGGCTGTGATTCATTCCAAGGAACCCATCTAACATTTCTCTTTACTTTTTCCCTGTTTTTTGAGTGCCTTCTCCTTGCTTTCTCTTTGTTTTCATTGCTTTCTCCTTGTTTTTTCACCCGTTTTTTGAGTGCCTTTCCATCATTTTCATACAAAAATGAAAAAAATAAAAAAGCAGTTAGCAACTCCAGTGCCTTGAGACCCTCACGGGTGATTTGCCGCGCTTTATAACTTCCTGATTGATTGATTGGTGACAGTCCCTCTACTTTTGATTTTTAGGTCTCGGCTGGCGTTGGAGCGCGCATGCGCTCCTCGCCTGCGAGAGCTATAGTCAACAAGTCAGTTTCGAGAAGGGGACTCGAGCCCCGCCCCTCATTTCCATTGGGTAGCGTCAGCGTTTATGGTAAACGCTGGCTTCCCATTGGAAAGGAGGGTTTTTCGTTGCCTCCCTTTGGCTTTTTGGTGGACTGTCTCACCTGCTTTACGGCTGTCGTGAAGACATTTCTTATCAGCTTGTTTATTTAACAAGCTGATAAGAAATGTCTTCACGAGAGCCATGAAGGAGCATGCACCAGGTGTCCTGCAGCCACGCAGGCTTCACGCCTGGAGCATGCGCCAGTCAGCTCTCTCATTGGTCTGCAGCGCGGTCCTCCTTTCACTTTCAGCACGCACGCTGTTTGCCTGCTCACGGTTGCCTTGTTAGCACTGGTAGGTGAAAGTAATGTCTTGCATGGGTCAGTGAGGGCAAAACGCTATATGCAACTGTTGATGCACATGTGGCGGTAACTTGGGCTTTACACAGACTGGTCGTTATAACCTGTTTTGCAATGGCGTTTAATTCCGCAAACCAGACAAGTGTTGTAAATTACTACTTTCTAATCTAACGATGCTCCGTTTACCGATCCGGGAAGCATGGAGGCTAAATGTACGGGTGCACTCATTTTCAGTAAAAAAAAGTACGTGTCCCCCTCCCGCGTCGGTGGCCGCAAAGCATGCAGAGCAGCCCTAGCTCCTGTCTGGAAGCATTGCCGCAGCGAAGCGCTGTGTCAGCCAGGCAGGAAGCGGGAAGCCGCCGAGCCCAGCCAGTGAAACACAACACTGCAGCTCCCAGCCTGCGCGCCCGGCGGCCCACCGGTGCAGGGAGCAGGAGAGCGAGGGGCGAGCTGCCAGGACTGATGTCTGTGTGTGTGAGGGGGGCAGGGGGGAGGGGGAGGGCAGGAGCGCTGGAGAGGGGCGCTCTGCCGCCACCGGTGTGTGTGGGAATAAAGGAAGGGGCAGCCAGGCTGGAGTACAGTGGCAGAACTGTGTGTGCGTGTGTGTGGAGTGGGGCAGGCAGCGGTGGAGCAGAAGAGGGACAGGGTGTGTGTGTGTGAAGAGAGAGGGGCGAGCTGCCAGGACTGATGCCTGTGTGTGCGTGAGGGGGACCGTCACCAGGAGCGCTGGAGAGGGGCGCTCTGCCGCCACAGGTGTGTGTGGGAATAAAGGAAGGGGCAGCGAGGGCTGGAGTACAGTGGCAGAACTGGTGTGTGCGTGTGTGTGGAGTGGGGCAGGCAGCGGTGGAGCTGAAGAGGGACCGTGTGTGTGTGTGTATGAAGTGAGGGCATGAATTGCTGAAGTGCAGTACAGAGCGGGCGTGGGTGTTGGAGAAGAGTGTCACAACTTGTGTGTAGAGTGCAAAATGAGGCAGAAAGGGAACTGAAGAGGGACGCTGCCAGGACAGGTGTCTGGAGGGTTGAAGAGGCACATGGAGTGCAGGGTTATAGTGCCACAAAGTGTGTGTGTGTGTGTGTGTGTGTGTAAGTGGGTAGGGAGTGAGGGAAAAGAATAGGGACACGCTGACAGGGCTAGTGTGTGCGCGTGTGTTGAGGTATGGGGGGCAGGGAGTGCAGCGGTGCAAAAGAAGGACTTTTCGCCAGTAACTGTGCGTGTGTATGTTTGTGTGGCACACTTTAATAACTCATGTGTGGTAAGGGGCACACTGCCAGAACTGGCGTCACTGCCAGGGTTGCCGACTTTGGAGCTGGAGAGCCAGATGCGCGTCTCGGCATAAACTCAACATCCTGTGATTCTGGGCAAATCACTTAATCTCTCCGTGCCTGTAAAACATGAATGTGTCCTTGTGTACTGTAGCTGGTGCCCATGTGACGCGCTCCAATGCCTTTGAGTCGAGTTCGTGCTATATAAAACTGCAAAAAGCAGAACGTGTGTGTGTGGAGGGGCCTGAGAACTTTAAAAGTAATGAGCACATACATTGTCACAAGTCGTGTGTGGGCATGGAGGAGGGGCGGAAGCTGTTTAGCATAACAGAGGGGCGCACTGCCAGAACACCCGAACTATGAGATAAGAGGAGTGTACAAGGAGCGCATTATGAGTAAAAGGAGCACCGCACTTCCCCTCTCCACCACCTCCAGAACTCATGTGTGAGAAGAGGACTCTGGGCCAGGTGTAAGGGAGTCAGATACCTTTTAAAGGATGGCACCTTGCCAATGCCATAAGTTGTGAAGGCCATGGGCCTTGATGTCAAGTAGTCCAGGAACGTCTGAGAGGGCCACGCTGCTACAAATCACGAGATGGGCACACTGCTTGTACTTGTGTGCATGTGTTAATGAGGGCAGGGGGCGGAGATGTCAGAAAACTAAAGAGGGGCAAACTGACTGAATGAATGTGAGTGTGTGTGTGGGGGGCATCAGGGGGTATAGGAGGTGCTCAGCCCTGAAACATGGGAGAACGTGGAGAGGTAATGTTGCCATGTATGCAACTGGTGCCTGTGTGGGCAGGAGATCCGGGCGGTCGGGGTTGGGAGGACTACGCTGAATGGGAAAGAGATATCAGTTGCAGTGATAAGGGGCACGCCCTTAAAACGTGTGCGTGTGTGGGTGTTGTTGAGGGACGTACGACCCAGAGCACAAAAGAGGGGCACTTTCCTAGAACTTTTATAAGAGGTGGGCACGAAGCCCAGGCTATATAAATACAATTACAATAAGAGGCAGCTTATTGCAGAGGAAGGCATTGTGCCAGGAGGGAGAGATTTCAGGTAGTTTTTGATATGTATTTAATTAATGTATTTACTTTTGTTATTTTGGTTTACTAGTTTTTTTGCACAACGCTATTACCCGAAGAGATCCTAAAGTGCTTTGCACATGACATGTCTGGAAAGAGGATAAGTATATTTACATCAAGAAACAAGTTACAAGAGTTGTCTAAAACAGATTCATTGCATTTGTTTGACAAGCGGGAATTAATTACCAATAAATGTATACAATGAGTTTTACAGTGTGGGCCCTGCATACAAAGAGAGAGCTGGGGGAAAACAGATTTAAATTTAGGTTGTTTATATCTGGACTAGCAGCAGAAGATTTTTTATCCGGCCTTCAAAAGATGTAAAGGGCAGTGCTAGAAATGGGAAGTGCAGGTACTTACCTGTAACAGAGTACCTGCATGTTTCGGAGAAGTGCCGGTACTCTACAATTAAAAGTATTACGTTTGTCTTGAGAAGTGCCGGTACTCTCCCTCTCAAAATAAAACAAGCATTGGCATAGCCAATAGGTCTCGCCTTTGGGGCCTTATAAGTGTTTAGAGAGAGCTATTGGCTTTGTTAACGTTTTTAATATGTGTTGCAGAGCATTGTGAATGTTGTGCAGCATGTTTAAAAGTTATAAGTAATAATTAAAAAAGTGTTATAACCATTTGTCACTTTATATATAACCTAGAAAACATTATATACAACTGAAGTATCCTAATAAAAACCAGAATTAACACCAAAAATGTGTTCTAGTTTTACGCTGGCAGCAGTCAGATGCGCGCTCCTGTCCAGAGGTTAAAGGGGCTGTGGAATACGGACATTCCTCAGCCCTCCGCTTCACAGGAGACTCTGCGAGGCTCTCCTGGGCCAATTACCAAATCCAGGAGGGACTCGGGGTTGTCAGGCGCAACGGTCCTTCTTAATTAAAGGCCACATAGCTTCTATAAACTTGGGGGGAAAGATAACCCTAGCAGTTTATAACCAAGAAGCCAACAGCCCCATCTCTGTTGTCAATACACAGCCACAGAGTAAAATGCTTTTTTGTGCAGCCTCTTGTGGTATTTTCTTAAAGCAGATGAAAAATAACATCCCATTTATTCATTGTAAAGTTTTTGCTACAGCTCTTTAGACCTTGGACGAGTGACAGTGCACTTTGAAACAAGCATTAAAAATGCAATAGGTCTCGCCTTTCATTAAGTTAAAGACATTTGCTTTGCTATACAATACCATTAGCAAAGCAAATGGCTTTAACTTAATCAGCGTGAGACCTATTGCATTTTCAATGCTTGTTCCTACTGCCTCCGTCCAGTCATGCCCAAATCTTCTCCTTGCCAGCTCTCACACCCCGTCTCCAATTACACATCTCAAAATGACTCACTGCGATCCGTCACTGGACGGCTACTTGATCCTTGAAGTCCAACTTTTCTTGGCCAAAAGTCGTCTATTTCCCATCCTCAAATGCTTCCTCCCTTTTTACCTATGCTATTCTTTTCTACGCACTTTATTTCCACTAGCATCATCTGCCACACACCTGGATGTTCTTCTCAAGACATTCATGAAGTTTAGACTTTCATCTCCAGTTCTGCTGCAGCATCACACCTTCAGCTGATCCGCCCACTCTTACCACATTCACTATTATAGCCTTATAGCCCGCTGCTGAGGGCTTTATCAGCTGTTAAAGTCCCAGAACCTGAGCTATAGGCTCGAACTGCAGGCGAGGGCCTATAAAAAAGGTGCGGGCCTTTAACAACCGGTGTAGCCTGAGGAAGAGGGGCTATTGGCTATTAGAACATTCCACCCACTGAAAGTAGAATGTTTTGAATTAAATAGGGAGAAACAGAAAGACAAACATTTGAATGTTGAGCTCCGGGCTTATGCCAGCCATTAGAAACCTGTAGCCACTCCATTGTCTTCAATGGAGCTCCTAACATTCCAATGCTCTAAAACCAAACATCTCATCCCTCTCTGGTGTCCAGTAGAATTCATCATTGAATAAATCTACAAGTGGTCCTACCTAACCACTCTTATGCTCAACTGGAGAAAGTTATTTACTTCGACACGTGTAGTCTCCTTAATCATCCTTGGCACAGAGCCACCTTCACATCCCATCGGAAAGTCAGCTGGCTCGATGCCGAGGCAAGAGCAATCTACGAGATGCTAAAAGTGATGTTTAGATACATTAACAACCTGGGCCCACTGACCCACTCTCTCACTACAGTCCAACCCACAACCTGAGATCATTAAACCACACCTCCTGTCATTACCCAAAACACCATGTGACACTCCAAAGTTTGAGGCATTCTACCTTTTGGACCCCTTTACTGGAACTCCCTTCCTCACAGTATAAATGCCTGCCACTCCTTCATGGTCTTCAAAGCTGCATTGAAAAGTCATCATCTGTGCAATAAGTAACAGGTTAATAGGATCATTCACCTGTAAATAAGTATGTATTTTTTATCCTGTGTGTGTCCTCTTTACTATCTACAAGAACCATGTTAATTTTTTTGCCTGTCTATGTCTCCCCTATTCCTTCAATGGAATACTTTTTCAAGCACATAGTGTTTTTACCCTTCAGTGTGTTACTACTAATTAACCACTATTTATGTGCCAACTTTGTCGCTATGTAAAACACTGCTGTTCAAAATGTTTTTTGGTGAATTGCTGAATATATAGAACGTCTAAAGAGACTTCCACCTGGATAATCCAGGCTCTGATGGTGCTGTCATTCTGGGCAACCCAACATTTAGGGGTGCGCTTGAGAAGAAAATACTTAACATGAAAAGAATGTTTTCCTACGAAATATAGAAAAACATATTACGTTTAAAAAGTACCTGAGGCAATGTCCTGATTCCAGGTCAATATAGTCACTGTCTCCAGTCCTGAACTTTCCGCCCACAAATCACTGATTTCAGATGTCTTAGTCTAATTAGTACAAGGGAAACTAACAAGTCTACAACACCCAGAAGGCTTTAGACTATCACACTAAAGTCAAAGAATGGAAACAGTTGGGCATATTTACAAGGGGTTATCGCCACCAGAATGCCACTTTTTTTGATGTTCTGGTGGCGATTACCCCTTCGCCTTATTTACAAGGCTTAACGCCGCCTTCAAAATAATGTCCCTATTCACGAAGCTCTTAGCATGAAAGGGGTGGGCAATGGGTGCTGCTGTGGGCGTTCCGCCGCAACACCCATTGCTTTTTGACGCTGCCCCCTTTTTACAAGGCTGGTGTAAATATGGGGCAGCGCCAAAAATAAGACCAGGGAAAACATGGTCTTACACTGGCTCAACGAGGAGAAATTATTAATTTTTTCTCGTTTTGCTGTTTTTATAGAAACAGCAAATCACCATTAGTCATTGTTTATGTGCAGGAAGGGACACTTTCCTGCACATGAACAACCATTCCCTGCAACGCAGACACCCTTGCTCTACGGTGCAAGGGTGCCTGCGTTGGCGCTAGGCAGCTAAATTTAGCCCCAGCGATAGGGGAAATGCATGGGTGCGCCGTATTATTGTAAATTCAGTGCATCCCTGCATTTTCAGAATGTCAGAGTGCGGTGTTACCAATTGTGGCATGACACCGCGCTCCGCCATTCTGTTGTAAATATCCCACCGTGTCTGTAATGACCTGGAGGGAGGTGTCCAACCCTACTTGTTCTCTCACCCTGTGTCTGCGTATTTTAATTGACCTATGCCTGGGCCTCCTGTGACTAGGGTCAGGAGATGGTTGTAGGCATACACCTGCTCATACTCTTCCACCCACATACGATTGGTGAGATTAACAACTTCTTTGTGAATCTGGCCCATCGACAGCAATGAGTAGGTTTAAAAACTGTGGTTGTCTGTGAGGTGAGAACATAAGTGAGCTCCTGGCCCTTGTATGAACGAACTCACACCCCCTCCGTGTTCTTTTTTCCGAATGTCATGCATGGTGACTTGCTGGTGATTTTAAATGACATGAAATGTTTTGCTTTACCTCTTTCATAGAGGGAAAAATAAACTTTGGGGCCTATTCACAAACTGCATTTTGGAGAATGTTTTGTAGTAATACAATAGTACTACTGAGAAACTACAAAATGCTATTCAGAAATATAGGTGTGGGGTTCCCGTTTAGGGAGTAGTAAGGAGGGTTATTGGAGGGTGAGGGAGGACGGTTGGAGAGGGTCATATGCCCACACATAAAAGAGTTAACCTTTTTCTATTCAGAAACTGCACTTCTAAAGTTACTACAGCCGAAAAAGGCCCCTGAATGATAGTAAATTACTCCAGCTCAGAGCTGAAGTAAGTCCAGGACCACACATGACCAACTGGTACTGCAACACACTCCCATAGAAACTATTGGAGGTAGGGACTTAAAATAAAAAGCCAAAAATAATATTAAATTAAATTATTTAAAATAGTTAAAAATATAAATAAATGTAATTTAGTGTTGAAAATATAAAAATAGTACATTTTTCATTTAAATGTAAAATATTTTCATACTTGTGTGTGCATTTAAAAATAAATGTAACAATACATTGTATTAAATGTAAATACATTACTTTTAACTGTATACATCACTTTTAATAATTATTAATGTATAATACAATTTTTTTTAACTTTAGGTGGTAATTATTTTTTTTTAATTTAAACTTGAAAAAAATAATTTAATATAGTTATATTAAAGATTTAATTTTCAAAAATGTAGTTAATAGTGCTGTCGTTTTTCCTGAGTTCTACATTTAGAATAAGTATATACAATTAATTTACATTAGTATTTCACATAAAATATTTCTACAAACGTTTTCCAAGTTTAATAAACTTTTTTGTACTTTTCTCTATATTTTACCATAGGGAGATTCCATAGTTGGGGCAGAGATCTCCATATGGTAAAATATACGGAAATTTTCTATACACTTTACCATAGAGAGAGCTCCATAATACCTTTGAACGTGAAATGTAATTTGGATGATGGTGTGTACTTGCGCTCAAACCTTTGTAATCAAAACATCAGAATGAAAATGAAGTAGGGAAGGAGCGGGCAGTAAAGCAGGATAGCCATAACTTGGGAGAACCTGAGTGAAGGAGACTTTCTGGAAACACAATAACATCTAACTAAATGGAGAACCAATAAGACAGTAGCACAGCTCTGGCACCTTCACCCACACATTCACTCTCAAGGCAAAGACGTTTGAGCTGTCCTTCCCACACAGACATCATCCATTGGATGAATCCTCAATCACAGATAGAAGTATGCCCAAGGAATTCGTTATGCTGTGCTATACAAAATGTATAATGTGACAAACAAGCATTGGCAAAGCCAACAGGTCTTGCCTAAGCGAGAGCTATTGACTTTGCTAATGTGTTTTAGCCATGCTGTACACCAGCTGCTGTTCAGCAAGGCTACAAGTTAGTGGCGTAGAGGAGAGTAGCCTGTCATAGAGTGGAGTGTCATAGAGTAGAGTGGTGTAGCATGAAGTAGAGTGGCATAGAGTTGAGAAAAGAAGAGTATAGTAGAGTGGAGTGGCATAGAGTGGAGGGTAGTGAAGTTGAGGGGAGTGGAATAGAGTGGAGTGTCACAGAGTGTAGTGGCATAGAATGGATTAATGTAGAATGTCATAGTGGGAAGTGGCATGGAGTGGCGTAGAGTGGAGTAGAGTGTTGTAAAATGGAGTGTCATAGAATGGAATGGTGTAGAGTTGAGTGGAGTGGCATAGAGTTGGGTGGCGTAGAATCGATTAGAGTATAGTGGGAGTGGAGTGGTGTAGAGTGGAGTGTCATTGAGTGGAGTAGAGTGGAGCTGAGTAGAGTGTCGTGGAGTGGAGTAGAGTAGAGAGGCGTAGAATGGAGGAGACTAGAGTGGCAAAAGTAGAGTGTGGTAGAATAGAGTGGCATAGAGTGGTGTGGAGTGGTGTAGAGTGGAGTAGAGTAGTGTTGTGGAGTGTCAGAATGGAGGAGAGTGTCATAGAGTACTGTAGAGCAGAGTAGAGTGGAGTGGAGCAGAGTGGCGTGGAGTGGAGTTGCATAGAGTGAATTGGCATAGAGTAAACTGGTGTGGAGTGTCATAGAATGGAGTGGAGAAGAATGTTGGAGAGTGGAGTGGCGTAGAATGGAGTAGTGTCATAAAGCGGCATGGAGCGGAGTAGAGTGCCATAGAGTGGAGCGTTGTGGAGTGGAGTGGAGTACAGAGTCATACAGTGCCGTAGAGTGTTGTGGAGTGTCAGAGTGGAGTAAAGTGTTGTAGAGTGGAATGGGGTGGAGTATAATAGAGTGAAGTGGCGTAGAGTAGAGTAAAGTGTTGTAGAGTGGAGTGGACTAGCATGTAGTAGAATGGAGTGGCATACAGTGGAGTAGTGTTGTACAGTGTCATAGAGTGGCATGATTTAGAGTGGAGTAGAGTGGCACTGAGTGGCGTAAAGGGGAGTAAAGTGGAGTGGAGTAGAGTGTCACAGAGTGGCGTGGTGTAGAGTGGCGCAGAGTGGAGTGGCATAGAGGGGAGTAAAGTGGATTGGAGTAGAGTGTCGTAGTGCTTTCTGGGAGTTTTATTGTTAGCTCATTTCAATTAGACTAACACATTGATTTGTAAAAGCAAAGCACATGGCTGGAACATGGTGTCAGTGGAGCAGCAAGATGCTATGGGCCCGGGTGCAAGCAAGGACAATGGCCCTTTTGACTGCGGTTGGGGTAGTAAATATAGCAACTATCAGGGTTGAATAGGCCCCTCCGGGATTCAGGCCCTTGTGCCACCGCAGCTGCTGCACCAATGGTATCTACTCCCCTGCATGGTGACCCTTATGAAAGGGTGTCAGCTGGTAACTATGATCATAAAGGCGATAGAAATCAAACTCCTCCTATAAACCATTACGATGGAACTGTGCTGTATCACAGACAGACCAGTGCATGTACAAGGCTAGTAGGCAGAACTGCAGAGTAACCCCAAAACTTCAGCAAATCCTGCCATTTTTGCGAACACCACTTTGCATTCTGGGACTCTGGGTTTTTATTTTCCAATGGAAGTATCGGATTACAATTTCTAACATGTACTGTGCTGTTGGTTAAGAAGTCAGAAGTGAATGAAGGTATCACACGTCCTATGGGGTATTTGGCACCTCAGAAGCAGGGCTGTAAAATATGCATTTACGCCTGCCATCTTGTTCACGCGTGGATCTGGGGATCTTAGGAGCTCTGCCATGACGATGTTAAGTGCAGCAGGACTGGGAAGAATAAATCAAATGATAGACTCTGACATGGTTGCCGTGCAATCTCGAAACTTCTCCCAGACCAGTACGCCTGTAATGTGTGGGGTGGGGCTGACTCAGTCTTGTTGGTCTGTACCAGAGGCTTATGAGATGAGGAAATAAGTCCATACAAAGGGTCTCAAAGAGGCCAGTAGGGCTGGGGTGGTTGGTTACTAACATATAATGGCTTTAAAGGAACCTGGAGAAAGCTCGACAGTACAGGGTCTCTGGGCTAGGGCACAGTCAGTCATTGCCTGCTCTTTTAGGGCGGTGGTGAATTCTCGCCTGCTCAAGGCTTCTAAAGGATCAGCAGGCGGGGACCCAGTCCGTCACATCTCTGAGAACGACCTGGTGCATGACTGACTCTCCCCAATAACAAAAGATGTCGTACGTGCACTGCTAAACTTTAAGAAAATATTTCTAATGCGCCGTGCTTCCTGGGTATCACTCTCTGAACCAGAGTGTTGCTGTCTTCAATTTAATAGCATCCCCATGAACGTGGGGTATGTCCCCAGGGCACTGGTCAATGGTCCTTCAATTGAGGCTCCAACACTTTAATGAATACGACGTTTCACCATAGGTTTAAATGCAATTTTTATTTATATCATTTCTTCACGATACAAAGTTCCATAGAAAATTCAAACTTCATTTCCCGCAATGCATCAATGGTGCTTCTCAAAATGATAGCTGTACGAATCCCTTTACGAATCCCAATGCATTTCGGCCTCAAAAGGCCTTCATCCGGGGATGGTTTGTAATGTTAAAACAACGTGTCTAAATATACAAGATCACAGGGTTTAGATGGTAACGTGCACTCTAACCAAAAAACAACTAACTTGTGCCTTAAAATTTGTCAAAAAAACATGCTTATGTGAAAGTATACATCCAAGCTGGGTTAAATGAAAAATATATACGATTTAAGTGAAAATCCTCAGTATTGTGATCTACGAGCTTAAACTTACTCGTGCTAAAAATATAAATTCAAAGGAGTGCGTTGTGATATACCAAGCTATATGGAAGTGTAAAGTTGTTCAGTGCTTAAATATCAAAAAACTCGTGATGCCGAAAGTGTAAAGCTACAACAAACTTACTCGCAAAGCTGTGAAAGCGTGCTCCGATTCTCTCGTCAGCTGTATGAATCGAAAATGTTCTGCGCTCTGGTAAATACACCACGAGCAAAGAGTCATTAACATAAAGGTAGGACTGCCATGATGTACAAGGGATATAATTAGTGATGAACACCGTATAAAAACGGCAGCCATTTTAGTTGAGTGTTGTGATGCTGTTTATGGCTCGATATTTACGATATAACAAGGATAATGAAGATAATAAATCTAAACCGGGTATCTAACTACATGGTTAACATATAATTAAACAAAGTATAAGCATGCCTGAAATTACTAAATCAATTTAGTGAAAAATTCAATCCTTGTAATCTATATTAATCTCTGGGTTATTTGCAATCATACTGTCAATGCTAATAAAAATGTAAAAATGTGAACCAAAATAGCTTAAAACAGGTCATCACGGGAATACAGTTATTTGCAAGATACAAAGTGATGATATCATAGAAAACATTCCTAACACGTTACAGGTTATTTATGAGGAGTAAGACGGTGATGTCATAGATAGCATAGATACTCCATGCGTTCATTCAATCCATTAGGTTTCATCGAGTTAAGGAGTCGGATCCAGTGGTTCTCACGATGTAATAAGTAGTTATGGTTATCTCTTCCTTCACTTCTAACAATAGTTTCCAACATGCAAAATTTAAGTTGGCTGATGTTGTGTCCAGCTTCTACGAAATGACTCGCCACTGTTGACTTAAGGTACTTGGTTCTTATATTACTCTTATGTTCATTAATACGAATCTTTATTTTTCTTTCAGTTTGTCCTACATAGGTTTTTCCGCAGGGACATTTCAATAGGTAAACCAATTTGGACGTATCACATGTAGCAGTCACTTTTAATTTGATTTTGTGACCTTTCATTGGATGTGTTATGTGGGCGCCTGTTATAATGTTATGACAATTATTACAATTCCAACATGCTACTGTTCCTTTGTATATGGTTTCACTTGGTTGATTCATGGGAGTTTTTATGATCTCTCCTAGGTTTTTACCCCTGGTGTAGGCAAATATAGGTTCCTGTTCAAAGATGTTATTAAAATCTGGTTCTAACTTCAGGATGGACCAATGTCTTTTGATGATTCTTTTAAACGGACCACTCATGGTTGAGAACTTTGATACCACTGTTATGCGGTTCTGTGTCGGTTTCTTTTTTTGTGTCAATAATTCCTTTCTGGTTGTTTGTGCACAACGCGTTTGGGCTTGGGTTAACAGGTGTTCTGGATACCCACGTTCTTTGAATCATTGTAACATGTTTTTAACACGTTCAGTACTTGTTACTGGGTTTGATACAATTCTCTTCACCCTGAGCAATTGAGTATAAGGCATATGATGTTTCAAAGACTGTTGATGAAAGCTGCTGTATAAAAGGAGATTGTTTCTGTCCGTGTCTTTTCTGTAGAGATCTGTCTCTAAACCCATTGAGGTTTTAGTGATTTGCACATCCAAAAATTAATAGATTTTTCTTGAATTTCATATGTGAATTGACTCTCCCCAATCTCACAGGCTTTCTAGTGGCAGCGACCAGTCAGAAATACCGCAGATTTTTCTGGAAGCCACAACACCTTTCATGGTTTTCATCACTGATGTGTTAGTTCTGATATATGGTGTTTAAAAGCTTTGATGATATATTATGAGAAGGTTTATAAAAATAGATTTTTTTTACTCAGGTTGTAGATGTTCACACAGCCCTGCAATGTTTTTCTTCAAATATCTAGGACGTCCGAAATGTACAAAAGAACAGGATATCTGAACTTCTCAAAACTCATTTGCAGCGGGTGGATTTTCAAAATGGTGGGATGGAAATTTTATACCCGAGTATAATTCGAGAACGAGCGAAGCGAGCGAGCCCAAAGAACCAAAAGAGGGTGCGGGGATGTTCTCCCCTCGCAAGAAAATTTTGAAAAAAACGGATTCAAATGGTGGATTTTACACCACATATTTACTGCAAATTGTTGGAAAAGGGGGATCCAAATATAGCATTTTAAAGCACAAGTGCGAAGAAAACATTAGAAACAAGTAAAAAATGTGCCCAATCCAGCACGCATTTGCTGTTGGTTGCTCGCCCACCTCCTGCCCGTCGCTGCTCGTCCCCCTGAAATCCGTTGCATAGATCCCCTCCCCCTCCAACTTGGCTTTTCACATTTTTTGGTACAGTTTTGTATAGCTCCAACACTACCCAAAGGTAGTGAAGCACTTTACATTAGCACCAGTTACTTTTTTGCCTTACAATAGCACCAGTTCCTTTACACATGGACACATTAATTTTTGAAGGCACAGGGAGATTAAGTGATTGCCCAGAATCAAGGATGTTAAGCTGATGCCGAAAGTTGAACTCAGTTTCCAAGCTCCATAGTCGGCAGCTGTAGCCCTTACACAACATCCTCTCCCAAGAGGACGCCACACTGGCTCCCTAGCCTCGGCCTCTTTTCAACATTTTATGATTATGGACAAATCACGTAATCTCCCCATGGCAGCCCGCATTTGCTATTGGTTGTCCAGCCACCTCCTGCTCGCATTTTTATTTAGTGCCAACACCACCTGAAAGTATTGGAGAGCTTTACATTAGGACCAATTACTTTACACAAGGACACATTAATTTTTGTGGGCATGGTGAGATTAAGGCCTTATTATGAGTACGGCGGTCCAACCACAGCCACACTGGCGGTCCACCTGCCGTATTATGAGTGTTGCGGTCAGACCTCCTGCTCTGCTGGGATCAAGGATCCTGCTGTGCCGGTGGTCTAGAAATGGCAAGGAATATGCTTGTGGTGCCGTGCCGGCACCGCAGAGTAGATTCTGATTTGAATGTCCAGCACCTATTTCATGGTGGTGAGCCTGCCATGAAAAGGGTGGCGGATATTCAAGGAAGGGGGCCCCCAGCCACTTCTGGGCTTAGGGGTGCATGCAGGGGGCACATGTTGTGCCCCCCTGAAATTGCACCCCTGTTCCTGCAAAGTGTGGCATGCACAACATGGTGCATGCCATGCAGGAATGAGCTGCAGGCGCTGTCACAGCGGCGGTCTGCTGTTAAGGCTCTCCTACTGAGCCTAACAGACCACCGCCGTTAGAGCGCCACTGCACTGCCCGCCATGGATTACACTTGTAATCCTGCAGGTGGGCACACTACGGGCTCGGAGGTCCTCCTGTTGGTGCAGCGGTGGCGGGCCAACAGGAGGACCGTCTAACTCGTAATAAGGCCCTAACTGGCACATGCATCAAAAATGCCTTTTGCGATTCCTTATTTGCGAAAAATAAGGATTCGCTAATAAGGAATTGCAAAAGCCAATGCATGTAGGAATCGCTAAAAAAATAGCGAGTCGCAATTAAGGAATTGCTTCCCATTCATTCCTATGGGCCTACAGGCCCATAGGAATGAATGGGAATTGCATGCGCAATTTGCGAGTACCCATTAGGTACTCGCAAATTGCGCATGCAATTTCAAGGGTGCAAGGGTGTCAAAAGGACACCATGTTGCACCCCTGAAATTGTAATGTGCACACATGTTGCGCACACACATGCCCCAAGGGCATGTGTGTGTGTAACATGTAACTTTGAAAAATGCACTTTAGTGCATTTTTCAATGTTTTTGCAAATTACCGACCAGTTTTTTTTTCCGGTAATATGCAATCCCTAATAGCGAAATCGCTATTCTAAATTGCTTCTAGCATTGCATTTAAGGAATCGCAATTTGCGATTCCTTAAATGCAATTGCAATTTGCGATATTTGCATTTGGGATGATGCATCCCAAATGCAAAAATACCGGTCGCAAAGGGGCAGATTCTGAGAATCTGCCCGTTTGCGACCGGTTTTTAGTTTGATGCATGGGGCCCTAAGTGATTTGCCCAAAATCAAGGCTGTGAAGACGCCGCCGTAACTCAAACCCGGTTTACCAGCTCCACAGTCGGCAGCTCTGGCCCTAACGACACATCCTCTCCCGAAAGGAGGCTAAATCATCTTCCTAGCCTCAGCCTCAATTCCACATTTTGTGAATACGGATAAATCACTTAATCTCCCCGTTTCTAAACACAAAAAGTATTGGCAAAGCCAGTATGTGAAGGATCCCGAGGCCTAGCCAGCATACCAAGTTCTACAATAACATGTGCTAGATGCCATGTGTGCGGCTACTGTAGGACTGAGAACAAGAGGGCTTCACACAAGGAAAGACAGCGTGAACAACAGCAGGCCAAAACAAAACTTCACACAAAACGTACTCAGCTATGTACTTAATGTCCCCGGGCCTGGTTACTGGACTGCAGTGGCAAGCACTTTTAACCCACAATGTAGATGAACCTGGAAGGAAGCTGCTGGACTCCTCCCCAGACCCCAGCCCACCTATCATAACAAAATCAACATGAGTTGCTGGGACTCAGTGGAAGAGGCAGAGGCCACTGACACACACCCTCCTACATTGTCTCAGACGGCCTGCCCTGCCCCCAGCCATTGAAATGAACGGAGGTCTTCCGACTCCTCCCTGGGCCATGTGAATAACGCCCAAAGTAAAAGTCTATTCTCGGCATTACCACACACACACACTGCACCCACCAGTGTGTCATCACTGCCCTCATTTATACCTCCAGGTCAAGGAAAACCTCGCCCAGCAAATGCATGCCCCAGATTTACCCATCTTTGTCACAGAGCAGCAAGCACAATTTATTGCTGGCTGCTCTGTGCTTCTTCTCACCCTTTTGTTACTCTCCTAGGGTGGCAGGGCGATGCCCATCTCGCCCCTTAACACCAGCTGTCCCTGCTCACACCTGGCGTAAAAAATAGCAGACTTTTCTGCATTTGCTTGTGAAGAAGAAAATAGAGAAAACTTGTGAAAAAGGAGTAGTTCAGCTGGACAGATGTCACACATTTGCCGCTTCTTATTTAAAACGTGAAGAATGATTTCTGAACATACGGTATCATTATTTTTTATGAAAATTTCAACACAGGACAAATTGTATAATCAAAAATTACAGCAACTTTTACTTCAAAATGCACACCGCCTTCTTTTTGTCATTTAATCTTTCGATTTGATTGATTTTCTTTATCTTGAAGCTGCACCCATGGTTCCCGTTTACAAAACCTACGACTTCATCTCCTTTAGCGGCAGAAACAGTGGCGGCTCGCAGCGAGAGTGCTGCGGAGCCGTGGGGCGGGGCGGGGGAGGGGCTGGGAGGGGCTGGGTGGGGGAGTAGTGGAGTCAGACATACGACGGGCAGGAGTAAGGTAAGTAAATAAATAAATAAATAAAACTTTTTACCTTGCGCTCGCTGCATCGCCGAGTTGGCGATACAGCGAGCGCAAGGTAAATAGTTTTATTTATTTATTTACTTACCTTACTCCTGCCCGTCGTATGTCCGACTCCACTACCACCCACCCAGCCCCTCCCCCGCCCCACCACCCCGCAGCACTCCCTCTGTGAGCCGCCACTGGGCGGAAAGCAGAAATATATGGTGAAAAATAAGGCTTCACACTTCGATCCAAGTTTAAGGGTTCTGGTGGAAAAAGCCTGTTCATTTGCAGGTGATAAAGTGTGTGCTTTGATGGGATTGAAGTAAAATTAGTTAATAAGGAAATGGTGGCCAGCACCTCAGTGATTCGTAAGTACCCCATAGACCAGAAGTCTTCAAACTTTTTGGGTCGGAGGCCCCCAAAGCAAAATGTTTTGGAGTCAAGGTCCCCTCTACACAACTTTATGGCAAGGATCGGGGAGCAGGAAAGCAGGGCTGACCGCAGAGACCATATCATGGATACTTTTTTTGTAGGTCATGATCCACTATAAAGGTGAGACATATAATAAGGCAAAATCATCAAACAATAACAGAAATTGACTAAAAAAACTGTTCTCTCCATAATTTGGTTATTGTGGGCCCCTCGCACTCCTGGGCCCCAATGCAACTGCACCTACTGCACTAATGACAGCAGAGGCCCTAAGTGGCAGCCTATCTCCTCTGCCTCTTTCACAGCTTCACCACCATGCCAGGCCATCACTGCATTCTTGAAACAGGCTCTTCGTGCCTTTTTTTGTTGTTTTATGTAGGGCGGACTTAGCCCAAGGGCATTGGAACACTTTACATAAGCACTATTTACATTACATAAACACAAGGTCAGATTCTATTGTTTTAAAGGCACAGCGTGATTACGTGATTTGCCCAGAATCACACAAATTTGAGCTGACGTGAAGACTTCAACTGGGTTCCAAAGTAGGCAGCTCTCTCTGTTAGGCCACATCTCCCTTCCAGAAAAAAATGAGCTCCAACGTGTTGCCCTCACCTTTTTGCAGCAACGGTGATCTCAGCTCAATGCTACCAAAGAAAATTAACCCCATGTTCTTTTTGTGTTGTCGCACAGTAAAAGGCCCTTCGCAAAGCCTGACTGGGCACCTTTATGTTGCGATTTGAAATATTTGGGTATGAAACCTGTACTAACGAGGTGAAACCGATACCCAGATAGTGTTACCAAATGTAAAAAAGGCAAAATAACCAAGTAAATCTACCACAAAATGTGCTGTATAACGCCACATAATTTTCCTTTTATTACCACAGGTTTTAGTCAACCCTGCCACATGATTTGGTCCAATTCCAGTGACCCTGAGTTTACTTGGCCCCTCATAATGCTGGACCCTGTGTAGCTCGTTAAGCAACATACACAAAAACTGCTGAGGATCTAATATATGCTTTAACTGATGGTGTCTTGTGCTTTTTACCACAGGTGTGGACCCTGCAGCTCCATTAATACACAAGTTACTATTCCCCACTGTGAAAACCAGAATTCAAATCGACAATTCTCTGGTCAGACACAGAAACTGCATTGATTGCTTTAGCTAACTGAGGATTGTAACGTAAGAGAGTATATTTTCCCAAAAATGTGTTTACATTTTCTTGTTTTTTTTATATGCAATTATCTGAAGGTGAAAAAAGCACATAGTTACTCAGTATATAGTTTTTAGCAGTGGCATAGCTAGGGGGGGACGATGGGGGCGGACCGCCCCAGGCGGCACGAGTTTTCGGCAGCAGCCGGCCCCCCTTACCCCGCTCTTACCTGCGGCCGTTGCGGCCGCTACCACCACCCCCCACCCCCGCTCTTCTATCATTTTGCCGAAGGCGGCAAACGCAGGGGCCGCCACGGGCAGCCTAAGGCCTAGCTACGCCCCTGGTTTTTAGCCTTGAGCCCCATCACCCTACTACTGACTGGGCCGCAGGGCATTCAGGACTACAGTTGCACACGTTTTATACAGCTTAACCTCTGCATAGAAATTAAGACAGACTGGAAACGCGCCAGATAAACGTCGCCGCTTCCATGCCATCTTCATTTACAAGTCCTTCCTTGCAGAGGCAGTTGTGCCCCCCTGGGACCGCAGTCTCGGACCCCCAGGGGGCGCGCCACGCAGTCTGAAGGCCTGTGGTCTGGACTCATTTGAGAAAATTGACTCGAGAGGCGGGACTCGACGTACCGGTGCTTCCAAACATTCCCAGGGTCTGGCCTTTGCAGTCCGTCTTCTCTCTGTCAGACCTGGATTTCCAGGGCGTGAATTAGGTAGCTGTGTGCGTTTATTTAAACACACATTTGTATCCAAATATTTTTGGGGAGTAAGTGCAAACATGCATGCTTACCCCTGCTTCGTTTTAAAATCCTGATAGACTCTTGGGGTACTTGCTGTTTATATTATTATGATCAAGCTTGGTAGAATCTGTTTTATATGCAAAAACAACAGTTGATGGACAGAATGCAGAACAATGTCATACATTCACCCCAGTACAGAGATCTGGGCCTAAATCCATCGTTTTTTTGCTCACCATGCCATTCCGGTTTGAACCCAGCCATATGCAAATCAGTCTTGACCCTGTGCCTCATAGGAACAGTCCAGCCCGAACTGCCAAGCCAGGTCCTCCCTGGACTGGAAACAAGCATCCTAGGACCGGTTTCGGGGTTTCACCCCTCTTCAGCCAGGATAGCTTGATTCCAGTGGCATGGAGAGCACGGGACCCACGTCTGGGCATACCCGTCCCACTCGGGGTGACAAATTCAAAAACAACAGTTGATGGACAGAATGCAGAACAATGTCATACATTCACCCCAGTACAGAGATCTGGGCCTAAATCCATCGTTTTTTTGCTCACCATGCCATTCCAGTTTGAACCCAGCCATATGCAAATCAGTCTTGACCCTGTGCCTCATAGGAACAGTCCAGCCCGAACTGCCAAGCCAGGTCCTCCCTGGACTGGAAACAAGCATCCTAGGACCGGTTTCGGGGTTTCACCCCTCTTCAGCCAGGATAGCTTGATTCCAGTGGCATGGAGAGCACGGGACCCACGTCTGGGCATACCCGTCCCACTCGGGGTGACAAATGCAAAAACAACAGTTGATGGACAGAATGCAGAACAATGTCATACATTCACCCCAGTACAGAGATCTGGGCCTAAATCCATCGTTTTTGCTCACCATGCCATTCCAGTTTGAACCCAGCCATATGCAAATCAGTCTTGACCCTGTGCCTCATAGGAACAGTCCAGCCCGAACTGCCAAGCCAGGTCCTCCCTGGACTGAAAACAAGCATCCTAGGACCGGTTTCGGGGTTTCACCCCTCTTCAGCCAGGATAGCTTGATTCCAGTGGCATGGAGAGCACGGGACCCACGTCTGGGCATACCCGTCCCACTCGGGTGACAAATGCAAAAACAACAGTTGATGGACAGAATGCAGAACAATGTCATACATTCACCCCAGTACAGAGATCTGGGCCTAAATCCATCGTTTTTTGCTCACCATGCCATTCCAGTTTGAACCCAGCCATATGCAAATCAGTCTTGACCCTGTGCCTCATAGGAACAGTCCAGCCCGAACTGCCAAGCCAGGTCCTCCCTGGACTGGAAACAAGCATCCTAGGACCGGTTTCGGGTTTCACCCCTCTTCAGCCAGGATAGCTTGATTCCAGTGGCATGGAGAGCACGGGACCCACGTCTGGGCATACCCGTCCCACTCGGGGTGACAAATGCAAAAACAACAGTTGATGGACAGAATGCAGAACAATGTCATACATTCACCCCAGTACAGAGATCTGGGCCTAAATCCATCGTTTTTTTGCTCACCATGCCATTCCAGTTTGAACCCAGCCATATGCAAATCAGTCTTGACCTTGTGCCTCATAGGAACAGTCCAGCCCGAACTGCCAAGCCAGGTCCTCCCTGGACTGGAAACAAGCATCCTAGGACCGGTTTCGGGGTTTCACCCCTCTTCAGCCAGGATAGCTTGATTCCAGTGGCATGGAGAGCACGGGACCCACGTCTGGGCATACCCGTCCCACTCGGGGTGACAAATGCAAAAACAACAGTTGATGGACAGAATGCAGAACAATGTCATACATTCACCCCAGTACAGAGATCTGGGCCTAAATCCATCGTTTTTGCTCACCATGCGATTCCAGTTTGAACCCAGCCATATGCAAATCAGTCTTGACCCTGTGCCTCATAGGAACAGTCCAGCCCGAACTGCCAAGCCAGGTCCTCCCTGGACTGGAAACAAGCATCCTAGGACCGGTTTCGGGGTTTCACCCCTCTTCAGCCAGGATAGCTTGATTCCAGTGGCATGGAGAGCACGGGACCCACGTCTGGGCATACCCGTCCCACTCGGGGTGACAAATGCAAAAACAACAGTTGATGGACAGAATGCAGAACAATGTCATACATTCACCCCAGTACAGAGATCTGGGCCTAAATCCATCGTTTTTTGCTCACCATGCCATTCCAGTTTGAACCCAGCCATATGCAAATCAGTCTTGACCCTGTGCCTCATAGGAACAGTCCAGCCCGAACTGCCAAGCCAGGTCCTCCCTGGACTGGAAACAAGCATCCTAGGACCGGTTTCGGGGTTTCACCCTCTTCAGCCAGGATAGCTTGATTCCAGTGGCATGGAGAGCACGGGACCCACGTCTGGGCATACCTGTCCCACTCAGGGTGACAAATGCAAAAACAACAGTTGATGGACAGAATGCAGAACAATGTCATACATTCACCCCAGTACAGAGATCTGGGCCTAAATCCATCGTTTTTTTGCTCACCATGCCATTCCAGTTTGAACCCAGCCATATGCAAATCAGTCTTGACCCTGTGCCTCATAGGAACAGTCCAGCCCGAACTGCCAAGCCAGGTCCTCCCTGGACTGGAAACAAGCATCCTAGGACCGGTTTCGGGGTTTCACCCCTCTTCAGCCAGGATAGCTTGATTCCAGTGGCATGGAGAGCACGGGACCCACGTCTGGGCATACCCGTCCCACTCGGGGTGACAAATGCAAAAACAAGAATCTGTTTTATAGACACAAATGCAGTAACTAAATTGAATTTGTTCTTTATTCGCTGTATTGGAAAGGGGGTTGGATAAAGCGCTATCTGATTTTCCAGGTCTCATCATGAATAGCCTACACTGTTAATGTTTTGCTTTGCATTTTGGGACTTGTAGACTGGTCAAGCCAATATAAAATAAGGGGTAGAGAAAGAAGAAATAGTACCTAAATCATGTCTAGAGCAGTGGACGGGCAATAATTTAGTTTAATTAATCAGTGCTTTGTTCATGCACCATTGAAAGGACTGGACTTGACAATTAGCATGTGCTGGCCAATTAGGAGGCAGCAAAAAGAGTGGCCCGTTTTAGCTAATGAGGAATTTAATAACTGGATCCTTAACTCTTTGGACTCTGTACTCCCTACAAAAAATCTAGCAACAAAGCGCTGCATCGCAACAGCACCCTGGTATTCCCCCAGTCTACGGGAAATGAAACGAAGCTGTAAAAAACTTGAGAGGAAGTGGCGATTAGACTACTCCCCCTTCTAAGAAAACTGCCTATAGGGATGCAATAAAAAATTATAAGAACAAAATTAAATCCGCCCAATCAAGCTTCTTTGAGGAAAAAATCAAAGCAGCTGCCTCCAAACCAAAAGAAATATATCAGATTGCCAAATCTATTCTTAAACTCCCAGAAAAGTCATCAAATATGAACGATGCACAAACCCGTTGTAATAACCTAGCAGAGTTTTTTCCCCAAAAAATATTAACAATATACACTTCCTTCCCGCCCCCCCAACAGACATAACACTCGACCAATCCTTAAACATGGCCCCTCCGTCCTTGGTCACCCTGGGCACTTTTCCTCCTCTTGATTCCCTTAGATTGGATTTTATCATGCACCAGGTGAAATCTGGCTCACCTCTAGACCCGGCGCCCCCGCATGCCTTGCTGCCTTTGATTAGCAACATTCTCCCTACTACACTTGACCTACTTAATGCCTCCTTGTCCTCGGGCACAGTTCCGCCCCCCTGGAAATGCACCATGGTCAAGGCCCTCTTAAAAAAAAACAACCTGGATCAGGAGGACCCCGGTAATTATCGGCCGATCTCTTTACTACCATGGCTGAGCAAGGTCCTGGAGAAACATGTCAATACTATACTGACAGATTTTCTGGAGAGCAACCATCTGCTTGATCTCTCTCAGACGGGGTTCCGACCCATGCACGGGACCGAAACCGCACTCCTTGCAGTAACCGAAGAAGCCAGAATGATCTTGGACCAAGGGGGTGCGGCAGCAATCATTCTCCTTGATCTAAGTGCCACATTTGACACTGTAAACCACAAAATTCTAATACAACGACTCTCCAAATTGGGAGTAACAGGAAATGCCATCAAGTGGTTCAAGTCATTTTTGGCAGACCGCAGTTTTCAGGTTTTCGAGGGCGAAATCACCTCCCCCAGCAAACCTCTCGGCTGTGGGGTGCCTCAGGGCTCCTCCCTGAGCCCCACGCTGTTCAACATATATATGAGCCCCCTAGCTGAAATCGTTCGTCCGTTCGGCATAAAAATCATCACCTATGCCGACGACACTCAGCTAGTGGTGGCTCTCAATCGGCCTAACATAGCCCATAACAACTTGAGCGAATGCTTGGAGGAGGTGGTTAAATGGATGACAGCATCCTGCCTAAAGCTGAACGGAGACAAGACGGAGCTCACGCTCCTAGGCAATGCCCCCAAGTATATTATGAATTCACTTTGGCCATCTTGTCTTGGCTCTGCCCCAGTGCCCAAGGACACGATCAAGAGCCTGGGTATATGGCTGGATAACACCCTCAGTTTCAATCACCAAGCAACCAAACTCGCGGCCACTTGCTATGGTCTACTGAGGCTGCTTCGGAAGGTTCTCCCCCTACTTCCATTCCAGGCGAGACAGATCATGGTCCAGGGCCTTATTCTGTCACGCCTGGACTTTGGAAATGCCCTTTATCTGGGAGCCCCGCAATCCACTCTGAATAAGCTTCAGGTCATTCAAAACTGTGCCGCTCGAACGCTTCTTCAGACTCCCCGCCGATCTCCTATCAGTCCTGGCCTCAGAAGCCTACATTGGCTCCCAGTCCGGGAGAGAATTAAATTCAAGGCCCTCTGTATCACCCACAGGGCCTTCTGGAAGACAGGCCCCGCCATAAATCAACCGTTGGTCACTCCCTACCGGCCGATTAGACAGCTTAGGTCATCTTCCTCCCTTCTTGCCAATGTACCCAGGATAAAAAGAACTAGATGTGGTGGCCGTTCGTTCTCGTACAACGCGGCCAAACTATGGAATGCTCTCCCCCCGCATCTGCGATCAGAGTCTAATATACTCTCATTCCGTAAGCTCCTTAAGACTTTTCTGTTTCAATAAACCCGGACAGCCCTAAGTGTCTTTCATGCCCGTATAGTCTGCAGCGCTAGGACGCCTAAGGGTAGCTATCGCGCTCAACAAATTGTCATTCATTCATTCACTGAAGCCAACAAATGGTAAAAGGAGGGCTCCAAACCCTCTGTTATAAGCAATAGTCTTGCAAGCAAGAGCGCATTCAGCGCATGTGCTGTCGCAGGCTCGACCTAAAAATGGCATGAAAAAGTAACATCAATCCAGGAATTTAAAAAAGATACAAATATTTCAGATTTAAACTTGGATGAATGAGAGGGTTTGGTTAAACGTTTCATTCAAGCAAAATTCACAAAGTTCTCACAGTTTGGCTGTCTGATCACACTGAGTTGGATTCCAGGCCAGGTTTTGCGGATCGCGGACTGCGGACTGCGGATTGCCAGGAGCTCAGTGTGCGAGTGCGAGTTTGAGCGCCGGGAGGACGCTGCACCCCGCCGCACCCCTACCTCTGCTTCGCCCAAGCTCTACCCCGCTGGGAGCTGGGAGCTGTCGGGCACCGCTTGGTCTTTGTCGGGCTTTCCTGCGGCCTCCTGCGGCCTCCTGTGGCTCCCGCGGTGACCGTGATCCTTGCGGTTGGCGGCGGGGAGTGCAGCGGGGCACACTGGAGCACACTGGAGTGAGTGTGAGTAGCCGCAGGAGCAGAGCAAGCAGAGATCAAGCGGAGGTCGGGACAGGCGAGATCAGCGACAGACACTGGCAGTTGGAGGTATAGGGGCTGGAGACACAGGGATATAGGGGTTGAAGCAGGGGTCGGAGCAGCACCAGCGGCACCAGCGGCATCAGTGCGTTGGCTGGGGGTGAAGTCGGGTGGAGCAGGCTGGATCGGCAGCTGGCAGCCGTGCAATTCCCTGCTCCCCGCTGCTCCCCGCTCCCCCTCCCCCCTTTCTCCTCCGTTTCAACGGTCTCGCCCCCCCCTGGCCATCAAAGCATTGCCGCTTTATCTTCCACTCTCTTCCGCTTCCGCTACCGAGCACCTGCTTCCTCGTGGTCTGAGGGGGTGTTAGACCTGGCACCATTGGCGTGGGTCTCCCTTCCATTTTTTTGCTGTTGCCTCTTATGTTTTTGCTGGTTTTTGCTGGTTTTAGATGCTTTTGGGCACTGTGCCACTGCTGTTCAGTGCCACAGTGCAAGTGCTCCCTATGGTAAATTGATGTATGGATTAGTGACTCCATGATTGGCTGGTTTGGTTTACTTGTCAGACCCTAGTACAGGACACTGCGTGTGCCCAGGGCTTGTAAATCAAATGCTGCTGGTGGGCTTGCAGCACTGGTTGTGCCACCCACCGGAGCAGCTTGTAAAGTGTGTCTCAGGCCTGCCATTGCAGAGCCTGTGTGCAGTCTGGTACTGCCATGTTGACTGGGCAAGTGTACCCACTTGCCAGTCCCTAAACCTTCCCTTTTATACATATTAGGGCAGGGTGCGTTGTAGGTAAAAGGTAGGACATGCCCTGGTGTGTGTGGCATGTCCTAATAGTGAATTACAGCCATTTTCGTTTTTCACTATTGCAAGGCTACCTGTTCCCCATAGGCCAGAATGGGCAGTTAGATTATAACATCTTATAATCCTAACTGACTCAGGGAACTAGGTAGAAATTCGAGTTTAGTATGCCTGAACTCAGAATGATAAAATACATCTTTTAGTGAAGTTGGTTTTAACATTCTGTGTTTGAAAATACCACTTTTAGAAAGTAGGTATTTTCTTGCCTAACTATCCAAGCCTGCCTCTGCTAGGTTGTGTATTCCTTGTCTGGAGTTTGAGTGACAGGGGCTGGGGGCTTCCAGGAGACAGGGTGAGTCAGCACAGGGCTGAATAGAGAGATCTGCATGCAGATAGGAGGGAGGAGTTGCACCTGGGACCTGAATAGGGCTGTGCCTTTCCTCCACAATGCTGGCTCCACCTCCTGTGCTGTGTCTGATGTCCCTGGCCTACACTGTGAAAGGAAAGAAGGAGTCTTGTCAACAAAGTGCTCCAGGACTGACCAGAACTGGTTTTGGACTAGGCAAAGGCCTCTCTGCCTTCAGAGAACAAAGAGAAAAGGTGTATAAAAGGGGACCCAGACCCCTAGGAAATTAGATCACTTCTGGGAATCAAGACGAACCTTTGCTGAGGAGAAGAACCAGGAAGCTGAAGGAGGAGACTACCCCTGTGCTGTGTGTTTGGGGGTTGGCCTGCAGTGGTTGCTTCATTGCCAAAGAAAGGAGAAAAGGACTGAGTGTGCTTTCTATCAACTTGAAGAAGAATCTCCAAGGGCTTGAACTAGAGCTTGCCTCCTGCCTGAAGTCTCAGGGATACAAGACTTCACCAACCAGCTCCCCCTGAATTCCCTTGCTGGGAATTGAAGTGCCTGCTGTTGTGCTGGGCCTTCTGAGAGACTGCGTGTCGCTGGGAGCTGGAAGCGCGACGCAACAACGAGAAGCGTGTCGCCGCCGCAGCCGCTGTCATCGCATCGCCGAGGAAGCGAGACGTCGCTGCCGCTGTCATCATCGCATCACCGAAGCGTGGCGCATCGCCGGAGAAGCGGGACGCTGCCACAGAGGACATCGTCGCATCTCCGGAGAAGCTCGTCGCAGGGCCTGTCGCGGCTCCAAAGATCATCGAGTCGCCGCACGGCCGTCGGGCGTGCACGCATCACACCAACGTTATCGCATCGCAGCCAAGACGCCATTTTGTCGCATCGCACCGGAGAAGAGTATCGCATCGAGGTGCCATCTTGTCGCATCGCACCGGAGAGCAGTAAGAAACCGACGCATCACCTCCCCACACAGTAAGGAAGCGAGCATCAACTCCCCTGCGCAGTAGTAAGGAACCGACGCATCCACTCCCCTGAGTGTAAGGAACCGACGCATCATCTTCCCTGCGACCCTTTTGTTTTCTTTGCGTTACGCATTCAAGGTACATTGAGAGTAAAGTGTTGCATCTACAACTTGAGAGAACTGAGCTATTTTATAACATTCTAAAGTCTATTTTTGAGTACAGTATTGTGGATTTTTGTCGTTTGGTCTTGTGTTAAGTCTATATAAAAATACTATTTTTATAAATACAACCTGTGTGGTGTCCATCTGTAGTGTTGTCACTGTATTACTGTATGTGTTCACAAATGCTTTACACACTGCCTCTGAGATAAGCCTGCCTGCTCGTGCCAAGCTACCAAGGGGGTGAGCAGGGGTTATTTTAGGAGTGTAGCCCCTTACCCTGACTAGACGCAAGGGTCCCTATTTGTCACAGGTACCTACCTATGCCAACTAGAGACCCCCAAATCTAACAGGGGGGATTAAAGTGCACCCCCGGTCATCAGATCTAACCAGACTAGACCACAGGTACCGGAGCGCAGTGTGCTGACCGGTTAGCGGAGCCCGGAGCTCCGTTAAAGCAGCACCAGTACCAGCACCAGACATTTCCACCTTGGGGCTTGGGGCGTTTCTTTAGCGCTCTTAGTGCCTCCACTTCACCGCCTTGCTTGGGCCATTAGGCCTGCTACGGTGGTGGCAGCAATGGTGGCACTAACAAAGAAAGCACTAAAACAGCAACAGTTAAAAGAGTAAAGACAGTAAAACAGCAAAGACAGCTGGACAGAGCTCCGGCCCACGGCTCCTCTCTGTGGCAGCCCCTATAGCAAGTGCGGGGATACAAGGAAAGAAGTAGAAAGGAAGGAGGCAAGGGGGCAAGGAGCGAGCGCTACCACCATTAGCAGGTGGCAGCAGAGTGCGTGCCCGTCGGTCCCATAGAAGCAGCCTAACTAGGTTGGGCATAGCTTGCGGGGCCCGACTGTGAGCCCTGCTCGCGTTACCCCCCCCCCCACCTTTCCTTTCTCTGTGACTGTACAACACATCAGCAGAACAGGCCTTCGCTGCCACTGAAGCCATTCTAGCCAACAGCCCTCAGGAGGTCAGGGTGCCAGAAGTACAAAGCATATAAGGCCATCTCAAGGATACCAAAAGCAATAAAAAAAAAACATCAAGGAGATCTCAGGAGACCTAAAGAGACTTAAGGAGTACAAGAGAAATGAGATCAGGGAAAGAGAGGCGGTCATTTACATCTATACTCAGCAAGAGGAAAAGGAAGAGCAAAGGCCTCGGCGAGATCTCCAGTAACGAGAAGCAGGCTATGGAGGAGAAGGCATCACATTGCAGTCTGGTGGCACTGGACGACAATCAAACGCAGAACCGTGCAATGTGTAGTGGCGGCTTTCAGCCCAAAATCTACTCAAAATTCTCATTCCTAAAGGACGCAGGGGCAGTGCTATCTCTCAAAAATGAAAGCTTGAGTGATCTTCCTTCTCCCCTCTGCCCAGAGTCAGCACCTTACCCAAAACAACAGCATACAGTAAAAAGAGAAGATGAAGAGGGCAAGGGTGAGGGTAAGAAAGGAGAAAGGGCTGCCCCGAGCCTGGAGGGCACCCAAGAAGAAGAAGGGCCAGATTTAAATCCACTAAGGGCAGCCTCACTCAACAAAGCCCCCTGGACTCCCATAAAAACCATCGAGAGAGGAACACTGGTCTATTTAAACCAAGCTGCGCCAAGAGTCTCTGGCGCGCCATCTGAATCAAGAACAGGCCAACCACTTGAACCCTTAGTCACAGTAGCGATAGGAAGAGAGGATTTAAACTCCAAGTATTCACAAAACCTCAAGGAGGGGCAAACTATTATTCCTACGGTAGTTTCCTCTTCAATTTTAACTACGGAGGTCAATAATGCTGCACAAGAGACCACAATACAGCGCACTGTGATACGAGAGGAACAATTATCTATAGTCGACGAGCATCCTACCTCACAAGGGGTACAGGGAACCGCAGACCAAACCTCCCCTACACTGGAGCCTGATTTGGTTGCCCTGTGGTTTTCAAGTATCCCCGGAGGAATGGGGGAAGGACGAGATGAGGCAAAAAAAGGAACACAGCGCTGCAGGCCAGAAGCTAAAAGCAACACTACAATGGCATCCTCAGGCATTGCGTGTAACAAATCGCCCGAAAATCGAACAGGAACCATCTTGACCCATGACTGGGGGGAATCAGATGTGCCACACTCTGAGCCCGATAGCAGCAGGCCCGACATGTGCCCAGAACAGAAGCAGTATGATTCACTAATCACCTCTTGCACAAGGCACCCAGAGTCTCAAAGTGGGCACCGAATCCGACCCAAGGAATCGGATGGCCTAGAGACAGGCAGGCTGTGGTCGTCCCTACTGGATACTATGCAGCTGTCCATCAAGGCAATGCAATTTCATGCAGACAAAATGGATATACAACTAACTATTCTTAATTCAGTTGCTAATCATGTTGCTAATATTGACCACAGACTTACAAACATGGCTGAAATGATACACAGGGTGCAGGATGGAACACATTTAACGCAAGCACACTGTACCTGCTACACCATAGTGGACAAACTGTCCACACTGCCTGCAGCAATGGGGGATCTGGTGAGCGACATCAAGAATCTAATGAACACCGCCAGGACAAACCCCCAAGAAACCAACAAAAAACACGATATGGAGGCAATTGACAGTAGAGCATTAGCCCCTGAGGAGAAGGGTAGGGATAAACCCCCCTCAAAGGCCCACACCAAGGAGGATAGATCTAATATCCGCTCAAGTCCTCGCTGGCTTAATACATCAGACGCCGCAGAGGGCCAGCAAATAGAGCCATCTTGGGCGGAAAGGTTAACCAGGGAGGGGAACAAAGTAGCGGAAGCGAGTAGCAACAAAGAGGAAAGTGAACGCATGCAGGAGCCAGAAGGGGAACCACTGATAGCACAAGCATCCAAGGCGTGGAAAATGGGCAAGGCAAGGAGCAGCGGACCCAAAATCGCAAGAAAAAGAGGAAAGGGAGAAACAGGAAGAAGAACATAACGGACTACTTCCCTCTTAACAGACCAGATTTTGGAATAGCAAGCTTGGTCAACACGGTTACTTCTGAACCCTGCTCGCTAAAGACAGAAAGCAAAGCAGGCCTTCCAACCACGAAGACCTCCCAGGCGACGTCCCCCGAGCTATCTAGGGTGACGCTCGAACTAGAGGTGAAAGCTCCCGCAGTAGAACGACCCAAGCAAAATTGCTTCACGGGATGCAAAAGTACATCGATCGGCAGAAAAAGTAACCTGGCCTGCACAACTAACAGTACTGCACATACGCACGCCGGTCACAAGCAGACCTCCGAGGCATCGCAGGAAACCCCAGAACTAGAGGTGGTAGCTCTCGGAGTAGAACAGTCCACGCAAAACCGCTCCGCGGGTAGAGAATGTACGCCGACTGACAGTAACGGCAACCTGACCGGCATAACTAACAACACACCAGCACACCCGCCTGCCAGACAAAAGCATGCAGCGGGGGGGACAGCCAGTGGTACCGATCGCCCCCCACCAACAGGCCAGTTAAACTAGACCAAGCATCTCTCTATTAACACCACGAACCAGAAGAGCCGAGCAATATTATTCATCCCTGAATTTAAATCGAGAGGCCAGGGGGACACCCTCAATTGAGGGAACATCTTGCGTCTGATTCAATCAATCAGGAGCTTGGCAGACATCAACTCAGCTGATCTTGAAGGAATTGAGTTCAAAACCAATGAAGAGCTGTCAAGAAGAGAGATGACCAAGGCAACTTGGGCTTCAGAGGAAACGGCAAGGAGGATCCTCGCAGAGGGTGCCCAATTAAAAGCCTGGGGAATCAAAATACTTTTATACCAACAACCGGGCTATCCTGATCCTCTTATCCCTAACAGACCAGCTGACTCAGACTATCCACACTCCAGGACCGTCCAATCAGTCCTCAAAGGGGCGCGGAGCACGGATGCGCATCCATCGGGAGGGAAAAGACAGGATGACGAACCCCCACAGGACGACTGGACTTGGCTAGCTAGAACAATAAACTCACAAGGAGAGGGCACTTGACTTAGTACCACCAAAGCCCTCGAGGGAGGCCCGAACCTTCGCATATGCTCATGGAACGTAAACGGTCTGGGAAACAAGGCATCGGACATAGAATTTCTCTCCTATATCCAAGGCTTTGACTTAATTCTGATGCAGGAGACGTGGCTGGAAGAACCTCAGCACTTACTTGGCTACAAAACCCATCATCTCCCAGCAACTAAGGGAGCCAAATTTGGCCACCTAAGGGGTGGCCTTTCTATCTACTCCTCAATTAGCACCATAAGGGGGACAAGAGAAGTTGACTCCATTCAATCCCCAACAAATGGGCTTCAAATTCTTGCACTGGACATAGAGGAGAGCAATGCTAAACAACAAATTATTGTACTAAACGTTTACATTCACCCACAAGATAAAGCCAGAGGAGTTAAAATGGTGGGTATGGAAATAACAAAGTTACTCTCGGAAGAGTCAACAACCAACCTTGTACTGGCTGGGGATTTCAACATGCATTTAATAGGACCACAATCGAGGGATACCGAGCTGGAGGAACAACTTACGGCAGGGAAGATCCCCATCCAGGTACAGGGCAAAAAGATAAAGCTGACAGCCCTGTCTAGGAACTTCATACAGGACATGGAGCACTTAAGCCTTGTGGTACTAAATGGTTGCTTCATGGGAGACCAACCGCCAGTGGCAACTTTTCACAAAGCCATGGCAAGCTCTACAATAGATTACACGCTGGTTACTCTACAATTGTTTAGCAGGATTTCTAGTTTCAGGATTGGAACAAAAGAGCATAGCGACCACCAGCCCCAGGAAATTTCGTTGTGTATAAAGGAGAGGCCCTTGATCTTCCCAGTGGAGGATCCTGCAACTATTTATACTGTGAATCTCAGAAGGCTCAACTGCAAAACCAGCCAACCTGATAAACTGCAAACCATAGCCAAGTCAATCTGGGAAAATCAAGCAGAGGCACATAGTAATGCGAAAGCCCGCTGGGAAACATTGACAAAACAACTAGGGGAACAATTTGCCAAAAGATCAGGGCGCCTGGTACCAGACAGACGATCGCCCAATACACAGATCTCAATCTGGAAACCAACTCAACCATTTACCAATTTCGTGTATACCAAATCTGAGGGCCCTCAATAAAGAAATAAATAAAACTTTACGAAAGCTAAGACAAGGGGGAAACGAAACTACTCTACAAAAAACCCTTGCGCAATTAAAAGCAACAAAGAAGAAAATGATCTGGTAAGCAAAAAGGGCAGCAGAAGATACTTTGTGGGCTAAGCTCCTGTTTGACGCAAAGACAAATCAAAGTGCAAAATTCTGGCGAACAATAAATAACTTAGGTAATACCCACGTGCAGGGTATCAATTCCCACCTAACAGAGGAAATTTGGGCAGGCCATCTCCAGGAACACTTTAACCCAAAAGGGGAAATCCCCGTTACAGCACAATTAGGGTCAGGACAACCTGACAAGCTGAGCCCCCATGGAAACATCAGCAGGAGGTCAACAAGAGAACTGCATTTCACGATTCTGCAGATTAAAAACCGAGTAGCCAAAGGTAGGCTAGAGGGGGCACCTGGCCCCAACGGTATCCCCCCAATATTGTTTAGAACTGATCCGAACTACTGGGCGGCTGCATTACTACCATAGAATAATTCCATAGAAGAAGGGGCTGGTATCCCAGACTCCTGGAAAGGCTCCATAATATCTCCAATCTACAAAAAGGGAGATAAGAATAAACCTACCAGCTACAGACTTGTAGCCCTAATTGATGTCGAGGCAAAATACTATGCCGGTCTCCTTCTGGATGAATTAACAGCATGGGCAAAAGAAAAATCCCTCATCCCCATCAATCAGACAGGCTTTTCCAAAGGCACAGGGACCATCACAAATCTACTTGCCCTGACGCTACTGATGGACGGCGCCAAAGCAGCAAATCTCCCCCTATTTTTCTGCTTTATCGATTATTCAGCTGCTTTCAACAGTATAAACAGGCACAAACTGTGGGCTAAACTAGCGAAGATGGAAATCGCAGCAGCACTATTAAAGCAGATAATCCACCTACACACTAACACTTGGGTTCAAGTAAAACTAGGAACCGGTGAATATTTGTCAAGGAGAATACCAACAGCAAGTGGATTGAAGCAGGGGTGTGTGCTGGCCCCCACACTTTTTAACCTGTTTATGGCAGACCTTTCTACAGAATTAAACAACAGTACCTCTCATGCACCGGGGCTGGGTGGGCTGTCACTCTCTAATTTACTGTATGCTGACGATGTCGTCCTAATTAGCCGAACCCCAATCGGGCTTCAGCACTTGCTAAACACAACTGCCAATCATGCAGCAACTAACGGTTTAACCATCAACCTAGATAAGTCAAAGATCATACGGTTCAACACGAAAAAGAACACAACCGGGTTTCACTGGAACTTGGCAGGTGCACCCATGGAAGTCGTGTCAGAATATAAGTACCTAGGGGTGATACTTGACGAGAAAGGTACTTTCAAGCCACAAAAAGAAGCCATAAAACGGAGAGGAAACTCCATAGCGGTAGCTCTAAAATCTCTGAAGCTTAAAACTGCCGGGCCAAGCTTTTACCCCTTACTACAAGTACTACAAGCAAAGTTAATTCCAGCTATCACATACGGGAGCGAGTGTCTCAGGGGAAAAGATGAAGAGACTTTGGAACAAACTGTGCTAAGATCAGCAAGAATAATCTTTAGCCTACCAAATTATGTCTCTCCCGCGCAAATCAGGCTGGAGCTTGGCCTATAGTCACAAAAAATAGCTCGAAACGCTGCTTATGTGAAATGCTGGTTTAGGATCAAAAACTCCGATAAGTGCTCTCTGAATTTTCACCTATGGAAAGAGGTAAACTCAAGTAGAGCCTGCACCCCAAGAGATTACCTGACCGCATCCATAAACCGCCTAGGCCTAAAGGAGCTCTGGGCAACCATGGGAACGCAGAACAGCTTCAAGTCTTTGGTAAATAAGACAGTAAAAAAGCTTTCAGTACTCGAAGACAAAGAAGCGCTCAGGAGAAGGTCTCACGGTTGGTGCGTGCTGCAGAGCTATACAACACCTGGCCCGCAAAACTACCTGCGCGCTGGCTTCAGCAGGAGGATAAAAGAGAAATACCTCTGGTTTCGACTGGGGATTCTTCCGGTCCTCCCGCACCTTCCACCATGGAAGCGAACCGCAGAAACAACTCAGTGCCGCCTCTGCTGGAAAGCAGAAGAGTGCATCATGCATCTATTATGCATATGCCACGGTCTGGACCTAGAACGACGCCTGTTTCTGAAATCTATCTTTAACACCAAGAGGATAAGAACCTGCAGGCAAGCAGTGAAGGCTTGCTTTGGTGGAGGAGACATACAGCTGGCATGCTGGTTTGTACAATTCATGGGGGCAGTAGAGGAGAAAATGAAGAGATCTGGTGCACCATAAAATAGCTCTAATTGAGGGCTCCCCATTCCCGGACTCGAGATTGGCCTTTTTTACACCGGGGAAACCCCTGATACAAAAAAGCTTTCCTTCATCGCCTTGAAAACTATTGGGCTTTGGAAAGGCCAAGGATCAGTAGTATCTATATCATAAAAAGTGATACAATCCTGATAAATGTAACTATTAATTCTGTGACTTTTAAATATAAATGCAATTCTTAAGCTCTTTTAATTTATGTTTTAAATCATATGTTTCGGACTAAGGATTGACCAAAGCTCATTTGATGAAATAGACACTCTGTCGGAGGAAGGCACAACCCAACTGAAAAGGAAACACTGGGCTAGGCCAAATTCTCCCATAGCTCCCCCCCTTTTTACTGTTTCATAAATGATGAAATTGTAGTGCTTTTCTTTATGAACTTTTGACTTGAGTAATTTCCTTTTTGTAAAGGTTTTTATTAACTTGTACAATAATTTTTTTTTTTTACAAAGTTCTCACAAACCAGGAACGTACCCACTGGTGCAGCGCCTAATAATTCCTGCTTATAGGAAGAAGACCGTTTGTGGCACTACTTTCTCCATTCAAGTCGCAGTCGCAAAATAAATTCCCTTTCAAGATCAGAGCCACTGAGAACCACTCAATAGGGAGGTTAAGACTCAGTTTTTGCCAACATGATCCAGCAGAGAATCCACATGAGCTCAATTGCTCGCTATGGACAGATATCCCTCCAGGACACTCTAAGATCAAGGAAGAGCTAAATCAGCAGACTCACTTTAAAAACAAACCTACCTTCATGGAGAACACATCCTCCTAGAACATACCAACCCATGCATCTGTCTCGAACTAACACATAACGGAATGATCAATGCAACCCCGGGGATGGTCCACCCCTCAAAATCTGACAAACCTATGCGACCTGCAATCCAGACATACCACATAACCCAATACCTCACATTAAAGGGGAAAGTACAACGTCAAACAATTTAAATACTGTTCAGTATTTATGTAAAAACAGAACCAAAGGTGCCATAACATTTATCACCTGCCCACAGTCTTTCTTTCTGTTCCTTATACATCCCCAGATTGCATTCATGGAGCAGGGCTAACCCACCAACCAACAGATTTACAACAATAACTAATAACCACTGGGCTAACCATTAACTTTTGGTGACAGAGTAGCGTGCTATCTGCCATACGGCGCTTCAACACTCTGTCGGGTCTAGTAAGTGGTATGTAAATGTAACTATATTACTTATTGAGAAATTGATATGTGGGCGCCCCCCAGTGAGATTATTATTTATTTATCACAACTATAGAACCATTTATCTGCCAGAGTACGATATGGGTCTAATGGTGAGTGTACCTCCCGCTTTAGAGTCACATGGGGGATTAGGCAAGGATGTGTCCTTGCCACACTATTGTTCTCCCTTTCCATTAATGGAGTCGACCAATTTCTACAAAAGATGAATGTCGATGCCCCCAAAGTTGGCAAACGCATAACCCCTGTATTATTGTATGCGGACGATGCAGTTTTGATATCTAGAACCGCAAATGGGCTCCAATGTCTGATTGAAAACTTCGCCCACTATATAGAAGAAAGGGACCTAAAACTTCATCTTAATAAAACTTTCACAATGGTATGCGGGAACGGGAAACCTAAAACCAGAACACGCCATGTGAAGGGGGCACCGATAGCTGAAATACGCACCTTCTTGTATCTTGGCATTTTATTTACATCTAATGGCCACTGGGGGCCACAGATCAAACTATGTGAATCCAAATTTTTATGATCAATTTTTAGATGCTCTGCCAAGATAGGAAATAAACCAGTAAGAGAGATATTGATCCTTTACAAGAGTAAATGCATCACGGGGTCCCGCTATGGCGCTGCCTTATGGGGAACGGTCAACTGTGCCCCACTTCAGACCCAGGAGAATATATTTTTAAGGAGAATACTGGAAGTCCCTAATTCTACTTCCTCTTATATAGTACAGAAGGAGCTTGCAGTTCCCCATATCGATGAGTATATATTAGCATAGCCCCATTAACTGCCTGGCATGGGATGGGATTTGGAGCAAAAGTGGAACTGGATTCACTCAGGATATTATAACCGATTGCCTGGGCCTTGAATACAGTAATAAAATCCCATGACTGGCATTTATTAATAAACTCCTAAAAGAGATTGATAAGAATTTTGATATCAAGGATCCTGCACAAATTTTATACTGAGTAAAAAGGAATTGAGAATGGGGCTTATAGGAGCTAGGGAATTTTCGAGGGAAACTAGTGAGAGTCTAAAATCGGCAATCAAGGAATATAGTGAGGGATTACGAGAGACAGATATACAACAATATCTGTTTTGGGTACTAAATCTGCAACATATATTTTATTTTACAAGATTAAGATTGGATACCTTCCACTTTTTAAGAGCTTTTCCTGACATGTGGAGAGGTGTGGTGCAGCGGCCAGGGCAGCTGAATTCGGAGCACGGGGTTCACGGTTCGATCCCCGGCTCCGGCGGCAGCTCAGCTCAGCACCATGTGACTCTGGGCAATAGCTCACTTAATTTCCACTACGGCCCCCAGCGCCTTGCACTATATAAAAACGGACTTACATGGGCAAATGGAAACAAAAACTACCATGTTGCCCCTGTGTTGGAAAGTCAAAACAGTCAACTTTACACTTTATTCTCTTTTGTAATTTTTATAAGGACATAAGGAACAGTATTTAATGCCCCTTTTTTCATAGTGGAAAATGATATTTTTATAAAACAGCTTTCAATTTCATTTGCAGCCTGGAAAATGAGAGCGTATGTTACGCTGTGGTTTCATATGTACAAGTAGCAATTAAAAGAAGGAAGGCAAATTCACATATTGAGGCCTTACAATATGAAACTATATAAGACATATATCTAGACATATATCTATAGGATGATCATAATATTGTCACGCCCTATATTACCTCTGGATCTGTTTAAAAATATTATATGCTGCTACTCATATGCACTTTATTGCTCATTCCACCATGGTAACCATAGTACTATAAAGCTGCTATTTTCTATGCACTTATTGCTTAGTTTGTGGTAGAGAACTATCCCCTTATAAAGCTGTTTCTAATCTTTCGAACTTTGGAAAATGAGAGAATAAGACACGGTGTGGTCCCTCGTGTATAATCAGTGATTAAAAGAAGGAAGCCAAATCATATTTCGAGGCCTTACCACGTGAAACTAAAATATGTTATATATTTACAGGATGATTAGAATTTTGCTGCACCCTATCTTATTCTTGGATCGATTTAAAAACACTATATGCTGCTATCTATATGCATTTCTCTGCTCATTCTTATCGCAGTTTACTGAAACCGTTTAAAAAAAATCTTTTCGTATTACTTTTAATCTGTTGCCAATTTTGATTGTGATATCGAAAACTGCTGTGTTTGCTCGATATATATTTTTTAGATTGCTTTTATGGTTGTATTTTACCTGACTAAAGCTGAATTAAAATTGAAATTGGAATTGATATGTGACATTTCAAATTTTTTGCTTTCGTCACCTGTGTTTTCTGTGAACCTCATTGTGTTTTCTTACCCGAATAATTAGACATTAATAAGAATCTATTCTAACATCTTATCAAGTTTCAGTGTACCAATGTTCAAAAAATCAGAGTTCCACCATTTTTTTTAATGTCCACCAGAGAACCTCTTATTAAGCGGGTAAAGTTCAAGAAAGTTTTCACTCATTACAATAGAGTGTCTGCTGCTCATTAACAGATAAACGGTAAACTTATTTGTGAGTGCATGATCTGGGTGTCTGCCTGATCTACGAAATGCAGAAGATGAAAGTCAGAATAAGTTTGTGGTTTGCATAAAGAAATTAGACAAATACAATCTGCCCTCAATCAGTCCTGCTTTCGAGGGATATCATTATGGCAGGGATGGGGAGCGCTTCTTCATGCATTAAGGAGGTGGGCATCATCTTCAAACCTGGGCCAAGCACAGATGAGAGGATTAGAGGGCAGTTTATAATGAGATGCAGGAATGACAAACGAGAGGGCGCAGCCGGTGCTCAAAAATGAGCCACATTTGCATAACGTATTACTGCTGCTGAGCCGTTCCTTAGCATGTGTAGAACAGAGACTAAAGTGATGATAAAATGTGTGTGCAAGTAGTTTATATTATAAAAATGGAAAGAGAGTAAACAGAAGGCGTAACAAAAAAATTAAAGGGATTAGTTGTAGAAATTGCCACGTGGGGCGCATGGACAAGAGCAAACATGTCCAATAGTAAAAGCAGTTTGCAGGAACTGCAATTTGAAAGGGAACTTTGCTAAACCTTACAGAGGTGGAAGATATAATCTGAAGGTACAAGAAGAGATAGAAGAAACCTTGACTTAGTGACTAATGCGCCCACTTTAGGGCCTGTGTTTTACCTCATGGTCTCAGGTTCAAATCACAGCAGATACGTTCAGCCTTTCATCCTTCTGTGGTCGATAAAATGAGTACTTTTGAGTTGTGTAGCAACAAACATCTGTTATTCAGCGTCAAGCTACCCTTCTGGGTGAACGTGCGCTTTACAAATACACGTTATGTGTAAGAATATGCAGATATTGTTTAGCAGGTGTGTAGTAATCTTGGAATTCTAGACGTTTTTATGCTTTTGATGACCTGAAGATTAAAGAAGTGAAAGTTGAGGTGATGATGCGCTGGGTGTGCATTTGACCCTCAAATCTAATGAGGATTTTGAACAGAAATTTAAAAGCAAGATGGTTCTTAAAATATCTGATGTGAGACTGAAAGAATATTGTGGAAACCCTTTTGAACAAAGGATATTTCCACAGTAAGATAAGAGTGTGGGGTGAGGCACTTTTAGGGGAAGGTTTCTGTTCCTGTCAAAGGGGACAGTGTTCACGATTGGTTCAATCAGAAACACCTTGGTACTGTGTGGAATCCCAATGTTGTTCTGATAACAGATGAACAGTGTTGGTGGGAGCCTGAATACATTTGTTGACAAGACTGGCTGCTTAAAGGGTTATTTCTGCAAGAAATGTGAATATGAGTTTGAGACCAATAGTTAGTGAAGCATCCGCTGTTCTCATTCGTCTTAGAGTTGGAGTTCAGGGTGAGCCAGAGAAACTGTGTGAAAAAGGTGTCATTGAACCTGTGGAGGTGACGGGATTGTAGGCTTCAGTGGTGGCGCGCAAACCCAGCGTTGACGAGATAATGCAAGGATCTGAGAGAGTCCCATAGATGTGTGGTTGCGAATAGATATCCTCTTTCCAATACTGTTGGGATTGTTAGTGTGTTGGCAAAGGCATTTTACCTGCTGGATTTGACGTCAGCGTCCCACCAAATCTGTGTTCATGAGACCTCGAAAGAGTTAACAGACTTTGTGACATCAATTCAGTGTTATCCAGATCCATTATTTGCATTTTGGGTTGGTGTCACTGTCTCTTTATTTCATTTATGATTTGTTGTGGGGAGTTGAAGGGGTGCAATTTTCTCAAGACAATGTTTTGACTTTTGGTACTATAAAACTGAAGCATGATACATGGTGGAAAGGTTCTCTGCCTGTTTTGATGAAAACTAGTTTAACTTTTAAAGAAATAAATGAAGGCTCAACAAGGATGGATTAGTTTACATGGACATGTAAACAAAATGCTAAATATGGAGTCAAAATGGTAAAATGTTTCCAGGAAAGGCAGAACTTCACAGCGAATTTGTAAAATATTTTGCAAGCAAGAAAGAGGTTTTAAAGAGTTTACTCAAAAAGTAATTTAAATTTGTGTCGACAGTGGAGTGTGTAAAGGTATTTAAGAATCTTAAGTGAAAATTGACACATTCACTGCAGTGATGTGCAGCATCGCCATTAATGCTAGCGAGAAGGGGCCGTGTGCTGTATTGATGCAAAACGTCAATGGATCTGTAAATACAATCATGTTGCCAAACCAGGCACTTGCAGGATGGGAGAAAAACAACTCTCCCAATAATGGGAGGGCCTTGCTGTGTTCTGGGCAGTTACGTAGTTTAAGAATTGTATCTGGGGGGCAACATTTGCTAGGAATAAAGGTAGTGATCCTATTTCCTGAAGGATATGTGATTGGTTATTGGTTCATAGAATTGAATTTGTTTACATAAATTCTGGGTCTGGAAAATAAAACAACAGATTGTTTCGCAGGATTGTTGGGTTTCTGGTTGGTTATGGATGAATTGTTGGTGGACAAAGGTTTGTTATTTAGGAATGTTAGGTCAGAACTGCCAACATATGGTAGGGTCAGCACAATGTGTTCATCTGGGAGTCTGTAAGACCAAGAAGAGATTGAGAAGTGATTTTTGATGGCCTGGCAGGGATCTGATGGTGGGAAGGGAAGTCAGGAAATGCATGGATTGAAGTGACAAAGGGCATAAAATACCAATACCCCTGATGGCGCACAGATCCTTGCCCTCGGGGCATTGGTAAGCGATTTCTGTTGATATACTAGGACCTATACATCAGGAATTGATTCCCCGGTATTTACTGGTTAACATGGATTAATATGGACATGTGTTCTTAGTGGCTGGATTGAACACTGATTCTATATTTAGATTTATGGAACAGGTTTTTCCAAGAGAGGGTGATCCTAAGAGCATTTTTGACTGACAATAAGAGCTCAGTTTAGCAGCGTAACTGAGCAGAGACTCATCGCTGTACATATGCTCATCGTCAAGCAACGACTCACCTTCAGGCATTTCTGGGAAGAACATAAATGATGATGGGTGGAGAGTCATTGGCTTTGGATACTGTTTGAATGGATGCAATTCCAGAGAACAGAAGAGTCTATCATGATTGTGATTTTTTTTCAAGAGTACATATTTTGTTGTATATATTTTTTTCTTATATTTCTTTGTTATAGAAAGTGGTATGTGTGACATCTAGGATCATATTTAGTGGGGTGACTGGTGTTATTAAAAAAACACACACACACATATATATATATATACGTATATATGGTTGTGAAAGGACATTGGTCCGAGATCAAAGGAGCAGCAGTCCTCTCTCGTCTACAATGACTGTCTATCCAATGGGATTACATCTGCTGCTTTAAATTCCGTTATTCAAGCATTTCCTTGTTGGTAAGCAAGCTGGAAGAAGGCTCACGCCGAAAGGCGTCCTTGCGATTAAACAGATTGAATTTGACCCCGTAAGTGCATCGTGTTATTTTATATATATATGTCTCACCAAAGTTCCAAAGAACAAGGAGCACTCACGGGTTGACACAAATCCAATTTATTGGTCCCAAGTTTGCGGGCAGGCAGCCACGTTTCGACACCCATGTGTCTTTATCAATGCCACTTCAAGTGAGTTTGTTACCCTCGTTGGTTTTTATATCCAAAAGCCACTCTCATTGGTTGATTGTCCTGTAGTAGGTGTATTCCATACAAGTCCCACAATGCACTTCACTGGTTGAAGTACATCCTGATTTTAGTTGGTGCTTGTTTACACAAGGAACGATGCCACTCTATTTGTGTTCTTTTCCCCTCGCTCAGCCATTATTGCCACATCAGGAACAGGCACACATGCAGGCGTTCGTTTTGTAACTTGCGCTCTTTGTTTTTGTAAACGACGATTTGTATCGGCTTTTGTGTCGCTCTTTCTCGGCTCATGGCGGTTCTAGCTGCGTTCCTTAAATGATCCACCAAATGTCACTAGCTGGCAGCTGAACTCTTTTCAGAGCAGGTGCATCCATGTGTGGTAGTGACTGCACGCCATAATATTTCTCACCAAAGTTCCAAAGAACAAGGAGCACTCACGGGTTGACACAAATCCAATTTATTGGTCTCAAGTTTGCGGGCAGGCAGACGCGTTTCGACACCCATGTGTCTTTATCAATGCCACTTCAAGTGAGTTTGTTACCATCGTTGGTTTTTATATCCATCAGCCACTCTCATTGGTTGATTGTCCTGTAGTAGGTGAATTCCATACAAGTCCCACAATGCACTTCACTGGTTGAAGTACATCCTGATTTTAGTTGGTGCTTGTTCACACAGGGAACGATGCAACTCTATTTGTGTTTTTTTCCCCTCGCTCAGCCATTATTGTCACATCAGGAACAGGCACACATGCAGGCGTTCGTTAAGTAACTTCGGCTCTTCGTTTTTGTAAACAACGATTTGTATCGGCTTTTGTGTTGCTCCTTCTCGGCTCATGACGGTTCTAGCTGCGTTCCTTAAATGATCCACCAAATGTTACTAGCTGGCAGCTGAACTCTTTTCAGAGCGGGTGCATCCATGTGTGCTAGTGACTGCACGCCATTATATTTCTCACCAAAGTTCCAAAGAACAAGGAGCACTCACGGGTTGACACAAATCCAATTTATTGGTCCCAAGTTTGAGGGCAGGCAGACGCGTTTCGACACCCATGTGTCTTTATCAATGCCACTTCAAGTGAGTTTGTTACCATCGTTTTTTTTTTTTTTTTAAATAACTCTTTTTATTAAACAGAGAGAATCGACATTTCTGAATACAAAAAGGAGGAATAATGCAGTATTAATTTACAGTTGGTTCTGTTGACAATGGATCACACAGGTGTTACAAATAAGGTCGCGGATCATGGCGTTAAAGGTTCCTCCTGGAAGGGGGCAGCAGACGGAACGCATATGTTACCCCGATATTCATTCCATTTGTTCCAAATTGCGGACCCTTTTTTAGGGCACCCACGTGCAATATACACTGTCTTCTCTCTAACCATGCACCAGTCCATGTCCGCCTTCCAAAGTTCTATTTTAGGCGACACTCCCGAACCCCACAACTGGGCGATATTCCTTTTAGCCAGCATCAAACCCAATGTGACCTATATTTTATCCTTAGTATTTAAGTCAGTGGGTTCTCAGACGTTCAATAGACATCGTTTGGCTTCAGATCTGAGGCTTACCCCGAGGACCTCCTTCATACACTCGTGTATCCCTTTCCAATAATTCTGGATGTGTCCACATTCCCATATTATGTGCATAAATGTACCTTCTTGGCCGCACTTCCTCCTACACATCCCTTCATTTACTCTTCCCATGCTGACAAGTCGGGCCCCAGATACATACACTCTATGAAGAATCTTTAGCTGGACCAGACGCAGCCTGGAGGAGATCGCAACCTCTAGTGGGGAGGACACTGCCTCCTGCCACTCCTCATCGTCAAGCTCCAGTCCATCTCTCTCCCACCGCTCCCTAATCAATCTAAGGGGATTGGACGTATTGTTTATCAACTTTTTGTATGTCAGGGAGATCGCTTTTGTGGGCATGTAACCGTCCAGTAACCTATCTTCCAGCGGTGAAGACTCTGGGGGAGAGGCACCCTTTGGCAGGCTCGACAGTAGCACATGCCGCACCTGTAGATAACAAAAGTACTCAGTGTCTGCTCGTTCATATTCTTGCTGTAAGGAGGCGAATGATATCACCTCCCCCTTCTTCCATAGGTCTCCAATCTTTGAGATCCCAATCAGATCCCATTTGTCAAACCCCTTCGAGGTCCTCAGGGTGCCCAGCTGTTCAGTGTCCCACAAAGGAGTAGCAAGTGTAAGCTTCTGGTCCCACCCCAGACTTCTGCTTGCTGCCTGCCAGACTAGCACTGAATGTTTAGTTGGTCCCGTTAGTGGGAACTTTTGAGTTCTGGAATATAGGGCTGCATTATAGTTGCCACCCGGCAGCAACCATTTGTCCATTCTATACCCGGGGTCATCCCCGCAACAATATGTGCAGTGGTTAATTGCAGCCAGGTGGGCGGCCCAATAGTATTTTTTGATATCTGGGAAACCAATCCCTCCATCATACCAGCACAGCCCTAGCTTTCGTAAGGCAATGCGGGGTCTGCCATCCCAAAGTAATTCTCTTTGGAGGCCCTCTATTTCTTTAAAATATCGTGCTGGGACCAGGTCTGGGTAATTCTGCAGAACATAGAGGAAACGTGGCAACAACACCATTTTAAAGAGCGCTGCTCTACCCAACAGGGAGAGAGGGAGTGTCTTCCAGTGCGCAACATCTCGCTTCGGTCTTTGCAGGGGGGTGGAGTAAGTTACGGTCATATTGGTTCCCATGGTCTGCCGATACAAAGATTCCCAAATACTGAAAGCCCTCTTTGGCCACCTGAATTGGACAGTTCTTTGGCGGGGTTGGAGGATCACCACTGAGGACATACATTAAGGACTTGGTTCAGCTAATCGTATAACCGGAGTATTTCCCGAAGTTCGTAAATATGTTGAGGACTCTGTGAAGCGAAGACTTAGGGGAAGCGAGATACAGGAGAATGTCATCCGCATATAGGGAGATGTGGTCCTCCCATGAGTCAGTCCACTTGAGACCACGGATTATTGGGTCTCTGCAGATCCAGGTCGCCAGTGGCTCAAGGGAGAGAGCGAACAATAAAGGTGACAACGGGCAGCCCTGACGAGTCCCACGTCCCAGAGTAAACACCTCCGACTTCTTGTTGTTGACTACCACCTGCGCCAAGGGCTCAGCATACAATAGCCTCACCCATCCAATGAACCCGGGTCCGAAACCCATCTTTGCCAAGACTGCGAACAGGTATGACCATTCAACAGTGTCAAATGCCATAGTGGCGTCCAATGAGACCACCACTGCAGCTTCCTGGATCATGCCAAGTCTACCCAGTACCCCGTGTAATCTCCTCAGGTTCAGTGCAGTGTTTCGGTTAGGCATAAAGCCCGATTCGTCAGGGTGTACCAGTTTAGTTATGACAGGAGCCAGGCGAATTGCGAGCAACTTGGCCAATATCTTGGGCTCTGCGTTTAACAGGGAGATGGGTCTGTAGGATGAGCACTTATCCCTAGGCTTACCTTCTTTATGTATTTTTACTAGGGTCGCTACTCTTTGGTCATAGGGAAGTTGTCCCACCTCCCGGCTCTCCTCAAACATGGCCCGGAGATGCGGGGCTATGGCATCAGGTTTGAGCTTGTACAACTCAATTGGTAGGCCGTTTGGGCCCAGTGCCTTACCGGACTGGAGATTCCTAGTCGCCTGCGCAATCTCGTCAGTTGTAAAAGTGCTATCTAGTGACTTCTTTTCCTCTGGAGACAGCGTGGGAAGCCGTATATCTGAAAGCATAGCATGTGAGTCTTCCTCCAGCAAGGTGGAGCTTGCTCGATATACCTGGCGGTAATGCTCGGCAAATTGGTTGGCAATTGCCTGTGGGTCTGTTATTCTCTCACCCAATACATCCGTAAGTTCAGGCACTAGTCTACTTGCCAATTCCTTTTTATCTAGCCAGGCGAGGAGCTTCCCGGCCTTGTCCCCCAAGTCATATAGCCTACCCTCTTTTTCTCTGCCTAGTATTTTGGCCATATCAGTGGCAATGGACTTGTACTCCTCTCTCCTGAGCTTTAGTTCATGAAGTCTGTCTGCCGTGATCTCCCCCTCACTTTCCTCCTCCAGCCGGAGGATGTCTGTTTCCACTCGGATCAGGTCTTTTACTTTCTCTTTACGTACTCCTGCAATAAGTGAGAGCACCTGTCCCCTCAGTACTGCTTTGAACGCTTCCCAGATGGTTTGATGTGAGCTCACTGTCCCTACATTTTCCAGGAAGTAGCTATCTTAGCCTGAAGAAGGGCCTTTTTGACCACCGGATTTCTAAGGTGCCAGGGATTTATCGGTGCGACTTTCCCTACCCTTTTTTCATTTAGGACTAATTCCATCCAGATAGGGAGTGGTCTGATATACCCCGCGCTAGATGTGTGATGTCTTGTACGCTACCTATCTGGGAGGCCGGCCCAAGGAGGTAGTCTATTTGGGAGAGACTATTATGCGCCCCCGAATGGAAGGTGTACTGAAAGCCTTGAGGGTGGAACGCCCTCCACACGTCTGCAAGGCCCAATACGTCTATGAAATCAGGGAGCCACCGATAGGAGGAGATGGTATCTCGTGGGGGATGGAGGTCGATGGTTCCCGATACTACTGAGTTAAAATCTCCACCCGCTATAAGGCGACCCTCTGGAAACAAAAGCATGATTCCCCCTAGATCCTTAAAAGTACGATTCTGTAAGCCCGACCATCGTTGGTTTTTATATCCATCAGCCTTTCTCATAGGTTGATTGTCCTGTAGTAGGTGTATTCCATACAAGTCCCACAATGCACTTCACTGGTTGAAGTACATCCTGATTTTAGCTGGTGCTTGTTTACACAGGGAACGATGCCACTCTATTTGTGTTCTTTTCCCCTCGCTCGGCCATTATTGCCACATCAGGAACAGGCACACATGCAGGCGTTCGTTTTGTAACTTGCGCTCTTCGTTTTTGTAAACGACGAATTGTATCGGCTTTCGTGTCGCTCCTTCTCGGCTCATGACGGTTCTAGCTGCATTCCTTAAATGATCCACCAAATGTCACTAGCTGGCAGCTGAACTCTTTTCAGAGTGGGTGCATCCATGCGTGCTAGTGACTGCATGCCATAATATTTCTCACCAAAGTTCCAAAGAACAAGGAGCACTCACGGGTTGACACAAATCCAATTTATTGGTCCCAAGTTTGCGGGCAGGCAGACGCGTTTTGACACCCATGTGTCTTTATCAATGCTACTTCAAGTGAGTTTGTTACCATCGTTGGTTTTTATATCCATCAGCCACTCTCATTGGTTGATTGTCCTGTAGTAGGTGTATTCCATACAAGTCCCACAATGCACTTCACTGGTTGAAGTACATCCTGATTTTAGTTGGTGCTTGTTTACACAAGGAACGATGCCACTCTATTTGTGTTCTTTTCCCCTCGCTCAGCCATTACTGCCACATCAGGAACAGGCACACATGCAGGCGTTCGTTTTGTAACTTGCGCTCTTTGTTTTTGTAAATGACGATTTGTATCGGCTTTCGTGTCGCTCCTTCTCGGCTCATGACGGTTCTCGCTGCGTTCCTTAAATGATCCACCAAATGTCACTAGCTGGCAGCTGAACTCTTTTCAGAGCGGATGCATCCATGTGTGCTAGTGACTGCATGCCTGAATATTTCTCATCAAAGTTCCAAAGAACAAGGAGCACTCATGGGTTGACACAAATCCAATTTATTGGTCCCAAGTTTGCGGGCAGGCAGACGCGTTTCGACACCCATGTGTCTTTATCAATGCCACTTCAAGTGAGTTTGTTACCATCGTTGGTTTTTATATCCATCAGCCATTCTCATTGGTTGATTATCCTGTAGTAGGTGTATTCCATACAAGTCCCACAATTCACTTCACTGGTTGAAGTACATCCTGATTTTAGTTGGTGCTTGTTTACACAGGGAACGATGCCACTCTATTTGTGTTCTTTCCCCCTCGCTCAGCCATTATTGCCACATCAGGAACAGGCACACATCCAGGCATTCGTTTTGTAACTTGCGCTCTTCGTTTTTGTAAACGACGATTTGTATCGGCTTTCGTGTCGCTCCTTCTCGGCTCATGACGGTTCTAGCTGCGTTCCTTAAATGATCCACCAAATGTCACTAGCTGGCAGCTGAGCTCCTTGTTCTTTGGAACTTTGGTTAGAAATATTATGGCATGCAGTCACTAGCACGCATGGATGCACCCACTCTGAAAAGAGTTCAGCTGCCAGCTAGTGACATTTGGTGGATCATTTAAAGAACGCAGCTAGAACCACACACACACACATATTACCTACTGCCGGTCGCCAGTAGGTAGTTATCGTTAGGACCTAGTTTCCATAGCAAAAGCGCTTTTTAACTTGCCTATATCTTTGGCGCCGGTTGACAAATCTTCACAAAATGTTCCCAAAAAAGTGCCCACCTGATTCTAGTTGTGCATGGAAAGTTTCAGGCTGATCCGTAAAAGCAGGGGCTGAGAAAAAGGGGGAGGGGGCAAAAAAAGTGTGTTTCCCATGTTAATTCCCATAGGGATTTTGAACACGACTACAGCCCTAACCGCTGGAAAGAATTATTCCCAATTTGGAAGAAAGGTAGCTCTTGGTCCTGAAAGCTCCCTTTTTGTTATTTGGTGTAAATCTGTTCAGTAATTTTAGAGTTATTAAAATAAACCCAAAAGTGTATATCTAGGGACGTGACCCCTCCGCGAATACTTCCGATCTCATGTAGAGATCTGATTGGCTGTCAACACTTCAACCAGGAAGTGTTGGCAGCCATCTTGGGACTCAGACTCAGCTGAGTACCAAAAAAAGGTTAAAAAATAAAGAAAAGGGGGCAGGGTAGGACTTCTCTGACCCCCTAGTCTTCGTGCTGAGGTCCCCCAGGGAGACCGCCAGGGCAAAAGAGCATTTTTTTTAAATAAAAATGACACGAAATCATGACGGAGTTGCGAATTTGTGGCAAATTCTTTTTTTAAAGTGCATTCTCCTGCTCTTGTTTACAGTATAGCCCCCGGGTGGCCAGGTCCAGTGGGCATGTGACATTTTTTTTTTAAAAGGAGGGGGGCGCTCAGGTCCCTCTTCCTAAGGCTCTATTGAGCCTGGGGACCACCACCTCCCCGGGGCTTTATAACTAAAATGGAGGGGCCACGAGGACCCCCTTCCAGGGGACCACCACCTCCCCAGGGATTTATTTTTTAAATGGAGGGGGGCCATGCGGACCCCCCTCCTAGGGCTATTTGAAGCCCTGTGGACCACCACCTCTCCAGGGCAAAAGTAAAAACATTAAAAGGTGGGCCGCATGGACACCCCGGGCCCCGGGGACCACCACCTCCACAGGGCCAACCAATATATAAAAGTGGGAAGGGGGCCCCCCTCCTGGGCCATGTATGGCCCCAGGGACCTCCACCTCCCTGGGGCTGGCACGTGAAATGTAAAGGAGGGGGCCCCCCTCCTGTAGCCATTAATGGCACTAGGGACCATCACTCCCCAGGGTCGACTCCCTATGTTCCTGGGTGTGAACCCACGGGCCATAGCGGTTTGCTCTCTCTTGGCGGAAGCTTTCACAGCTCTTGTTAAGTGAAAGCAAACTATAACTCTGCTCTCAGCAAGCGGGAGCTGTCAAACCGCTCCCGCTTGCTGGAAATGTAGTTTTCATCTGTTTCCTGCCTGCTATCATGTGGGCAGGGAAACAGATGAACAATTGCTCCCACGCGCAGGGAGCTGCATATTTAGCAGCTCCCTATGTGTGGAGCAATGCCGGCTCCTGCTGGAGGTGGAGAGCGAGTGGGGACTGCAGGGGCATTCAGGCTCCCTCACGGTCCACATTGTAGTACACTGGGTGCCCTGGGTGAGCACCAGGGCACCCAGCAGCAAGAGGCCGGGCCCCAGGATGGGGTACCAAGGGACGAAATAAGCCCGGTGGGGGCAGCATAGCCCCCATCCCCCATTACAGTTTGGTGGCCTGTTCTGGCCCTGATGCTTAGAAATTAAACCTCAATGAGGTGCACTTATAAATATAAACATAGCAGGTGTCCCAGTTGAAGCAAACACAACAAGATGATGGATGGAGTGCTGAGATTTTTCAACCAATAAACCCAGTCAAGAGATCTGGGTTTAATCCATCATTCTTTTGCTCACTATGCCACCCCAGTTTGGAACCAGCCCTATTAAAATCAGTCTTGACCCTGCTCCTCATGGGAACAGTCCAGCACGAACTGCCAGGCAAAGTTCTCCCTGGACCGGAAACAAGCATCCTGGGACCGGTTTCGTGGTATCAGCCCTCAACAGCCAGGCTAGCTTGAATCCAGTGGCATGGGGAGCAAGGGACCTACGTCCCAGTTGAAGCTCCACTTCTGCAAAGAGACAAATGATCCTAACTCCTGGGCTTGGTGAAGGCAATTTCACGGCAAAAGACTACCTGAAATGCTTCATCAAGGTGAATGCATCATTGATCTTTTGGAGTGCAATGTGTAATGACTGTGACGAGTAGGTTCTTTCTTTTTCTTACTTGGTGAAAGCAGAGTCCATAGTTCTCCCTTTAAATTACTATAAGTATTCAAATGTACAAATCATTTGGAAATTCTCCCATTTGGCCCCGCCCAATTTAATAGTATGAAAAGGTCTTCCTGCCTTTTGCCAGGATGATGCACAACTTAACAAGCGGCCCCCCCAGCGTGTTTCCCGCCGATTTTGGTGAGGCGTTCTTGATGCCGAGGAATATGAGGCTATCTCCACCAAACAAAGAAGCACTTACTTTATATTGTTAAGAAGAAAGACCCTTGTTTGGTGGAGATTTACCTGCTTGTAGTCTCGTTCTCTTCTCTATAGGAGGATTCATGTTATCACAGATTTCTGGATAAAGACGCACCAGGAACAATCACATTGCCAAAATGCACACAAGGTCACTGGTGAGATTTCCTCATGCTCCATTATGCAGCTGTAGTGTAATGAAATCAAATGAAAATAAGTTTTATAAAGCGCTCGAACGCCCGAGGGCGTCATGGCGCTGGTAGCACAGCAGATGGATAATTATGAGAACTAGTTTTGAAGCTATAAGTTAAAAAGCCAGGTCTTAAGATTCTTTCTAAAAACTAACAGGGAAGAACTGGTCTTTAAGTTGAGAAGTAGGGCATTCCGCCGTTCGGTTGTGCAGTACACAAACCCCCCCAACGCATTCTTCTCAACTTGGGCACTTTAAGGTTGGCTGTTGAGGATGATCGAAGAGGCCTAGCGGTAATATATCTCTTCAATTTATTTTTAAAATAGGCAGGGCCTTCTCCATGTAAGGCCTTTTAGGCGATGCACAGCGCCTTAAAGTCTATCCTCTTATCAACTGGCAGCCAGTGAAGTTCCACTAGAGCCTTAGCCACTGAGCTTTGTCTAGGTATTACCAGCAATAGGCGAGCTGCTGAGTTCTGCAGAATTTGTAGTTTGCTAAGAAGTCGTTTCTGTATATTGATATACAGACCATTACAATAATCTATTTTGGATAGAGTGAGGGCAGTTGCCACTAGTTTCTTCAACTCCAAAGGAATAAAAGTTAAGATCTTTCTCAGAATTTTTAAGATAAAAAAGGCGCTTGAAGTAATGGCATTCACCTGTTTGTCAAACGACAGATGGTTATCAAAAATCACTCCCAGATTTTTCACCTTAGTGACCGTGGTTGGAATGGATCCAAGCTCCTCTGGCCACCAATCCGGTGACCAAAACGAAGTATTATTTCACAGCAATAGCACCTCGGTTTTATTGGAATTCAACTTCAGACAGTTGCACGTCATCCGGTTGTTAACTTGTTGCATACAATTGCTGAAGGTGGCCGCTGACTCTTTATGGTTGCCAGCAACTGAGACAATAATTTGCGTGTTATCAGCATAGCAGACAACCAAAAAACCCAAATTTCTAATCAATGTGGCTAGTGGAGCCACATAGAGATTAAACACGGGCTCCCACACGGGAGAAAAAATGAATCTGAGCAGTAGCCATCCAAAGACACTGACTGCACTCTGGGAGAAAGGAGGCTAGTAATGATAGAGCTGACCTACGAATACCCAGGGATTCAACTCGGTCAATCAGAATCTTATGATTGACTGTGTCGAATGCCGCAGAAAGGTCAAGAAGGATAAGCGCTGCAGAGTTCCCCCCATCAAGCGATGCCCTTAATTCCTCTGTGGCAGTAATTAGAGCCAGCTTTGTACTGTGTTGGCAACGAAACCCAAAATGTGAATGATCCAGTAGATCATTTGATTCCAGGAATAAGGTAAGCTCTTTATTAATTGCCTTTTCTGTAATTTTGGCCGTAAAGGGGAGCCTGGAAATAGGGCGATAATTATTAGCAATGGAAGGGTCCAACTGGGGTTTCTTTAACAATGGGAGCACTGAAGCAACTTTCATAATTGATGGAAAGGAACCCCACATAAACATTTCATTAATAATTGGCGTTAAGACACCTACTATAGTTCCAGAAACCGGGTTTAGGGTATCTGGAGGAGAGGGATCCAATGGAGACCCCAAGCGGGTGTTAAGAATTGATTCGTGCACTTGTTCCGTCGATAGTAGTGAAAATGCTGAGAAAGATGGAAAAGTATCATTGGCAGCGCTGAGTGAGGGAGTAAGCGGGAAGTGTAGAATATGTACTGGAGATTTACCCAAGGAGGTAGTACTTAGTAATTAACCAGTAGAAAGCCCTCCACTTGGGTGGGTCCACTGTGGACTCTTGTTGGATAAAGGGGCAGGTGCCATTCTGTTGTGGCCCAGTCACTCACACATCTACTGACATACCCACACAGACACTTAGACACCCACTCAGATACTCACACACCCACTGACAGACCCACTCAGACAATGAAACACCCACTCACAGACCCACTCGGACACTCACAAACCCACTCACAGACCAACTCACACATCCACTCACAGACCTACTCAGACACTCTTACACACACTCATAGACCCACTCAGACACTTATGCACCCACTCACAGATGCACTCAGATACTCACACGTACTCACAAACCAACTCAGGCACTCATGCACCTACTCACACAACCACTCAGACACTCTCACAGCCACTCATAGACCCACTCAGACATGTACACCCACTCACTGACCCACTCAGACTCTGATACACCAACTTACAGAACCACTCATACTCTCACACTCACACACAGACCTACTCAGAGACTCAGGCCATGACTCACAGACCCACTTGGAGACTCACATACACTCACAGACCCACTCAGAGACTTACGCACCCACTCACAGACCCACTCACAGACTCATTCAGAGACTCAAGCACTAACTCACAGACTGACTCACACACTCATGGAGGCACTCACAGACCCACTCAGACACTCATGCACCCACTCAGACACCCACTCAGACACTTACACACCCACTAAGACACCCACTCAGGCACTCACACACCCACTCACCGACCCATACTGCCCATCACACCCACAAAACCACTCACACACCCACTCACCAACCTAAACAGCCACTCACACACACACTCTCAAAGGTTACAGGTTACAGTTGGGAAATAAAATGAAAAAACCTTCGAAATTCACAAACAAAACAAAGGTTACAGGGACGTTACAGTTAGGAATTAACATTAAAAAACCTTTAGAAATCCACTGAAAAAGCAAAAAGGTTACAGGGATGTTACAGTTAGGAAATATAATTTTTTTAAAAGTAGAAATTCACTGAAAAACACAAAGGTTACACAGACGTTATAGTTAGGCTCAGCTTTCACTCGTACAAAACCATAGAAATTCAGCAGTTATAGTTAACTGAGCTAAAAATAACTTATGCCCCCGCAATGCACTGCTTATGACCTTACATTTTACATCACTCCTGACATGGTCAGTGACATCAGTGAGGATATCTCAAATGACATCACTGATAACAACACTGATATTATCCACAGAACCACTCACACACCAACACCCACTCACACTCCCACACCACCACTCTTAAACCCACTCAAACACCCATACAACTGCTCACACACCCACTCACTCATCCATAAAGCCAGTCACACACCCATTCACTCACCCATACAGCCACTCACTTACCCATACACCTACTCAAACAGCCATTCACTCACCCATACAGTCACCCACACAGCCACTGACTCACCAATACAGCTACTCACACACCCACTTATTCAGCCATTCAGCCACTCACACCCCTACGGCCTCTCAACAGAGCCAATCACTCACCCATACAACCACTCATGTACCCACTCACACATCCACACAATCATGTATATACCCATTTACACATCCATAGAAGCACTCACACAACCACTTACACACCCACTCACTTACCCATATAGCCACTCACACAGCCACTCACTCAGCCTTCCAGCCACTCACTCAGCCTTCCAGCCACTCACACACCCACTCACTCACCAATACAGCCACTCACACAGCAGTCACTAAGCCAAACAGTTACTTCCACACCCACCTATTCACCTATTCTGCTATTCACATACCCACTGATTCACTCATACAGCCACTCACACACCCATACAACCACTCACACATGGATACAGTCACAAAAACAATCAGATGACATATGTTACAAATAGTATCACTTAATAGTAGCACAGAAAGAATAGTAATTTAACTTGTGCAGTAAGTTAGTATGTATCTTTAAGTCTCAGAAATGTTTAGGAAACACACTCACAGGATGATGCCATCAGTGATGGCATTTGAGTTGTCATCAGTGATATATATATATATATATATATATTATCTACTGGCGGTCGCCAGTAGATAGTTATAGTTAAAACCTATTATCCATAGGAAATCCGCGACATTCTATTTGAAATAACGTTGGCGCCGGTTGACGAATCTTCGCGAAAGTTTCCAACTTGTTGGGGCGCTCCGGTCCGCTCCTATCCTGAAAGTCTCGGGGTGATACGTCAAGCGGGGGCCGAGAAAAAGGGGGTCCCAAAACGCGTTTTCCCCATTCATTTTTCCATAGGAACCTTTAGTCGCAGCTACAGCCCGAACTGCTGAACGGAATTACACCAAATTTGGCAAAGAGGTAGCCCTTGGTTCAGTGTCGGGCCTTTTGCTTAAATGGTGTAAATCCGTTCAGTAGTTCCTGAGAAAATCAAAAGTAAAGTCACATATATATCTGGGCGGAGCCTAACCACACATGTCATCGTGAGATCTTATTGGCTGTCAGCACTTCATCCTGGAATTGCTGGCAGCCATCTTGGGACCAATATAAATGATAGTACCTCATTGAAATGCATTGTAGTGAATAGAAGATTTTGAGGGTCACCAAAGGAGAACTATAAAGGGTGATAACAGGCTTTAGTTACATTAGAATTTATTTGTTGATGGTACCATACTAATTTTAGGAATTGTGGTGTATTCTAAGGTGATTTTACCATGTGAAAAACCTTCTGCTGGGATATCATGAATCATGTTTGAGAGAACACTATTTTCTCATGCTTGTCCCATGGAGGTTTGGAAGGTGCTCCAGAAGCTAAAATGAGAGCATATTTTCTGTAAATTCACATTATCTTTCTCACTCATGTGAGAATGAAGTCTGACATTCTCAGTAAAACATGTACATCCAACAAGGGCAGAGACTGTCAGTTGATTCCTTTGTGTTCTACTGCAGCTTCCCAGAGTGTTCTAAAGAACAACTAGAGTGCTAACAGCCTTACTTATGACAAAAGTATGGCACACCTGAAGCCATCTTGATTGGAATAAACTGGTAACACTTAAACAATTTAATTTAAAAAGGAACAAAATGATGGGGTTCATTTTGTCATAGAAATTATGGTTAGTGCTGTAGAAAGAAAAATTAGGACATGTTTCAAGTGTGATCTCAAATATCTTCCTGTTATATTTCAACAGGAGCAGCCTGCCAGTTGATGCCTTTGTGTTCTACTGCAGCTTCCCAGAGTGTTCTAAAGAACAACTAGAGCGCTAACAGCCTTCCTTATGACAAAAGTATGGCACACCTGAAGCCATCTTGATTGGAATAAACTGGTAACACTTAAAACATTTAATTTAAAAGGAACAAAATGATGGGGTTCATTTTGTCATAGAAATTATGGTTAGTGCTGTAGAAAGAAAAATTAGGACATATTTAAAGTGTGATCTCAAATATCTTCCTGTTATATTTCAACAGGAGCAGCCTGCCAGTTGATGCCTTTGTGTTCTACTGCAGCTTCCCAGAGTGTTCTAAAGAACAACTAGAGCGCTAACAGCCTTACTTATGACAAAAGTATGGCACACCTGAAGCCATCTTGATTGGAATAAACCAGTAACACTTAAAACATTTAATTTAAAAAGGAACAAAATGAGGGGTTCTTTTCGAAATAGAAATTATGGTTAGTGCTGCAGAAAGAAAAATTAGGGCATGTTTTAAGTGAGATCTCAAATCCTCTTCTATTTCATTAGAAAATTCTGACATGCAGACTGAAACAATCACTTTCAATACCAGCAGCAGACTACCAGTTAACTCCCTGGTGAGCAGTAGCTTTACTCCAGTGATCTAATGAGCAACTAGAGTGCTAACATTCTGAATTTATGGCAGATGTGAGACATCTGAATGCCTTCTTGATGGAATCAAAGTAAAAAACTGAAAGCATTTCCTACTGAGGAGACTGCAGTAAGTGAAGAAATTAGGAAACTTCATAACAAAGAAGTCTTCCAAGATGGCCACCAGTGAAAAAAGAGCCCAAATGTAGCACAAATATTACCCAGATGTAGCCCACATACAGCCCAATGACAAAAGTGTGCAAAACACTTTTTATTTTTAGTTTTTTGCAGTTTATTGTAGTGCAGACTGGTCAGGTATTGGAGCATTGCATCTTAAAACATGACCCCCTACACTTCAAAAACACCACTGCACTACCTTAAACCCTAAAACACTACCCCCAGCACGACCCCCTACACTACACAAGCACCACTGCACTATCCTAAACCCTAAAACACTACCCCCAGCACGACCCCCTACACTACCCAAACACCACTGCACTAACCTAAATCCTAAAACACTACCACCAGCACGACCCCCTACACTACCCAAACACCACTGCACTACCCTAAAACATGACCCCCTACACTACACAAACACCACTGCACTACCCTAAACCCTAAAACACTACCCCCAGCACGACCTCCTACACTACACAAGCACCACTGCACTACCCTAAACCCTAAAACACTACCCCCAGCACGACCCCCTACACTACACAAAAACCACTGCACTACCCTAAACCCCAAAACACTACCCCCAGCACGACCCCCTACACTACCCAAACACCACTGCACTAACCTAAATCCTAAAACACTACCCCCAGCACAACCCCCTACACTACCCAAACACCACTGCACTACCCTAAAACATGACCCCCTACACTACACAAACACCACTGCACTACCCTAAACCCTAAAACACTACCCCCAGCACGACCCCCTACACTGCCCGAACACCACTGCACTGCCCTAAACCCTGAAACACCAGCCCATGCATGACCCCCTACACTGCCCGAACACCCCTGCACTGCTCTAAACCCTGAAACACCACCCCTAGCACGACCCCCTACACTGCCCGAACACCACTGCACTGCCCTAAACCCTGAAACACCACCCCCTTCACGACACCCTACACTGCCCGAACACCACTGCACTGCCCTAAACCCTGAAACACCACCCTCAGCATGACCCCCTACACTGCCCGAACACCACTGCACTGCCCTAAACCCTGAAAAACTACCCCCAGCAAGACCCCCTACACTGCCCGAACACCACTGACCTAAACCCTGAAACACCACCCCCAGCACGACCCCCTACACTGCCCGAACACCACTGCACTGCCCTAAACCCTGAAACACTACCCCCAGCAAGACCCCCTACACTGCCCGAACACCACTGCTCTGCCCAAAACCCTGAAACACCAGCCCCAGCACGACCCCCTACACTGCCCGAACACCACTGCACTGCCCTAAACCTTGAAACACCAGCCCCTGCACGACCCCCTACACTGCCCGAACACCACTGCACTACCCTAAACCCTGAAACATCACCCCCAGCACGACCCCCTACACTGCCCGAGCACCACTGCACTGCCCTAAACCCTGAAACACCAGCCCCAGCATGACCCCCTACACTGCCCGAACACCACTGCACTGCCCTAAACCCTGAAACACCAGCCCCAGCACGACCGCCTACACTGCCCAAACACCACTGCACTGCCCTAAACCCTGAAACACCAGCCCCAGCACGACCCCCTACACTGCCCGAACACCACTGCACTGCCCTAAACCGTGAAACACCAGCCTCAGCACGACCCCCTACACTGCCTGAACAACACTGCACTGCCCTAAACCCTGAAACACCACCCCGTGCATGACCCCCTACACTGCCCGAACACCACTGCACTGCCCTAAACCCTGAAACACCACCCCCAGCGCGACCCCCTACACTGCCCGAACACCACTGCACTAAACCCTGAAACACCACCCCCTGCACAACCCCCTACACTGCTCGAACACTACTGCACTGCCCTAAACCCAGAAACACCATCCCCAGCACGACCCCCTATACTGCACGAACACCACTGCACTGCCCTAAACCCTGAAACACTACCCCCAGCAAGACCCCCTACACTGCCCGAACACCACTGCACCTCCCTAAACCCTGAAACATCACCCCCAGCAAGGCCCCCTACACTGCCCGAACACCACTGCCCTAAACCCTGAAACACCACCCCCAGCAAGACCCCCTACACTGCCCGAACACCACTGCACTGCCCTAAACCCTGAAATACCACCCCCAGCACGACCCCCTACACTGCCCGAACACCACTGCACTGCCCTAAACCCTGAAACACCACCCCCTGCACGACCCCCTACACTGCCCGAACACCACTGTACTGTCCTAAACCCTGAATCCCCACCCCCAGCATGACCCCCTACACTGCCAGAACACCACTGCACTGCCCTAAACCCTGAAACACCACCCCCTGCATGACCCCCTACACTGCCCGAACACTACTGCACTGCCCTAAACCCTGAAACACCACCCCCAGCACGACCCCCTACACTGCACGAACACCACTGCACCGCCCTAAACCCTGACACACTACCCCCAGCAAGACCCCCTACACTGCCCGAACACCACTGCACTGCCCTAAACCCTGAAACATCACCCCCAGCAAGACCCCCTACACTGCCCGAACACCACTGCCCTAAACCCTGAAACACCACCCCCAGCAAGACCCCCTACACTGCCCGAACACCACTGCACTGCCCTAAACCCTGAAACACCACCCCCAGCAAGACCCCCTACACTGCCCAAACACCACTGCACTGCCCTAAACCCTGAAACACCAGCCCCAGCACGACCCCCTACACTGCCCGAACACCACTGCTCTGCCCAAAACCCTGAAACACCAGCCCCAGCACGACCCCCTACACTGCACTGCCCTAAACCCTAAAACACCACCCTCAGCATGACCCCCTACACTGCCCGAACACCACTGCACTGCCCTAAACCCTGAAACACCAGCCCCAGCACAACCCCGTACACTGCCCGAACACCACTGCACTGCCCTAAACCCTGAAACACCAGCCCCAGCACGACCGCCTACACTGCCCGAAAACTACTGCACTGCCCTAAACCCTGAAACACCACCCCCAGCAAGACTACCTACACTGGCCGAACACCAATGCACTGCCCTAAACCCTGAAACACCACCCCTGCACGACCCCCTACACTGCCCAAACACCACTGCACTGCCCTAAACCCTGAAACACCACCCCTCAGCACGACCCCCTACACTGCCCGAACACCACTGCACTAAACCCTGAAACACCACCCCCTGCACGACCCCCTACACTGCCGGAACACCACTGCACTGCCCTAAACACTGAAACACCACCCCCAGCACGACCCCCTACACTGCCCTTACACCACTGCACTGCCCTAAACCCTGAAACATCACCCCCAGCACAACCCCATACACTGCCTGAGCAGCATTGCTCTGCCCTAAACCCTGAAACACTAGCCCCAGCATGACCCCCTACACTGCCCGAACACCACTGCACTGCCCTAAACCCTGAAACACCACCCCCAGCACGATCCCCTACACTGCCCGAACACCACTGCACTGCCCTAAACCCTGAAACACCAGCCCCAGCAAGACCACCTACACTGCCCGAACACCACTGCATTGCCCTAGACTCTGAAACACCAGCCCCAGCAAGACCCCCTACACTGCCCAAACACCACTGCATTGCCCTAAACCCTGAAACACCAGCCCCAGCATGACCCCCTACACTGCCCGAACACCACTGTACTGCCCTAAACCCTGAAACACCAGCCCCAGCACGACCCCCTACACTGCCCGAACACCACTGCACTGCCCTAAACCCTGAAACACCAGCCCCAGCACGACCCCCTACACTGCCCGAACACCACTGCACTGCCCTAAACCCTGAAACACCAGCCCCAGCACCACCCCCTACAATGCCCGAACACCACTGTACTGCCCTAAACCCTGAAACACCACCCCCTGCACCGCCCCCTACACTTCCCGAACACCACTGCACTGCCCAAAACCCTGAAACACCACCCCCTGCACAACCCCCTACACTGCCTGAACACCACTGCACTGCCCTAAACCCTGAAACACCACCCCCTGCACCACCCCCTACACTGCCCGAACACCACTGCACTGCCCTAAACCCTGAAACACCACCCCTGCACCGCCCACTACACTGCCCGAACACCACTGCACTGCCCTAAACCCTGAAACACCACCCCCAGCATGACCCCCTTTACTGCTCGAACACCACTGCACTGCCCGAAAACCCTGAAACACCACCCCCAGCATGACCCCCTACAGTGCCCGAACACCACTGCCCTAAACCCTGAAACACCACCCCTGCACGACCCCCTACACTGCCCGAACACCACTGCACTGCCCTAAACCCTGAAACACCACCCCCTGCACGACCCCCTACACTGCCCGAACACCACTGCACTGCCCTAAACCCTGAAACACCACCCCCAGCAAGACCCCCTACACTGCCCAAACACCACTGCACTGCCCTAAACCCTAAAATACTCCCCCAGCACGACCCCCTATACTACCCGAACACGACTGCACTGCCCTAAACCCTAAAACACTCCCCCAGCACGACCCCCTACACTACCCGAACACCACTGCACTGCCCTAAACCCTAAAACACTCCCCCAGCACGACCCCCTACACTACCTAAACACCACTGCACTGCCCTAAACCCTAAAACACTACTCCCGCATGACCCCCTACACTACCCAAATACCAATGCACTACCCTAATCCCTAAAACACTACCCCCGCACAACCCCCTACACTACCCAAAGACCACTGCACTACCCTAAACTCTAAAACAATACCCCCGCACGACTCCCTACACTACCCAAAGACCACTGCACTACCCTAAACCCTAAAACACGACCTCCTACACTACACAAACACCACTGCACTACCCTAAACCCTAAAAAACTACCCCCAGCACGAACCACTACACTACCCAAACACCACTGCACTACCCTAAACCATAAAACACTACCCCCAGCAGTACCCACTACGCTACCCAAACACCACTGCACTACCCTAAACCCTAAAACACTACCCCCAGCAGTACCCCCTACACTACCCAAACACCATTGCACTACCCTAAACCCTAAAACACTACCCCCAGCAGTATCCCCTACACTACCCAAACACCACTGCACTACCCTAAACCCTAAAACCCTAAAACACTAACCCCAGCACGACCCCCTACAGTACCCAAACACCACTGTACTACCCTAAACCCTACAACACTCCCCCCAGCACGACTCCCTACACTACCCAAACACCACTGCACTACCCTAAACCCTAAATCTACCCCCAGCATGACCCCCTACACCACACAAACACCACTGCACTACCCTAAACCCTAAAACACTACCCCCAGCACGACCCTCTTCACTACCTAAACACAACTGCACAATTTGTTACAGGCATTGCAACGCAGGCCTGTGGTGCTTAGTGGAAGTACCTGGTGGGCTGGTTGGGCCCCAGGGACTCTCAGGATTCAAGGTGACCTAATCCCCCAACTTAAAACGCGCCACGGGGCGCGTTTGCACAGTGGTGAAGGGAGGGGCGGGGCCTCAGGTGACATGTGCGCAAACACGCCCTGTGGTGCGTTTTAAGTTGGGGAGTTAATTCCCTTTGAATCCTGGGGGCCAACTAGCCCACCAGGTACCTTCAGTAAGCACAACAGAGGTGCGTTGCAGAGAGGTGAAAAAGGTGCGTGGCCTCGGAACGCCTCTCTGCAACTCAGCTCTGTGGTCCTAACTGTAGGTACCTGGGGGCTAGTTGGACCCCAGGGACCCTCAGGATTCAAGGGGACTTAATCCCGCAACTTAAAACGCGCCACGGGGCGCGTTTGCACACATGTCACCTCAGGCCCCTCCTCCCTTCACCACTGTGCAAACGTGCACTGGCTCTGGTTAGTCAGAGTCAGTTACCACCAGTACCCGTCTGAAAAAGTTGTGGGCACAGGATGATTTTGCAACAAGGCCTCTTTCTGCTCCTCTGTTGGTTCTTTCTGCACATCTTTTGCTTCTTTCTGTGCGTTTTTTCTTCTTTCTTCACATGTCCTACCTCTGTAGGCATAGTTAGAAACTAGCATTTAAAAAACCTTTGAAATTCACTTAAAAAACCATAGGTTTCAGGCACGTTATAGTTAGAAATTAGCATTTAAAAAACCTTTGAAATTCACTGAAAAAACCAAAGGTTTCAGGCACGTTATAGTTAGAAATTAGCATTTAAAAAACCTTTGAAATTCACTTAAAAAACCATAGGTTTCAGGCACGTTATAGTTAGAAATTAGCATTTAAAAAACCTTTGAAATTCACTGAAAAAACCATAGGTTTCAGACACGTTATAGTTAGAAATTAGCATTTAAAAAACCTTTGAAATTCACTGAAAAAACCATAGGTTTTAGGGACAGTTATAGTTAGTTGGACATTGCACTCGTACAAAACCTGTGAAATTCCCCTGTTATAGTTAGTTCAGCTAACTATAACTCGCGCCCCGCAATGCACTGCTGATGACGTCACATATTACATCACTCATGACATGGTCAGTGACATCACTGATGACATCACTGATGACATCTCAAATGACATCACTGATGACATCACTGATGACATCATCCAGTGACTGTGTGTTTGTGTAAAGTTTAAATATGTTTAATATATATAGGGAAAGGCATATTGAAGAATGAGTGGGTGTATAAGCGTCTGAATGGATGATTTAGTAGGTGCGTGACTGAGTCTATAAGTGAGTGATTAAACGTATCTTACTGGATGCATGGGTGAGTGACTAAACTGTGTGAATGTCTGTATCCGTCTGTCTGTTGTTGTGTAAGCAGCTGCATGGGTTTCTGACTAGCTAAATGAGTGTCTATATGGGTAATGGATTGGTTCTCTGAGTATCTGTATGGGTGCCTCAGTGTTTGTGTGGGTGGGGTGTGTGTGACTCTGTGCATAGATGTGTGAGTGGGTGATTCAATGGGTGCATGGTTTCAAGAGTGCGTCTGTGATGGACTGTATGGGTGGGTGAGTGTGTGTATGGGTGTGTTAGTGATTGAATGTATATCTCAGAGGTACATGTGTGAGTAACTACATATGTGAAAGGCAGTATATATGTGTGTTGGAGTATATAAATGGCTATAAGTGAGAGTGTGTGATTGTGAGAGTGGCTATATGGATGAGTGTGTGCTTGCATCAGTGATTGCATAGGAGCGTAAGAATGTGCTAGTATTTTTATGAGCTGGTGTGTATAACTGTATAGGTGAGTAAATGGGAGTGTGATTAATTATTAGCATGACTGACTAGGTGTGTGAGTACCTCTATGGATGAGTTGCGTTGTGTGAGTGTTTATATAGGTGAATGAGTGCATATGATAGTCCTGTACTGAGTGACTGTAAGTATGAGTGACTGTACGGGTGAGTGAGTAGATGTGTGTGTGTAGACCTAAGAATCAGTGAGTCGGTATGTACTTATTGGTATTGGAGTGTCTATGGTTTTGAGAATGGCAGTCTGTAATTTAGAGTGGGTGTATCAAAAGTTATATTAGGGTGTGAGAAGATGCATTAAATTCTCACATGGATGATGTCATCAGTGATGTCATTTGAGATGTCATCAGTGATGTCATCAGTGATGTCACTGACCATGTCATGAGTGATGTAATATGTGACGTCATCAGCAGTGCATTGCGGGCGCGAGTTATAGTTAGCTGAACTAACTATAACAGGGGAATTTCACGGGTTTTGTACGAGTGCAATGTCCAACTAACTATAACTGTCCCTAAAACCTATGGTTTTTTCAGTGAATATATATATATATATATATATATATATATATATATATATATATATATATATATATACATATATGGGCCATTTTCAGCCCTATGGACCCCATTCCTGGGGCCCAATGTATTTATTAAGGGGAGGTGGGCTGGGCAGCCCCCCTCCCACAGCGCTGTAAGTTAAATTAAAAGGGAGGAGTGCCACATGGCCCCCCTCTCTGAGTCTTTGAAGGCCCCAGGGACCCCATCACTTACTGTGTTCCAGGGAGCCCATACCTTGGGACACATTAGTTTCTCTGCATGCACTACTGTGGGCAGGGAAAACTGTGTCTGCTCCCATCTGGCGGGAGCATCTTTAAATCTCCCGCCAAACGAGAATTTGTAAAAGGTCTTCTTCATTTCTGTTTGGACATTTAATAACTTTTCTTAATCATGGTAAAGGTAAAGTAGTGTAGGATTTTATCGATTCATCGCATGATTTCATGCTTCTACACAATTTTTAGCTTGGTCAAGGTTTCCTGTCCCTCGTCTTGTTATCACTTCCCTCTCTTGTTCTAATGGTTTCCTGACCTCAGCCTGTTCCACTGGCTTTGCATTCTAGATCTCATTTTGGCTTCATCATTGTCTGTGCTCTTCCACTATTCCCTTTGTTTTTCAGCAGTATCCCGGATAGTTGTTTGGCTGCTGACTTACCAGCTTTCTTCCAGCTTGGCTTAGTTTTACAGTAGCCCATCATCCCGAAAGTGACTAAACTCGTTATTGTAATATCAATACTGCAGAACACTTTAATGTTTATCGTTGGTTCTGCAATCCTGTGAGTTCTAGTCATGTTTAGTGAATTGTTCACCTACTGAGGAACATGTTTGCATATTCATGCTGTGGTCGAGACTTTAAACAGTGGAGAAGAAAAGTCCCTCCCTTTAGCATCTCAGGAGGGGGCTGCCACTTGGTTAGTGAACTGGGTCCTTCTAAAACATAGGCTGGTGATTGATGGGGCTCTTCTGTCTGCAGACAAACTGTTCATAAATAACACTGTTGAGGGATATCAAGACAACCATGTGTGTGCAAGGGACTGACATGCACATGTAAGGAAACAGGGAAAGGGATATGAAGAAAAGAGGAGAAAACGGAGAATAACAAATAGTAAAAAAGTGAACATGAGGTGAGAAAGAAAATGTAAGCTTGAAAAAAAAGAGATTGGTAGATAGATGAAAAAAAGAATGGGAGAAGGAAGAAAGGGTAGTGGGGAAAAGGTGAAAGGTAGGATAGAAGAAGGAAAGGAAGGAAGGATGAAAGAAAGAGTGCATGGAAGGATGAAAAGAAGATTTGATGGAAGGACGAAAGGATGAATAGAAGAGTGAAAGGATCAAAAGGGCAGAAGAATTCACAGACCGGTGAAAGGATGGAGGAAGGAAGAATGAAAAGGTGGATGGATAAAAAGAAGGATGGAAGGATGGAACGGTGATGGCATGGACAGATGGGGGCATGAATAGCTGGAAGGCTGAGAGGATGAATGGATGGATGGAACGGCGAGGGCATGGACAGATAGGGGTATGAATAGCTGGAAGGCTGAGAGGATGGATGGATGGATGGAACGGTGATGGCATGGACAGATGGGGGCATGAATAGCTGGAAGGCTGAGAGGATGAATGGATGGATGGAACGGCGAGGGCATGGACAGATGGGGGCATGAATAGCTGGAATGATGAGAGGATGAATGGATGGATGGAACGGCGAGGGCATGGACAGATGGGGGCATGAATAGCTGGAATGATGAGAGGATGAATGGATGGATGGAACGGCGAGGGCATGGACAGATAGGGGTATGAATAGCTGGAAGGCTGAGAGGATGAATGGATGGATGGAACGGCGAGGGCATGGACAGATAGGGGTATGAATAGCTGGAAGGCTGAGAGGATGGATGGATGGATGGAACGGTGATGGCATGGACAGATGGGGGCATGAATAGCTGGAATGATGAGAGGATGAATGGATGGATGGAACGGCGAGGGCATGGAAAGATGGGGGTATGAATAGCTGGAAGGATGAAAGGATGGATGTATCACTAGGCAGTGGGAGGGTGAAAGGGTGAAGGAAACTATTCCAAGGAAGGTCGGGTTTGCTCGCTCCACATGCTTGTGTGTTTAGAAGTAGGGTTCAACAGGTGGGTATTTACTTTTCTGGCTACTGCATTGACTCAAAACCTGAGACAGTGGTTCCTAAGAAGACAGTGGCATTGTGGCCGCCTCTCTCACTCTCATTGCCCCTTCCCACCAGTATTCAGTTCTGCTTTGTGCTTCCTCACTCGTACAGGCAAGTCAACCTCTGGAGAGTGGGGCGGATTGCCATCAGACCCTGTCAGCTTACACTTCCCGACGATGCCATCTGTAAGGCTAGAATGATCCTGGCGTACGACTCTTGGTGGCCCATTTTCCTACTGATGGAGAAGAAAGGTTAATGCCCTCAGGAGAGACCAACGTGCCCAGGAAGGTCCTACGTACGATACAATTCTTCATTCTTCTGGAAGAATCTGATAGGGAAGGTGCAAGGACCAAGACTCAGGGTAGCCTCAGTGACATGGTGGACCTAGGTGGGGTCCCCGATGGGGTCCCCGAGACCCGTTAACATATATCCCATATTCGCAGATGCCAAAAGGGCCCATGTGGCTTTGTTTTCCTTTATGCTTGGGTGTTTATGTTATATGGGCAAAGACCAGTTCTGGAAGGCCGAGGGTAGCCTCACCCCCTCTTCCTGAAGAGGATCTCCCTAATGCTTCCTTGTGGAGAGCTGACACAGCCAGTTGTGTAACACTCTGGACACAGATTGTTGGCTACAGCACCTGTGAGATCACTAACAGTTTCATGGACTGGGCACTGCACTTAGGACATCTTCGACGGACATCGCCCAGAAGCGCGTATAGCAAGCCCATTGTTTCTCGGTCAGCACTAGTCACAGCCCCTTTGTTCCATCCAGGGGGCACAAGTCTAAGTTGTGCCTCTAAACAGATACACACAGTCCCCACTGTGGGCCTATAGAGACACTGAGATTTTTTGTAGCTACAAAGCGAAACCTTGACACAAAGTGAGAGCCTTCTTCAGGTGCGTCAGACGCATATCCGCTGCTGGGTCATCATTGTTCCCTGAACTCTCCAGTCCTACAGTATCCCTCACTTGGAAGCCCTTTTTCTAGTAGTGATCACATCAGAGAGAAAGGTTAGTGAATGTCATATTCGATCTCCCTAAAAACCTCATAAGCTGTTCATTAGAACCCTTTTAGTTTCAGGTTTTCACCGCACCCAAGATCCCAGCTACAATTCCCTTTTCTTTCTTTCTAAAGATTCATCTGGTGAGACAGCCTATAACCAAAATGTTATGTAGATGCTCACAAGACGGCACCCACTTTATGCAGTAGGTAAACTAGCAAGCAAGATTTTCTCCTAGCCTCTCTTTTCCTATAGAGATGTCACCCTGTGCGCAAAAGCTAACACGTCCTCTCCAGTCATTTAAACCCCCCTTTTATGGCTCAGTCTTAGGAAACTAAAGGTTAATGTTTCCCAGCAGGATCAATCGCCACATCACCTCAGCCAAAGCAGCAAAGACACCTTTAAAAAGTATGAATTTCAATAAGCAGGTGGGCATTCCATTAAGAAATACATATTGTTTCAAACAAATTAACTAATTATCCCATGAGAGAGATATATGGACAATAAAGGCATGTTCATAAATCAAGGCAAAGTTAATTAGGAGTTTAATTAACTGGTGCAGTACACTCATCAGCCCTTTCTGGTAGTAAATATGGGCTCCTAGAAATGTGAAGTCCTTCTAATAGAACATAAAAGAAAGACACTGAAATGCATCTACTCATGAAATGAATCTTCTTCTGAGTTGGCAGTTTGAGAGAGGCCTCATGCATCTCCACTCTGCTCACATGTTAAAGATTCCAGAAGCACATCATTCTTGCTTAACAAAGCAATACATTCACACAACAGGCTGGAAGGATGGCTCAGTGAGTTAATGCTCACTGCTGAAACATGTGATGAACTGGAGTACATGAGTCTGATTCCCAGGAAAAGAGATTGAGTCAGTCACTGAGAAACAGCAGAAGTGGGGTAGTAAGTGCAGCATAAAAACAAGTTAATATTATAAAGCAAGCCAGTGCTTTTCTTCACATTAGATGTATACAACAACAATTAGAATTTTACAGGGATTGTACCATAACTGCCTGACAGATGACCAAGGCATTAGTGATTATAACAGACTAGATTATATTACATCCTGAAGAAGTCTGTATAAACAACTGTAACTAACCGAAACACTGAGGACTTGGCTAATATGTGATGCAAGGAACTTTCATCCTCAGTGTAACCTATAATGTTCTAGCATACAAGAAGTATTCAGAGGTTTGATTGGTGCTTTGTTCACACATTTATATTGCCTTCTTTTTGATATATTTGTGTATGGGTCACTTCAACATCTGACACCTTTACGCAGATATCTAAAGAAAAGCTACTCTAAAATGCTTGAAAATACTTTATATGAACAGGCTAGTTTAAATAAAATTGTTTTCTTTTCTCATAAGGGTCTACTTTGATAATAGAGTTTGTTTGGCATTTGTTTCCTTATGAGAATGTTACAAATATTTGACCCATGTTTGCTTCCATCTCTAGATCCAACCATGCAGGCAAGTGCACTCAGTGAATTAAGCCTCCAATACCCACACCTGCATGTCCTGAAGGTTGGAAGCTTGGATCCTATCATGTCTGACTGTGTCATTTATCCTTCCAAGGTCATAACATTAGAAAGCATCTAACAGAGTGATAGAACAAACTATTATTTACAGCACTTTCACATACTACATCTGCAGCACCCTGGGCTATATGAAAAACATATCTTACAATCATGATTCTCATCAGAAGGTCTCACTATTGGAATACTTCACACAGCTGCTTCTGGTGGGCTCTAAACCAAACTTTCACAAATCCTAATACAAGTGTTCATGATTTATAATCTGAATACTTTTCACCAGTTAGCTCTCTAGATGTCTATTTTGAATAATGCCCCTGGAATGATGGTTGGTTGTTTCCTACTGGAATACTCTGTATTCCCGGAGAGGAGAGGGCAAAAAGTATTTCAAGACAAACTCAAAAATACCTTCCTCTGTCATGGATTCCTTAAAACTAACAATATAGACATCTTCGTGAGCCTCTCATAAGATTACCCTTTGATACAAGTCTCAGAGCTGATACCTCTCTGTGCTTAGCTGCTGACTGCAATCTATTGCTGGAACCCAAATGTATTCCAAGCGGTCTTCACCTCCCAGATATTATTTACACTTGGCATCCTGTCACAGAAAAGGGCTTCGGATGAGATGTCCCAATGCAAGTTTCCAATCACAGTTACATTCATAGGTTCTGGCGGTAAATGGTATATACCAGCGCTCCCTTACCAACACCTCAGCGCATTGTCTCTTTTCCTCCACCTGCCTTCCTTTAGACATACATCTTTGAAGCTCAAAAGTAGGGCTGTAGACCAGGTGTGGAGCATAGGTAGGTAACTGGACAGAAAATACACATGTGGAGCTGACAAGTAGGTTCCAAGTATCTCTCAGGGTCTGGAACCTCCTAATGACCGGGCCATGATGGATCATAAGACCACAGAATATCTACCCAACTAGAGCGAGTAACTTGCTTTATCTGTGTGTACAATGTGCTTGACTGTATGCTCTGCTGTGCCTCACCTTCTTAAAGTAATTGGTAATATTTCCAACCCGAGTCATTTTGAGCTAGGCAGGAAATAATAAATAAGTATTACATCAGGTATTAAATCAGTATTTACGGTGGCTGCTGAGGGACATCTGTCTTTGATACTTCTTCATTAGGACAACTGCTGTCACGGTCGCTCAGAAGACTCATATCTCTAGATGTGTTTAGGGAAGGGCTTGTGTGGTGGCCTTACTCGACGCTCTGCTCTAATGTGTCATTTGGTGGGTGCTGGGTTGGGGGTGAGGTCTCTCCGTGGTGATCGGTGCTGAATATCTGGGCGCCCCTCAATATACCATCAAGAGACTGCAACTGATCCAGAATGCGGCCGCCAGGCAGATTCTTAATCTGCCCAAAGACGCCTCAGCAAAGAGTGCATTCGCCGCACAGCACTGGCTCCCAGTCAAAGAAAGAATCAATTTCAAGACACTTTGTCTGGCTCATAGAGCAACAAATCGGAGGGGCCCTTCTTTGATCATGGACCTTCTGGTGCCTTATACCCCTTCCAGGACTTTAAGATCCTCTAAGGCACAACTGTTAAAGGTGCCTCGAATTCAAAGGACTAGATGGGACGGCAGGTCTTTCTCATAGTTGAACCCAAAACTCTGGAATTCTATGCTGGCGGACCTTAGAAACGAAACAAATGAGAGCCGCTTCAGGAAAATGCTTGAGACCTGGCTTTATCCCCACTGGCCAGTCTGCCTACTTGTGATCTGCCTAGCACGGGCTATGCCTCACTCAGCGCTGGGAAGCCTTCGGGAAGCCATGCGCTTTACAAATTAGCATAACATAATATCGAAGGATTGAATCCTTAGGTGATGAAGCAATAGACAGGCAAGCAAATATTGTTTTTTATTATTCTGAGCTTCACCTTCGGCAGGTGAGCCTGCTAGCTCAGAGCTCCTTTTTACCTAGGACTTTCTGGAATTTTCTAGACTCATTTCAGACCCCACTCATGTTGCTGGCCACGCCATTGAATATGCATTGACATCTGATATTTTCATAACCCTATGTCAGGTAGCCTGGGCTGGCCACGTTCGAGTCTCATTTTCTATGGTTCATTGGAATATGGGACTGAAGACATATTCGGTTCCTCAGAAACCATTCAGAGCTTTTTGAAATGTCCTTGCTGAAGATAACCTTGCCTGCTCTGGAACCTCTTTCTCACCAGTCTTCTTTTCCAAAGCTCTTTAAAGGCACTTTGATCAACATTTTAAGGCCTGGGGCTCTGTTCACACTGATGTAGTCATGTGTGAATGTTTGTTTTAAAGCTTAATAGTTCACAATGTATAATGTTTTGGAGACAAAATGGTGGAATCAAGCATTGAAGACGATAAACGTCCTTATACAGCCCCAAGGAGGACCTGTCAGAACTCTTTAAAATGTTTCTTGTGGTGCACACAGCTTCTTGCAACAGCTTCTTCTACCTGTACACAATATCTTGGAGGAGCTTCTCATATCTGTACACACTGTACACACTGCCTCAGACGAGCTTCTCATACCCCTATAAAGCCTCTTGGAGAAGCTTCTTCTACACTTACACACTGCCTCGGAGGAGCGTCTCATACCTCTATAAAGCTTCTTGGGGGAGCTTCGTAAACACTTACACACTGCCTCGGAGAAGCGTCTCATACCTCTATAAAGCCTCTTGGAGGAGCTTCTTATATCTGCACACACTACCTCGGAGGAGTGTCTCATACCTCTATAAAGCTTCTTGGAGGAGCTTCGTATACACTTACACACTGCCTCGGAGGAGCGTCTCATACATCTATAAAGCCTCTTGGAGGAGCTTCATATGCCTTTACCACCTGCCTCGGAGGAGCGTCTCATACCCCTATAAAGCCTCTTGGAGGAGCTTCTTACACACTTACACACTGCCTCGGAGGAGCGTCTCATACCTCTATAAGGCCTCTTGGAGGAGCTTCTTACACACTGCCTCGGAGGAGCTTCTCATACCCCTATAAAGCCTCTTGGAGGAGCTTCGTATACCTTTACCCACTGCCTCAGATGAGCTTCTCATACCCCTCTAAAGCCTCTTGGAGGAGCTTCGTATACCTTTACACACTGCCTCAGAGGAGCGTCTCATACCTCTATAAAGCCTCTTGGAGGAGCTTCGTATACCTTTACACACTGCCTCGGAGGAGCGTCTCATACCCCTCTAAAGCCTCTTGGAGGAGCTTCTTATTCACTTACACACTGCCTCGGACGAGTGTCTCATACCTCTATAAAGCCTCTTGGAGGAGCTTCATATACCTTTACCCATTGCCTCAGACGAGCTTCTCATACCCCTCTAAAGCCTCTTGGAGGAGCTTCGTATACCTTTACACACTGCCTCAGAGGAGCATCTCATACCTCTATAAAGCCTCTTGGAGGAGCTTCGTATACCTTTACACACTGCCTCAGATGAGCTTCTCATAACCCTCTAAAGCCTCTTGGAGGAGCTTCTCATATCTGTACACACTGCCTCGGAGGAGCGCCTCATACCTCTATAAAGGCTCTTGGAGGAGCTTCTTATACCTTTACCCACTGCCTCAGACAAGCTTCTCATACCCCTCTAAAGCCTCTTGGAGGAGCTTCGTATACCTTTACACACTGCCTCGGAGGAGCGTCTCATACCTCTATAAAGCCTCTTGGAGGAGCTTCATATGCCTTTTCCCACTGCCTCAGACGAGCTTCTCATACCCCTCAAAAGCCTCTTGGAGGAGCTTCTCATATCTGTACACACCGCCTCGGAGGAGCGTCTCATACCCCTATAAAGCCTCTTGGAGGAGCTTCTTCTACACTTACACACTGCCTCGGAGGAGCGTCTCATACCCCTATAAAGCCTCTTGGAGGAGCTTCTTATACACTTACACACTGCCTCAGAGGAGCGTCTCATACCCCTATAAAGTCTCTTGGAGGAGCTTCATATGCCTTTACCCACTGCCTCGGAGGAGCGTCTCATACCCCTATAAAGCCTCTTGGAGAAGCTTCTTACACACTGCCTCGGAGGAGCGTCTCATACCTCTATGAAGCCTCTTGGAGGAGCTTCTTACACACTGCCTCGGAGGAGCTTCTCATACCCCTCTAAAGCCTCTTGGAGGAGCTTCTCATATCTGTACACACTGCCTCGGAGGAGCGTCTCATACCCCTATAAAGCCTCTTGGAGGAGCTTCGTATACCTTTACCCACTGCCTCAGACAAGCTTCTCATACCCCTCTAAAGCCTCTTGGAGGAGCTTCGTATACCTTTACACACTGCCTCGGAGGAGCGTCTCATACCTCTATAAAGCCTCTTGGAGGAGCTTCATATGCCTTTACCCACTGCCTCAGACGAGCTACTCATACCCCTCTAAAGCCTCTTGGAGGAGCTTCTCATATTTGTACACACTGCCTCGGAGGAGCGTCTCATACCTCTATAAAGCCTCTTGGAGGAGCTTCATATGCCTTTACCCACTACCTCATACGAGCTACTCATTCCCCTCTAAAGCCTCTTGGAGGAGCTTCTCATATTTGTACACACTGCCTCGGAGGAGCGTCTCATACCTCTATAAAGCCTCTTGGAGGAGCTTCTTATACCTTTACCCACTGCCTCAGATGAGCTTCTCATACCCCTCTAAAGCCTCTTGGAGAAGCTTCTTATACACTTACACACTGCCTCGGAGGAGCGTCTCATACCTCTATAAAGCCTCTTGGAGGAGCTTCTTATACCTTTACCCACTGCCTCGGACGAGTGTCTCATACCTCTATAAAGCCTCTTGGAGGAGCTTCATATACCTTTACCCACTGCCTCAGACGAGCTTCTCATAACCCTCTAAAGCCTCTTGGAGGAGCTTCGTATACCTTTACACACTGCCTCAGAGGAGCGTCTCATACCTCTATAAAGCCTCTTGGAGGAGCTTCGTATACCTTTACACACTGCCTCAGATGAGCTTTTCATACCCCTCTAAAGCCTCTTGGAGGAGCTTCTCATATCTGTACACACTGCCTCGGAGGAGCGTCTCATACCTCTATAAAGGCTCTTGGAGGAGCTTCTTATACCTTTACCCACTGCCTCAGACAAGCTTCTCATACCCCTCTAAAGCCTCTTGGAGGAGCTTCGTATACCTTTACACACTGCCTCGGAGGAGCGTCTCATACCTCTATAAAGCCTCTTGGAGGAGCTTCATATGCCTTTACCCACTGCCTCAGACGAGCTTCTCATACCCCTCTAAAGCCTCTTGGAGGAGCTTCTCATATCTGTACACACTGCCTCGGAGGAGCGTCTCATACCCCTATAAAGCCTCTTGGAGGAGCTTCTTCTACACTTACACACTGCCTCGGAGGAGCGTCTCATACCCCTATAAAGCCTCTTGGAGGAGCTTCTTATACACTTACACACTGCCTCAGAGGAGCGTCTCATACCCCTATAAAGTCTCTTGGAGGAGCTTCATATGCCTTTACCCACTGCCTCGGAGGAGCCGTCTCATACCCCTATAAAGCCTCTTGGAGAAGCTTCTTACACACTTACACACTGCCTCGGAGGAGCGTCTCATACCTCTATGAAGCCTCTTGGAGGAGCTTCTTACACACTGCCTCGGAGGAGCTTCTCATACCCCTCTAAAGCCTCTTGGAGGAGCTTCTCATATCTGTACACACTGCCTCGGAGGAGCGTCTCATACCCCTATAAAGCCTCTTGGAGGAGCTTCGTATACCTTTACCCACTGCCTCAGACAAGCTTCTCATACCCCTCTAAAGCCTCTTGGAGGAGCTTCGTATACCTTTACACACTGCCTCGGAGGATCGTCTCATACCTCTATAAAGCCTCTTGGAGGAGCTTCATATGCCTTTACCCACTGCCTCAGACGAGCTACTCATACCCCTCTAAAGCCTCTTGGAGGAGCTTCTCATATTTGTACACACTGCCTCGGAGGAGCGTCTCATACCTCTATAAAGCCTCTTGGAGGAGCTTCATATGCCTTTACCCACTACCTCATACGAGCTACTCATTCCCCTCTAAAGCCTCTTGGAGGAGCTTCTCATATTTGTACACACTGCCTCAGAGGAGCGTCTCATACCTCTATAAAGCCTCTTGGAGGAGCTTCTTATACCTTTACCCACTGCCTCAGATGAGCTTCTCATACCCCTCTAAAGCCTCTTGGAGAAGCTTCTTATACACTTACACACTGCCTCGGAGGAGCGTCTCATACCTCTATAAAGCCTCTTGGAGGAGCTTCTTATACCTTTACCCACTGCCTCGGACGAGTGTCTCATACCTCTATAAAGCCTCTTGGAGGAGCTTCATATACCTTTACCCACTGCCTCAGACGAGCTTCTCATAACCCTCTAAAGCCTCTTGGAGGAGCTTCGTATACCTTTACACACTGCCTCAGAGGAGCGTCTCATACCTCTATAAAGCCTCTTGGAGGAGCTTCGTATACCTTTACACACTGCCTCAGATGAGCTTTTCATACCCCTCTAAAGCCTCTTGGAGGAGCTTCTCATAACTGTACACACTGCCTCGGAGGAGCGTCTCATACCTCTATAAAGGCTCTTGGAGGAGCTTCTTATACCTTTACCCACTGCCTCAGACAAGCTTCTCATACCCCTCTAAAGCCTCTTGGAGGAGCTTCGTATACCTTTACACACTGCCTCGGAGGAGCGTCTCATACCTCTATAAAGCCTCTTGGAGGAGCTTCATATGCCTTTACCCACTGCCTCAGACGAGGCTTCTCATACCCCTCTAAAGCCTCTTGGAGGAGCTTCTCATATCTGTACACACTGCCTCGGAGGAGCGTCTCATACCCCTATAAAGCCTCTTGGAGGAGCTTCTTCTACACTTACACACTGCCTCGGAGGAGCGTCTCATACCCCTATAAAGCCTCTTGGAGGAGCTTCTTATACACTTACACACTGCCTCAGAGGAGCGTCTCATACCCCTATAAAGTCTCTTGGAGGAGCTTCATATGCCTTTACCCACTGCCTCGGAGGAGCGTCTCATACCCCTATAAAGCCTCTTGGAGAAACTTCTTACACACTTACACACTGCCTCGGAGGAGCGTCTCATACCTCTATGAAGCCTCTTGGAGGAGCTTCTTACACACTGCCTCGGAGGAGCTTCTCATACCCCTCTAAAGCCTCTTGGAGGAGCTTCGTATACCTTTACACACTGCCTCGGAGGAGCGTCTCATACCTCTATAAAGCCTCTTGGAGGAGCTTCATATGCCTTTACCCACTGCCTCAGACGAGCTACTCATACCCCTCTAAAGCCTCTTGGAGGAGCTTCTCATATTTGTACACACTGCCTCGGAGGAGCGTCTCATACCTCTATAAAGCCTCTTGGAGGAGCTTCATATGCCTTTACCCACTACCTCATACGAGCTACTCATTCCCCTCTAAAGCCTCTTGGAGGAGCTTCTCATATTTGTACCCACTGCCTCGGAGGAGCGTCTCATACCTCTATAAAGCCTCTTGGAGGAGCTTCGTATACCTTTACACACTGCCTCGGAGGAGCGTCTCATACCTCTATAAAGCCTCTTGGAGGAGCTTCTTATACCTTTACCCACTGCCTCAGATGAGCTTCTCATACCCCTCTAAAGCCTCTTGGAGAAGCTTCTTATACACTTACACACTGCCTCGGAGGAGCGTCTCATACCTCTATAAAGCCTCTTGGAGGAGCTTCATATACCTTTACCCACTGCCTCAGACGAGCTTCTCATAACCCTCTAAAGCCTCTTGAAGGAGCTTCGTATACCTTTACACACTGCCTCAGAGGAGCGTCTCATACCTCTATAAAGCCTCTTGGAGGAGCTTCGTATACCTTTACACACTGCCTCGGAGGAGCGTCTCATACCTCTATAAAGCCTCTTGGAGGAGCTTCATATGCCTTTACCCACTGCCTCAGACGAGCTTCTCATACCCCTCTAAAGCCTCTTGGAGGAGCTTCTCATATCTGTACACACTGCCTCGGAGGAGCGTCTCATACCCCTATAAAGCCTCTTGGAGGAGCTTCTTCTACACTTACACACTGCCTCGGAGGAGCGTCTCATACCCCTATAAAGCCTCTTGGAGGAGCTTCTTATACACCTACACACTGCCTCAGAGGAGCGTCTCATACCCCTATAAAGTCTCTTGGAGGAGCTTCATATGCCTTTACCCACTGCCTCGGAGGAGCGTCTCATACCCCTATAAAGCCTCTTGGAGAAGCTTCTTACACACTTACACACTGCCTCGGAGGAGCGTCTCATACCTCTATGAAGCCTCTTGGAGGAGCTTCTTACACACTGCCTCGGAGGAGCTTCTCATACCCCTCTAAAGCCTCTTGGAGGAGCTTCGTATACCTTTACACACTGCCTCGGAGGAGCGTCTCATACCTCTATAAAGCCTCTTGGAGGAGCTTCATATGCCTTTTCCCACTGCCTCAGACGAGCTTCTCATACCCCTCAAAAGCCTCTTGGAGGAGCTTCTCATATCTGTACACACCGCCTCGGAGGAGCGTCTCATACCCCTATAAAGCCTCTTGGAGGAGCTTCTTCTACACTTACACACTGCCTCGGAGGAGCGTCTCATACCCCTATAAAGCCTCTTGGAGGAGCTTCTTATACACTTACACACTGCCTCAGAGGAGCGTCTCATACCCCTATAAAGTCTCTTGGAGGAGCTTCATATGCCTTTACCCACTGCCTCGGAGGAGCGTCTCATACCCCTATAAAGCCTCTTGGAGAAGCTTCTTACACACTGCCTCGGAGGAGCGTCTCATACCTCTATGAAGCCTCTTGGAGGAGCTTCTTACACACTGCCTCGGAGGAGCTTCTCATACCCCTCTAAAGCCTCTTGGAGGAGCTTCTCATATCTGTACACACTGCCTCGGAGGAGCGTCTCATACCCCTATAAAACCTCTTGGAGGAGCTTCGTATACCTTTACCCACTGCCTCAGACAAGCTTCTCATACCCCTCTAAAGCCTCTTGGAGGAGCTTCGTATACCTTTACACACTGCCTCGGAGGAGCGTCTCATACCTCTATAAAGCCTCTTGGAGGAGCTTCATATGCCTTTACCCACTGCCTCAGACGAGCTACTCATACCCCTCTAAAGCCTCTTGGAGGAGCTTCTCATATTTGTACACACTGCCTCGGAGGAGCGTCTCATACCTCTATAAAGCCTCTTGGAGGAGCTTCATATGCCTTTACCCACTACCTCATACGAGCTACTCATTCCCCTCTAAAGTCTCTTGGAGGAGCTTCTCATATTTGTACACACTGCCTCGGAGGAGCGTCTCATACCTCTATAAAGCCTCTTGGAGGAGCTTCTTATACCTTTACCCACTGCCTCAGATGAGCTTCTCATACCCCTCTAAAGCCTCTTGGAGAAGCTTCTTATACACTTACACACTGCCTCGGAGGAGCGTCTCATACCTCTATAAAGCCTCTTGGAGGAGCTTCTTATACCTTTACCCACTGCCTCGGACGAGTGTCTCATACCTCTATAAAGCCTCTTGGAGGAGCTTCATATACCTTTACCCACTGCCTCAGACGAGCTTCTCATAACCCTCTAAAGCCTCTTGGAGGAGCTTCGTATACCTTTACACACTGCCTCAGAGGAGCGTCTCATACCTCTATAAAGCCTCTTGGAGGAGCTTCGTATACCTTTACACACTGCCTCAGATGAGCTTTTCATACCCCTCTAAAGCCTCTTGGAGGAGCTTCTCATATCTGTACACACTGCCTCGGAGGAGCGTCTCATACCTCTATAAAGGCTCTTGGAGGAGCTTCTTATACCTTTACCCACTGCCTCAGACAAGCTTCTCATACCCCTCTAAAGCCTCTTGGAGGAGCTTCGTATACCTTTACACACTGCCTCGGAGGAGCGTCTCATACCTCTATAAAGCCTCTTGGAGGAGCTTCATATGCCTTTACCCACTGCCTCAGACGAGCTTCTCATACCCCTCTAAAGCCTCTTGGAGGAGCTTCTCATATCTGTACACACTGCCTCGGAGGAGCGTCTCATACCCCTATAAAGCCTCTTGGAGGAGCTTCTTCTACACTTACACACTGCCTCGGAGGAGCGTCTCATACCCCTATAAAGCCTCTTGGAGGAGCTTCTTATACACTTACACACTGCCTCAGAGGAGCGTCTCATACCCCTATAAAGTCTCTTGGAGGAGCTTCATATGCCTTTACCCACTGCCTCGGAGGAGCGTCTCATACCCCTATAAAGCCTCTTGGAGAAGCTTCTTACACACTTACACACTGCCTCGGAGGAGCGTCTCATACCTCTATGAAGCCTCTTGGAGGAGCTTCTTACACACTGCCTCGGAGGAGCTTCTCATACCCCTCTAAAGCCTCTTGGAGGAGCTTCTCATATCTGTACACACTGCCTCGGAGGAGCGTCTCATACCCCTATAAAGCCTCTTGGAGGAGCTTCGTATACCTTTACCCACTGCCTCAGACAAGCTTCTCATACCCCTCTAAAGCCTCTTGGAGGAGCTTCGTATACCTTTACACACTGCCTCGGAGGATCGTCTCATACCTCTATAAAGCCTCTTGGAGGAGCTTCATATGCCTTTACCCACTGCCTCAGACGAGCTACTCATACCCCTCTAAAGCCTCTTGGAGGAGCTTCTCATATTTGTACACACTGCCTCGGAGGAGCGTCTCATACCTCTATAAAGCCTCTTGGAGGAGCTTCATATGCCTTTACCCACTACCTCATACGAGCTACTCATTCCCCTCTAAAGCCTCTTGGAGGAGCTTCTCATATTTGTACACACTGCCTCAGAGGAGCGTCTCATACCTCTATAAAGCCTCTTGGAGGAGCTTCTTATACCTTTACCCACTGCCTCAGATGAGCTTCTCATACCCCTCTAAAGCCTCTTGGAGAAGCTTCTTATACACTTACACACTGCCTCGGAGGAGCGTCTCATACCTCTATAAAGCCTCTTGGAGGAGCTTCTTATACCTTTACCCACTGCCTCGGACGAGTGTCTCATACCTCTATAAAGCCTCTTGGAGGAGCTTCATATACCTTTACCCACTGCCTCAGACGAGCTTCTCATAACCCTCTAAAGCCTCTTGGAGGAGCTTCGTATACCTTTACACACTGCCTCAGAGGAGCGTCTCATACCTCTATAAAGCCTCTTGGAGGAGCTTCGTATACCTTTACACACTGCCTCAGATGAGCTTTTCATACCCCTCTAAAGCCTCTTGGAGGAGCTTCTCATAACTGTACACACTGCCTCGGAGGAGCGTCTCATACCTCTATAAAGGCTCTTGGAGGAGCTTCTTATACCTTTACCCACTGCCTCAGACAAGCTTCTCATACCCCTCTAAAGCCTCTTGGAGGAGCTTCGTATACCTTTACACACTGCCTCGGAGGAGCGTCTCATACCTCTATAAAGCCTCTTGGAGGAGCTTCATATGCCTTTACCCACTGCCTCAGACAGAGCTTCTCATACCCCTCTAAAGCCTCTTGGAGGAGCTTCTCATATCTGTACACACTGCCTCGGAGGAGCGTCTCATACCCCTATAAAGCCTCTTGGAGGAGCTTCTTCTACACTTACACACTGCCTCGGAGGAGCGTCTCATACCCCTATAAAGCCTCTTGGAGGAGCTTCTTATACACTTACACACTGCCTCAGAGGAGCGTCTCATACCCCTATAAAGTCTCTTGGAGGAGCTTCATATGCCTTTACCCACTGCCTCGGAGGAGCGTCTCATACCCCTATAAAGCCTCTTGGAGAAACTTCTTACACACTTACACACTGCCTCGGAGGAGCGTCTCATACCTCTATGAAGCCTCTTGGAGGAGCTTCTTACACACTGCCTCGGAGGAGCTTCTCATACCCCTCTAAAGCCTCTTGGAGAAGCTTCTTATACACTTACACACTGCCTCGGAGGAGCGTCTCATACCTCTATAAAGCCTCTTGGAGGAGCTTCTTATACCTTTACCCACTGCCTCGGACGAGTGTCTCATACCTCTATAAAGCCTCTTGGAGGAGCTTCATATACCTTTACCCACTGCCTCAGGCAGAGCTTCTCATAACCCTCTAAAGCCTCTTGGAGGAGCTTCGTATACCTTTACACACTGCCTCAGAGGAGCGTCTCATACCTCTATAAAGCCTCTTGGAGGAGCTTCGTATACCTTTACACACTGCCTCAGATGAGCTTTTCATACCCCTCTAAAGCCTCTTGGAGGAGCTTCTCATATCTGTACACACTGCCTCGGAGGAGCGTCTCATACCTCTATAAAGGCTCTTGGAGGAGCTTCTTATACCTTTACCCACTGCCTCAGACAAGCTTCTCATACCCCTCTAAAGCCTCTTGGAGGAGCTTCGTATACCTTTACACACTGCCTCGGAGGAGCGTCTCATACCTCTATAAAGCCTCTTGGAGGAGCTTCATATGCCTTTACCCACTGCCTCAGGCAGAGCTTCTCATACCCCTCTAAAGCCTCTTGGAGGAGCTTCTCATATCTGTACACACTGCCTCGGAGGAGCGTCTCATACCCCTATAAAGCCTCTTGGAGGAGCTTCTTCTACACTTACACACTGCCTCGGAGGAGCGTCTCATACCCCTATAAAGCCTCTTGGAGGAGCTTCTTATACACTTACACACTGCCTCAGAGGAGCGTCTCATACCCCTATAAAGTCTCTTGGAGGAGCTTCATATGCCTTTACCCACTGCCTCGGAGGAGCGTCTCATACCCCTATAAAGCCTCTTGGAGAAGCTTCTTACACACTTACACACTGCCTCGGAGGAGCGTCTCATACCTCTATGAAGCCTCTTGGAGGAGCTTCTTACACACTGCCTCGGAGGAGCTTCTCATACCCCTCTAAAGCCTCTTGGAGGAGCTTCTCATATCTGTACACACTGCCTCGGAGGAGCGTCTCATACCCCTATAAAGCCTCTTGGAGGAGCTTCGTATACCTTTACCCACTGCCTCAGACAAGCTTCTCATACCCCTCTAAAGCCTCTTGGAGGAGCTTCGTATACCTTTACACACTGCCTCGGAGGATCGTCTCATACCTCTATAAAGCCTCTTGGAGGAGCTTCATATGCCTTTACCCACTGCCTCAGACGAGCTACTCATACCCCTCTAAAGCCTCTTGGAGGAGCTTCTCATATTTGTACACACTGCCTCGGAGGAGCGTCTCATACCTCTATAAAGCCTCTTGGAGGAGCTTCATATGCCTTTACCCACTACCTCATACGAGCTACTCATTCCCCTCTAAAGCCTCTTGGAGGAGCTTCTCATATTTGTACACACTGCCTCAGAGGAGCGTCTCATACCTCTATAAAGCCTCTTGGAGGAGCTTCTTATACCTTTACCCACTGCCTCAGATGAGCTTCTCATACCCCTCTAAAGCCTCTTGGAGAAGCTTCTTATACACTTACACACTGCCTCGGAGGAGCGTCTCATACCTCTATAAAGCCTCTTGGAGGAGCTTCTTATACCTTTACCCACTGCCTCGGACGAGTGTCTCATACCTCTATAAAGCCTCTTGGAGGAGCTTCATATACCTTTACCCACTGCCTCAGACAGAGCTTCTCATAACCCTCTAAAGCCTCTTGGAGGAGCTTCGTATACCTTTACACACTGCCTCAGAGGAGCGTCTCATACCTCTATAAAGCCTCTTGGAGGAGCTTCGTATACCTTTACACACTGCCTCAGATGAGCTTTTCATACCCCTCTAAAGCCTCTTGGAGGAGCTTCTCATAACTGTACACACTGCCTCGGAGGAGCGTCTCATACCTCTATAAAGGCTCTTGGAGGAGCTTCTTATACCTTTACCCACTGCCTCAGACAAGCTTCTCATACCCCTCTAAAGCCTCTTGGAGGAGCTTCGTATACCTTTACACACTGCCTCGGAGGAGCGTCTCATACCTCTATAAAGCCTCTTGGAGGAGCTTCATATGCCTTTACCCACTGCCTCAGGCGAGGCTTCTCATACCCCTCTAAAGCCTCTTGGAGGAGCTTCTCATATCTGTACACACTGCCTCGGAGGAGCGTCTCATACCCCTATAAAGCCTCTTGGAGGAGCTTCTTCTACACTTACACACTGCCTCGGAGGAGCGTCTCATACCCCTATAAAGCCTCTTGGAGGAGCTTCTTATACACTTACACACTGCCTCAGAGGAGCGTCTCATACCCCTATAAAGTCTCTTGGAGGAGCTTCATATGCCTTTACCCACTGCCTCGGAGGAGCGTCTCATACCCCTATAAAGCCTCTTGGAGAAACTTCTTACACACTTACACACTGCCTCGGAGGAGCGTCTCATACCTCTATGAAGCCTCTTGGAGGAGCTTCTTACACACTGCCTCGGAGGAGCTTCTCATACCCCTCTAAAGCCTCTTGGAGGAGCTTCTCATATCTGTACACACTGCCTCGGAGGAGCGTCTCATACCCCTATAAAGCCTCTTGGAGGAGCTTCGTATACCTTTACCCACTGCCTCAGACAAGCTTCTCATACCCCTCTAAAGCCTCTTGGAGGAGCTTCGTATACCTTTACACACTGCCTCGGAGGAGCGTCTCATACCTCTATAAAGCCTCTTGGAGGAGCTTCATATGCCTTTACCCACTGCCTCAGACGAGCTACTCATACCCCTCTAAAGCCTCTTGGAGGAGCTTCTCATATTTGTACACACTGCCTCGGAGGAGCGTCTCATACCTCTATAAAGCCTCTTGGAGGAGCTTCATATGCCTTTACCCACTACCTCATACGAGCTACTCATTCCCCTCTAAAGCCTCTTGGAGGAGCTTCTCATATTTGTACCCACTGCCTCGGAGGAGCGTCTCATACCTCTATAAAGCCTCTTGGAGGAGCTTCGTATACCTTTACACACTGCCTCGGAGGAGCGTCTCATACCTCTATAAAGCCTCTTGGAGGAGCTTCTTATACCTTTACCCACTGCCTCAGATGAGCTTCTCATACCCCTCTAAAGCCTCTTGGAGAAGCTTCTTATACACTTACACACTGCCTCGGAGGAGCGTCTCATACCTCTATAAAGCCTCTTGGAGGAGCTTCATATACCTTTACCCACTGCCTCAGGCAGAGCTTCTCATAACCCTCTAAAGCCTCTTGAAGGAGCTTCGTATACCTTTACACACTGCCTCAGAGGAGCGTCTCATACCTCTATAAAGCCTCTTGGAGGAGCTTCGTATACCTTTACACACTGCCTCGGAGGAGCGTCTCATACCTCTATAAAGCCTCTTGGAGGAGCTTCATATGCCTTTACCCACTGCCTCAGACGAGCTTCTCATACCCCTCTAAAGCCTCTTGGAGGAGCTTCTCATATCTGTACACACTGCCTCGGAGGAGCGTCTCATACCCCTATAAAGCCTCTTGGAGGAGCTTCTTCTACACTTACACACTGCCTCAGAGGAGCGTCTCATACCCCTATAAAGCCTCTTGGAGGAGCTTCTTATACACTTACACACTGCCTCAGAGGAGCGTCTCATACCCCTATAAAGTCTCTTGGAGGAGCTTCATATGCCTTTACCCACTGCCTCGGAGGAGCGTCTCATACCCCTATAAAGCCTCTTGGAGAAGCTTCTTACACACTTACACACTGCCTCGGAGGAGCGTCTCATACCTCTATGAAGCCTCTTGGAGGAGCTTCTTACACACTGCCTCGGAGGAGCTTCTCATACCCCTCTAAAGCCTCTTGGAGGAGCTTCTCATATCTGTACACACTGCCTCGGAGGAGCGTCTCATACCCCTATAAAGCCTCTTGGAGGAGCTTCGTATACCTTTACCCACTGCCTCAGACAAGCTTCTCATACCCCTCTAAAGCCTCTTGGAGGAGCTTCGTATACCTTTACACACTGCCTCGGAGGAGCGTCTCATACCTCTATAAAGCCTCTTGGAGGAGCTTCATATGCCTTTACCCACTGCCTCAGACGAGCTACTCATACCCCTCTAAAGCCTCTTGGAGGAGCTTCTCATATTTGTACACACTGCCTCGGAGGAGTGTCTCATACCTCTATAAAGCCTCTTGGAGGAGCTTCATATGCCTTTACCCACTACCTCATACGAGCTACTCATTCCCCTCTAAAGCCTCTTGGAGGAGCTTCTCATATTTGTACACACTGCCTCGGAGGAGCGTCTCATACCTCTATAAAGCCTCTTGGAGGAGCTTCTTATACCTTTACCCACTGCCTCGGACGAGTGTCTCATACCTCTATAAAGCCTCTTGGAGGAGCTTCATATACCTTTACCCACTGCCTCAGACGAGCTTCTCATAACCCTCTAAAGCCTCTTGGAGGAGCTTCGTATACCTTTACACACTGCCTCAGAGGAGCGTCTCATACCTCTATAAAGCCTCTTGGAGGAGCTTCGTATACCTTTACACACTGCCTCAGATGAGCTTTTCATACCCCTCTAAAGCCTCTTGGAGGAGCTTCTCATATCTGTACACACTGCCTCGGAGGAGCGTCTCATACCTCTATAAAGGCTCTTGGAGGAGCTTCTTATACCTTTACCCACTGCCTCAGACAAGCTTCTCATACCCCTCTAAAGCCTCTTGGAGGAGCTTCGTATACCTTTACACACTGCCTCGGAGGAGCGTCTCATACCTCTATAAAGCCTCTTGGAGGAGCTTCATATGCCTTTACCCACTGCCTCAGACGAGCTTCTCATACCCCTCTAAAGCCTCTTGGAGGAGCTTCTCATATCTGTACACACTGCCTCGGAGGAGCGTCTCATACCCCTATAAAGCCTCTTGGAGGAGCTTCTTCTACACTTACACACTGCCTCGGAGGAGCGTCTCATACCCCTATAAAGCCTCTTGGAGGAGCTTCTTATACACTTACACACTGCCTCAGAGGAGCGTCTCATACCCCTATAAAGTCTCTTGGAGGAGCTTCATATGCCTTTACCCACTGCCTCGGAGGAGCGTCTCATACCCCTATAAAGCCTCTTGGAGAAACTTCTTACACACTTACACACTGCCTCGGAGGAGCGTCTCATACCTCTATGAAGCCTCTTGGAGGAGCTTCTTACACACTGCCTCGGAGGAGCTTCTCATACCCCTCTAAAGCCTCTTGGAGGAGCTTCTCATATCTGTACACACTGCCTCGGAGGAGCGTCTCATACCCCTATAAAGCCTCTTGGAGGAGCTTCGTATACCTTTACCCACTGCCTCAGACAAGCTTATCATACCCCTCTAAAGCCTCTTGGAGGAGCTTCGTATACCTTTACACACTGCCTCGGAGGAGCGTCTCATACCTCTATAAAGCCTCTTGGAGGAGCTTCATATGCCTTTACCCACTGCCTCAGACGAGCTACTCATACCCCTCTAAAGCCTCTTGGAGGAGCTTCTCATATTTGTACACACTGCCTCGGAGGAGCGTCTCATACCTCTATAAAGCCTCTTGGAGGAGCTTCATATGCCTTTACCCACTACCTCATACGAGCTACTCATTCCCCTCTAAAGCCTCTTGGAGGAGCTTCTCATATTTGTACCCACTGCCTCGGAGGAGCGTCTCATACCTCTATAAAGCCTCTTGGAGGAGCTTCGTATACCTTTACACACTGCCTCGGAGGAGCGTCTCATACCTCTATAAAGCCTCTTGGAGGAGCTTCTTATACCTTTACCCACTGCCTCAGATGAGCTTCTCATACCCCTCTAAAGCCTCTTGGAGAAGCTTCTTATACACTTACACACTGCCTCGGAGGAGCGTCTCATACCTCTATAAAGCCTCTTGGAGGAGCTTCATATACCTTTACCCTCTGCCTCAGACGAGCTTCTCATAACCCTCTAAAGCCTCTTGAAGGAGCTTCGTATACCTTTACACACTGCCTCAGAGGAGCGTCTCATACCTCTATAAAGCCTCTTGGAGGAGCTTCGTATACCTTTACACACTGCCTCAGATGAGCTTCTCATACCCCTCTAAAGCCTCTTGGAGGAGCTTCTCATATCTGTACACACTGCCTCGGACGAGTGTCTCATACCTCTATAAAGCCTCTTGGAGGAGCTTCATATACCTTTACCCACTGCCTCAGACGAGCTTCTCATACCCCTCTAAAGCCTCTTGGAGGAGCTTCGTATACCTTTACACACTGCCTCAGAGGAGCATCTTATACCTCTATAAAGCCTCTTGGAGGAGCTTCGTATACCTTTACACACTGCCTCAGATGAGCTTCTCATACCCCTCTAAAGCCTCTTGGAGGAGCTTCTCATATCTGTACACACTGCCTCGGAGGAGCGTCTCATACCTCTATAAAGGCTCTTGGAGGAGCTTCTTATACCTTTACCCACTGCCTCAGACAAGCTTCTCATACCCCTCTAAAGCCTCTTGGAGGAGCTTCGTATACCTTTACACACTGCCTCGGAGGAGCGTCTCATACCTCTATAAAGCCTCTTGGAGGAGCTTCATATGCCTTTACCCACTGCCTCAGACGAGCTTCTCATACCCCTCTAAAGCCTCTTGGAGGAGCTTCTCATATCTGTACACACTGCCTCGGAGGAGCGTCTCATACCCGTATAAAGCCTCTTGGAGGAGCTTCTTCTACACTTACACACTGCCTCGGAGGAGCGTCTCATACCCCTATAAAGCCTCTTGGAGGAGCTTCTTATACACTTACACACTGCCTCGGAGGAGCGTCTCATACCCCTATAAAGTCTCTTGGAGGAGCTTCATATGCCTTTACCCACTGCCTCGGAGGAGCGTCTCATACCCCTATAAAGCCTCTTGGAGAAACTTCTTACACACTTACACACTGCCTTGGAGGAGCGTCTCATACCTCTATGAAGCCTCTTGGAGGAGCTTCTTACACACTGCCTCGGAGGAGCTTCTCATACCCCTCTAAAGCCTCTTGGAGGAGCTTCTCATATCTGTACACACTGCCTCGGAGGAGCGTCTCATACCCCTATAAAGCCTCTTGGAGGAGCTTCGTATACCTTTACCCACTGCCTCAGACAAGCTTCTCATACCCCTCTAAAGCCTCTTGGAGGAGCTTCGTATACCTTTACACACTGCCTCGGAGGAGCGTCTCATACCTCTATAAAGCCTCTTGGAGGAGCTTCATATGCCTTTACCCACTGCCTCAGACAGAGCTACTCATACCCCTCTAAAGCCTCTTGGAGGAGCTTCTCATATTTGTACACACTGCCTCGGAGGACCGTCTCATACCTCTATAAAGCCTCTTGGAGGAGCTTCATATGCCTTTACCCACTACCTCATACGAGCTACTCATTCCCCTCTAAAGCCTCTTGGAGGAGCTTCTCATATTTGTACACACTGCCTCGGAGGAGCGTCTCATACCTCTATAAAGCCTCTTGGAGGAGCTTCGTATACCTTTACACACTGCCTCGGAGGAGCGTCTCATACCTCTATAAAGCCTCTTGGAGGAGCTTCTTATACCTTTACCCACTGCCTCAGATGAGCTTCTCATACCCCTCTAAAGCCTCTTGGAGGAGCTTCTTATACACTTACACACTGCCTCGGAGGAGCGTCTCATACCTCTATAAAGCCTCTTGGAGGAGCTTCTTATACCTTTACCCACTGCCTCGGACGAGTGTCTCATACCCCTATAAAGCCTCTTGGAGGAGCTTCTTATACCTTTACCCACTGCCTCAGACGAGCTTCTCATACCCCTATAAAGCCTCTTGGAGGAGCTTCTTATAAACTTACACACTGCCTCGGAGGAGCGTCTCATACCTCTATAAAGCTTCTTGGAGGAGCTTCGTATACACTTACACACTGCCTCGGAGGAGCGTCTCATACCTCTATAAAGCCTCTTGGAGGAGCTTCGTATACACTTACACACTGCCTCAGACGAGCGTCTCATACCCCTATAAAGCCTCTTGGAGGAGCTTCTTATACACTTACACACTGCCTCGGAGGAGCGTCTCATACCTCTATAAAGCCTCTTGGAGGAGCTTCTTCAACATTTTCACACTGCCTCGGAGGAGCGTCTCATACCTCTATAACTCTTGGAAGAGCTTCATATGCCTTTACCCACTGCCTCGGACAAGTGTCTCATACCTCTATAAAGCCTCTTGGAGGAGCTTCGTATACCTTTACACACTGCCTCGGAGGAGCGTCTCATACCTCTATAAAGCTTCTTGGAAGAGATTCATATGCCTTTACCCACTGCCTCAGATGAGCTCCTCATACCTCTCCACAGCATCTTTCAGGAGCATCTCATACTTGTTAACTTGGCCTTGGAGGAGCTCTTGGTCCCTGTTTACTGCATCTCTGAGGATCTCTCCATATCCGTAACTTCTGCTATCTCATGAAAGCTCTATGTGCTTATATTTCCTTTTAGGACCAGGTATAACATGTCTCTGAACACTTTAAACTCATCACCTCTCGCTGTAGCATCTGCCTAGGGGAAGTGCTTGATGGTGCATCCGTTCTCCACTGTCAACCTTCAGTCTATGGTCCATCCAACACAAGGATGACAAACTCAAGCCGTCTCATGACATTAACCTGCAGTAAAAGACTTATCCTGGTCGCATGCGGAATCGCACATCATCCTGAAGACCCTTAGAATAGACGCATGCATTGGATCATCAACTAGGGTCTGCAAACACCAGGCTTTTCTCAGTGCCAATGTAGTCAATGATTTGCCATCTATGCCCTGACCCTCTGGACTGCTCCTCGCAATTCCCTCCGTCTCAGCTCCAGTTTTTCTGGAAAGAAACAGCCCCTCTACTCAAGCTCACCTTCTGTAGATCTATGATACAATAGTCTTGATTCCCACATTTTACGACTGTGGTGCAAATGTAGTCTGAAGCCTCTGAGCTTTCACTTCACTTGCAACTGTGGAGAAGTGGCTCTGGTGATGCTGAAAATGCCTACAAAATTGAAAATGGGGAGGCATTCTCACACATTGCCCTTCCACCCTAAAGCTGAAAGTGACTCCAAAGATGGATTAGAGAGCATTTAGGTTGTCAAAGACAACCCCAACATTTCAGGATTATCAGGGAAGGGATACTGGCACGTGGAAACATTTTTCCATGTGGAGAAAAATGAGCATATTTGCCTCCACCGGCAATTGTTGGACTACCCAACTGACGGCAATCGCCAGAGGTACGTTTATGTAAAGTGGCCATACATCCTTAAGTCTACCTCCTTTATAGAGGACTTGGGAGTTTTGTAAATTTCAAACGTTATGTTATGTTAGCAAATTTGTAAAGCGCTCGTTTACCCCTAGGTGTCCTGGCGATGACTCTGCATGAAAATAGAGACCGTGAGTGAGCTAATCATTAAAGAGCCAGGTTTTCAGGTGTTTTCTGAAGGCTAGCAACGAGGGGGTAGTCCTGATATTCAAGGGTAGGAGGTTCCAGTGCTTAGTAGCTCCTGAAATAGAGCTGCTTCCTCCCCTTTTACCTTTTTTGAATCTGCAGGACACAACTTTTTTAGTTCCTCTTGATCAAAGGTTTATGTTCAGTTAATTCCAAGGGAAAACCTGTTTTATATATTCAGGGCCAGTATTGTGCAGGGCTTTGTATGTTATGCAAAGTGCGTTGTATTTGATGCGGTTCCTGACTGTCAGGCAGTGGCGGTCCTTTATTGCTTGAGTAACTGAGTGATAATCAGCTAATCTACAAACATTCAACAAGTTTCAGATTTATGAATATTTTGTGACTAGACATATTCTGCCCCCGTGAAAAGTATGCTCGGTATAAATGTCATTTCAAGAGCAAAAATATATGTTGTAGATATTTTTGCAAGGAGATAATGCTGGTTATATGTACTTTTCTAGGATGTAATTAAGCGTTATTGCTTGCACCTACAGAAACTGGTGGTTGCTAATTACCCTCCCTCCATTTATGGGCCTAAACTAGAACTGAGAGTGCATACAAAAGGTGGGAGGGAATTAACAGTAGGTATTACCGTGCAGGTTGGGGTAATAAAGCAATTAGACCCAACCCCCACCCCTCAACAGAAAATAAGGAGCACATCTGGAGCACATTTCTCTCCCTTAAAGCATAGCATGAAGGGCTCCATTCTCCCTCGGTGCTGTTTGTGCCTTGATTGTATAAGTAGTCATTTTATCTGTGGCTGTCTGGGCTCCCCCTCTTGCTTACTGAAGAGGAGTGTAAGCCCAATTGCCACAGAGTAGCAGAAAAAGATAAACAAACACATACATTTGTTGACACTTTTCTACTTTTCTTTGGTTGATTGGGCTTTTCCTTCAGCAAAGCAAAGGAAGGAGACCAGACACCTGTGTCGAGAATGGCTGCTTCCATGGTGGCAGCAGAAGTTGCACCCAAGGAGAATGGAGCCTTTTTAGGTCGAAACCTACCAGACAACACAGCTGTCTGGCTTTCTGAAGACATCCTGGGGACATTCATAAAGCTTCCCTGGGAATGCGCTCCACCCATTGCTTACCATTGGGTTTGTGGTTTGCAACTCACATTTCCTTGTTTTCTATTTGCTGGCTCTATCTGTTTTAGGCTACCAGCCTGAGTTTGTCCTTCCCTTGCCCAAACCTTGTTTACTGTATCCTTCTGAGATCTCACTTTCTGTAAACAGGCCTTTAAATCTTGTTCTTATCTTGTCACATTTGCTGTGCATTTAAACACAAAGGTCAAATGGTAGGCTCTTTCTTCTGGGAGAGATAGGAGGGAGATCGTTTTTACTTTTCTTTCTGTGACTTCGAGGTGAGAGCGTTTATAGGAAAGCAAGATGAATGCAGATGACTCTCCCCATGGAGCCCGCTTGTGCCCCTCCTGTGCTCCAGGTTACGAGGCTGTAATATAACCCTTAAAACAGGCCAGCGGGGAGGAGGTTCACGTACATTCAGAGGCAACAAATATTCATGTTGAGGTTCTTCTAGCAAAGCACTGTTGCCTTTTGCTGAATGTGACCCTCTAGTGAATGTCTAATGATCTTTCCGTTTACAGTCAACAAGTCTGAGTACCAAACCATTTTACTGATAACAGCATTGGCAACGCAAAAGGTGTAGCCTACATAACTACACTTAATGAGTAATAGCCTTAGTATGTGCAACGTGTGCAGTAGCACCATGCCATAAAACCTAGACAACACAGATTACTGCTTTCTTGAAAAACTACAAACAGGAGCCCAGAAACCCACCACATTATTTACACTACAGCCTTAAACATACTCCCTATGTCCAAACATAGTTTTTATACTATTTGGTGGTTATGCATGTTGTCAACAATGAAATAGGTTTACATGTTCCACTGAAACAACAACGGCATACCGTCGGGGCCAGCTTTAGCACTGTTGGCGTCTGGGCAACACTCTACACCACTTCACTCTATGCCTCTCTACTCTACTCTGCATCACTCTACTTTATGCCAGTTCACTCTACTCCAGTCTACTATGCACCACTGTACTCTCCGCCACTGAACTATACACTAGTCCATCTAGGCCACTCCACTCTACTCTGCACCACTACACTCTTTGCCACTCTACTCTGCAACACTTCACTCTATGCCACTGCACTCTACACCAATGCATTCTATGCCACTACTCTATGTCACTGCACTCTATCCTGCATCACTTAACTCGACTCTGAAACAATCTACTCTACGCCCCTGCACTCTACTCCACTCTGCGCTACACCACTTTACAGCACTCCACTCTACTCTGCACTACTCTATGCTGCTGCACTCTACCCTGCACCACTCCCCTCTGTGCCGCTCTATGCCACTGCACTCTACGCTGCACCACTCTACTCTGCACCACTCTACTCTATGCCATGGCTTTCTACGCCACTCTACTCCAAACCACTGCACTCTATGCCAATGCTCTCAACACCACTTTACTCAAAACCAAAGCACTCTATGCCACTTCACACAACACCACTCTCTTCTACTCTGCACCACTCTACTCTGCAAGCCTGCACTCTCGGCCACTAAACTCAATGTCACTCTACTCTGCACCACTGCACTCTATGCAACGGCACGCTATGCCTCTCTATGTCACTGCACTCTATGCCACTCTGTTCTATTCTGCACCATTGTACTATACGCCAGTCTACTCTGTGCGACTCTACACTGTACGACTCTACACTGCGCCACTGCACTCTACATACTCTATTCTGCAAGACTGTACTATCTGCCACTGAACTCAACACCACTCTACTCTGCACCACAGCACTTTACACCAGTGCACTCTATGTCACTGCACTCTACTCTGCACCACTATACTCAACACCACTGCTTTATGCACCACTCTGCTCTGCACCAATCTACTCAATGCCACTGCACTCTACTCTGCACCACTCAACTCTATGCCACTCTATGCCACTATACTCTGCATCATTCCATGCCACTCTAATCTATTCTGCACCACTCCACGTCACTCCACTCTACATCTCTGCACTCTACCCTGCACCACTCCACTCTACCCTGAACCACTCCACTCTATGCCACTTCACTCTACTCTAAAATAATCTACTCTATGGCATTGCACTCTAGGCCACTGCATTCTACTCTGCACCACTCTACTCTACGCCATTGCTCTCTATGCCACTTTACTCTACGTCACTGCACACTATATCAGTGCACTCTACACCACTTTACTCAAAACCTATACACTCTATGCCACATCACTCTACCCCAATCTTCTCTGCACCACTTCACTCTAGACCACTTTATGACACTCCAATCTAAGACACTTTATTCTACGATACTCCACTCTATGACACTCTACTCCATTAAACTCTACTCCACTTTACGCCACTTTACAACACTCTACTCCACTCCATGCCACTCTACAACACTACTTCACTCTATGATGGTCTACGTAACTCCCTCTATGCCACTCCATGCCACTTTACTCCATTCTATTCTACGACACACTATTCAACTCTATGCCATTCCACTCTACTCTATGCCACTCAACTCTACAACACTCTACTCCACTGATGCCATTCCACCCTCCTACACTACTCCATTCTATGCCACTGCACTCTATGACAATCTACTCTGCTGTACACCACTCTACTCTACAACACTCTACTCCACTCTATGCAACACCCTCTATGCCACTCCACTCTGCTCTACACCACTCCACGACACTCTGCCACTGCCACTCAACTCTACTCCACTCTATGCCCTTCCACTCTACAACACTCTACTCCCTCAATGACACTCCACAGCACTCCTAACACTTCACTTCACTCTACTCCACGGCACTCAACTCTCCACCACTCTATGCCACTCCACCCCCCCACCCACTCTACTCCACTTTATGACACACCACTCAACCCTACTCTCCTTTACCCCACTAACTTCGAGCCATGCTGAACACCAGCCATACTGTTGTGCAACATGGCTAAAACATATTTACAAAGCCAATCGCTCTTGCATAGGTGAGCCCTATTGGCTTTGCCAAAGCTTGTTGTCCATTTGTGTTCCAGGTGAGAGGCAGCTACTGCTCCAGTTTTGTTTCCGATTTCCCCAGCACCTACCCTTAGGCTCTGGGGAATTGCAGGAGGCAATCGGGGTGGCCACCAGCACACTAGAAGACAAGGAGCTGGAAGCAGACAATACTCCCTGAGCGAGATTAGAATGGTTGCTATAGCCTCCAAAGGGGGCATTCTGATTGGCTGTCCCCCTGCCAATACTCCAGCGAGGGAACCAATGCTGGTTGTAAATATTGTGCAAGAATATAATGCTTATTACGGTTACTGCGCCAATGTGTATATCATCAGGATTCATGTGACAGAGAATTGTGCATCCTCAGGAATGATGTCCTGATCTACCAATCTGTTATTCTGCCTGTCCTAACAGCTACACCTGCTTTGTACCCAGATGTTCCTGGTGTTTTTGATGTTCCTTCTCTGTGCCAGTCTCAGAGCACTGCTTCTTTACAAGCATAATTTCTCCACATAGCCTCTGTCTCCCAGTGTTCATCAGTTCCTATAGTTCCTGTTTTCTACAATTCCTGTTTTCTATACCTTGCCCTCACTGCATTTTTCTCTGCTCAGACCTTCCTGCACTAGTCATACTAGTTCTTGCTCTCTACGCTTACCAGTTTCCTCTGCCCAATCATTTTCAAGAGTTGTTGTGGTGGGAGGGTCGTGGTTGTAATCTCAACCTGCAACAATATTGCTTCCACAATACCTACTACCACTACACTGTCAAGGTAAGTAGAAGGTGGAGTTAGGAACACTTACCTACATGACGCAGTGGTAATAAATATTATGGACATAGTATTTTTATTTTGCAATATTTCACTCTCACTATAGTGGCACACCTGCACGCTTGCTCTTCCAGCTTTTCTATTCACTTCACCTCATCTACTTAGAGAAGTTCTTGTTCTCCCTCCTTTCAGTTTCTTTTGCCTAATTACTTTCAGGATTCCTTGCTGAACCTGCTTCCCTCTTCCTTCTGCCTCGCCTCCTTTTAATATTTCCTGTTCTGCAGACTTCTGTGATATTATTGATCCACTGATAACAATGAGCCACTGAGAACAAAGAGCCACTGTTAATAATGGACAACGAACTACTAATAACAGAGAGCCACTGATAACAATGAGCCACTGATAACAATGAGCCACTGATAGCAATGAGCCACTGATAGCAATGAGCCACTGATAACAAAGAGCCACTGATAACAAAGAGCCACTGATAACAAAGAGCCACTGATAACAAAGAGCCACTGATAGCAAAGAGCCACTGATAAAAATGAGCCACTGATAGCAAAGAGCCACTGATAACAAAGAGCTACTGATAACAATGAGCCATTGCTAATACTGAGCCGCCACTTCAAAAAACGAACCACTGATAGTAATGAGCCACTGATTACAATGAGCCACTGATAGCAAGGAGCCACTGATAGCAATGAGCCACTGATAACAAAGAGCCACTGATAACAATGAACCATTGCTAATACTGAGCCGCCACTTCTAAAAACGAACCACTGATAGTAATGAGCCACTGATAACAAAGAGCCACTGATAAAAATGAGCCACTGATAAAAATGAGCCACTGATAGCAATGGGCCACTGATAACAAAGAGCCACTGATAAAAATGAGCCACTGATAGCAAAGAGCCACTGATAACAAAGAGCCACTGATAACAATGAGCCATTGCTAATACTGAGCCGCCACTTCTAAAAACGAACCACTGATAGTAATGAGCCACTGATAATACTGAGCCACTGATAACAAAGAGCCACTGATAACAACGAGCCACTGATAACAAAGAGCCACTGATAACAACGAGCCACTGATAACAAAGAGCCACTGTTAATAATGGACCACTCATGGCAGTGAGCCACTTCTAACAACGAACTACTAATAACAGAGAGCCACTGATAACAAAGAGCCACTGATAACAAAGAGCCACTGATAAAAATGAGCCACTGATAAAAAAGAGCCACTGATAGCAAAGAGCCACTGATAACAAAGAGCCACTGATAAAAATGAGCCACTGGTAGCAAAGAGCCACTGTTGATAATGGGCCACTAATGACAGTGAGCCAGTTTTACCAACGAACCACTGATAACAAAGAGCCACTGATAGCAAAGAGCCACTGATAGCAAAGAGCCACTGATAACAAAGAGCCACTGATAAAAATGAGCCACTGATAAAAATGAGCCACTGATAACAAAGAGCCACTGATAAAAATGAGCCACTGATAGCAAAGAGCCACTGATAACAATGAGCCACTGATAAAAATGAGCCACTGATAAAAATGAGACACTGATAGCAAAGAGCCACTGATAGCAAAGAGCCACTGATTGCAAAGAGCCACTGATAACAATGAGCCATTGCTAATACTGAGCCACTGCTAAAAACGAACCACTGATAGTAATGAGCCACTGATAATACTGAGCCACTGATAACAAAGAGCCACTGATAACAACGAGCCACTGATAACAAAGAGCCACTGTTGATAATGGGCCACTAATGACAGTGAGCCAGTTTTACCAACGAACCACTAATAACAATGAGCCACTGATGGTGATGAGCCACTGATAACAACGAGCCACAGATAACAAAGAGCCACAGATAACAAAGAGCCACTGATAACAACGAGCCACAGATAACAACGAGCCACAGATATCAATGAGCCACTGCTAATACTGAGCCGCCACTTCTAAAAACGAACCACTGATAGTAATGAGTCCCTGATAATACTGAGCCACTGATAACAAAGAGCCACTGATAACAACGAGCCACTGATAATGATGAGCCTGTGATAACAATGAGCCATTGCTAATACTGAGCCACTTCTAAAAACGAACCACTGATAGTAATGAGCCCCTGATAATACTGAGCCACTGATAACAATGAGCCAGTGATAACAAGCCACTGATAATGCTGAGCAACTGATAACAATGAGCCACTGATAACAATGAGCCCGTGATAACAAGCCACTGATAATGCTGAGCAACTGATAACAATGAGCCACTGATAATACTGAGCCACTTCTGACAACAAACCACTGATACTAATAAGCTGCTAACAACAATCAGTCACTGATAATACTAAGCCACTAATAATACTGAGCCACTGATAACAAGTCACTGAGAGTAATGAGGCAATGATAAGAATAAGCCACTGATTTTAGTGAGCCACTGATAACAATGAGCCACTGTTAATACTGAGCCACTGATAGCAATGAGCCACTGATAATACTGAGCCACGGATAATGCTGAGCAAATGCTACTACTGAGCCGCTGATAACAGTCAGTCACTGATAATACTGAGCCACGGATAATGCTGAGCAACTGCTAATACTAAGCTGCTGATAACAATCAGTCATTGATAATACTAAGACTCTAATAATACTGATCCACTGATAACAATGAGCCCCTGATAACAAGCCACTGAGAGTAATGAGGCACTGAGAAGATTAGGCCACTGATTTTAGTGAGCCACTGATAACAACACAACTTTTAACAATGATCCACTGTTAACAATGATCCACTGTTTATGATCCACTGGCAATACTGTGTCACTGATAACAGTGAATCACTTCTAACAATGAACCAGTGATAACAATGAGCCGTTAACAACAATGAACCATTGATAACAGTGAACCATTGATAACAATAAGCCATTGATAACAATGAACCAGTGATAAGGATGAGCCATTGATAACAATAAACCAGTGATAACAATGAGCCATTGATAACAATGAACCAATGTTAACAATGAGCCCATGATAACAATGAACCATTGATAACAATGAGCATTGATAACAATGAGCCATTGATGACAATGAACCAGTGATGACAATGAACCAGTGATAACAATGATCCATAACAATGAACCAATGTTAACAATGAGCCCATGATAACAGTGAACCATTGATAACAATGAGCATTGATAACAATAAACCATTGATAACAATGAGCATTGATAACAATAAACCAGTGATAACACTGAACCAGTGATAACACTGAACCAGTGATAAAAATGAGCCATTGATAACAATGAATCACTTCTAACAATGAACCATTGATAACAATGAGCCATTGATAACAATGAACCAGTGATAACACTGAAGCAGTGATAACAATGAATCAGTGATAACAATAAGCCATTGATAACAATGAACCAATGTTCACAATGAGCCCATGATAACAATGAACCATTGATAACAATGAGCATTGATAGCAATGAACCAGTGATAACAATGAGTCAGTGATAACAATAAACCAGTGAGCCCATGATAACAATGAACCAGTGATAACACTGAAGCAGTGATAACAATGAACCGGTGATAACAACGAGTCAGTGATAACAATGAACCAGTGATAACAATGAGCCATTGATAACAATGAATCACTTCTAACAATGAACCATTGATAACAATGAGCCATTGATAACAATGAACCAGTGATAACAATGAACCAGTGATAACAATGATCCATAACAATGAACCAATGTTAACAATGAGCCCATGATAACAGTGAACCATTGATAACAATGAGCATTGATAACAATAAACCAGTGATAACAATGAGCCATTGATAACAATGAACCAATGTTAACAATGAGCCCATGATAACAATGAACCAATGTTAACAATGAGCCCATGATAACAATGAACCATTGATAACAATGAGCATTGATAACAATGAACCAGTGATAACAATGAGTCAGTGATAACAATAAACCAGTGATAACAATGAGCCATTGATAACAATGAACCAGTGATAACAATGAGTCAGTGATAACAATGAACCAGTGATAACACTGAACCAGTGATAACAATGAGCCATTGATAACAATGAATCACTTCTAACAATGAACCATTGATAACAATGAGCCATTGATAACAATGAACCAGTGATAACACTGAGCCATTGATAACAATGAACCAGTGATAACACTGAAGCAGTGATAACAATGAATCAGTGATAACAATAAGCCATTGATAACAATGAACCAATGTTCACAATGAGCCCATGATAACAATGAACCATTGATAACAATGAGCATTGATAGCAATGAACCAGTGATAACAATGAGTCAGTGATAACAATAAACCAGTGAGCCCATGATAACAATGAACCAGTGATAACACTGAAGCAGTGATAACAATGAACCGGTGATAACAACGAAGTCAGTGATAACAATGAACCAGTGATAACAATGAGCCATTGATAACAATGAATCACTTCTAACAATGAACCATTGATAACAATGAGCCATTGATAACAATGAACCAGTGATAACAATGAACCAGTGATAACAATGAACCAATGTTAACAATGAGCCCATGATAACAATGAACCAATGTTAACAATGAACCATTGATAACAATGAGCATTGATAACAATGAACCAGTGATAACAATGAGTCAGTGATAACAATAAACCAGTGATAACAATGAGCCATTGATAACAATGAACCAGTGATAACAATGAGTCAGTGATAACAATGAACCAGTGATAACACTGAACCAGTGATAACAATGAGCCATTGATAACAATGAATCACTTCTAACAATGAACCATTGATAACAATGAGCCATTGATAACAATGAACCAGTGATAACACTGAAGCAGTGATAACAATGAATCAGTGATAACAATGAATCAGTGATAACAATGAGCCATTGATAACAATGAACCAATGTTCACAATGAGCCCATGATAACAATGAACCATTGATAACAATGAGCATTGATAGCAATGAACCAGTGATAACAATGAGTCAGTGATAACAATAAACCAGTGAGCCCATGATAACAATGAACCAGTGATAACACTGAAGCAGTGATAACAATGAACCGGTGATAACAACGAGTCAGTGATAACAATGAACCAGTGATAACAATGAGCCATTGATAACAATGAATCACTTCTAACAATGAACCATTGATAACAATGAGCCATTGATAACAATGAACCAGTGATAACAATGAACCAGTGATAACAATGAACCAGTGATAACAATGATCCATAACAATGAACCAATGTTAACAATGAGCACTTGATAACAGTGAACCATTGATAACAATGAGCATTGATAACAATAAACCAGTGATAACAATGAGTCAGTGATAACAATGAACCATTGATAACAATGAGCCATTGATAACAATGAACCAGTGATAACAATGAACCAGTGATAACAATGAACCAGTGATAACAATAAGCCATTGATAACAATGAACCAATGTTCACAATGAGCCCATGATAACAATGAACCATTGATAACAATGAGCATTGATAGCAATGAACCAGTGATAACAATGAGTCAGTGATAACAATAAACCAGTGAGCCCATGATAACAATGAACCAGTGATAACACTGAAGCAGTGATAACAATGAACCGGTGATAACAACGAGTCAGTGATAACAATGAACCAGTGATAACAATGAGCCATTGATAACAATGAATCACTTCTAACAATGAACCATTGATAACAATGAGCCATTGATAACAATGAACCAGTGATAACAATGAACCAGTGATAACAATGAACCAATGTTAACAATGAGCCCATGATAACAATGAACCAATGTTAACAATGAACCATTGATAACAATGAGCATTGATAACAATGAACCAGTGATAACAATGAGTCAGTGATAACAATAAACCAGTGATAACAATGAGCCATTGATAACAATGAACCAGTGATAACAATGAGTCAGTGATAACAATGAACCAGTGATAACACTGAACCAGTGATAACAATGAGCCATTGATAACAATGAATCACTTCTAACAATGAACCATTGATAACAATGAGCCATTGATAACAATGAACCAGTGATAACACTGAAGCAGTGATAACAATGAATCAGTGATAACAATGAATCAGTGATAACAATGAGCCATTGATAACAATGAACCAATGTTCACAATGAGCCCATGATAACAATGAACCATTGATAACAATGAGCATTGATAGCAATGAACCAGTGATAACAATGAGTCAGTGATAACAATAAACCAGTGAGCCCATGATAACAATGAACCAGTGATAACACTGAAGCAGTGATAACAATGAACCGGTGATAACAACGAGTCAGTGATAACAATGAACCAGTGATAACAATGAGCCATTGATAACAATGAATCACTTCTAACAATGAACCATTGATAACAATGAGCCATTGATAACAATGAACCAGTGATAACAATGAACCAGTGATAACAATGAACCAGTGATAACAATGATCCATAACAATGAACCAATGTTAACAATGAGCCCATGATAACAGTGAACCATTGATAACAATGAGCATTGATAACAATAAACCAGTGATAACAATGAGTCAGTGATAACAATGAACCATTGATAACAATGAGCCATTGATAACAATGAACCAGTGACAACAATGAACCAGTGATAACAATGAACCAGTGATAACAATGAACCAGTGATAACAATGATCCATTGATAACAATGAACCAGTGATAACAATGAACCAGTGATAACAATGATCCATAACAATGAACCAATGTTAACAATGAGCCCATGATAATAATGAACCATTGATAAAAATGAGCATTGATAACAATGAACCACTGATAACAATGAGTCAGTGATAACACTGAAGCAGTGATAACAATGAACCGGTGATAACAATGAGTCAGTGATAACAACGAGTCAGTGATAACAATGAACCAGTGATAACAATGAGCCATTGATAACAATGAATCACTTCTAACAATGAACCATTGATAACAATGAGCCATTGATAACAATGAACCAGTGATAACAATGAACCAGTGATAACAATGAACCAGTGATAACAATGATCCATTGATAACAATGAACCAGTGATAACAATGAACCAGTGATAACAATGATCCATAACAATGAACCAATGTTAACAATGAGCCCATGATAATAATGAACCATTGATAAAAATGAGCATTGATAACAATGAACCACTGATAACAATGAGTCAGTGATAACACTGAAGCAGTGATAACAATGAACCGGTGATAACAATGAGTCAGTGATAACAATGAACCAGTGATAACAATGAACCACTGATAACAATGAGTCAGTGATAACACTGAAGCAGTGATAACAATGAACCGGTGATAACAATGAGCCATTGATAACAATGAGCATTGATAACAATAAACCAGTGATAACAATGAGCCATTGATAACAATGAACCAATGTTAACAATGAGCCCATGATAACAATGAACCATTGATAAAAATGAGCATTGATAACAATGAACCATTGATAACAATGAATCACTTCTAACAATGAACCATTGATAACAATGAGCCATTGATAACAATGAACCGGTGATAACAATGAGTCGGTGATAACAACGAGTCAGTGATAACACTGAAGCAGTGATAACAATGAACCGGTGATAACAATGAGTCAGTGATAACAATGAACCAGTGATAACAATGAACCACTGATAACAATGAGTCAGTGATAACACTGAAGCAGTGATAACAATGAACCGGTGATAACAATGAGTCAGTGATAACAATGAACCAGTGATAACAATAAACCAGTGATAACACTGAAGCAGTGATAACAATGAACCAGTGATAACAATGAGCCATTGATAACAATGAACCAATGTTAACAATGAGCCCATGATAACAATGAACCATTGATAAAAATGAGCATTGATAACAATGAACCACTGATAACAATGAGTCAGTGATAACACTGAAGCAGTGATAACAATGAACCGGTGATAACAACGAGTCAGTGATAACAATGAACCAGTGATAACAATGAGCCATTGATAACAATGAATCACTTCTAACAATGAACCATTGATAACAATGAGCCATTGATAACAATGAACCAGTGATAACAATGAGCCATTGATAACAATGAATCACTTCTAACAATGAACCATTGATAACAATGAACCAATGTTAACAATGAGCCCATGATAACAATGAACCATTGATAAAAATGAGCATTGATAACAATGAACCACTGATAACAATGAGTCAGTGATAAGACTGAAGCAGTGATAACAATGAACCACTGATAACAATGAGTCAGTGATAACACTGAAGCAGTGATAACAATGAACCGGTGATAACAATGAGTCAGTGATAACAATGAACCAGTGATAACAATGAACCACTGATAACAATGAGTCAGTGATAACACTGAAGCAGTGATAACAATGAACCGGTGATAACAATGAGTCAGTGATAACAATGAACCAGTGATAACACTGAAGCAGTGATAACAATGAACCAGTGATAACAATGAGCCATTGATAACAATGAGCATTGATAACAATGAACCAGTGATAACAATGATCCATAACAATGAACCAATGTTAACAATGAGCCCATGATAACAATGAACCATTGATAAAAATGAGCATTGATAACAATGAACCACTGATAACAATGAGTCAGTGATAACACTGAAGCAGTGATAACAATGAACCACTGATAACAATGAGTCAGTGATAACAATGAACCAGTGATAACACTGAAGCAGTGATAACAATGAACAGGTGATAACAACGAGTCAGTGATAACAATGAACCAGTGATAACAATGAGCCATTGATAACAATGAATCACTTCTAACAATGAACCATTGATAACAATGAGCCATTGATAACAATGAACCAGTGATAACAATGAACCAGTGATAACAATGATCCATAACAATGAACCAATGTTAACAATGAGCCCATGATAACAATGAACCATTGATAAAAATGAGCATTGATAACAATGAACCACTGATAACAATGAGTCAGTGATAACACTGAAGCAGTGATAACAATGAACCGGTGATAACAATGAGTCAGTGATAACAATGAACCAGTGATAACAATGAACCACTGATAACAATGAGTCAGTGATAACACTGAAGCAGTGATAACAATGAACCGGTGATAACAATGAGTCAGTGATAACAATGAACCAGTGATAACAATGAACCAGTGATAACACTGAAGCAGTGATAACAATGAACCAGTGATAACAATGAGCCATTGATAACAATGAACCAATGTTAACAATGAGCCCATGATAACAATGAACCATTGATAAAAATGAGCATTGATAACAATGAGCCCATGATAACAATGAACCATTGATAAAAATGAGCATTGATAACAATGAACCACTGATAACAATGAGTCAGTGATAACACTGAAGCAGTGATAACAATGAACCGGTGATAACAACGAGTCAGTGATAACAATGAACCAGTGATAACAATGAGCCATTGATAACAATGAATCACTTCTAACAATGAACCATTGATAACAATGAGCCATTGATAACAATGAACCAGTGATAACAATGAGCCATTGATAACAATGAATCACTTCTAACAATGAACCATTGATAACAATGAGCCATTGATAACAATGAACCAGTGATAACAATGAACCAGTGATAACAATGATCCATAACAATGAACCAATGTTAACAATGAGCCCATGATAACAATGAACCATTGATAAAAATGAGCATTGATAACAATGAACCACTGATAACAATGAGTCAGTGATAACACTGAAGCAGTGATAACAATGAACCGGTGATAACAATGAGTCAGTGATAACAATGAACCAGTGATAACAATGAACCACTGATAACAATGAGTCAGTGATAACACTGAAGCAGTGATAACAATGAACCGGTGATAACAATGAGTCAGTGATAACAATGAACCAGTGATAACAATGAACCAGTGATAACACTGAAGCAGTGATAACAATGAACCAGTGATAACAATGAGCCATTGATAACAATGAACCAATGTTAACAATGAGCCCATGATAACAATGAACCATTGATAAAAATGAGCATTGATAACAATGAGCCCATGATAACAATGAACCATTGATAAAAATGAGCATTGATAACAATGAACCACTGATAACAATGAGTCAGTGATAACACTGAAGCAGTGATAACAATGAACCGGTGATAACAACGAGTCAGTGATAACAATGAACCAGTGATAACAATGAGCCATTGATAACAATGAATCACTTCTAACAATGAACCATTGATAACAATGAGCCATTGATAACAATGAACCAGTGATAACAATGAGCCATTGATAACAATGAATCACTTCTAACAATGAACCATTGATAACAATGAACCAATGTTAACAATGAGCCCATGATAACAATGAACCATTGATAAAAATGAGCATTGATAACAATGAACCACTGATAACAATGAGTCAGTGATAACACTGAAGCAGTGATAACAATGAACCACTGATAACAATGAGTCAGTGATAACACTGAAGCAGTGATAACAATGAACCGGTGATAACAATGAGTCAGTGATAACAATGAACCAGTGATAACAATGAACCACTGATAACAATGAGTCAGTGATAACACTGAAGCAGTGATAACAATGAACCGGTGATAACAATGAGTCAGTGATAACAATGAACCAGTGATAACACTGAAGCAGTGATAACAATGAACCAGTGATAACAATGAGCCATTGATAACAATGAGCATTGATAACAATGAACCAGTGATAACAATGATCCATAACAATGAACCAATGTTAACAATGAGCCCATGATAACAATGAACCATTGATAAAAATGAGCATTGATAACAATGAACCACTGATAACAATGAGTCAGTGATAACACTGAAGCAGTGATAACAATGAACCACTGATAACAATGAGTCAGTGATAACAATGAACCAGTGATAACACTGAAGCAGTGATAACAATGAACAGGTGATAACAACGAGTCAGTGATAACAATGAACCAGTGATAACAATGAGCCATTGATAACAATGAATCACTTCTAACAATGAACCATTGATAACAATGAGCCATTGATAACAATGAACCAGTGATAACAATGAACCAGTGATAACAATGATCCATAACAATGAACCAATGTTAACAATGAGCCCATGATAACAATGAACCATTGATAAAAATGAGCATTGATAACAATGAACCACTGATAACAATGAGTCAGTGATAACACTGAAGCAGTGATAACAATGAACCGGTGATAACAATGAGTCAGTGATAACAATGAACCAGTGATAACAATGAACCACTGATAACAATGAGTCAGTGATAACACTGAAGCAGTGATAACAATGAACCGGTGATAACAATGAGTCAGTGATAACAATGAACCAGTGATAACAATGAACCAGTGATAACACTGAAGCAGTGATAACAATGAACCAGTGATAACAATGAGCCATTGATAACAATGAACCAATGTTAACAATGAGCCCATGATAACAATGAACCATTGATAAAAATGAGCATTGATAACAATGAACCACTGATAACAATGAGTCAGTGATAACACTGAAGCAGTGATAACAATGAACCGGTGATAACAACGAGTCAGTGATAACAATGAACCAGTGATAACAATGAGCCATTGATAACAATGAATCACTTCTAACAATGAACCATTGATAACAATGAGCCATTGATAACAATGAACCAGTGATAACAATGAGCCATTGATAACAATGAATCACTTCTAACAATGAACCATTGATAACAATGAACCAATGTTAACAATGAGCCCATGATAACAATGAACCATTGATAAAAATGAGCATTGATAACAATGAACCACTGATAACAATGAGTCAGTGATAACACTGCAGCAGTGATAACAATGAACCGGTGATAACAATGAGTCAGTGATAACAATGAACCAGTGATAACAATGAACCACTGATAACAATGAGTCAGTGATAACACTGAAGCAGTGATAACAATGAACCAGTGATAACAATGAGTCAGTGATAACAATGAACCAGTGATAACAATGAACCAGTGATAACAATGAACCATTGATAACAATGAGCCATTGATAACAATGAACCAGTGATAACAATGAACCAGTGATAACAATGATCCATAACAATGAACCAATGTTAACAATGAGCCCATGATAACAATGAACCATTGATAAAAATGAGCATTGATAACAATGAACCACTGATAACAATGAGTCAGTGATAACAATGAACCAGTGATAACAATGAGCCATTGATAACAATGAACCAATGTTAACAATGAGCCCATGATAACAATGAACCATTGATAAAAATGAGCATTGATAACACTGAAGCAGTGATAACAATGAACCGGTGATAACAATGAGTCAGTGATAACAATGAACCAGTGATAACAATGAACCACTGATAACAATGAGTCAGTGATAACACTGAAGCAGTGATAACAATGAGCCATTGATAACAATGAATCACTTCTAACAATGAACCATTGATAACAATGAGCCATTGATAACAATGAACCAGTGATAACAATGAACCAGTGATAACAATGATCCATAACAATGAACCAATGTTAACAATGAGCCCATGATAACAATGAACCATTGATAAAAATGAGCATTGATAACAATGAACCACTGATAACAATGAGTCAGTGATAACAATGAACCAGTGATAACAATGAACCGGTGATAACAATGAGTCGGTGATAACAACGAGTCAGTGATAACAATGAACCAGTGATAACAATGAGCCATTGATAACAATGAATCACTTCTAACAATGAACCATTGATAACAATGAACCAATGTTAACAATGAGCCCATGATAACAATGAACCATTGATAAAAATGAGCATTGATAACAATGAACCACTGATAACAATGAGTCAGTGATAACACTGAAGCAGTGATAACAATGAACCGGTGATAACAATGAGTCAGTGATAACACTGAAGCAGTGATAACAATGAACCGGTGATAACAATGAGTCAGTGATAACAATGAACCAGTGATAACAATGAACCACTGATAACAATGAGTCAGTGATAACACTGAAGCAGTGATAACAATGAACCGGTGATAACAATGAGTCAGTGATAACAATGAACCACTGATAACAATGAGTCAGTGATAACACTGAAGCAGTGATAACAATGAACCGGTGATAACAATGAGTCAGTGATAACAATGAACCAGTGATAACACTGAAGCAGTGATAACAATGAACCAGTGATAACAATGAGCCATTGATAACAATGAGCATTGATAACAATAAACCAGTGATAACAATAAACCAGTGATAACAATGAATCACTTCTAACAATGAACCAGTGATAACACTGAAGCAGTGATAACAATGAACCAGTGATAACAATGAGCCATTGATAACAATGAACCAATGTTAACAATGAGCCCATGATAACAAGGAACCATTGATAAAAATGAGCATTGATAACAATGAACCACTGATAACAATGAGTCAGTGATAACACTGAAGCAGTGATAACAATGAACCGGTGATAACAACGAGTCAGTGATAACAATGAACCAGTGATAACAATGAGCCATTGATAACAATGAATCACTTCTAACAATGAACCATTGATAACAATGAGCCATTGGTAACAATGAACCAGTGATAACAATGAGCCATTGATAACAATGAATCACTTCTAACAATGAACCATTGATAACAATGAACCAATGTTAACAATGAGCCCATGATAACAATGAACCATTGATAAAAATGAGCATTGATAACAATGAACCACTGATAACAATGAGTCAGTGATAACACTGAAGCAGTGATAACAATGAACCACTGATAACAATGAGTCAGTGATAACACTGCAGCAGTGATAACAATGAACCGGTGATAACAATGAGTCAGTGATAACAATGAACCAGTGATAACAATGAACCACTGATAACAATGAGTCAGTGATAACACTGAAGCAGTGATAACAATGAACCGGTGATAACAATGAGTCAGTGATAACAATGAACCAGTGATAACAATGAACCAGTGATAACAATGAACCATTGATAACAATGAGCCATTGATAACAATGAACCAGTGATAACAATGAACCAGTGATAACAATGATCCATAACAATGAACCAATGTTAACAATGAGCCCATGATAACAATGAACCATTGATAAAAATGAGCATTGATAACAATGAACCACTGATAACAATGAGTCAGTGATAACAATGAACCAGTGATAACAATGAGCCATTGATAACAATGAACCAATGTTAACAATGAGCCCATGATAACAATGAACCATTGATAAAAATGAGCATTGATAACACTGAAGCAGTGATAACAATGAACCGGTGATAACAATGAGTCAGTGATAACAATGAACCAGTGATAACAATGAACCACTGATAACAATGAGTCAGTGATAACACTGAAGCAGTGATAACAATGAGCCATTGATAACAATGAATCACTTCTAACAATGAACCATTGATAACAATGAGCCATTGATAACAATGAACCAGTGATAACAATGAACCAGTGATAACAATGATCCATAACAATGAACCAATGTTAACAATGAGCCCATGATAACAATGAACCATTGATAAAAATGAGCATTGATAACAATGAACCACTGATAACAATGAGTCAGTGATAACAATGAACCAGTGATAACAATGAACCGGTGATAACAATGAGTCGGTGATAACAACGAGTCAGTGATAACAATGAACCAGTGATAACAATGAGCCATTGATAACAATGAATCACTTCTAACAATGAACCATTGATAACAATGAACCAATGTTAACAATGAGCCCATGATAACAATGAACCATTGATAAAAATGAGCATTGATAACAATGAACCACTGATAACAATGAGTCAGTGATAACACTGAAGCAGTGATAACAATGAACCGGTGATAACAATGAGTCAGTGATAACACTGAAGCAGTGATAACAATGAACCGGTGATAACAATGAGTCAGTGATAACAATGAACCAGTGATAACAATGAACCACTGATAACAATGAGTCAGTGATAACACTGAAGCAGTGATAACAATGAACCGGTGATAACAATGAGTCAGTGATAACAATGAACCACTGATAACAATGAGTCAGTGATAACACTGAAGCAGTGATAACAATGAACCGGTGATAACAATGAGTCAGTGATAACAATGAACCACTGATAACACTGAAGCAGTGATAACAATGAACCAGTGATAACAATGAGCCATTGATAACAATGAGCATTGATAACAATAAACCAGTGATAACAATAAACCAGTGATAACAATGAATCACTTCTAACAATGAACCATTGATAACAATGAGCCATTGATAACAATGAACCAGTGATAACAATGAACCAGTGATAACAATGATCCATAACAATGAACCAATGTTAACAATGAGCCCATGATAACAATGAACCATTGATAACAATGAGCCATTGATAACAATGAACCAGTGATAACAATGAACCAGTGATAACAATGATCCATAACAATGAACCAATGTTAAAAATGAGCCCATGATAACAATGAACCATTGATAAAAATGAGCATTGATAACAATGAACCACTGATAACAATGAGTCAGTGATAACAATGAACCAGTGATAACAATGAGCCATTGATAACAATGAACCAATGTTAACAATGAGCCCATGATAACAATGAACCATTGATAAAAATGAGCATTGATAACACTGAAGCAGTGATAACAATGAACCGGTGATAACAATGAGTCAGTGATAACAATGAACCAGTGATAACAATGAACCACTGATAACAATGAGTCAGTGATAACACTGAAGCAGTGATAACAATGAACCGGTGATAACAATGAGTCAGTGATAACAATGAACCAGTGATAACACTGAAGCAGTGATAACAATGAACCAGTGATAACAATGAGCCATTGATAACAATGAGCATTGATAACAATGAACCAGTGATAACAATGATCCATAACAATGAACCAATGTTAACAATGAGCCCATGATAACAATGAACCATTGATAAAAATGAGCATTGATAACAATGAACCACTGATAACAATGAGTCAGTGATAACACTGAAGCAGTGATAACAATGAACCACTGATAACAATGAGTCAGTGATAACAATGAACCAGTGATAACACTGAAGCAGTGATAACAATGAACAGGTGATAACAACGAGTCAGTGATAACAATGAACCAGTGATAACAATGAGCCATTGATAACAATGAATCACTTCTAACAATGAACCATTGATAACAATGAGCCATTGATAACAATGAACCAGTGATAACAATGAACCAGTGATAACAATGATCCATAACAATGAACCAATGTTAACAATGAGCCCATGATAACAATGAACCATTGATAAAAATGAGCATTGATAACAATGAACCACTGATAACAATGAGTCAGTGATAACAATGAACCAGTGATAACAATGAACCGGTGATAACAATGAGTCGGTGATAACAACGAGTCAGTGATAACAATGAACCAGTGATAACAATGAGCCATTGATAACAATGAATCACTTCTAACAATGAACCATTGATAACAATGAACCAATGTTAACAATGAGCCCATGATAACAATGAACCATTGATAAAAATGAGCATTGATAACAATGAACCACTGATAACAATGAGTCAGTGATAACACTGAAGCAGTGATAACAATGAACCGGTGATAACAATGAGTCAGTGATAACACTGAAGCAGTGATAACAATGAACCGGTGATAACAATGAGTCAGTGATAACAATGAACCAGTGATAACAATGAACCACTGATAACAAAGAGTCAGTGATAACACTGAAGCAGTGATAACAATGAACCGGTGATAACAATGAGTCAGTGATAACAATGAACCAGTGATAACACTGAAGCAGTGATAACAATGAACCAGTGATAACAATGAGCCATTGATAACAATGAGCATTGATAACAATAAACCAGTGATAACAATAAACCAGTGATAACAATGAATCACTTCTAACAATGAACCATTGATAACAATGAGCCATTGATAACAATGAACCAGTGATAACAATGAACCAGTGATAACAATGATCCATAACAATGAACCAATGTTAACAATGAGCCCATGATAACAATGAACCATTGATAAAAATGAGCATTGATAACAATGAACCACTGATAACAATGAGTCAGTGATAACACTGAAGCAGTGATAACAATGAACCGGTGATAACAATGAGTCGGTGATAACAACGAGTCAGTGATAACAATGAACCAGTGATAACAATGAGCCATTGATAACAATGAATCACTTCTAACAATGAACCATTGATAACAATGAGCCATTGATAACAATGAACCAGTGATAACAATGAACCAGTGATAACAATGATCCATAACAATGAACCAATGTTAACAATGAGCCCATGATAACAATGAACCATTGATAAAAATGAGCATTGATAACAATGAACCACTGATAACAATGAGTCAGTGATAACACTGAAGCAGTGATAACAATGAACCGGTGATAACAATGAGTCAGTGATAACAATGAACCAGTGATAACAATGAACCACTGATAACAATGAGTCAGTGATAACACTGAAGCAGTGATAACAATGAACCGGTGATAACAATGAGTCAGTGATAACAATGAACCAGTGATAACAATGAACCAGTGATAACACTGAAGCAGTGATAACAATGAACCAGTGATAACAATGAGCCATTGATAACAATGAACCAATGTTAACAATGAGCCCATGATAACAATGAACCATTGATAAAAATGAGTCAGTGATAACACTGAAGCAGTGATAACAATGAACCGGTGATAACAATGAGTCAGTGATAACAATGAACCAGTGATAACAATGAACCACTGATAACAATGAGTCAGTGATAACACTGAAGCAGTGATAACAATGAACCGGTGATAACAATGAGTCAGTGATAACAATGAACCAGTGATAACACTGAAGCAGTGATAACAATGAACCAGTGATAACAATGAGCCATTGATAACAATGAGCATTGATAACAATAAACCAGTGATAACAATAAACCAGTGATAACAATGAATCACTTCTAACAATGAACCATTGATAACAATGAGCCATTGATAACAATGAACCAGTGATAACAATGAACCAGTGATAACAATGATCCATAACAATGAACCAATGTTAACAATGAGCCCATGATAACAATGAACCATTGATAAAAATGAGCATTGATAACAATGAACCACTGATAACAATGAGTCAGTGATAACACTGAAGCAGTGATAACAATGAACCAGGTGATAACAATGAGTCGGTGATAACAACGAGTCAGTGATAACAATGAACCAGTGATAACAATGAGCCATTGATAACAATGAATCACTTCTAACAATGAACCATTGATAACAATGAGCCATTGATAACAATGAACCAGTGATAACAATGAGCCATTGATAACAATGAATCACTTTTAACAATGAACCATTGATAACAATGAACCAATGTTAACAATGAGCCCATGATAACAATGAACCATTGATAAAAATGAGCATTGATAACAATGAACCACTGATAACAATGAGTCAGTGATAACACTGAAGCAGTGATAACAATGAACCACTGATAACAATGAGTCAGTGATAACACTGAAGCAGTGATAACAATGAACCGGTGATAACAATGAGTCAGTGATAACAATGAACCAGTGATAACACTGAAGCAGTGATAACAATGAACCAGTGATAACAATGAGCCATTGATAACAATGAGCATTGATAACAATAAACCAGTGATAACAATAAACCAGTGATAACAATGAATCACTTCTAACAATGAACCATTGATAACAATGAGCCATTGATAACAATGAACCAGTGATAACAATGAACCAGTGATAACAATGATCCATAACAATGAACCAATGTTAACAATGAGCCCATGATAACAATGAACCATTGATAAAAATGAGCATTGATAACAATGAACCACTGATAACAATGAGTCAGTGATAACACTGAAGCAGTGATAACAATGAACCGGTGATAACAATGAGTCGGGTGATAACAACGAGTCAGTGATAACAATGAACCAGTGATAACAATGAGCCATTGATAACAATGAATCACTTCTAACAATGAACCATTGATAACAATGAGCCATTGATAACAATGAACCAGTGATAACAATGAACCAGTGATAACAATGATCCATAACAATGAACCAATGTTAACAATGAGCCCATGATAACAATGAACCATTGATAAAAATGAGCATTGATAACAATGAACCACTGATAACAATGAGTCAGTGATAACACTGAAGCAGTGATAACAATGAACCACTGATAACAATGAGTCAGTGATAACACTGAAGCAGTGATAACAATGAACCGGTGATAACAATGAGTCAGTGATAACAATGAACCAGTGATAACACTGAAGCAGTGATAACAATGAACCAGTGATAACAATGAGCCATTGATAACAATGAGCATTGATAACAATAAACCAGTGATAACAATAAACCAGTGATAACAATGAATCACTTCTAACAATGAACCATTGATAACAATGAGCCATTGATAACAATGAACCAGTGATAACAATGAACCAGTGATAACAATGATCCATAACAATGAACCAATGTTAACAATGAGCCCATGATAACAATGAACCATTGATAAAAATGAGCATTGATAACAATGAACCACTGATAACAATGAGTCAGTGATAACACTGAAGCAGTGATAACAATGAACCGGTGATAACAATGAGTCGGTGATAACAACGAGTCAGTGATAACAATGAACCAGTGATAACAATGAGCCATTGATAACAATGAATCACTTCTAACAATGAACCATTGATAACAATGAGCCATTGATAACAATGAACCAGTGATAACAATGAACCAGTGATAACAATGATCCATAACAATGAACCAATGTTAACAATGAGCCCATGATAACAATGAACCATTGATAAAAATGAGCATTGATAACAATGAACCACTGATAACAATGAGTCAGTGATAACACTGAAGCAGTGATAACAATGAACCGGTGATAACAATGAGTCGGTGATAACAACGAGTCAGTGATAACAATGAACCAGTGATAACAATGAGCCATTGATAACAATGAATCACTTCTAACAATGAACCATTGATAACAATGAGCCATTGATAACAATGAACCAGTGATAACAATGAACCAGTGATAACAATGATCCATAACAATGAACCAATGTTAACAATGAGCCCATGATAACAATGAACCATTGATAAAAATGAGCATTGATAACAATGAACCACTGATAACAATGAGTCAGTGATAACACTGAAGCAGTGATAACAATGAACCACTGATAACAATGAGTCAGTGATAACACTGAAGCAGTGATAACAATGAACCGGTGATAACAATGAGTCAGTGATAACAATGAACCAGTGATAACACTGAAGCAGTGATAACAATGAACCAGTGATAACAATGAGCCATTGATAACAATGAGCATTGATAACAATAAACCAGTGATAACAATAAACCAGTGATAACAATGAATCACTTCTAACAATGAACCATTGATAACAATGAGCCATTGATAACAATGAACCAGTGATAACAATGAACCAGTGATAACAATGATCCATAACAATGAACCAATGTTAACAATGAGCCCATGATAACAATGAACCATTGATAAAAATGAGCATTGATAACAATGAACCACTGATAACAATGAGTCAGTGATAACACTGAAGCAGTGATAACAATGAACCGGTGATAACAATGAGTCGGTGATAACAACGAGTCAGTGATAACAATGAACCAGTGATAACAATGAGCCATTGATAACAATGAATCACTTCTAACAATGAACCATTGATAACAATGAGCCATTGATAACAATGAACCAGTGATAACAATGAACCAGTGATAACAATGATCCATAACAATGAACCAATGTTAACAATGAGCCCATGATAACAATGAACCATTGATAAAAATGAGCATTGATAACAATGAACCACTGATAACAATGAGTCAGTGATAACACTGAAGCAGTGATAACAATGAACCGGTGATAACAATGAGTCAGTGATAACAATGAACCAGTGATAACAATGAACCACTGATAACAATGAGTCAGTGATAACACTGAAGCAGTGATAACAATGAACCGGTGATAACAATGAGTCAGTGATAACAATGAACCAGTGATAACAATGAACCAGTGATAACACTGAAGCAGTGATAACAATGAACCAGTGATAACAATGAGCCATTGATAACAATGAACCAATGTTAACAATGAGCCCATGATAACAATGAACCATTGATAAAAATGAGTCAGTGATAACACTGAAGCAGTGATAACAATGAACCGGTGATAACAATGAGTCAGTGATAACAATGAACCAGTGATAACAATGAACCACTGATAACAATGAGTCAGTGATAACACTGAAGCAGTGATAACAATGAACCGGTGATAACAATGAGTCAGTGATAACAATGAACCAGTGATAACACTGAAGCAGTGATAACAATGAACCAGTGATAACAATGAGCCATTGATAACAATGAGCATTGATAACAATAAACCAGTGATAACAATAAACCAGTGATAACAATGAATCACTTCTAACAATGAACCATTGATAACAATGAGCCATTGATAACAATGAACCAGTGATAACAATGAACCAGTGATAACAATGATCCATAACAATGAACCAATGTTAACAATGAGCCCATGATAACAATGAACCATTGATAAAAATGAGCATTGATAACAATGAACCACTGATAACAATGAGTCAGTGATAACACTGAAGCAGTGATAACAATGAACCGGTGATAACAATGAGTCGGTGATAACAACGAGTCAGTGATAACAATGAACCAGTGATAACAATGAGCCATTGATAACAATGAATCACTTCTAACAATGAACCATTGATAACAATGAGCCATTGATAACAATGAACCAGTGATAACAATGAGCCATTGATAACAATGAATCACTTCTAACAATGAACCATTGATAACAATGAACCAATGTTAACAATGAGCCCATGATAACAATGAACCATTGATAAAAATGAGCATTGATAACAATGAACCACTGATAACAATGAGTCAGTGATAACACTGAAGCAGTGATAACAATGAACCACTGATAACAATGAGTCAGTGATAACACTGAAGCAGTGATAACAATGAACCGGTGATAACAATGAGTCAGTGATAACAATGAACCAGTGATAACAATGAACCACTGATAACAATGAGTCAGTGATAACACTGAAGCAGTGATAACAATGAACCGGTGATAACAATGAGTCAGTGATAACAATGAACCAGTGATAACACTGAAGCAGTGATAACAATGAACCAGTGATAACAATGAGCCATTGATAACAATGAGCATTGATAACAATAAACCAGTGATAACAATAAACCAGTGATAACAATGAATCACTTCTAACAATGAACCATTGATAACAATGAGCCATTGATAACAATGAACCAGTGATAACAATGAACCAGTGATAACAATGATCCATAACAATGAACCAATGTTAACAATGAGCCCATGATAACAATGAACCATTGATAAAAATGAGCATTGATAACAATGAACCACTGATAACAATGAGTCAGTGATAACACTGAAGCAGTGATAACAATGAACCGGTGATAACAATGAGTCGGTGATAACAACGAGTCAGTGATAACAATGAACCAGTGATAACAATGAGCCATTGATAACAATGAATCACTTCTAACAATGAACCATTGATAACAATGAGCCATTGATAACAATGAGCCATTGATAACAATGAACCAGTGATAACAATGAACCAGTGATAACAATGATCCATAACAATGAACCAATGTTAACAATGAGCCCATGATAACAATGAACCATTGATAAAAATGAGCATTGATAACAATGAACCACTGATAACAATGAGTCAGTGATAACACTGAAGCAGTGATAACAATGAACCGGTGATAACAATGAGTCAGTGATAACAATGAACCAGTGATAACAATGAACCACTGATAACAATGAGTCAGTGATAACACTGAAGCAGTGATAACAATGAACCGGTGATAACAATGAGTCAGTGATAACAATGAACCAGTGATAACAATGAACCAGTGATAACACTGAAGCAGTGATAACAATGAACCAGTGATAACAATGAGCCATTGATAACAATGAACCAATGTTAACAATGAGCCCATGATAACAATGAACCATTGATAAAAATGAGTCAGTGATAACACTGAAGCAGTGATAACAATGAACCGGTGATAACAATGAGTCAGTGATAACAATGAACCAGTGATAACAATGAACCACTGATAACAATGAGTCAGTGATAACACTGAAGCAGTGATAACAATGAACCGGTGATAACAATGAGTCAGTGATAACAATGAACCAGTGATAACACTGAAGCAGTGATAACAATGAACCAGTGATAACAATGAGCCATTGATAACAATGAGCATTGATAACAATAAACCAGTGATAACAATAAACCAGTGATAACAATGAATCACTTCTAACAATGAACCATTGATAACAATGAGCCATTGATAACAATGAACCAGTGATAACAATGAACCAGTGATAACAATGATCCATAACAATGAACCAATGTTAACAATGAGCCCATGATAACAATGAACCATTGATAAAAATGAGCATTGATAACAATGAACCACTGATAACAATGAGTCAGTGATAACACTGAAGCAGTGATAACAATGAACCGGTGATAACAATGAGTCGGTGATAACAACGAGTCAGTGATAACAATGAACCAGTGATAACAATGAGCCATTGATAACAATGAATCACTTCTAACAATGAACCATTGATAACAATGAGCCATTGATAACAATGAGCCATTGATAACAATGAACCAGTGATAACAATGAGCCCATGATAACAATGAACCATTGATAAAAATGAGCATTGATAACAATGAACCACTGATAACAATGAGTCAGTGATAACACTGAAGCAGTGATAACAATGAACCGGTGATAACAATGAGTCAGTGATAACAATGAACCAGTGATAACAATGAACCACTGATAACAATGAGTCAGTGATAACACTGAAGCAGTGATAACAATGAACCGGTGATAACAATGAGTCAGTGATAACAATGAACCAGTGATAACAATGAACCAGTGATAACACTGAAGCAGTGATAACAATGAACCAGTGATAACAATGAGCCATTGATAACAATGAACCAATGTTAACAATGAGCCCATGATAACAATGAACCATTGATAAAAATGAGCATTGATAACAATGAACCACTGATAACAATGAGTCAGTGATAACACTGAAGCAGTGATAACAATGAACCGGTGATAACAACGAGTCAGTGATAACAATGAACCAGTGATAACAATGAGCCATTGATAACAATGAATCACTTCTAACAATGAACCATTGATAACAATGAGCCATTGATAACAATGAACCAGTGATAACAATGAGCCATTGATAACAATAAACCAGTGATAACAATGAGCCATTGATAACAATGAACCAATGTTAACAATGAGCCCATGATAACAATGAACCATTGCTAACAATGAGCCATTGATAATAATGAACCAGTGATAACAATGAACCAGTGATAACAATGAGTCAGTGATAACACTGAAGCAGTGATAACAATGAACCGGTGATAACAATGAGTCGGTGATAACAACGAGTCAGTGATAACAATGAACCAGTGATAACAATGAGCCATTGATAACAATGAATCACTTCTAACAATGAACCATTGATAACAATGAGCCATTGATAACAATGAACCAGTGATAACAATGAGCCATTGATAACAATGAATCACTTCTAACAATGAACCATTGATAACAATGAACCAATGTTAACAATGAGCCCATGATAACAATGAACCATTGATAAAAATGAGCATTGATAACAATGAACCACTGATAACAATGAGTCAGTGATAACACTGAAGCAGTGATAACAATGAACCACTGATAACAATGAGTCAGTGATAACACTGAAGCAGTGATAACAATGAACCGGTGATAACAATGAGTCAGTGATAACAATGAACCAGTGATAACAATGAACCACTGATAACAATGAGTCAGTGATAACACTGAAGCAGTGATAACAATGAACCGGTGATAACAATGAGTCAGTGATAACAATGAACCAGTGATAACACTGAAGCAGTGATAACAATGAACCAGTGATAACAATGAGCCATTGATAACAATGAGCATTGATAACAATAAACCAGTGATAACAATAAACCAGTGATAACAATGAATCACTTCTAACAATGAACCATTGATAACAATGAGCCATTGATAACAATGAACCAGTGATAACAATGAACCAGTGATAACAATGATCCATAACAATGAACCAATGTTAACAATGAGCCCATGATAACAATGAACCATTGATAAAAATGAGCATTGATAACAATGAACCACTGATAACAATGAGTCAGTGATAACACTGAAGCAGTGATAACAATGAACCGGTGATAACAATGAGTCGGTGATAACAACGAGTCAGTGATAACAATGAACCAGTGATAACAATGAGCCATTGATAACAATGAATCACTTCTAACAATGAACCATTGATAACAATGAGCCATTGATAACAATGAACCAGTGATAACAATGAACCAGTGATAACAATGATCCATAACAATGAACCAATGTTAACAATGAGCCCATGATAACAATGAACCATTGATAAAAATGAGCATTGATAACAATGAACCACTGATAACAATGAGTCAGTGATAACACTGAAGCAGTGATAACAATGAACCGGTGATAACAATGAGTCAGTGATAACAATGAACCACTGATAACAATGAACCACTGATAACAATGAGTCAGTGATAACACTGAAGCAGTGATAACAATGAACCGGTGATAACAATGAGTCAGTGATAACAATGAACCAGTGATAACAATGAACCAGTGATAACACTGAAGCAGTGATAACAATGAACCAGTGATAACAATGAGCCATTGATAACAATGAACCAATGTTAACAATGAGCCCATGATAACAATGAACCATTGATAAAAATGAGTCAGTGATAACACTGAAGCAGTGATAACAATGAACCGGTGATAACAATGAGTCAGTGATAACAATGAACCAGTGATAACAATGAACCACTGATAACAATGAGTCAGTGATAACACTGAAGCAGTGATAACAATGAACCGGTGATAACAATGAGTCAGTGATAACAATGAACCAGTGATAACACTGAAGCAGTGATAACAATGAACCAGTGATAACAATGAGCCATTGATAACAATGAGCATTGATAACAATAAACCAGTGATAACAATAAACCAGTGATAACAATGAATCACTTCTAACAATGAACCATTGATAACAATGAGCCATTGATAACAATGAACCAGTGATAACAATGAACCAGTGATAACAATGATCCATAACAATGAACCAATGTTAACAATGAGCCCATGATAACAATGAACCATTGATAAAAATGAGCATTGATAACAATGAACCACTGATAACAATGAGTCAGTGATAACACTGAAGCAGTGATAACAATGAACCGGTGATAACAATGAGTCGGTGATAACAACGAGTCAGTGATAACAATGAACCAGTGATAACAATGAGCCATTGATAACAATGAATCACTTCTAACAATGAACCATTGATAACAATGAGCCATTGATAACAATGAGCCATTGATAACAATGAACCAGTGATAACAATGAGCCCATGATAACAATGAACCATTGATAAAAATGAGCATTGATAACAATGAACCACTGATAACAATGAGTCAGTGATAACACTGAAGCAGTGATAACAATGAACCGGTGATAACAATGAGTCAGTGATAACAATGAACCAGTGATAACAATGAACCACTGATAACAATGAGTCAGTGATAACACTGAAGCAGTGATAACAATGAACCGGTGATAACAATGAGTCAGTGATAACAATGAACCAGTGATAACAATGAACCAGTGATAACACTGAAGCAGTGATAACAATGAACCAGTGATAACAATGAGCCATTGATAACAATGAACCAATGTTAACAATGAGCCCATGATAACAATGAACCATTGATAAAAATGAGCATTGATAACAATGAACCACTGATAACAATGAGTCAGTGATAACACTGAAGCAGTGATAACAATGAACCGGTGATAACAACGAGTCAGTGATAACAATGAACCAGTGATAACAATGAGCCATTGATAACAATGAATCACTTCTAACAATGAACCATTGATAACAATGAGCCATTGATAACAATGAACCAGTGATAACAATGAGCCATTGATAACAATAAACCAGTGATAACAATGAGCCATTGATAACAATGAACCAATGTTAACAATGAGCCCATGATAACAATGAACCATTGCTAACAATGAGCCATTGATAATAATGAACCAGTGATAACAATGAACCAGTGATAACAATGAGTCAGTGATAACACTGAAGCAGTGATAACAATGAACCGGTGATAACAATGAGTCGGTGATAACAACGAGTCAGTGATAACAATGAACCAGTGATAACAATGAGCCATTGATAACAATGAATCACTTCTAACAATGAACCATTGATAACAATGAGCCATTGATAACAATGAACCAGTGATAACAATGAGCCATTGATAACAATGAATCACTTCTAACAATGAACCATTGATAACAATGAACCAATGTTAACAATGAGCCCATGATAACAATGAACCATTGATAAAAATGAGCATTGATAACAATGAACCACTGATAACAATGAGTCAGTGATAACACTGAAGCAGTGATAACAATGAACCACTGATAACAATGAGTCAGTGATAACACTGAAGCAGTGATAACAATGAACCGGTGATAACAATGAGTCAGTGATAACAATGAACCAGTGATAACAATGAACCACTGATAACAATGAGTCAGTGATAACACTGAAGCAGTGATAACAATGAACCGGTGATAACAATGAGTCAGTGATAACAATGAACCAGTGATAACACTGAAGCAGTGATAACAATGAACCAGTGATAACAATGAGCCATTGATAACAATGAGCATTGATAACAATAAACCAGTGATAACAATAAACCAGTGATAACAATGAATCACTTCTAACAATGAACCATTGATAACAATGAGCCATTGATAACAATGAACCAGTGATAACAATGAACCAGTGATAACAATGATCCATAACAATGAACCAATGTTAACAATGAGCCCATGATAACAATGAACCATTGATAAAAATGAGCATTGATAACAATGAACCACTGATAACAATGAGTCAGTGATAACACTGAAGCAGTGATAACAATGAACCGGTGATAACAATGAGTCGGTGATAACAACGAGTCAGTGATAACAATGAACCAGTGATAACAATGAGCCATTGATAACAATGAATCACTTCTAACAATGAACCATTTATAACAATGAGCCATTGATAACAATGAACCAGTGATAACAATGAACCAGTGATAACAATGATCCATAACAATGAACCAATGTTAACAATGAGCCCATGATAACAATGAACCATTGATAAAAATGAGCATTGATAACAATGAACCACTGATAACAATGAGTCAGTGATAACACTGAAGCAGTGATAACAATGAACCGGTGATAACAATGAGTCAGTGATAACAATGAACCAGTGATAACAATGAACCACTGATAACAATGAGTCAGTGATAACACTGAAGCAGTGATAACAATGAACCGGTGATAACAATGAGTCAGTGATAACAATGAACCAGTGATAACAATGAACCAGTGATAACACTGAAGCAGTGATAACAATGAACCAGTGATAACAATGAGCCATTGATAACAATGAACCAATGTTAACAATGAGCCCATGATAACAATGAACCATTGATAAAAATGAGTCAGTGATAACACTGAAGCAGTGATAACAATGAACCGGTGATAACAATGAGTCAGTGATAACAATGAACCAGTGATAACAATGAACCACTGATAACAATGAGTCAGTGATAACACTGAAGCAGTGATAACAATGAACCGGTGATAACAATGAGTCAGTGATAACAATGAACCAGTGATAACACTGAAGCAGTGATAACAATGAACCAGTGATAACAATGAGCCATTGATAACAATGAGCATTGATAACAATGAACCAGTGATAACAATAAACCAGTGATAACAATGAATCACTTCTAACAATGAACCATTGATAACAATGAGCCATTGATAACAATGAACCAGTGATAACAATGAACCAGTGATAACAATGATCCATAACAATGAACCAATGTTAACAATGAGCCCATGATAACAATGAACCATTGATAAAAATGAGCATTGATAACAATGAACCACTGATAACAATGAGTCAGTGATAACACTGAAGCAGTGATAACAATGAACCGGTGATAACAATGAGTCGGTGATAACAACGAGTCAGTGATAACAATGAACCAGTGATAACAATGAGCCATTGATAACAATGAATCACTTCTAACAATGAACCATTGATAACAATGAGCCATTGATAACAATGAACCAGTGATAACAATGAACCAGTGATAACAATGATCCATAACAATGAACCAATGTTAACAATGAGCCCATGATAACAATGAACCATTGATAAAAATGAGCATTGATAACAATGAACCACTGATAACAATGAGTCAGTGATAACACTGAAGCAGTGATAACAATGAACCGGTGATAACAATGAGTCAGTGATAACAATGAACCAGTGATAACAATGAACCACTGATAACAATGAGTCAGTGATAACACTGAAGCAGTGATAACAATGAACCGGTGATAACAATGAGTCAGTGATAACAATGAACCAGTGATAACAATGAACCAGTGATAACACTGAAGCAGTGATAACAATGAACCAGTGATAACAATGAGCCATTGATAACAATGAACCAATGTTAACAATGAGCCCATGATAACAATGAACTATTGATAAAAATGAGCATTGATAACAATGAACCACTGATAACAATGAGTCAGTGATAACACTGAAGCAGTGATAACAATGAACCGGTGATAACAACGAGTCAGTGATAACAATGAACCAGTGATAACAATGAGCCATTGATAACAATGAATCACTTCTAACAATGAACCATTGATAACAATGAGCCATTGATAACAATGAACCAGTGATAACAATGAGCCATTGATAACAATAAACCAGTGATAACAATGAGCCATTGATAACAATGAACCAATGTTAACAATGAGCCCATGATAACAATGAACCATTGCTAACAATGAGCCATTGATAATAATGAACCAGTGATAACAATGAACCAGTGATAACAATGAGTCAGTGATAACAATGAACCAGTGATAACACTGAAGCAGTGATAACAATGAACCAGTTATAACAATGAGCCATTGATAACAATGAACCAGTGATAACAATGAGCCATTGATAACAATGAGCCATTGATAACAATGAGCCCATGATAACAATGAACCATTGATAAAAATGAGCATTGATAACAATGAACCAGTGATAACACTGAGCCAGTGATAACAATGAACCAGTGATAACAATGAATCACTTCTAACAATGAACCATTGATAACAATGAGCCATTGATAACAATGAACCATTGATAACAATGAACCAGTGATAACAATGAATCAGTGATAACAATGAACCAGTGATAACACTGAACCAGTGATAACAATGAACCAGTGATAACAATGAGTCAGTGATAACAATGAACCAGTGATAACAATGAGCCATTGATAACAATAAATCACTTCTAACAATGAACCATTGATAACAATGGGCCATTGATAACAATGAACCTGTGATAATACTGAGTCAATGATAATAGTGAGCAACTAATAACAAAGAGCCAATGATAATTCTGAGATAATCAATATGGAGCCAGTGAGGATACAGCTACCAAAAATACTGAGACACTATCGTGAGCGTGACCCAAAACGAATGCTGAGCCACTGACCATACTGAGCTATAGTTAATGCTGAGCCACTGACTATACTGAGCTGCAGTTACTGATGAGCCACTGACTATACCGAGCTGCAGGTAATGATGAGCCACTGACTATACCGAACTGCAGTTAATGATGAGCCACTGACTTTACTGAGCTGCAGATAATGATGAGCCACTGACTATACCGAGCTGCAGTTACTGATGAGCCACTGACTATACTGAGCTCCAGTTAATGCCAAGCCACTGACTATACTGAGCTACAGTTGCTGCTGAGCTACTGACTATACTGAGCTTCAGTTAATGATGAGCCACTGACTATACTGAGCTGCAGTTACTGCTGAGCCACTGACTATACTGAGCTCCAGTTAATGCCAAGCCACTGACTATACCAAGCTACAGTTGCTGCTGAGCTACTGACTATACTGAGGTGCAGTTACTGCTGAGCCACTGCCTATACTGAGCTCCAGTTAATGATGAGCCACTGACTTTACTGAGCTGCAGATAATGATGAGACACTGACTATACCGAGCTGCAGTTACTGATGAGCACTGACTATACTGAGTTTCAGTTACTGATGAGCCACTGACTATACTGAGCTGCAGATAATGATGAGCCACTGACTATACTGAGCTGCAGATAATGATGAGCCACTGACTATACCGAGCTGCAGTTACTGATGAGCCACTGACTATACTGAGCTGCAGTTAATGATGAGCCACTGACTTTACTGAGCTACAGTTGCTGCTGAGCCACTGACTTTACTGAGCTGCAGTTGCTGCTGAGCCACTGACTATACTGAGCTCCAGTTAATGCCAAGCCACTGACTATACCGAGCTACAGTTGCTGCTGAGCTACTGACTATACTGAGCTGCAGTTAATGATGAGCCACTGACTTTACTGAGCTGCAAATAATGATGAGACACTGACTATACCGAGCTGCAGTTACTGATGAGCACTGACTATACTGAGTTGCAGTTACTGATGAGCCACTGACTATACTGAGCTGCAGATAATGATGAGCCACTGACTATACTGAGCTGCAGATAATGATGAGCCACTGACTATACCGAGCTGCAGTTACTGATGAGCCACTGACTATACTGAGCTGCAGTTAATGATGAGTCACTGACTTTACTGAGCTACAGTTGCTGCTGAGCCACTGACTTTACTGAGCTGCAGTTGCTGCTGAGCCACTGACTATACCGAGCTGCAGTTACTGATGAGCCACTGACTATACTGAGCTGCAGATAATGATGAGCCAATGACTATACCGAGCTGCAGTTACTGATGAGCCACTGACTATACTGAGTTGCAGTTACTGATGAGCCACTGACTATACTGAGCTGCAGATAATGATGAGCCACTGACTATACCGAGCTGCAGTTACTGATGAGCCACTGACTATACTGAGTTGCAGTTACTGATGAGCCACTGACTATACTGAGCTGCAGATAATGATGAGCCACTGACTATACCGAGCTGCAGTTACTGATGAGCCACTGACTATACTGAGCAGCAGATAATGATGAGCCACTGACTATACCGAGCTGCAGTTACTGATGAGCCACTGACTATACCGAGCTGCAGGTAATGATGAGCCACTGACTATACCGAACTGCAGCTACTGATGAGCCACTGACTATACTGAGCAGCAGATAATGATGAGCCACTGACTATACTGAGCAGCAGATAATGATGAGCCACTGACTATACCGAGCTGCAGTTACTGATGAGCCACTGACTATACCGAGCTGCAGTTACTGATGAGCCACTGACTATACCGAGCTGCAGGTAATGATGAGCCACTGACTATACCGAACTGCAGTTACTGATGAGCCACTGACTATACTGAGCAGCAGATAATGATGAGCCACTGACTATACCGAGCTGCAGTTACTGATGAGCCACTGACTATACCGAGCTGCAGTTACTGATGAGCCACTGACTATACTGAGCAGCAGATAATGATGAGCCACTGACTATACCGAGCTGCAGTTACTGATGAGCCACTGACTATACGGAGCAGCAGATAATGATGAGCCACTGACTATACCGAGCTGCAGTTACTGATGAGCCACTGACTATACTGAGCAGCAGATAATGATGAGCCACTGACTATACCGAGCTGCAGTTACTGATGAGCCACTGACTATACTGAGTTGCAGTTACTGATGAGCCACTGACTATACTGAGCTGCAGATAATGATGAGCCACTGACTATACCGAGCTGCAGTTACTGATGAGCCACTGACTATACTGAGCTGCAGTTACTGATGAGCCACTGACTATACCGAGGCTGCAGTTACTGATGAGCCACTGACTATACCGAGCTGCAGTTACTGATGAGCCACTGACTATACTGAGTTGCAGTTACTGATGAGCCACTGACTATACTGAGCTGCAGATAATGATGAGCCACTGACTATACTGAGCTGCAGATAATGATGAGCCAATGACTATACCGAGCTGCAGTTACTGATGAGCCACTGACTATACTGAGTTGCAGTTACTGATGAGCCACTGACTATACTGAGCTGCAGATAATGATGAGCCAATGACTATACCGAGCTGCAGTTACTGATGAGCCACTGACTATACTGAGTTGCAGTTACTGATGAGCCACTGACTATACTGAGCTGCAGATAATGATGAGCCACTGACTATACCGAGCTGCAGTTACTGATGAGCCACTGACTATACTGAGCTGCAGATAATGATGAGCCACTGACTATACCGAGCTGCAGTTACTGATGAGCCACTGACTATACTGAGCAGCAGATAATGATGAGCCACTGACTATACCGAGCTGCAGTTACTGATGAGCCACTGACTATACCGAGCTGCAGGTAATGATGAGCCACTGACTATACCGAACTGCAGCTACTGATGAGCCACTGACTATACTGAGCAGCAGATAATGATGAGCCACTGACTATACTGAGCAGCAGATAATGATGAGCCACTGACTATACCGAGGCTGCAGTTACTGATGAGCCACTGACTATACCGAGCTGCAGTTACTGATGAGCCACTGACTATACCGAGCTGCAGGTAATGATGAGCCACTGACTATACCGAACTGCAGTTACTGATGAGCCACTGACTATACTGAGCAGCAGATAATGATGAGCCACTGACTATACCGAGCTGCAGTTACTGATGAGCCACTGACTATACCGAGCTGCAGTTACTGATGAGCCACTGACTATACTGAGCAGCAGATAATGATGAGCCACTGACTATACCGAGCTGCAGTTACTGATGAGCCACTGACTATACTGAGCAGCAGATAATGATGAGCCACTGACTATACCGAGCTGCAGTTACTGATGAGCCACTGACTATACTGAGCAGCAGATAATGATGAGCCACTGACTATACCGAGCTGCAGTTACTGATGAGCCACTGACTATACTGAGATGCAGTTACTGATGAGCCACTGACTATACTGAGCTGCAGATAATGATGAGCCACTGACTATACCGAGCTGCAGTTACTGATGAGCCACTGACTATACTGAGCTGCAGTTACTGATGAGCCACTGACTATACCGAGCTGCAGTTACTGATGAGCCACTGACTATACCGAGCTGCAGTTACTGATGAGCCACTGACTATACTGAGTTGCAGTTACTGATGAGCCACTGACTATACTGAGCTGCAGATAATGATGAGCCACTGACTATACTGAGCTGCAGATAATGATGAGCCAATGACTATACCGAGCTGCAGTTACTGATGAGCCACTGACTATACTGAGTTGCAGTTACTGATGAGCCACTGACTATACTGAGCTGCAGATAATGATGAGCCAATGACTATACCGAGCTGCAGTTACTGATGAGCCACTGACTATACTGAGTTGCAGTTACTGATGAGCCACTGACTATACTGAGCTGCAGATAATGATGAGCCACTGACTATACCGAGCTGCAGTTACTGATGAGCCACTGACTATACTGAGTTGCAGTTACTGATGAGCCACTGACTATACTGAGCTGCAGATAATGATGAGCCACTGACTATACCGAGCTGCAGTTACTGATGAGCCACTGACTATACTGAGCAGCAGATAATGATGAGCCACTGACTATACCGAGCTGCAGTTACTGATGAGCCACTGACTATACCGAGCTGCAGGTAATGATGAGCCACTGACTATACCGAACTGCAGTTACTGATGAGCCACTGACTATACTGAGCAGCAGATAATGATGAGCCACTGACTATACTGAGCAGCAGATAATGATGAGCCACTGACTATACCGAGCTGCAGTTACTGATGAGCCACTGACTATACCGAGCTGCAGTTACTGATGAGCCACTGACTATACTGAGTTGCAGTTACTGATGAGCCACTGACTATACTGAGCTGCAGATAATGATGAGCCACTGACTATACCGAGCTGCAGTTACTGATGAGCCACTGACTATACTGAGTTGCAGTTACTGATGAGCCACTGACTATACTGAGCTGCAGATAATGATGAGCCACTGACTATACCGAGCTGCAGTTACTGATGAGCCACTGACTATACTGAGCAGCAGATAATGATGAGCCACTGACTATACCGAGCTGCAGTTACTGATGAGCCACTGACTATACTGAGCAGCAGATAATGATGAGCCACTGACTATCCCGAGCTGCAGTTACTGATGAGCCACTGACTATACTGAGTTGCAGTTACTGATGAGCCACTGACTATACTGAGCTGCAGATAATGATGAGCCACTGACTATACCGAGCTGCAGTTACTGATGAGCCACTGACTATACTGAGCTGCAGTTACTGATGAGCCACTGACTATACCGAGCTGCAGTTACTGATGAGCCACTGACTATACCGAGCTGCAGTTACTGATGAGCCACTGACTATACTGAGTTGCAGTTACTGATGAGCCACTGACTATACTGAGCTGCAGATAATGATGAGCCACTGACTATACTGAGCTGCAGATAATGATGAGCCAATGACTATACCGAGCTGCAGTTACTGATGAGCCACTGACTATACTGAGTTGCAGTTACTGATGAGCCACTGACTATACTGAGCTGCAGATAATGATGAGCCACTGACTATACTGAGCTGCAGATAATGATGAGCCAATGACTATACCGAGCTGCAGTTACTGATGAGCCACTGACTATACTGAGTTGCAGTTACTGATGAGCCACTGACTATACTGAGCTGCAGATAATGATGAGCCACTGACTATACCGAGCTGCAGTTACTGATGAGCCACTGACTATACTGAGTTGCAGTTACTGATGAGCCACTGACTATACTGAGCTGCAGATAATGATGAGCCACTGACTATACCGAGCTGCAGTTACTGATGAGCCACTGACTATACTGAGCAGCAGATAATGATGAGCCACTGACTATACCGAGCTGCAGTTACTGATGAGCCACTGACTATACCGAGCTGCAGGTAATGATGAGCCACTGACTATACCGAACTGCAGTTACTGATGAGCCACTGACTATACTGAGCAGCAGATAATGATGAGCCACTGACTATACTGAGCAGCAGATAATGATGAGCCACTGACTATACCGAGCTGCAGTTACTGATGAGCCACTGACTATACCGAGCTGCAGTTACTGATGAGCCACTGACTATACCGAGCTGCAGGTAATGATGAGCCACTGACTATACCGAACTGCAGTTACTGATGAGCCACTGACTATACTGAGCAGCAGATAATGATGAGCCACTGACTATACCGAGCTGCAGTTACTGATGAGCCACTGACTATACCGAGCTGCAGTTACTGATGAGCCACTGACTATACTGAGCAGCAGATAATGATGAGCCACTGACTATACCGAGCTGCAGTTACTGATGAGCCACTGACTATACTGAGCAGCAGATAATGATGAGCCACTGACTATACCGAGCTGCAGTTACTGATGAGCCACTGACTATACTGAGCAGCAGATAATGATGAGCCACTGACTATACCGAGCTGCAGTTACTGATGAGCCACTGACTATACTGAGTTGCAGTTACTGATGAGCCACTGACTATACTGAGCTGCAGATAATGATGAGCCACTGACTATACCGAGCTGCAGTTACTGATGAGCCACTGACTATACTGAGTTGCAGTTACTGATGAGCCACTGACTATACTGAGCTGCAGATAATGATGAGCCACTGACTATACCGAGCTGCAGTTACTGATGAGCCACTGACTATACTGAGCAGCAGATAATGATGAGCCACTGACTATACCGAGCTGCAGTTACTGATGAGCCACTGACTATACCGAGCTGAAGTTACTGCTGAGCCACTGATGAAGCGGACCCATTCTTTATATGAAGATGCTACTAAGCGGCTGATTACAAACATCGTCTGAGAATACTCGGCCACCGGTTAAACTGGGCCTGTGAAAATACTCAGTCATAGATTGTACTGACCCACTGCTGAAACTGAGTCACGGTTTAGAATGATCTTTACACTGATCCACGGATAGCACTGAGGCCCAATGCACTGTCACACGGTGGCCATTGTTGTGTGGTACTCACAGGCAGTGTTTGCAGTGCTGCAGTGAGCGTGTTCTCTGAGTACTGGAACTAGCAGAGAAAGGGGAGTGGCCTCCAGAGGGATAGACCTTTGTCACGTGCACCTGCCGCAGACGTCTGAGTACATCACACAGCTCTAATCCTTCCAACTCGAATTTTTAATTCATTTTATTTTGGCTCAAAAACAAAAAGTGCAAACTAATGAAATATGATTAGACTTATTAAAATCTATGTACATATATTATTACCATTCTTCTCCTCTTCCTTATTCAAAGGGAGGCTCAAATCTTTTCTGCTGATTTTGAATATCATATGATTAAAATCTGGTACAATATGTATTTCTCTTATGACGACCAGATGTGCACAGAAAAACAAGACCCAGTTCACAGTTTCTACATTCATGCGCACCAGTGACTTGCAGCTCTCACTGTGGGAAGCAGAGAAGCGCACCAGTGACTTGCAGCTCTCACTGTGGGAAGCAGAGAAGCGCACCAGTGACTTGCAGCTCTCACTGTGGGAAGCAGAGAAGCGCACCAGTGACTTGCAGCTCTCACTGTGGGAAGCAGAGAAGCGCACCAGTGACTTGCGGCTCTCACTGTGGGAAGCAGAGAAGCGCACCAGTGACTTGCGGCTCTCACTGTGGGAAGCAGAGAAGCGCACCAGTGACTTGCGGCTCTCACTGTGGGAAGCAGAGAAGCGCACCAGTGACTTGCGGCTCTCACTGTGGGAAGCAGAGAAGCGCACCAGTGACTTGCGGCTCTCACTGTGGGAAGCAGAGAAGCGCACCAGTGACTTGCGGCTCTCACTGTGGGAAGCAGAGAAGCGCACCAGTGACTTGCGGCTCTCACTGTGGGAAGCAGAGAAGCGCACCAGTGACTTGCAGCTCTCACTGTGGGAAGCAGAGAAGCGCACCAGTGACTTGCAGCTCTCACTGTGGGAAGCAGAGAAGCGCACCAGTGACTTGCGGCTCTCACTGTGGGAAGCAGAGAAGCGCACCAGTGACTTGCGGCTCTCACTGTGGGAAGCAGAGAAGCGCACCAGTGACTTGCGGCTCTCACTGTGGGAAGCAGAGAAGCGCACCAGTGACTTGCGGCTCTCACTGTGGGAAGCAGAGAAGCGCACCAGTGACTTGCGGCTCTCACTGTGGGAAGCAGAGAAGCGCACCAGTGACTTGCGGCTCTCACTGTGGGAAGCAGAGAAGCGCACCAGTGACTTGCGGCTCTCACTGTGGGAAGCAGAGAAGCGCACCAGTGACTTGCAGCTCTCACTGTGGGAAGCAGAGAAGCGCACCAGTGACTTGCAGCTCTCACTGTGGGAAGCAGAGAAGCGCACCAGTGACTTGCAGCTCTCACTGTGGGAAGCAGAGAAGCGCACCAGTGACTTGCAGCTCTCCATGTGGGAAGCAGAGAAGCGCACCAGTGACTTGCAGCTCTCCATGTGGGAAGCAGAGAAGCGCACCAGTGACTTGCAGCTCTCACATGTGGGAAGCAGAGAAGCGCACCAGTGACTTGCAGCTCTCACTGTGGGAAGCAGAGAAGCGCACCAGTGACTTGAAGCTCTCACTGTGGGAAGCAGAGAAGCGCACCAGTGACTTGCAGCTCTCACTGTGGGAAGCAGAGAAGAGCACCAGTGACTTGCAGCTCTCACTGTGGGAAGCAGAGAAGCGCACCAGTGACTTGCAGCTCTCACTGTGGGAAGCAGAGAAGCGCACCAGTGACTTGCAGCTCTCACTGTGGGAAGCAGAGAAGCGCACCAGTGACTTGCAGCTCTCACTGTGGGAAGCAGAGAAGCGCACCAGTGACTTGCAGCTCTCACTGTGGGAAGCAGAGAAGAGCACCAGTGACTTGCAGCTCTCACTGTGGGAAGCAGAGAAGCGCACCAGTGACTTGCAGCTCTCACTGTGGGAAGCAGAGAAGCGCACCAGTGACTTGCAGCTCTCACTGTGGGAAGCAGAGAAGCGCACCAGTGACTTGCAGCTCTCACTGTGGGAAGCAGAGAAGCGCACCAGTGACTTGCAGCTCTCACTGTGGGAAGCAGAGAAGCGCACCAGTGACTTGCAGCTCTCCATGTGGGAAGCAGAGAAGCGCACCAGTGACTTGCAGCTCTCACTGTGGGAAGCAGAGAAGCGCACCAGTGACTTGCAGCTCTCACTGTGGGAAGCAGAGAAGCGCACCAGTGACTTGCAGCTCTCCATGTGGGAAGCAGAGAAGCGCACCAGTGACTTGCAGCTCTCACTGTGGGAAGCAGAGAAGAGCACCAGTGACTTGCAGCTCTCACTGTGGGAAGCAGAGAAGAGCACCAGTGACTTGCAGCTCTCACTGTGGGAAGCAGAGAAGCGCACCAGTGACTTGCAGCTCTCACTGTGGGAAGCAGAGAAGCGCACCAGTGACTTGCAGCTCTCACTGTGGGAAGCAGAGAAGCGCACCAGTGACTTGCAGCTCTCACTGTGGGAAGCAGAGAAGCGCACCAGTGACTTGCGGCTCTCACTGTGGGAAGCAGAGAAGCGCACCAGTGACTTGCGGCTCTCACTGTGGGAAGCAGAGAAGCGCACCAGTGACTTGCGGCTCTCACTGTGGGAAGCAGAGAAGCGCACCAGTGACTTGCGGCTCTCACTGTGGGAAGCAGAGAAGCGCACCAGTGACTTGCGGCTCTCACTGTGGGAAGCAGAGAAGCGCACCAGTGACTTGCGGCTCTCACTGTGGGAAGCAGAGAAGCGCACCAGTGACTTGCGGCTCTCACTGTGGGAAGCAGAGAAGCGCACCAGTGACTTGCGGCTCTCACTGTGGGAAGCAGAGAAGCGCACCAGTGACTTGCGGCTCTCACTGTGGGAAGCAGAGAAGCGCACCAGTGACTTGCGGCTCTCACTGTGGGAAGCAGAGAAGCGCACCAGTGACTTGCGGCTCTCACTGTGGGAAGCAGAGAAGCGCACCAGTGACTTGCGGCTCTCACTGTGGGAAGCAGAGAAGCGCACCAGTGACTTGCGGCTCTCACTGTGGGAAGCAGAGAAGCGCACCAGTGACTTGCGGCTCTCACTGTGGGAAGCAGAGAAGCGCACCAGTGACTTGCGGCTCTCACTGTGGGAAGCAGAGAAGCGCACCAGTGACTTGCGGCTCTCACTGTGGGAAGCAGAGAAGCGCACCAGTGACTTGCGGCTCTCACTGTGGGAAGCAGAGAAGCGCACCAGTGACTTGCGGCTCTCACTGTGGGAAGCAGAGAAGCGCACCAGTGACTTGCAGCTCTCACTGTGGGAAGCAGAGAAGCGCACCAGTGACTTGCAGCTCTCACTGTGGGAAGCAGAGAAGCGCACCAGTGACTTGCAGCTCTCACTGTGGGAAGCAGAGAAGCGCACCAGTGACTTGCAGCTCTCCATGTGGGAAGCAGAGAAGCGCACCAGTGACTTGCAGCTCTCACTGTGGGAAGCAGAGAAGCGCACCAGTGACTTGCAGCTCTCACTGTGGGAAGCAGAGAAGCGCACCAGTGACTTGCAGCTCTCCATGTGGGAAGCAGAGAAGCGCACCAGTGACTTGCAGCTCTCACTGTGGGAAGCAGAGAAGCGCACCAGTGACTTGCAGCTCTCACTGTGGGAAGCAGAGAAGAGCACCAGTGACTTGCAGCTCTCACTGTGGGAAGCAGAGAAGCGCACCAGTGACTTGCAGCTCTCACTGTGGGAAGCAGAGAAGCGCACCAGTGACTTGCAGCTCTCACTGTGGGAAGCAGAGAAGCGCACCAGTGACTTGCAGCTCTCACTGTGGGAAGCAGAGAAGCGCACCAGTGACTTGCAGCTCTCACTGTGGGAAGCAGAGAAGCGCACCAGTGACTTGCAGCTCTCACTGTGGGAAGCAGAGAAGCGCACCAGTGACTTGCAGCTCTCACTGTGGGAAGCAGAGAAGCGCACCAGTGACTTGCAGCTCTCACTGTGGGAAGCAGAGAAGCGCACCAGTGACTTGCAGCTCTCACTGTGGGAAGCAGAGAAGCGCACCAGTGACTTGCAGCTCTCACTGTGGGAAGCAGAGAAGCGCACCAGTGACTTGCAGCTCTCCATGTGGGAAGCAGAGAAGCGCACCAGTGACTTGCAGCTCTCACTGTGGGAAGCAGAGAAGCGCACCAGTGACTTGCAGCTCTCACTGTGGGAAGCAGAGAAGCGCACCAGTGACTTGCAGCTCTCCATGTGGGAAGCAGAGAAGCGCACCAGTGACTTGCAGCTCTCACTGTGGGAAGCAGAGAAGAGCACCAGTGACTTGCAGCTCTCACTGTGGGAAGCAGAGAAGAGCACCAGTGACTTGCAGCTCTCACTGTGGGAAGCAGAGAAGCGCACCAGTGACTTGCAGCTCTCACTGTGGGAAGCAGAGAAGCGCACCAGTGACTTGCAGCTCTCACTGTGGGAAGCAGAGAAGCGCACCAGTGACTTGCAGCTCTCACTGTGGGAAGCAGAGAAGCGCACCAGTGACTTGCAGCTCTCACTGTGGGAAGCAGAGAAGCGCACCAGTGACTTGCAGCTCTCACTGTGGGAAGCAGAGAAGCGCACCAGTGACTTGCAGCTCTCACTGTGGGAAGCAGAGAAGAGCACCAGTGACTTGCAGCTCTCACTGTGGGAAGCAGAGAAGCGCACCAGTGACTTGCAGCTCTCACTGTGGGAAGCAGAGAAGCGCACCAGTGACTTGCAGCTCTCACTGTGGGAAGCAGAGAAGCGCACCAGTGACTTGCAGCTCTCACTGTGGGAAGCAGAGAAGCGCACCAGTGACTTGCAGCTCTCACTGTGGGAAGCAGAGAAGCGCACCAGTGACTTGCAGCTCTCACTGTGGGAAGCAGAGAAGCGCACCAGTGACTTGCAGCTCTCACTGTGGGAAGCAGAGAAGCGCACCAGTGACTTGCAGCTCTCACTGTGGGAAGCAGAGAAGCGCACCAGTGACTTGCAGCTCTCACTGTGGGAAGCAGAGAAGCGCACCAGTGACTTGCAGCTCTCACTGTGGGAAGCAGAGAAGCGCACCAGTGACTTGCAGCTCTCACTGTGGGAAGCAGAGAAGCGCACCAGTGACTTGCAGCTCTCACTGTGGGAAGCAGAGAAGCGCACCAGTGACTTGCAGCTCTCACTGTGGGAAGCAGAGAAGCGCACCAGTGACTTGCATCTCTCACTGTGGGAAGCAGAGAAGCGCACCAGTGACTTGCAGCTCTCACTGTGGGAAGCAGAGAAGCGCACCAGTGACTTGCAGCTCTCACTGTGGGAAGCAGAGAAGCGCACCAGTGACTTGCAGCTCTCCATGTGGGAAGCAGAGAAGCGCACCAGTGACTTGCAGCTCTCACTGTGGGAAGCAGAGAAGCGCACCAGTGACTTGCAGCTCTCACTGTGGGAAGCAGAGAAGCGCACCAGTGACTTGCAGCTCTCACTGTGGGAAGCAGAGAAGCGCACCAGTGACTTGCAGCTCTCACTGTGGGAAGCAGAGAAGCGCACCAGTGACTTGCAGCTCTCACTGTGGGAAGCAGAGAAGCGCACCAGTGACTTGCAGCTCTCACTGTGGGAAGCAGAGAAGCGCACCAGTGACTTGCAGCTCTCCATGTGGGAAGCAGAGAAGCGCACCAGTGACTTGCAGCTCTCCATGTGGGAAGCAGAGAAGCGCACCAGTGACTTGCAGCTCTCACTGTGGGAAGCAGAGAAGCGCACCAGTGACTTGCAGCTCTCACTGTGGGAAGCAGAGAAGAGCACCAGTGACTTGCAGCTCTCACTGTGGGAAGCAGAGAAGAGCACCAGTGACTTGCAGCTCTCACTGTGGGAAGCAGAGAAGCGCACCAGTGACTTGCAGCTCTCTACTGTGGGAAGCAGAGAAGCGCACCAGTGACTTGCAGCTCTCACTGTGGGAAGCAGAGAAGCGCACCAGTGACTTGCAGCTCTCACTGTGGGAAGCAGAGAAGCGCACCAGTGACTTGCAGCTCTCACTGTGGGAAGCAGAGAAGCGCACCAGTGACTTGCAGCTCTCACTGTGGGAAGCAGAGAAGCGCACCAGTGACTTGCAGCTCTCACTGTGGGAAGCAGAGAAGCGCACCAGTGACTTGCAGCTCTCCATGTGGGAAGCAGAGAAGCGCACCAGTGACTTGCAGCTCTCACTGTGGGAAGCAGAGAAGCGCACCAGTGACTTGCAGCTCTCACTGTGGGAAGCAGAGAAGCGCACCAGTGACTTGCAGCTCTCACTGTGGGAAGCAGAGAAGCGCACCAGTGACTTGCAGCTCTCACTGTGGGAAGCAGAGAAGCGCACCAGTGACTTGCAGCTCTCACTGTGGGAAGCAGAGAAGCGCACCAGTGACTTGCAGCTCTCCATGTGGGAAGCAGAGAAGCGCACCAGTGACTTGCAGCTCTCACTGTGGGAAGCAGAGAAGCGCACCAGTGACTTGCAGCTCTCACTGTGGGAAGCAGAGAAGCGCACCAGTGACTTGCAGCTCTCACTGTGGGAAGCAGAGAAGAGCACCAGTGACTTGCAGCTCTCACTGTGGGAAGCAGAGAAGCGCACCAGTGACTTGCAGCTCTCACTGTGGGAAGCAGAGAAGCGCACCAGTGACTTGCAGCTCTCACTGTGGGAAGCAGAGAAGCGCACCAGTGACTTGCAGCTCTCACTGTGGGAAGCAGAGAAGCGCACCAGTGACTTGCAGCTCTCACTGTGGGAAGCAGAGAAGCGCACCAGTGACTTGCAGCTCTCCATGTGGGAAGCAGAGAAGCGCACCAGTGACTTGCAGCTCTCACTGTGGGAAGCAGAGAAGCGCACCAGTGACTTGCAGCTCTCACTGTGGGAAGCAGAGAAGCGCACCAGTGACTTGCAGCTCTCCATGTGGGAAGCAGAGAAGCGCACCAGTGACTTGCAGCTCTCACTGTGGGAAGCAGAGAAGCGCACCAGTGACTTGCAGCTCTCACTGTGGGAAGCAGAGAAGCGCACCAGTGACTTGCAGCTCTCACTGTGGGAAGCAGAGAAGCGCACCAGTGACTTGCAGCTCTCACTGTGGGAAGCAGAGAAGCGCACCAGTGACTTGCAGCTCTCCATGTGGGAAGCAGAGAAGCGCACCAGTGACTTGCAGCTCTCACTGTGGGAAGCAGAGAAGCGCACCAGTGACTTGCAGCTCTCACTGTGGGAAGCAGAGAAGCGCACCAGTGACTTGCAGCTCTCACTGTGGGAAGCAGAGAAGCGCACCAGTGACTTGCAGCTCTCCATGTGGGAAGCAGAGAAGCGCACCAGTGACTTGCAGCTCTCACTGTGGGAAGCAGAGAAGCGCACCAGTGACTTGCAGCTCTCACTGTGGGAAGCAGAGAAGCGCACCAGTGACTTGCAGCTCTCACTGTGGGAAGCAGAGAAGCGCACCAGTGACTTGCAGCTCTCACTGTGGGAAGCAGAGAAGCGCACCAGTGACTTGCAGCTCTCCATGTGGGAAGCAGAGAAGCGCACCAGTGACTTGCAGCTCTCACTGTGGGAAGCAGAGAAGCGCACCAGTGACTTGCAGCTCTCACTGTGGGAAGCAGAGAAGAGCACCAGTGACTTGCAGCTCTCACTGTGGGAAGCAGAGAAGAGCACCAGTGACTTGCAGCTCTCACTGTGGGAAGCAGAGAAGAGCACCAGTGACTTGCAGCTCTCACTGTGGGAAGCAGAGAAGCGCACCAGTGACTTGCAGCTCTCACTGTGGGAAGCAGAGAAGCGCACCAGTGACTTGCAGCTCTCACTGTGGGAAGCAGAGAAGCGCACCAGTGACTTGCAGCTCTCACTGTGGGAAGCAGAGAAGCGCACCAGTGACTTGCAGCTCTCACTGTGGGAAGCAGAGAAGCGCACCAGTGACTTGCAGCTCTCCATGTGGGAAGCAGAGAAGCGCACCAGTGACTTGCAGCTCTCACTGTGGGAAGCAGAGAAGCGCACCAGTGACTTGCAGCTCTCACTGTGGGAAGCAGAGAAGAGCACCAGTGACTTGCAGCTCTCACTGTGGGAAGCAGAGAAGAGCACCAGTGACTTGCAGCTCTCACTGTGGGAAGCAGAGAAGCGCACCAGTGACTTGCAGCTCTCACTGTGGGAAGCAGAGAAGCGCACCAGTGACTTGCAGCTCTCACTGTGGGAAGCAGAGAAGCGCACCAGTGACTTGCAGCTCTCACTGTGGGAAGCAGAGAAGCGCACCAGTGACTTGCAGCTCTCACTGTGGGAAGCAGAGAAGAGCACCAGTGACTTGCAGCTCTCACTGTGGGAAGCAGAGAAGCGCACCAGTGACTTGCAGCTCTCACTGTGGGAAGCAGAGAAGCGCACCAGTGACTTGCGGCTCTCACTGTGGGAAGCAGAGAAGCGCACCAGTGACTTGCGGCTCTCACTGTGGGAAGCAGAGAAGCGCACCAGTGACTTGCGGCTCTCACTGTGGGAAGCAGAGAAGCGCACCAGTGACTTGCTGCTCTCACTGTGGGAAGCAGAGAAGCGCACCAGTGACTTGCGGCTCTCACTGTGGGAAGCAGAGAAGCGCACCAGTGACTTGCGGCTCTCACTGTGGGAAGCAGAGAAGCGCACCAGTGACTTGCAGCTCTCACTGTGGGAAGCAGAGAAGCGCACCAGTGACTTGCAGCTCTCACTGTGGGAAGCAGAGAAGCGCACCAGTGACTTGCAGCTCTCACTGTGGGAAGCAGAGAAGCGCACCAGTGACTTGCAGCTCTCACTGTGGGAAGCAGAGAAGAGCACCAGTGACTTGCAGCTCTCACTGTGGGAAGCAGAGAAGCGCACCAGTGACTTGCAGCTCTCACTGTGGGAAGCAGAGAAGCGCACCAGTGACTTGCAGCTCTCACTGTGGGAAGCAGAGAAGCGCACCAGTGACTTGCAGCTCTCCATGTGGGAAGCAGAGAAGCGCACCAGTGACTTGCAGCTCTCACTGTGGGAAGCAGAGAAGCGCACCAGTGACTTGCAGCTCTCACTGTGGGAAGCAGAGAAGCGCACCAGTGACTTGCAGCTCTCCATGTGGGAAGCAGAGAAGCGCACCAGTGACTTGCAGCTCTCACTGTGGGAAGCAGAGAAGCGCACCAGTGACTTGCAGCTCTCACTGTGGGAAGCAGAGAAGCGCACCAGTGACTTGCAGCTCTCACTGTGGGAAGCAGAGAAGCGCACCAGTGACTTGCAGCTCTCACTGTGGGAAGCAGAGAAGCGCACCAGTGACTTGCAGCTCTCACTGTGGGAAGCAGAGAAGCGCACCAGTGACTTGCAGCTCTCACTGTGGGAAGCAGAGAAGCGCACCAGTGACTTGCAGCTCTCACTGTGGGAAGCAGAGAAGAGCACCAGTGACTTGCAGCTCTCACTGTGGGAAGCAGAGAAGCGCACCAGTGACTTGCAGCTCTCACTGTGGGAAGCAGAGAAGAGCACCAGTGACTTGCAGCTCTCACTGTGGGAAGCAGAGAAGCGCACCAGTGACTTGCAGCTCTCACTGTGGGAAGCAGAGAAGCGCACCAGTGACTTGCAGCTCTCACTGTGGGAAGCAGAGAAGCGCACCAGTGACTTGCAGCTCTCCATGTGGGAAGCAGAGAAGCGCACCAGTGACTTGCAGCTCTCACTGTGGGAAGCAGAGAAGCGCACCAGTGACTTGCAGCTCTCACTGTGGGAAGCAGAGAAGAGCACCAGTGACTTGCAGCTCTCACTGTGGGAAGCAGAGAAGCGCACCAGTGACTTGCAGCTCTCACTGTGGGAAGCAGAGAAGCGCACCAGTGACTTGCAGCTCTCACTGTGGGAAGCAGAGAAGAGCACCAGTGACTTGCAGCTCTCACTGTGGGAAGCAGAGAAGCGCACCAGTGACTTGCAGCTCTCACTGTGGGAAGCAGAGAAGCGCACCAGTGACTTGCAGCTCTCACTGTGGGAAGCAGAGAAGCGCACCAGTGACTTGCAGCTCTCACTGTGGGAAGCAGAGAAGCGCACCAGTGACTTGCAGCTCTCACTGTGGGAAGCAGAGAAGAGCACCAGTGACTTGCAGCTCTCACTGTGGGAAGCAGAGAAGCGCACCAGTGACTTGCAGCTCTCACTGTGGGAAGCAGAGAAGCGCACCAGTGACTTGCAGCTCTCACTGTGGGAAGCAGAGAAGAGCACCAGTGACTTGCAGCTCTCACTGTGGGAAGCAGAGAAGCGCACCAGTGACTTGCAGCTCTCACTGTGGGAAGCAGAGAAGCGCACCAGTGACTTGCAGCTCTCACTGTGGGAAGCAGAGAAGCGCACCAGTGACTTGCAGCTCTCACTGTGGGAAGCAGAGAAGAGCACCAGTGACTTGCAGCTCTCACTGTGGGAAGCAGAGAAGAGCACCAGTGACTTGCAGCTCTCACTGTGGGAAGCAGAGAAGCGCACCAGTGACTTGCAGCTCTCACTGTGGGAAGCAGAGAAGCGCACCAGTGACTTGCAGCTCTCACTGTGGGAAGCAGAGAAGCGCACCAGTGACTTGCAGCTCTCACTGTGGGAAGCAGAGAAGCGCACCAGTGACTTGCAGCTCTCACTGTGGGAAGCAGAGAAGCGCACCAGTGACTTGCAGCTCTCACTGTGGGAAGCAGAGAAGCGCACCAGTGACTTGCAGCTCTCACTGTGGGAAGCAGAGAAGAGCACCAGTGACTTGCAGCTCTCACTGTGGGAAGCAGAGAAGCGCACCAGTGACTTGCAGCTCTCACTGGGAAGCAGAGAAGAGCACCAGTGACTTGCAGCTCTCACTGTGGGAAGCAGAGAAGCGCACCAGTGACTTGCAGCTCTCACTGTGGGAAGCAGAGAAGAGCACCAGTGACTTGCAGCTCTCTCTGTGGGAAGCAGAGAAGAGCACCAACGGGTCCTTCTCAGAGCCAAGGACCACTGGGGTGTGGACGCTGCCCTTACTCAGAGGGTCAGATCTATAGAAAGAATGTCATTACTTACCCATCTCTACAGGGTGCCAAGACCTCAGTCACAACATGTCAGGCCTGGCATCTCTTTCACACTGTCACCTTCTAAAAAGCTATAGTAAAGCTAAGCAGTAGGGGGCGTTCTTTGCATGTCTGTCAAAAAGAACTGCAGGGAATGTTGATAAGTGTGTGGGACGTTTGTTTACCACTGCAAACACCCCATGAATGAGATAGCTATGATACAGCAAGGCTGGTGGATGGATTGCGTATTCAGCAGTTTTACGTTCAAGTCCCATATGAACCATGATGGCCCCTTTTAGAGGGAGAGAATGTGCGAGGGGCTTCTGGCTGCTGTCATATGGCGTTTTCAAACTGGAACCTTAGGTTGAGGTGTGAGTATGATCAATAAGGGTGTAACAGAAGGCTATTGTGCCTGTTCACCTTTAAAAGCAGTACACTATGACGCACCGTGTGAGCGTGGGCGTGTCAGAAAGGCTCCCCATGAATGGGTGTGCGTACTTTCTGCTGGCGCGAAGCCGCCCCAGCGCTCCGGGGTGAGGAGGGATGTATTAACTGACTTCTAATGCACTGAGCTAATGTTCATTGCACTCCTAATGAGAGGGTTTGAACATTATGATGCGGCAAAGAGTGAGTGCATCAGAGATCCATGGTGCCAGGGTGTGTCCCATCTGCAGGCACCTGCACCAGCCTCATCCAGAGACACTTCAAAGATGGGATTGGTGCTCAAGTCGATGACTGTCAGGGCACTTTCAAGGAATCAGGGTTCATGGCGTTGAATGACACGCCAGCGATAACCTTTAGCCGTGTGTAAGTTATTCCATTTTATCAGTCTAAGTACTTCTGCGTGTTCACATTGTTAAGGAGCCAATGACTTCATTGACAAACAAAATGGAAGTCAAAAGTTAGGTGAGGCTGCTGCCTTCATCCCTCAAGTTTGAAAGTAAAGTGGAAGCAAGCTGCCAATCAAAGGTGGGCGGTGCACGGAGACTTTAAATGGAGCTGAGATTAGCACTCAGTGAAGTACTGAGGCTCCACAGCGGGAATGAGTATTCTAACCCTACTGTAATATGTGTAAGACTTCCACTTCCTGGCCGGATCCCTATTTTTGGATGTTTGTTTTTTTCTGGCTTTAAAAACCTCCGGCTGGGACACGACTGAAGCATTGACCCTTACAATGAACAAGTTGTTCGTGGCCAGGAAAGTCTTGATGGAAACTAGATGGCAGCGATCAGTGGTAGAGGTGGCGAGCCCATGAAGACTCTTCCTTGTGTTCTACCCTAATCCTCATAAAAACGACTGATCCTAAACATGGTGCACAATAGCTCCACTCTTGATTCATTTGTAAGAAAAATGGTACACTAGATCTGTACCGGAGTATGAAATGCTTGTGAGATACCTGGAAAGACCTGCAGTAAGACAAGACGACACTGTACACATCCAGTTTCAGAGATCTCGCGAGACATTTCTGATTCAAAGCTAGTCTTGCGAGAGAAGATTTTGCAATCAGCATGGGCTTTAGAAACAGGCTTAAACGTGCGCACTACGAGTAGCCCGATAGTTGTGAATGATGCAAAACCACGCTTGCGTAATAAAACTGGGTCCACCTCTAGCCAATGGACAGAAAATCAAGCTTATTTTGGTGGGTACCAAATATAGAATATCAAAATGAGTCTCGGCCTAAGACATCATCCCTCCTAGGAAAGAAGAAGCTCTCCTTGAACCCTTCATCGCAATAGACCTGTCCCCCAGGGCTCCTCCCTCAGCCCGACGCTCTTCAACGTCTACATGGCTCCACTCGCCCCCATCGTCAGAACCTACGGACTCAACATCGTGTCATACGCAGACGACACCCAACTCAACCTCTCCCTATCCAACGAGCCGAACACCGCCAGATGCAACTTTCGAGAAGGCATGGAAGCCGTCGCCAAATGGATGAAAAACAGCTGCCTACAACTAAACACCAACAAAACAGAAGTACTCATCATGGGCCCAAACCCAGACACCTGGAGCGACACCTGGTGGCCCCCCGCCCTCGGAAATCCGCCAACCCCCACGGACCACACACGCAACCTGGGAATCATCCTGGTCTCCGAGCTCAAAATGGACCGCCAGATCAACTCCGTCTCATCTTCCTGCTTCCACACCCTCCGCCTCCTTCGTAAGACCTTCAAATGGATCCCCCTCGAACACCGAAAGACCGTCACTCACGCCCTGGTCACCAGCAGACTTGACTACGGCAACGCACTCTACGCCGGAATAAACAAAAACCTCACCCGCAAGCTACAGAACATCCAGAACGCCGCCGCAAGACTGGTCCTCAACCTGCCAAAACACTGCCACATCTCCCAGCACCTGCGCACACTCCACTGGCTCCCCGTCGAGGCAAGAATCACCTTCAAGATGCTCACCGGACCAGCATACCTGAACAGCCGACTCAAATTCCACGCACCCCAAAGGACCCTACGATCAGCCCAGCTCTCCTACGCCGTGGTCCCCCGCACCAGAAAGACCAGATGAGGAGGCTGCTCCTTCTCGTTCCTCGCGGCCAAAGCATGGAACGTCCTTCCGCTCCACCTCAGACAGACAACATCGCTCCCCATCTTTGCAAGAAACCTCAAAACCTGGCTCTTCGACAGACCCTCTCCTTGATGGAATGGAACCTGCACCCACCCCTAGCGCCTTGAGACCCTTACGGGTGAGCAGTCGCGCTTTAACAAACCCGTGATTGATTGATAGACCTCAAATTATACACAAGAGCAAATCTGAAGCCTCTCCCTTCTATTGCTCCTGAAAATTCAACCATTACTTAGAGTAAATGAAAAAGAAACCATCACCAGGAGCCATGTACTCCTCCAAAATGGTCTACTTTGACCTCCTGTGTCTCAGATTCCTTAAGAGCGTGCTCCTCGCCCTTCAGAAGGCCCAAAGCCAAGCTGCTGAAGAAGGCTAAAATCAGTAAAGCAACCCCAGATCTTCAATCCTCACTCAGATCCATTAGTTACCCATTTCAGTCACTGGAAGGGAACACACCAGGGTAGTAGACCTGTCATAATGTAAGCCAGGACCATGCTTAGTCAACGTCACGATTCTTTGTCAATTACCTTAAACACAAGAATAGTGCAGTGTGTGTGTGTGTCTCTGAATTAACAGAGAAAGCAGGTGCAGACAGTAAGGGTTCCCTAAATAAGATACCGTTGGCTTGCCTTTTCGGTGCCTTGGTGGAGCTCCAGGCTTAATTCTGAATGAGTTTACGAGGGATGCCCAACCTAACAGACACAATTTATGAAATGGCGGAGCATATTTACAAGAAACTGGTGGAGCGCGGTGTTACGCCAACATTGGTAACTCCGCACTCTGACAGTTTCAAAACACAGGGATGCGCCGTATTTACAAGAATGTGGTGCACCTCTGCGTTTCCCCTAGTGCTGATGCTAAAAAAGCTGCCTAGCGCCAGTGCAGGCACCCTTACGCCATGTTGGTAGGTGTCCCTTCCTACACATAAACAATCTTAATAGGCGATTTGCTCTTTCCTTGTGTGCTGCAGAATGCAGCACACATGGAAAGAGCAAAATACGAGGAGAAATGAAACATTTCTCCTTATATCGCCTGCTTAAGACCAGGTGTTCTCTGGTGGTATTTTAGGCGCTGCCCCATACCTTGTAAATCTGGGGCAGCGTCAAAAAGCAACGGGTGTTGTGGCAGAATGCCCACTGCGACACCCATTGCACACCCCTTTCAGGCTAAGTGCTGTGTGAATAGGGTCATTATTTACAAAGCGGTGTTGAGCCACGTTAAGAGGCTTAACACCACCTTGTAAATAAGGCAAAGGAGTCAACACCACCAGAATGTCGGAAAAAGTGACATTCTGGTAGCGTTAACTCCTTGTAAATAGACCCCAAAATGTCCAAGCAGAGAGAATTACAAAACATAAGTTCTTAACTGGACACTACTAAACATCAATAAAACCTCAACCAGGCCAGTCAGAAGCAGGGCCCAGCAACACGTTTCTATTATTGATGTTGATGGAGCCGGGTAAAAGAAAATTTTTAACCACCTAATATTTACGTAAAATGATTAACAAACAAGTTCGTTTAAGTAAATAACCAACAATGTATGTTACATGTGAAGGGTTAAAGGTAACACGCTATTTATGTACAAACTAATGCAGATTTTCCACAGTCTTAATGGGTAGAAAATCTTGATTTTATTAAAGGCACGGAGGCTAATATTATGCATATACCTTTATTGCAACCCAAACACAGCAGCAACAAAACTAGAATTTAGAACACCAATAAAACTTCTAGAACGTTGTACATGCATATCCAGCTAGAACGTGCAGCCACCTTCCTCTTTTGTTGCTGCTCAGACACAGATAAGTCGCAGATTTTATTGATAAAGAAATAAGTTGTTTAAAGTAATATGGGAAAGGATGTTTTTTGATGTTTAAGGGTTATATATTGTTAATATGTCATATGGATAGGTATTTGCAATGGCAAACATATAAAATGATGTAACATATTTTAAATGCTGTATCTGATTTAAGGTTGGGTTCAAGTTGGGAATGATCGAGAAGCGGGTCATAGGGGAACGATGTCGGGCGAGTTAGGAGAGCGCATAGTCAAGGTATCAGAAAAAATGAGTGTTTTATTGTTTTAAAATTTTTTGTTTTTTAAAAAGAAAGAGGGTTTGGAACTTAGAATCGGTGAGGGCTTACCATTGAGAATGGCGGTTGCAGCGAGCGCGCAGAGCGCGTGGCACGGCAAGCGGAGCTCTGGCTCGAGCGCACATCTCCGATCAGGCAGGAGGTAGGAGTGTGCGCGCGCAGTGCGAGCGTGGGGCATTGCAGTTTGGCACAGAAAAGGGTCCGTAGGCACGTAGTACGTGCAGCGGCCATTTTGATTAGTTGGGAGAGCGTAATTGCGGAGACGGAGAATAAGAGAGGACATGCTTTGGGTTTAGAAGGAGTTTGACAGAACGCGAGTCAATTTCTGTCAGACTTCGGTTTCAGGTTCAAGGAAAGGTCGTGAATCGGTTAGTTGTAGGTGGAATTAGAGAGAGTTTTGTTCAAGAGTTTAATTGAGTGGATTTAGAGAGGTGAAAAGTATTTGGAAGGTTTATTTTGGAGAAAATATTTAAAGGTTGTGGAAATAAATACAGTATTTTAAAGAAAATGGAGAATATAGAGGGCGGATTAGAGGATAAAATGAAGACCTACATGGATAAGTTGTTTGGGGAGATGAGTGCATCTCTTGATAAGAAAATTGAGAATAGTTTAGGGAAATCTATGCAGAAGAGGCATAGAAGTGGCGAAGATGAGAGTTTTTGTACCACTGAGGAAATGGATGTGGTTCCAGGAGGCTCCGGCCAGGGAAAGAAAAAGACTCAGAAGAGGAAATATGTGGAGATATTGAGAAAAGAGAGAGAACGTAAGGTTCAGAAGGGACCCGCTATAAAGGCGAAAGAGAGCGCTATAAAGGCGCATAAGGTTAAGCACACAGCGGTGGCTTGTGACTTAAGCTTCTCCAGTGGTGACGTGGAACTAACATGTAGCTCTAGTATAGATGAGTCAGATATGGAGGAGGTGCCACTAAAAAGGAGAAAGGTGAGAGAGAGGGAGATTAAAAAAGAGGAGAGTGATATCTTTGACCCTCAGGGGAGGAGATGTTTGACCCTCTATTGATCCAACATCCACTCTCTCCGCAGTGGACCCCTGTCGAGCACGTAGCCCAATACGTGAGGTATTGGATTAGAAGGGAAATACCGAAGGAGGTAAGAACTAGGATGAGGAGTGAATGTCCTAGACCAAGTCTGGAGAGTAAGGTGGCATACACACCTGAGTTGGACCAGAGGATGATGGCGTTTATTATTAAAAATGGGAAGGACCCTAGAAGAGGTCTAGAGAAAGGATTGAAGGGGTGTCAGGACAGGCTCCTGGATGTTTTGGGGCCACTGACCAAGATCTTTGATATGTGCGAGGAGGCGCACACAAATAATACCGGAATTGATGTGGGTGAAATGAGACAATGGGTCCAAAGGGCTATCTGCCTTCTTGGAAATACTAACACTGCGCTATGCGTAGAACGAAGGAAGAGTATTCTCTTTAAAATTGACCCGAAGTTAGCAGATCTTGCAAACAAGGAGCCAGGGGAGCGTAGTGACGGCTTGCTTTTTGGGGACGATTTCGTGAAGGAAATGTCCAGATATGTGGGTACTTTTAGCTCACTTGAGAAGGCGCAAAAGGACATGAGGAGAGTTTTTGGCTTGGCCGGGCGAATGCGGGGTCGGTTCCCCGGCCGTGGGCAAGGTATTTCTAGAGGAAACTTTGGAAGAGGATACAGACCTTATGGAGGCGGATATGGTTCAAATGCCAACGGTTCGAGATGGGGGCAGGGAAGTTTCTTCCCTCAGAGGCAACGAAACAGAGCGAGAGGCATGCGATCTGAGAGGCGGACAAGGGGTGCCTCAGGTAAGCTGTATGCAAGACCCTATTTCTATCCAAATAAAGTTGGGCGGCAGACTAGCCCATTTTGTTTCGAGATGGAAAGAAATTACTCAGGATCCATGGGTTTTGGAAACAGTGTCTGGTTACAGGATAGATTTCTTACAGGCTCCAGTGCAAGAGAGGCCTCCGAATATTCTGAGGTTCTCAGAGGAAGTGGAGGATATGTGACAGAGGAGATAGATGCATTGGAGGCAAAAGGGGCTATAGAACCAGCAAGAAAAGTGAGAGAAGGTTTCATAAGCAATGTATTTTTAGTAAAGAAAAAAGGGAAAGGTATGCGACCAGTGATCAATCTGAGAGAGTTGAACGATTGGGTATCATACAATCATTTCAAGATGGAGGGCATCCATATGTTGAGGGATTTGTTAAGGAAAGGCGATTGGTTGACAAGGTTGGATTTGAAGGATGCCTATCTGACTATTCCAATGTGCAAGGAACAAAGAGATTACCTTCAGTTCATGTGGAGGGGAAGGTTATGGAGGTTCAGGAGCCTCCCGTTTGGTTTGAGCTCAGCCCCTTGGTGCTTTACAAAGGTAATGAGACCGGTGGCAGCTTGGTTGAGATCGAGGGGAATACGTTTGATTGTCTACCTGGACGATGTGTTGATTTTGGCGGAAGAGAAGAAGTTAGCAGAGGAGCACACAGAGTTTGCAATAAGGGTTCTGGAGGACCTAGGTTTTGTGGTGAACAAGGAGAAATCGTGTGTGGAGCCTCAGCAGGTGATGCAGTTTTTAGGCTTTCAGATACTGACGTTGGAATGTGTGTTGAAGTTGCCTATGGAGAAGGTGAGGAAAATAAGAAAGGAGGTGAAGAGAGGGAGGAAGATGGAATGGATTACCTTGAGACAGTTAGCAAGGTTGCTGGGTCTGTTATCAGCATCGATTCAAGCGATCTTTCCAGCTCCGCTTCATTACAGAGCGTTGCAGAGGTTGAAAGGATATCATTTGAGAAGAGGGGCGAAGTACTCTCAGAAGGTGGTTCTGGATCAGGAATCAAAGGAGGAGTTGAGTTGGTGGTTGATGAGTCTGGAAGCCTGGAATAGAAGGGCAATCTTTGGAGAGGTGCCAGAAGTGGAGATAGAATCGGATGCGAGTCTGCACGGATGGGGTGCTCGGTGTGGCATGGTGTCAACAGGGCCTCAATGGTCAGAGATGGAGAGAGAGATGCATATAAACTGTCTGGAGTTGCTGGCGGGATCTTTTGCAATAAAGAGCTTCCTAAAGGATCAAGTGAAGTGTTGTGTCCTGTTGAAAATGGACAATTTGTCAGCAGTGAGATATGTGAACAAGTTGGGGGGTCCAAGATCGAGAGGTTTGGCGAATTTGGCAAAGGAATTTTGGAAGTTTTGCTTGGAAAAGGAGATTATGGTTCAGGCACAGTATATTCTGGGGCAGAGCAACGTAGAAGCGGATTGGTATTCAAGATATCTCAGGGATGTGAGCAATTGGAGGTTAAAGAAGGAAGTGTTTTTGAGGCTACAACAGAGATGGGGTCCGTTGCGGGTGGATCTTTTTGCGGACAGGCTGAATTGTCAGTTGAAGGATTTTTACAGTTGGAGACCAGATCCAGAGGCGATAGGGATAGATGCTTTTCTGCAGGATTGGAGCGTAGGAAGAAATTATGCCCTTCCTCCCTTCTCGCTGATTCAGAGGGTGTTGATGAAGGTAAGGAGGGAGAAAGCAGAGTTAATCATGGTGACGCCTTTTTGGAGAGCTCAGGTGTGGTTTCCGGATATGTTGAGTCTAGTAATGGAGGATCCAGTGTTGTTGCCAAACATAAGAGAGATAATTCAGGATCCGTAGGGGAATGTTCACGAGTTGGTCGTGTCAGGTCAGTTAAGGTTAGTGGCTTGGCTGATTTCAGGAGAATATGGCAGGTGCATGGACTATCAAAGGAGGCTGAGAACCTTATTGCAGAATCTTGGTCTATGGGAACAACCAAGAATTATAGATCAGCTTGGAGAAGATGGTCTGGTTGGTGTGTTGAGAGGGATCTGGATTCCGTATCAGCACCTGTAGTGGAGGTAGTGAATTACTTATCGGAACTGTTTAAGAGTGGTCTGGCATACAATACTGTTAACTTAAGCAGGTCTGCAATTTCAGCAGGACATATTTTGGTGTGTGGTCTGCCGGTGGGGCAACATGTGTTGGTTAAAAGGTTGGTTAAGAGCGTTAGAGTAGCGGTTCCGACCAAAGCTAAGTATAGTGTGCTTTGGGACGTCTCAGTGGTTTTGAAAGAATTGGATAGTTGGGGCATTAACTCTTCATTGGAGCTTAAGTTTCTTTCTATGGAAATTGTCCATGCTTCTATGCTTGGTTTCTTTTAGAAGAGTTTCAGACATTAGAGCTTTAGACGTGGATTCGAGGTATTTTCAGCCAGAGGGGTGTATTTTGAGATCAGGAGGAGGACCAAAACTATGTCTAGGTCAATATTTTATCCTCTCTTTGAGGGGCATGATAATTTGTGTGTGGTTAACTGTCTTAGGGAATACGAAAAAGGACTGTTGATCTGAGGCAGGTTGGTTGTTCTCAACTTTTGATTTCTTACAGGAAGCCTTATAAAGCTGTGTCTACACCCACGTTGGCTAGGTGGGTGAGAGAGGTTATGTCTAGGGCAGGAGTGGATGTGAGTGTTTTTGGAGCGCACTCTGTTAGAGGGGCTGTGGCTAGCAAAGCAGTAATGAGAGGGTTTAGCTTAAGTGGGATTATGAGAGCGGCAGATTGGTCAAATGATTCAACGTTTAAGAGATTCTATTTTAAACCGGTGGAAAATGTGTTGGTTAGAGTTTTAGATGAACTTTGAACATGCATAATGTTGGCCTCCGGGCCTTGCTGTAAAATGCAGATTTTCCACAGTTTTAATGGGTAGAAAATCTTGATTTTATTAAGGGCACGGAGGCTAATATTATCCCTCCTCTGAACCCGCCCTGTTTATTAATCGTTTGTTTTTTCTATGCAGGATGAAGATGAAGGGTCGTACATTTGGAGCTGTTTCTGGAGGATTCAGAATCGCTTGGTGTTTAAGTAATGGATTGTATTTTATGTTGGGACTTTGTTTCTTCGCAGCACCTAAAGAGGAAGATGGCTGCACGTTCTAGTTGGATATGCATGTACAACATTCTAGAAGTTTTATTTACTTATAATTGTTGACGTGGCTAACATAAATCTAATATTTGCGTACTAATAGAATAATAAAATGCATGATTCGTGCTTTGAAAACAAAACGTGTAGTTGCAAAATAAAGCGATGGTAAGTAATGGACGGCTTTATATGTCGCTTTTGCTAGGTAATACCTAATTGGGGTACGTAGAATAACGGGAGGGAAACGAAAGGGTTTATATTCTTTATTCTTAACTATATTTTGTTTATCTTTATAAATAGTGCGCTTAGGCCTGTTGAGCAGCGATATAAAATGGCCGCCATGAGCTAGAATACGCATGCGTGAGAGGAATTATGGAAAAGGAGAAAGGCTGTGAACAAGAGAGATCATGTGATCGTTCCAAGAGCCTAGGATGGAAGTATGGTCAAGGCTATTATGACCTTACAGAGTAAATGTGTGCCAAGACGGGTCAGCAAGAAGCGTGAGAAGTCAGAGAGAATAAATGAACAAAAGAATACAAAGAACTGTTGAACCTAAAAAGTATCGGAAAGTGATACAATTTGGACTGACCGAAGCGGATGAGTAATGTCACGAACCCGTGTGAAGCGATGCAAGCATGAACATTCCACAAAGAACTGGTTAGAACAAGGAAGTTTGATAAAAAGATGTATATGGACCCAAATGGACCAATTAGAGAGAATCACGCCATAAAGATGCAACATTTGTATTTAGTAAGCTAGAATTAGGGTATAAGAAGACCTACTCTTGGTGGGGAGGGTTAGTTGCTGTTGCTGGTTGCTGTTGCTGATGTTGCTGCTGCTGTTTGCTGGGAGCTGCTTTAGTCACTTTTGGGGTTGCTGTTGCTGATGGCTGAAGAGCTGATGCTGCTGCTGCTATTTTATATTTTTGATTGAGCATAAGATGCTGCTTTTGGAGAACCTTTTTACTCTTAAATAGATTTTTCCATTTAGAACTAGTAGACTTTTATTCTTAAAATACTGAAAGGGAAAGGAACGAGAAGGCCTGTTTTCCAGGACAGATAGATAGATCTTTTGGGAGTTCTTGCTGTGACGAATTTATTCTTCCATCTAATAGGTATGCATTGCAATTTCAATTTATTCTTATAATGATGATAAATGTAATAATCTGAATAATAAACCTAAAACTTATTCATGCTTCTAAACTTTATATAAACTTTATTATCTTTAAAACATTGACTCAGTGGTTCTTTAGCTCAATGATTAATGTAAAATGTTAAAAGGTTTATTGTGATTGAGCTGGCCTTAATCACCATCAACTGATTCCTACTAGTTGGTCCATCGACCAATGAGCGGAATACCTTAAAAGCAATGAGAAATATTATGTCGTTTTAAAAGAGGTATCCCGTCTCCTTCCAGCGAATCGTTCTACTGTTTTTCTCCTAGGTTAAGGACGGAGGAAATCCAGGGAATAAATGAGTGAGTGAATGTATATGCTGTGTTATGGGCCCCACCGTCATATGGATATAGTTTGTGTTTTGGAGGGATAGTTGTACCTGGATGACCGAAGCATATAGGAGAAGAATTTTTATTGTTAGCGCTGGATCAGATTTCTTGGTAGCAGAGTTATGGTTACTATAGACTAGTTTGGTGATTATTGATTATTGATTATTGATTATTTCATGTCTAACGCTTTATGTTGAGTCGCGTTATGTTATATGTAAGTCGAAGTTTTCACGCTTCCGGGAAGTAGGAAGTGGAACACGTGTGGCAAGAGAAGTCACATGGAATAGTGCATTGTCTGAGTTCATATTGGTGATAACACAGGTTGTGTTATGATAGGGACATTTTCCGTATAAAAGGTGTGTGAGTGAAATAGCGACCGGTTTTCTTGTGAAACTCTGGCCTTAATTCTCAGGAGCAGTATAGTCTCCACATGTGTTTTATCCCCAGAGAAACGGGTTTACCGCTTGCTTGAAAGAAGGGTAAGGTAGAGGAAGTGCTACTTTATCGGCGAAACAGGAAAATTCTGTGGTAGGGTAGAGGTAAGCGCTGCCTACTGGAAAATACAGAATTCTTGTGTAAATGGACAAAGCTATTTCTTTGGTTTAGCGAATCAGACAATGGAAATGTGTTTTAAATGTTGTAACTAACGAAGAACTGTTGAAAAAGAAATTGCCGATAAATTTTGTAAAGGAGGGGTCAGGAGCAGAACTGACGTAGAGAAAAGCCGCGCTGGGATTGGACAGTGCGCTAGTCATACAGAAACAGGAGCAGAACTGACGTAGAGAAAAGCCGCGCTGGGATTGGACAGTGCGCTGTAGACAGAAACCGCTCTGATTGGAGCGTTGGTGTGAGTCGCGCTAGGATTGGACGGATAGAATAGTGACGTGGAAGTTTATGATTGGAGTGTTGGTGTGAGTCGCGCTAGGATTGGTTGGAATAACGCATAGAGAACAGTGTTGAATTGCGGACTTTTGAGGAGAGAAAGCGATTGTGAATCATGTCTTATTATGAGTATGGTAGAGAGAAAACGTCGTGGATGTCGAAAGTTAAGAACTTCTTTAAGAAAGACAAAAAGGTAGTGACTAGAGAGGGACAAGTAATTCCTCCGCCGAAATCACCAGCTTCGCATATGATGCTGAAGTACGGATATCATACATGCATATGGTTAGAAAATTGGACAAAATATACTAAGAATGATGGAGCATTGGCTTTTCCTGAGAATGGTTCATTTAGTGTAGCTGTACTTCGGAATTTGAGAGAGAAGATGGCAATGTTAGAACCTAAACCTAGACCGACACAGTTTGAAGCTTTAAGTGAATGGGAAGATGAGATGTATGAACGAGAGAGATTCAGAGGATTAAAGAATCATGAGTTTGTGCCTGGAAGGTTATGGGGAGTAAATCATGAGGACAGAATAAAGCGTTGGAGATATGCTAATATGACAGGAGGTTTGTTTCCAGCTTTTACAGTTGAGGAAGAAGCAAAGAGAAAGTGTACAGAGAAAAAGAAACATGTGGTTACGGAAAAGTATGGGTATGGTGGTAGTGAGACGGAAGATGAATTGCTGGAAGATATTTTAAACAGAAACCCACCTCCATACCAACAGACTTCTGCGGTGGTGACACCTAATGCACCGCCAATGGAAACTGGGAGGAATAAAAATCCCGAACGAGGATATGAGATAAATAGGTCACAAGATCAATTGAAAACTTCACAAAATGAGGAGATAGAAAGTGACAATACAACCGAATTAGCAAAAACCACAAGAGAATTGACTGAAAAGATAAGAGAATTAACAAAGAATATGGAAGCTGTAACTGTACCAGTAACGATAGGTCCAGTAATGCCAGTTTTTGAGAATCAGAAAATTGATGAACGTTCTTTAGTGATTCCTATGAATTCACATTTGCAAAGAAGGAGAGAAGGGATGGAACTGGACAATGAAGGTGCACACCATTTGGTTAGTACCTATAGACCAAGCCCACCTACTAATTTGACGATAAATGAGAATGAGTTCAGGAGAATACCTATGGTAACGGAGTCTGCATCAGAGACACCAGAAAGGAGTAACAATTGGATAGAATTAAATAGTACGCCTGTAGGTCCAACTCCAGATGAATTAAATGAATGGATGAAAACGCTAAAAACGAAAGAGACAGAAGTAAAACCATTAGATGTAATTAGGTTAAAAATAGACATGGAAGAATTGATATTAGGAACGATTGGTACAGAAAAATTGAAAAGTTATCAGGATGACGAGATTATGTTTTTGTGCAAGAGTATTACATGGAGAGCTAGAAATTTACATGACAAATTAGAAGAGACAGCGAATGAACTAGGAGTAGAATTTGTAAAAGTGAGAACGTTGCAGAAACCATATAGAGTAGATTTTTGTGAGAAAGATATAGAGAATCTGAACACATCAGGACGATTGACCCAAATAAAAGAATTAATTGTTTTGCTGAGAAAATGGGGTGATGTGGATAGATGGAGAAGTAGATGGACGAAAAGGAATGAGAAAGTAACAGATAAAGCATCTTTGGCTTTTGCAGTAACAGATAAGGAACCAATTGTAAGGGAGTACCCGATGAGAGAAACTCCAGGAGGTAGTTATGTGCATGTTCCATGGTCTAGACAGGATATACTGTCATTTACAAATGATTTCCCAAAGTTGAGAGAGAAGCCAGTAGAATGGTACAGACAAGTGGAGAGATTTGTTAAAGTTTCAAAGGTGTTGTGGATAGACTTGGATGGATTGTTTGATATAGTAGTACCAGCTGATTTGTGGACAGAGTGTAAGATTACTATTGATTGGCCAACTGTAGAATATCCAAGGGATGCTAAAACAGGAGCGCCAGGACCAGAAGTGATGAGGAAATATGATCAAGTAATTACCTTTTTGAAAAATAAGATTCCACCTAAAGAAACGGATTGGGTAAAGATAGACAGAACCACGCAGGAAAGTAAAGAATCAGTGCATGCATATTATGAGAGGCTATTGTTAGTTTTTAAACAGTATAGTGGCTATGAGACACTAAATGAGAAGGATATGAGTCATTTTGTATATAGATTTGTGTATGGGTTGAAACCGGAGATAAGTGAAATGATTAAACAGCATATGATTTGTTGGCAGAATAGTACAGTTGATGAGGTTTTGAGATATGCTAAGTATTGCAGTGATGATATTGAGAGTAGACAGCGTAAATTGAAAGAGAAAGCCATGTGGGCACAGGTGAAAGTTGCAGAGAAGCAAGAAGCTCAATTGAGTAATACAGCTAATGAAGCAGGACAGGCTAGATTTAGACCAAATATAGGCAAAGGAAAAGGACAAATGAGCATAGATGAGGCAAAGAAAAAGTGGCCATGCCACAACTGCGGAAAGCTAGGGCATTGGAGAAACGAGTGTAAATTTCCTCCAAAACTTAATGCGGAAAATCAATCATTAAATCCACAGGTGCAGAGTGAGGTAGTTACTCCACAGAGTCAGGTGCCACAACCACCACTTCCCAAGAGTGTTAATCAACAGAAATTCAGTGCAGAAACAGGATTCTACGGAGGAGAGCAGGTAACACAGTTGCCGCGTGCAGCTGCCATTTCTCAATATTGGTTACGACAGGATGATGATGAGTCGGATGAAAGCTTATGACGGTGCCTAGGAGAGGGGGAAGAGTGCGTGCTTGGCGCAACTCTAGAGGTAGATCAAGCAGGTCCATTTGTGGATGGAGAAGTGAATGGTGCAAATGTAACATTCCTTGTGGACACTGGAGCTACCCGTTCTACTGTCAGGTCAGTGGAAATTCCAAACCTTCCTCTCTCAGGTGAACATATCCAAGTAGTTGGAGTATCGAATCAGCAAATTAAGGCGCCTCTTACTAAATTAGTGGAGGTAAAGATTGGTCCATTTAGTGAAATGCACCGATTTGTGGTGTGTGATTGCAGTCCTGTGAACCTATTAGGACGCGATCTATTGTGCAAAATGAATTGCACTATCTATTGTACTCCAGATGGAATTGCATTTCAGACCCCAGATGAAGATGTACTGTATAAAATGACAATGGTAAATTTAGAACCAGAAGTAAATGATTTGTTTCCTGTATTTGATGCAGAGAAAATCCCAATTGAACTAAAAGAGACAGTGAAAGAGGAAGTGTGGGACTTTACAGGAGAAGATATAGGGTTAATGAAAGGAGTAGACCCTGTTAGAATCTCCGTAAAAGAGGGAACGAGTTACCCGAATACGCCCCAGTATAAATTGACACCAGAAATAATTGAAGGAATAACACCAGTAATAAATAAAATGATTGAACAAGGGATTCTAAAAGAAATCATGAGCAGTCCATGTAATTCGCCGATAATGGGACTGAAAAAGCCGAACGGAACATATAGAATTGTACAGGATTTGAGGAAGGTAAACAAAATTGTTGTGCCTTGTTGCCCAATAGTACCGAACCCTGCTGTGATTCTATACCAGATTCCACGTGAAGCAGAATGGTACACAGTGATTGATTTATGCCATGCATTTTTCTCTATTCCGTTGCATCCAGATAGCCAGCCATTATTTGCGTTCAGGTTCGGAGAGCGTATTTTGGCATGGTGCCGAATTCCTCAGGGGTACACAGAAAGCCCCTCGATCTTTAATCAGATTTTAAAGAAATCCTTGGAAGATTTAAAAATGCCAGAAAAGTCAGTGATGGTTCAGTATATTGATGACCTACTGGTGGCATCAAAAACGAAGGAAGCATGTGTCAATGATACAATTGCTTTGCTGAATCATTTAGCCAAAAGAGGACATAAAGTGTCCCCATCAAAATTGCAGTTTTGTCAACAAGAAGTCCAATATTTAGGGCATAAAATTGAGAAAGGAGTGCGAAAGGTAACGACCGAGAGAATAAAAATGATTCAAGGAATGAGAGCTCCAATGACGCAAAGAGAGGTAAGAATGTTTCTGGGAATGGTTGGATATTGTCGACAATGGATAAGTGGTTTTTCCTTGATTGCAAAACCGTTGCAAAAACTGACAAAGAAGGATGTTAAAGATCCTTTTGAAATGAATGATGAGGAAATGAAAGCATTCAGAGAGCTGAAAAAGAAATTGTGTGAAGCTCCAGCATTGGGAATGCCTGACTATGAGAAAGACTTTGAGTTGTATTGCAGTGAAAGAGATGGGTGTGCGTTTTCAGTCTTGGTACAGAGACATGGAACCATGAAAAGACCCATTGCATATTTTTCAGCTGTTTTAGACCCTGTAGCGAAAGCGTTGCCTGGATGTTTGAAAGCAGTTGCTGCTACTTGTGTGAGTCTGGAACAGAGTGAAGGCATAGTGATGGGATATCCACTGAGAGTATATGTCCCACATTCTGTGGAAATTCTCTTGACAAGAACGAAAACCCAATACATGACACATAGTCGGCTGACTAGGTATGAAAAAGTAATTTTGAGTGCAGATAATGTGACCATTGACAGATGCATGAATGTGAATCCTTCGACATCATTGCCAGATGAAGAGAGTGTGATTGAAATGGATGAAGTGGATCATGATTGTCTGAATGTGCTTGAATATTGTACAAAACCGAGACCAGATATACGAGATGAGCCCTTAAAGGAATCAGATTATATTCTGTTCGTGGATGGCTCATGTTTGAGAACAGATGATGGAGTTCTAAGTGCAGCATATGCAGTTTGCACAGTAGCCACTGTAATGGAAGCATCTTGTCTGAAAGGGATACGGTCTGCCCAAGTAGCAGAACTAATAGCTCTGATTCAAGCCTGCAAGTTGGGAAGGAATGTACGGGTTACAATTGTGACGGATAGCCAATACGGTTTTGGGGTTGTGCATGATTTTGGTCAGATTTGGTCACAAAGAGGTTTCTTGACGTCTGCAGGAACGCCGATTAGAAATGGAGATTTTGTGAAAAAGCTGCTTGAGGCGATACATCTGCCTAAACAGATTGCTGTGGTGAAGTGCAATGCACATAAAAATGGGGAAGACTACATAACTGTCGGCAATAAGTATGCTGATGAGATTGCACAGTATTGTGCAAAGAATGTAGTCTCTTTAAATCGAAATCGGGAAAGAGAGCATATTTCATGTCCTTTGCTTTTTACTAACCCTGTTGAGACATGGGATGAGGTGAGACAATTACAGGAAGCAGCAGATGAAGAGGAGAAAGATACCTGGTTAAAAGCGGGATGTAGAAAAAATGAGGAAAATGATGTTTGGGTTTACAGAGATGAAAGACCAGTTATGCCTGATAGCATGATTTCTGACATGGCACGGATGTACCATGGACAAGCCCATATTGGGAGAGATTCAATGATCAGACTTTTTAGACAAACATGGTATAATCCAAAATTCAGAGCCATAGCTGAGAGTCTTTGTCAAAGATGTCTTGTTTGTCAACAGTTAAATCCAGGACGGAAGACAGTAGTGAGTCTAGGAACAATAGGACGAGAAGGAGGTCCGTTCACTAGAATGCAAATGGATTTCATAGAAATGCCCCCGAGCAATAGACTAAGGTATGTCCTTGTAGTCGTCTGTTTGTTTTCCCGGTGGGTGGAAGCATACCCGACCAGAAGGAATGATGGAATCACGGTAGCAAAACTTATGCTGCGAGAATTCATTCCGAGGTATGGTTTTCCAGTCACGATTGAAACAGATAGAGGAACACATTTCCAAAACGAATTAATTCAACTGATTTGTGAAGCACTTAGTATTAAACAGAAACTGCATTGTGCATACAGACCAGAGGCTTCTGGAATAGTAGAGCAAGTGAATGGAACAATTAAGAACAGGCTAGGAAAAATGTGTCAAGCCACAGGACTCAAATGGCCAGATGCCTTGCCATTAGTTTTAATGACAATCAGAAGTATTCCGGAAAGGAAAACTGGACTCAGTCCCCACGAGATAATTATGGGACGAGCAATGAGACAAGCACATGTACCTGTCAACAAACTACTGACTATAACTGATGATCTGGTGCTGGATTATTGCAAAGGATTGGCTGATGTGGTGCGTTCTGTGTTTCATCAGGTTGGACCGGATGCGACCACTCTTGAAAGAAAACCAGCTCACGACTTGAATCCAGGAGATTGGGTCCGCATAAAAGTCCATAGAAGAAGAAACTGTTTGGTTCCTCGCTGGGACGAACCGCGACAGGTGATACTGGTGACAACCACTGCAGTCAAATGTGCAGGAGTGAAACACTGGGTACATGCCAGTCACACCATCAGAGTTCCAGAACCTGAAGATCGACATGTGAGTCGACATCTGGAAGTATTGGATAACAGTTCAGCATCGGAAGCGGAAGAAGAAACGAACAGGGTGCCAGAATCTGAAGATCGACCTGTAAGTCGACATCTGGAAGACCCAACTACAAATGCAACGACAGAAGGAGTGGAGGAAATAGCTGAAGTTCCAGAACTTGAAGATCGACATGTGAGTCGACATCTGGAAATATCAGACACCAGTTCAGAATCTGATACAGATCATTCGGATTGTGAGGAAAATCTGAAAGGAAATTGGAAATTTGAAAGCATAAGAGAAGAAACTGAGCACAAAGACAGTAACAGTGAGCAACCAAGTACAAGTTGTGGTAAAAATCCTTCGGAGATAATATTAATAGATGAAGAAGGGAGAGTTTCAAACAGAAAGTTAGAAAAATCGGAAGATCCCCGAGGAGCAATAGGGACAGGTAGCCAAACAAAAGAACAGGGAAATTTAGAAGCAGATAGAGAAATTGACACAAATTCGGAAGAACACCGAGGAGGGACAGAAGTAGGTGAACGAAGGAAAATAAGAGAGAAACCACAAGTAGAGGAAGGAAATGAAATTATAAAATTCAAAATAAGAGACAATAAAGAAAGAACTGAAACAGAGTCTGAAGAAAGTGGAGAAGAAAGAAACCAAAAACTAGAGTCAAGAAAGAGAACTTGGAAAACAGAAAGAGAGGAAAAAGAAAGTGAGGCAAAAAGGCCAAGAAAAGGAGACAATTGGCCCAACGAAGTTAGAAAACTAAGATACAGGATCATAAAGCTAGATGGAAAAAGTGCTGAACAAGTGAATGAAATAACAAGTCAGAAAGAGCAAGACCAACAAGGTGGAAAACACTTGCAGAAAACGAAAAGAGTAAAGAAAGTAAATCTGAAGTATAAATCGCCTGAATGGTTGTACCTTGCTTTGACTGATATCAAAGAAGAAGAGAACACTCACGAGAACCCAGAACAAAGAAACCTAATGGGTGAAGGTGAAGTGCTACAAACTTGAAGAATTTGAACGAATTTCTACCGGAGTTGACAAAATACTGGATTTGACAAAGAAAGAATTCTGAAAAGAATTAAAAGAAAGTACCAAACGAAGACAAAATTAGAGTGCAGGGTGGCTAAGAAGTCATTTCTGAGGTGTGGTGACACAATTTTCCTGTAAATAAATAAATAGGTTATAAAACAAAATGGAAGATACTAAAGATAGAAAATGTAGATGTGAGTTTTTAAGCAGATGGTGTAAGATGTGCTTCTTTTGTACAGGATTATTAATGACAGTGTGGGTGGTTTTAGCAATCACTATTCCAATTAGTTTAGCTGTAGAAGAAACGTCTAATCACACAGAGAAAGAAAAAGGAGCTAACATTCAAGAAACAGCTATATTAAAAGGTAGTGCAGAATTACATAAAGACAAATCAATAACAGATTTTTCAAAGAATGTTTTTACAAAATTATTATATGAGTATGTAGAAACAATGGATGTAAGAGATTGTTATGTTTGTATGCAATTGCCTGCGTCTGTTGCAGAGGGTGTGACCTATCATCACCTTCCTTTGACGTATGGAATAACATGTAGTGTTTTAGCAAGTTTATTTTATAAGACAGGAAGATTAGAATATTATTACACTGATATAGATAAGATTTTTGCGAAAATTTCTGTAGTTCCTGAACTAAACAAAGTGAAAGAGGGAAAAACATTTGGTGAATTTTTCATAGAAGATAAGATTTTAACCTTAGATAATATAGTTAAAAACAACCTTACCTGTGAGTTAAAGAAGGAAGAAAAGGTATTTTTAGAAATGGTTGAGGATAGAAGAGCGAAATTTCAAAGAAAAGTGATAGAAGAGACAAAAACACCTCTTTGGGCGTTTGAGGAAGAGAATCATGACAAGAAAAAGACAAATGCAGCTATGACTCTGGATTGGCCCCAACAGGGAAGGTTGTGCATTAGAAGAAATAGAACAAGATATGACAATTATTTCGTGGGTTCCAGTGATTGCCATGACAATTATCAAATTTTAGGCGGATGGGGATTCAAAGGGGGAAAAGATCCAATATTTCCAGGGATCTATTATATTTGCGGTAATAGGGCTTATTACAGGTTGCCGGACCATTGGTATGGGTCATGTTATTTAGGCCTGGTCTTTCCAAAGATTTTTCATATGGATAGAACAGAAAAAGGAACACACGAAATGATAAAGACCTTTACACGTAGAAAAAGGGAAAGTTTTTCAGAAATAGTAGGTGATATTTTTGGTGCATTGATACCAGCAGTGGGAATATCTTTGAATGCATTTAAAATTCGGAAATTATCCACAGTGGTAGATCGTTTATCTACAGATACTGCTGGAGGGTTCTTGATGGTAAATACCGAGATGGTTGCCATGAGAGCTATGGTAATGCAAAATCGACTTGCCCTTGACATTCTTTTGGCAAAAGAGGGTGGAGTCTGTGGAATGCTGAAAGTCCAACATTGTTGCACTTACATTCCAGATAAAAGTGAAAATATACAAAGGTATATAAAGAATATTACAAGTTTGCACAAAGAACTTGTTCCACTGGAGGTTGAAAGTGCGTTTGGAAAACTTGGTAAAGGGTTTTCTTCAGTAATAAATTGGTTTACTAGAATGAGTGGATTAATAATAGGGAAAGTCATAATAATAGCAACCATGATAATCATAATAATTTTAGTACTGAAGCTTATAATTACATGTATAAAGAAAAGAAGAAGACAGAATAAAATAGAAAAAGAAAATAAGATAAACAAGGAGAGAGAGAGAGAAATGGGTGAAATAGAGCTAGAAGAGATAAAAGAGAACATGTATAAGAAGACCAAGAGACAAGTTGAAAGGGATACAGTTGTGTAAACTAACAAAAACAAACGGACCAAGAAATATGCTGTCTGATAGAATTGTGTAACTTGGGTTTTGTGGTGATATTAAAAATCACCAAAGGGGGAGTTGATGGAGCAGGGTAAAAGAAAATTTTTAACCTCCTAATATTTACGTAAAATGATTAACAAACAAGTTCGTTTAAGTAAATAACCAACAATGTATGTTACATGTGAAGGGTTAAAGGTAACACGCTATTTATGTGCAAACTAATTTACTTATAATTGTTGACGTGGCTAACATAAATCTAATATTTGCGTACTAATAGAATAATAAAATGCATGATTCGTGCTTTGAAAATAAAACGTGTAGTGGCAAAATAAAGCGATGGTAAGTAAGGGACGGCTTTATATGTTGCTTTTACTAGGTAATACCTAATTGGGGTACGTAGAATGACGGGAGGGAAACAAAAGGGTTTATATTTTTTATTTTAACTATATTTTGTTTATCTTTATAAATAGTGTGCTTAGGCCTGTTGAGCAGCGATATAAAATGGCCGCCATGAGCTAGAATACGCATGCGCGAGAGGAATTATGGAAAAGGAGAAAGGCCGTGAACAAGAGAGATCATGTGATCGTTCCAAGAGCCTAGGATGGAAGTATGGTCAAAGCTATTATGACCTTACTGAGTAAATGTGTGCCAAGACGGGTCAGCAAGAAGCTTGAGTAGTCAGAGAAAATAAATGAACAAAAGACAAAGAATGGTTGAACCTAAAAAGTATCGGAAAGTGATACAATTTGGACTGACCGAAGCGGATGAGTAATGTCACGAACCCGTGTGAAACGATGCAAGCATGAACATTCCACAAAGAACTGGTTAGAACAAGGAAGTTTGATAAAAAGATGTATATGGACCCAAATGGACCAATTAGAGAGAATCTCGCCATAAAGATGCAACATTTTATTTAGTAAGCTAGAATTAGGGTATAAGAAGACCTACTCTTGGTGGGGAGGGGTTAGTTGCTGTTAGATGAAGCTGCTGTTTGCTGGGAGCTGCTTTAGCCACTTTTGGGGTTGCTGTTGCCGATGGCTGACGAGCTGATGCTGCTGCTGCTATTTTATATTTTTGATTGAGCATAAGATGCTGCTTTTGGAGAACCTTTTTACTCTTGATAGATTTTTCCACTTAGAACTATTAGACTTTTATTCTTAAAATACTGAAGGGGAAAGGAACGAGAAGGCCTGTTTTCCAGGACAGATAGATAGATCTTTTGGGAGTTCTTGCTGTGACGAACTTTATTCTTCCATCTAATAGGTATGCATTGCAATTTCAATTTATTCTTATAATGATGATAAATGTAATAATCTGAATAATAAACCTAAAACTTATTCATGCTTCTAAACTTTATATAAACTTTATTATCTTTAAAACATTGACTCAGTGGTTCTTTAGCTCAATGATTAATGTAAAATGTTAAAAGGTTTATTGTGATTGAGCTGGTCTTAATCACCATCAACTGATTCCTACTAGTTGGTCCATCGACCAATGAGCGGAATACCTTAAAAGCAATGAGAAATATTATGTCGTTTTAAAAGAGGTATCCCGTCTCCTTCCAGCGAATCGTTCTACTGTTTTTCTCCTAGGTTAAGGACGGAGGAAATCCAGGGAATAAATGAGTGAGTGAATGTATATGCGGTGTTATGGGCCCCACCGTCATATGGATATAGTCTGTGTTTTGGAGGGATAGTTGTACCTGGATGACCGAAGCATATAGGAGAAGAATTTTTATTGTTAGCGCTGGATCAGATTTCTTGGTAGCAGAGTTATGGTTACTATAGATTAGTTTGGTGATTATTGATTATTGATTATTGATTATTTCATGTCTAACACTTTATGTTGAGTCGCGTTATGTTATATGTAAGTCGAAGTTTTCACGCTTCCGGGAAGTAGGAAGTGGAACACGTGTGGCAAGAGAAGTCACATGGAATAGTGCATTGTCTGAGTTCATATTGGTGATAACACAGGTTGTGTTATGATAGGGACATTTTCCGTATAAAAGGTGTGTGAGTGAAATAGCGACCGGTTTTCTTGTGAAACTCTGGCCTTAATTCTCAGGAGCAGTATAGTCTCCACATGTGTTTTATCCCCAGAGAAACGGGTTTACCGCTTGCTTGAAAGAAGGGTAAGGTAGAGGGAAGTGCTACTTTATCGGCGAAACAGGAAAATTCTGTGGTAGGGTAGAGGTAAGCGCTGCCTACTGGAAAATACAGAATTCTTGTGTAAATGGACAAAGCTATTTCTTTGGTTTAGCGAATCAGACAATGAAAATGTGTTTTAAATGTTGTAACTAACGAAGAACTGTTGAAAAAGAAATTGCTGATAAATTTTGTAAAGGAGGGGTCAGGAGCAGAACTGACGTAGAGAAAAGCCGCGCTGGGATTGGACAGTGCGCTAGTCATACAGAAACAGGAGCAGAACTGACGTAGAGAAAAGCCGCGCTGGGATTGGACAGTGCGCTGTAGACAGAAACCGCTCTGATTGGAGCGTTGGTGTGAGTCGCGCTAGGATTGGACGGATAGAATAGTGACGTGGAAGTTTATGATTGGAGTGTTGGTGTGAGTCGCGCTAGGATTGGTTGGAATAACGCATAGAGAACAGTGTTGAATTGCGGACTTTTGAGGAGAGAAAGCGATTGTGAATCATGTCTTATTATGAGTATGGTAGAGAGAAAACGTCGTGGATGTCGAAAGTTAAGAACTTCTTTAAGAAAGACAAAAAGGTAGTGACTAGAGAGGGACAAGTAATTCCTCCGCCGAAATCACCAGCTTCGCATATGATGCTGAAGTACGGATATCATACATGCATATGGTTAGAAAATTGGACAAAATATACTAAGAATGATGGAGCATTGGCTTTTCCTGAGAATGGTTCATTTAGTGTAGCTGTACTTCGGAATTTGAGAGAGAAGATGGCAATGTTAGAACCTAAACCTAGACCGACACAGTTTGAAGCTTTAAGTGAATGGGAAGATGAGATGTATGAACGAGAGAGATTCAGAGGATTAAAGAATCATGAGTTTGTGCCTGGAAGGTTATGGGGAGTAAATCATGAGGACAGAATAAAGCGTTGGAGATATGCTAATATGACAGGAGGTTTGTTTCCAGCTTTTACAGTTGAGGAAGAAGCAAAGAGAAAGTGTACAGAGAAAAAGAAACATGTGGTTACGGAAAAGTATGGGTATGGTGGTAGTGAGACGGAAGATGAATTGCTGGAAGATATTTTAAACAGAAACCCACCTCCATACCAACAGACTTCTGCGGTGGTGACACCTAATGCACCGCCAATGGAAACTGGGAGGAATAAAAATCCCGAACGAGGATATGAGATAAATAGGTCACAAGATCAATTGAAAACTTCACAAAATGAGGAGATAGAAAGTGACAATACAACCGAATTAGCAAAAACCACAAGAGAATTGACTGAAAAGATAAGAGAATTAACAAAGAATATGGAAGCTGTAACTGTACCAGTAACGATAGGTCCAGTAATGCCAGTTTTTGAGAATCAGAAAATTGATGAACGTTCTTTAGTGATTCCTATGAATTCACATTTGCAAAGAAGGAGAGAAGGGATGGAACTGGACAATGAAGGTGCACACCATTTGGTTAGTACCTATAGACCAAGCCCACCTACTAATTTGACGATAAATGAGAATGAGTTCAGGAGAATACCTATGGTAACGGAGTCTGCATCAGAGACACCAGAAAGGAGTAACAATTGGATAGAATTAAATAGTACGCCTGTAGGTCCAACTCCAGATGAATTAAATGAATGGATGAAAACGCTAAAAACGAAAGAGACAGAAGTAAAACCATTAGATGTAATTAGGTTAAAAATAGACATGGAAGAATTGATATTAGGAACGATTGGTACAGAAAAATTGAAAAGTTATCAGGATGACGAGATTATGTTTTTGTGCAAGAGTATTACATGGAGAGCTAGAAATTTACATGACAAATTAGAAGAGACAGCGAATGAACTAGGAGTAGAATTTGTAAAAGTGAGAACGTTGCAGAAACCATATAGAGTAGATTTTTGTGAGAAAGATATAGAGAATCTGAACACATCAGGACGATTGACCCAAATAAAAGAATTAATTGTTTTGCTGAGAAAATGGGGTGATGTGGATAGATGGAGAAGTAGATGGACGAAAAGGAATGAGAAAGTAACAGATAAAGCATCTTTGGCTTTTGCAGTAACAGATAAGGAACCAATTGTAAGGGAGTACCCGATGAGAGAAACTCCAGGAGGTAGTTATGTGCATGTTCCATGGTCTAGACAGGATATACTGTCATTTACAAATGATTTCCCAAAGTTGAGAGAGAAGCCAGTAGAATGGTACAGACAAGTGGAGAGATTTGTTAAAGTTTCAAAGGTGTTGTGGATAGACTTGGATGGATTGTTTGATATAGTAGTACCAGCTGATTTGTGGACAGAGTGTAAGATTACTATTGATTGGCCAACTGTAGAATATCCAAGGGATGCTAAAACAGGAGCGCCAGGACCAGAAGTGATGAGGAAATATGATCAAGTAATTACCTTTTTGAAAAATAAGATTCCACCTAAAGAAACGGATTGGGTAAAGATAGACAGAACCACGCAGGAAAGTAAAGAATCAGTGCATGCATATTATGAGAGGCTATTGTTAGTTTTTAAACAGTATAGTGGCTATGAGACACTAAATGAGAAGGATATGAGTCATTTTGTATATAGATTTGTGTATGGGTTGAAACCGGAGATAAGTGAAATGATTAAACAGCATATGATTTGTTGGCAGAATAGTACAGTTGATGAGGTTTTGAGATATGCTAAGTATTGCAGTGATGATATTGAGAGTAGACAGCGTAAATTGAAAGAGAAAGCCATGTGGGCACAGGTGAAAGTTGCAGAGAAGCAAGAAGCTCAATTGAGTAATACAGCTAATGAAGCAGGACAGGCTAGATTTAGACCAAATATAGGCAAAGGAAAAGGACAAATGAGCATAGATGAGGCAAAGAAAAAGTGGCCATGCCACAACTGCGGAAAGCTAGGGCATTGGAGAAACGAGTGTAAATTTCCTCCAAAACTTAATGCGGAAAATCAATCATTAAATCCACAGGTGCAGAGTGAGGTAGTTACTCCACAGAGTCAGGTGCCACAACCACCACTTCCCAAGAGTGTTAATCAACAGAAATTCAGTGCAGAAACAGGATTCTACGGAGGAGAGCAGGTAACACAGTTGCCGCGTGCAGCTGCCATTTCTCAATATTGGTTACGACAGGATGATGATGAGTCGGATGAAAGCTTATGACGGTGCCTAGGAGAGGGGGAAGAGTGCGTGCTTGGCGCAACTCTAGAGGTAGATCAAGCAGGTCCATTTGTGGATGGAGAAGTGAATGGTGCAAATGTAACATTCCTTGTGGACACTGGAGCTACCCGTTCTACTGTCAGGTCAGTGGAAATTCCAAACCTTCCTCTCTCAGGTGAACATATCCAAGTAGTGGGTGTATCAAATCAGCAAATTAAGGCGCCTCTTACTAAATTAGTGGAGGTAAAGATTGGTCCATTTAGTGAAATGCACCGATTTGTGGTGCGTGATTGCAGTCCTGTGAACCTATTAGGACGCGATCTACTGTGCAAAATGAATTGCACTATCTATTGTACTCCAGATGGAATTGCATTTCAGACCCCAGATGAAGATGTACTGTATAAAATGACAATGGTAAATTTAGAACCAGAAGTAAATGATTTGTTTCCTGTATTTGATGCAGAGAAAATCCCAATTGAACTAAAAGAGACAGTGAAAGAGGAAGTGTGGGACTTTACAGGAGAAGATATAGGGTTAATGAAAGGAGTAGACCCTGTTAGAATCTCCGTAAAAGAGGGAACGAGTTACCCGAATACGCCCCAGTATAAATTGACACCAGAAATAATTGAAGGAATAACACCAGTAATAAATAAAATGATTGAACAAGGGATTCTAAAAGAAATCATGAGCAGTCCATGTAATTCGCCGATAATGGGACTGAAAAAGCCGAACGGAACATATAGAATTGTACAGGATTTGAGGAAGGTAAACAAAATTGTTGTGCCTTGTTGCCCAATAGTACCGAACCCTGCTGTGATTCTATACCAGATTCCACGTGAAGCAGAATGGTACACAGTGATTGATTTATGCCATGCATTTTTCTCTATTCCGTTGCATCCAGATAGCCAGCCATTATTTGCGTTCAGGTTCGGAGAGCGTATTTTGGCATGGTGCCGAATTCCTCAGGGGTACACAGAAAGCCCCTCGATCTTTAATCAGATTTTAAAGAAATCCTTGGAAGATTTAAAAATGCCAGAAAAGTCAGTGATGGTTCAGTATATTGATGACCTACTGGTGGCATCAAAAACGAAGGAAGCATGTGTCAATGATACAATTGCTTTGCTGAATCATTTAGCCAAAAGAGGACATAAAGTGTCCCCATCAAAATTGCAGTTTTGTCAACAAGAAGTCCAATATTTAGGGCATAAAATTGAGAAAGGAGTGCGAAAGGTAACGACCGAGAGAATAAAAATGATTCAAGGAATGAGAGCTCCAATGACGCAAAGAGAGGTAAGAATGTTTCTGGGAATGGTTGGATATTGTCGACAATGGATAAGTGGTTTTTCCTTGATTGCAAAACCGTTGCAAAAACTGACAAAGAAGGATGTTAAAGATCCTTTTGAAATGAATGATGAGGAAATGAAAGCATTCAGAGAGCTGAAAAAGAAATTGTGTGAAGCTCCAGCATTGGGAATGCCTGACTATGAGAAAGACTTTGAGTTGTATTGCAGTGAAAGAGATGGGTGTGCGTTTTCAGTCTTGGTACAGAGACATGGAACCATGAAAAGACCCATTGCATATTTTTCAGCTGTTTTAGACCCTGTAGCGAAAGCGTTGCCTGGATGTTTGAAAGCAGTTGCTGCTACTTGTGTGAGTCTGGAACAGAGTGAAGGCATAGTGATGGGATATCCACTGAGAGTATATGTCCCACATTCTGTGGAAATTCTCTTGACAAGAACGAAAACCCAATACATGACACATAGTCGGCTGACTAGGTATGAAAAAGTAATTTTGAGTGCAGATAATGTGACCATTGACAGATGCATGAATGTGAATCCTTCGACATCATTGCCAGATGAAGAGAGTGTGATTGAAATGGATGAAGTGGATCATGATTGTCTGAATGTGCTTGAATATTGTACAAAACCGAGACCAGATATACGAGATGAGCCCTTAAAGGAATCAGATTATATTCTGTTCGTGGATGGCTCATGTTTGAGAACAGATGATGGAGTTCTAAGTGCAGCATATGCAGTTTGCACAGTAGCCACTGTAATGGAAGCATCTTGTCTGAAAGGGATACGGTCTGCCCAAGTAGCAGAACTAATAGCTCTGATTCAAGCCTGCAAGTTGGGAAGGAATGTACGGGTTACAATTGTGACGGATAGCCAATACGGTTTTGGGGTTGTGCATGATTTTGGTCAGATTTGGTCACAAAGAAGTTTCTTGACGTCTGCAGGAACGCCAATAAGAAATGGAGATTTTTGTGAAAAAGCTGCTAGAGGCGATACAGCTGCCTAAACAGATTGCTGTGGTAAAGTGCAATGCACATAAAAATGGGGAAGACTACATAACTGTCGGCAATAAGTATGCTGATGAGATTGCACAGTATTGTGCAAAGAATGTAGTCTCTTTAAATCGAAATCGGGAAAGAGAGCATATTTCATGTCCTTTGCTTTTTACTAACCCTGTTGAGACATGGGATGAGGTGAGACAATTACAGGAAGCAGCAGATGAAGAGGAGAAAGATACCTGGTTAAAAGCGGGATGTAGAAAAAATGAGGAAAATGATGTTTGGGTTTACAGAGATGAAAGACCAGTTATGCCTGATAGCATGATTTCTGACATGGCACGGATGTACCATGGACAAGCCCATATTGGGAGAGATTCAATGATCAGACTTTTTAGACAAACATGGTATAATCCAAAATTCAGAGCCATAGCTGAGAGTCTTTGTCAAAGATGTCTTGTTTGTCAACAGTTAAATCCAGGACGGAAGACAGTAGTGAGTCTAGGAACAATAGGACGAGAAGGAGGTCCGTTCACTAGAATGCAAATGGATTTCATAGAAATGCCCCCGAGCAATAGACTAAGGTATGTCCTTGTAGTCGTCTGTTTGTTTTCCCGGTGGGTGGAAGCATACCCGACCAGAAGGAATGATGGAATCACGGTAGCAAAACTTATGCTGCGAGAATTCATTCCGAGGTATGGTTTTCCAGTCACGATTGAAACAGATAGAGGAACACATTTCCAAAACGAATTAATTCAACTGATTTGTGAAGCACTTAGTATTAAACAGAAACTGCATTGTGCATACAGACCAGAGGCTTCTGGAATAGTAGAGCAAGTGAATGGAACAATTAAGAACAGGCTAGGAAAAATGTGTCAAGCCACAGGACTCAAATGGCCAGATGCCTTGCCATTAGTTTTAATGACAATCAGAAGTATTCCGGAAAGGAAAACTGGACTCAGTCCCCACGAGATAATTATGGGACGAGCAATGAGACAAGCACATGTACCTGTCAACAAACTACTGACTATAACTGATGATCTGGTGCTGGATTATTGCAAAGGATTGGCTGATGTGGTGCGTTCTGTGTTTCATCAGGTTGGACCGGATGCGACCACTCTTGAAAGAAAACCAGCTCACGACTTGAATCCAGGAGATTGGGTCCGCATAAAAGTCCATAGAAGAAGAAACTGTTTGGTTCCTCGCTGGGACGAACCGCGACAGGTGATACTGGTGACAACCACTGCAGTCAAATGTGCAAGAGTGAAACACTGGGTACACGCCAGTCACACCATCAGAGTTCCAGAACCTGAAGATCGACATGTGAGTCGACATCTGGAAGTATTGGATAACAGTTCAGCATCGGAAGCGGAAGAAGAAACGAACAGGGTGCCAGAATCTGAAGATCGACCTGTAAGTCCACATCTGGAAGACCCAACTACAAATGCAACGACAGAAGGAGTGGAGGAAATAGCTGAAGTTCCAGAACTTGAAGATCGACATGTGATTCGACATCTGGAAATATCAGACACCAGTTCAGAATCTGATACAGATCATTCGGATTGTGAGGAAAATCTGAAAGGAAATTGGAAATTTGAAAGCATAAGAGAAGAAACTGAGCACGAAGACAGTAACAGTGAGCAACCAAGTACAAGTTGTGGTAAAAATCCTTCGGAGAAATCCTTCATTAATAGATGAAGAAGGGAGAGTTTCAAACAGAAAGTTAGAAAAATCGGAAGATCCCCGAGGAGCAATAGGGACAGGTAGCCAAACAAAAGAACAGGGAAATTTAGAAGCAGATAGAGAAATTGACACAAATTCGGAAGAACACCGAGGAGGGACAGAAGTAGGTGAACGAAGGAAAATAAGAGAGAAACCACAAGTAGAGGAAGGAAATGAAATTATAAAATTCAAATTAAGAGACAATAAAGAAAGAACTGAAACAGAGTCTGAAGAGAGTGGAGAAGAAAGAAACCAAAAACTAGAGTCAAGAAGGAAAACTTGGAAAACAGAAAGAGAGGAAAAAGAAAGTGAGGCAAAAAGGCCAAGAAAAGGAGACAATTGGCCCAACGAAGTTAGAAAACTAAGATATAGGATCATAAAGCTAGATGGAAAAAGTGCTGAACAAGTGAATGAAATAACAAGTCAGAAAGAGCAAGACCAACAAGGTGGAAAACACTTGCGGAAAACAAAAAGAGTAAAGAAAGTAAATCTGAAGTATAAATCGCCTGAATGGTTGTACCTTGCTTTGACTGATATCAAAGAAGAAGAGAACACTCACGAGAACCCAGAACAAAGAAACCTAATGGGTGAAGGTGAAGTGCTACAAACTTGAAGAATTTGAATGAATTTCTACCGGAGTTGACAAAATACTGGATTTGACAAAGAAAGAATTCTGAAAAGAATCAAAAGAAAGTACCAAACGAAGACAAAATTAGAGTGCAGGGTGGCTAAGAAGTCATTTCTGAGGTGTGGTGACACAATTTTCCTGTAAATAAATAAATAGGTTATAAAACAAAATGGAAGATACTAAAGATAGAAAATGTAGATGTGAGTTTTTAAGCAGATGGTGTAAGATGTGCTTCTTTTGTACAGGATTATTAATGACAGTGTGGGTGGTTTTAGCAATCACTATTCCAATTAGTTTAGCTGTAGAAGAAACGTCTAATCACACAGAGAAAGAAAAAGGAGCTAACATTCAAGAAACAGCTATATTAAAAGGTAGTGCAGAATTACATAAAGACAAATCAATAACAGATTTTTCAAAGAATGTTTTTACAAAATTATTATATGAGTATGTAGAAACAATGGATGTAAGAGATTGTTATGTATGTATGCAATTGCCTGCGTCTGTTGCAGAGGGTGTGACCTATCATCACCTTCCTTTGACGTATGGAATAACATGAAGGGGCCGATTCCGATTCGGGCCGGAAATCTCTCCGACCGAGCCGGACCCGGAGAGATTTCCGACCGAATCGGACTCTGGCAGTCCGACCGAACGAGTACGATGCGCACGCATGCCATCGGACTCGAGTCGGTCGGACTCCCATTGAAGTCAATGGGAGCCTGTCGTACAACGCGTACTCCCATTGACTCAATGGGTGCGAGGCGGACAGGGCGCCCCCTACAGCAGGTATGCGTCGATGCGCATCGCGGCGTACATGCACAGGTAGGGGGGACCCATGGGTCCCCCCTGTGTGCGACTCGCGCGCCTACGCGTCCAGGGGGGTCCGACGCGGACCCCCAAAGTCCAGCTCCGACAGCTTTTTTGAGCCGGACGGCGCGAGTCGGTCGGACTGCTCGCGGCGCGCATCGTACTCACCCGGCCGGGTTACGTCTCCATAGCGCGGGGCGAGTCGTGTCCATGCAAGTCGGTCGGAGCGTGTTGAAGCCGCGTTCGAGTCGGTCGGAGATTTCGCGGGTGCCTGCATCGTACTCGCTCGGCCGGACCCGCGTATGATTCGGTCGGGAAACAGGGCTCCGAATCGGATCCGGTAAATCCGAATCCGATTCGGAGCACTACCGGCCGAGATCGGAATCTGCCCCGTAGTGTTTTAGCAAGTTTATTTTATAAGACAGGAAGATTAGAATATTATTACACTGATATAGATAAGATTTTTGCGAAAATTTCTGTAGTTCCTGAACTAAACAAAGTGAAAGAGGGAAAAACGTTTTGTGAATTTTTCATAGAAGATAAGATTTTAACCTTAGATAATATAGTTAAAAACAACCTTACCTGTGAGTTAAAGAAGGAAGAAAAGGTATTTTTAGAAATGGTTGAGGATAGAAGAGCTACATTTCAAAGAAAAGTGATAGAAGAGACAAAAACACCTCTTTGGGCGTTTGAGGAAGAGAATCATGACAAGAAAAAGACAAATGCAGCTATGACTCTGGATTGACCCCAACAGGGAAGGTTGTGCATTAGAAGAAATAGAACAAGATATGACAATTATTTCGTGGGTTCCAGTGATTGCCATGACAATTATCAAATTTTAGGCGGATGGGGATTCAAAGGGGGAAAAGATCCAATATTTCCAGGGATCTATTATATTTGCGGTAATAGGGCTTATTACAGGTTGCCGGACTATTGGTATGGGTCATGTTATTTAGGCCTGGTCTTTCCAAAGATTTTTCATATGGATAGAACAGAAAAAGGAACACACGAAATGATAAAGACCTTTACACATAGGAAAGGGAAAGTTTTTCAGAAATAGTAGGTGATATTTTTGGTGCATTGATACCAGCAGTGGGAATATCTTTGAATGCATTTAAAATTCGGAAATTATCCACAGTGCTAGATCGTTTATCTACAGATACTGCTGGAGGGTTCTTGATGGTAAATACCGAGATGGTTGCCATGAGAGCTATGGTAATGCAAAATCGACTTGCCCTTGACATTCTTTTGGCAAAGAGGGTGGAGTCTGTGGAATGCTGAAAGTCCAACATTGTTGCACTTACATTCCAGATAAAAGTGAAAATATACAAAGGTATATAAAGAATATTACAAGTTTGCACAAAGAACTTGTTCCACTGGAGGTTGAAAGTGCGTTTGGAAAACTTGGTAAAGGGTTTTCTTCAGTAATAAATTGGTTTACTAGAATGAGTGGATTAATAATAGGGAAAGTCATAATAATAGCAACCATGATAATCATAATAATTTTAGTACTGAAGCTTATAATTACATGTATAAAGAAAGAAGAAGACAGAATAAAATAGAAAAAGAAAATAAGATAAACAAGGAGAGAGAGAGAGAAATGGGTGAAATAGAGCTAGAAGAGATAAAAGAGAACATGTATAAGAAGACCAAGAGACAAGTTGAAAGGGATACAGTTGTGTAAACTAACAAAAACAAACGGACCAAGAAATATGCTGTCTGATAGAATTGTGTAACTTGGGTTTTGTGGTGATATTAAAAATCACCAAAGGGGGGAGTTGATGGAGCAGGGTAAAAGAAAAATTTTAACCACCTAATATTTATGTAAAATGATTAACAAACAAGTTCGTTTAAGTAAATAACCAACAATGTATGTTACATGTGAAGGGTTAAAGGTAACACGCTATTTATGTACAAACTAATTTACTTATAATTGTTGACGTGGCTAACATAAATCTAATATTTGCATACTAATAGAATAATAAAATGCATGATTCGTGGTTTGAAAACAAAACGTGTAGTGGCAAAATAAAGCGATGGTAAGTAAGGGACGGCTTTATATGTCGCTTTTGCTAGGTAATACCTAATTGGGGTACCTAGAATAACGGGAGGGAAACGAAAGGGTTTATATTCTTTATTCTTAACTATATTTTGTTTATCTTTATAAATAGTGCGCTTAGGCCTGTTGAGCAGCGATATAAAATGGCCACCATGAGCTAGAATACGCATGCGCGAGAGGAATTATGGAAAAGGAGAAAGGCCGTGAACAAGAGAGATCATGTGATCGTTCCAAGAGCCTAGGATGGAAGTATGGTCAAGGCTATTATGACCTTACAGAGTAAATGTGTGTCAAGACGGGTCAGCAAGAAGCGTGAGAAGTCAGAGAGAATAAATGAACAAAAGAATACAAAGAACTGTTGAACCTAAAAAGTATCGGAAAGTGATACAATTTGGACTGACCGAAGCGGATGAGTAATGTCACGAACCCGTGTGAAACGATGCAAGCATGAACATTCCACAAAGAACTGGTTAGAACAAGGAAGTTTGATAAAAAGATGTATATGGACCCAAATGGACCAATTAGAGAGAATCACGCCATAAAGATGCAACATTTTTATTTAGTAAGCTAGAATTAGGGTATAAGAAGACCTACTCTTGGTGGGGAGGGGTTAGTTGCTGTTGCTGGGTTGCTGTTGCTGATGTTGCTGCTGCTGTTTGCTGGGAGCTGCTTTAGTCACTTTTGGGGTTGCTGTTGCTGATGGCTGAAGAGCTGATGCTGCTGCTGCTATTTTATATTTTTGATTGAGCATAACATGCTGCTTTTGGAGAACCTTTTTACTCTTAAATAGATTTTTCCATTTAGAACTAGTAGACTTTTATTCTTAAAATACTGAAGGGGAAAGGAACGAGAAGGCCTGTTTTGCAGGACAGATAGATAGATCTTTTGGGAGTTCTTGCTGTGACGAACTTTATTCTTCCATCTAATAGGTATGCATTGTAATTTCAATTTATTCTTATAATGATGATAAATGTAATAATCTGAATAATAAACCTAAACTTATTCATGCTTCTAAACTTTATATAAACTTTATTATCTTTAAAACATTGACTCAGTGGTTCTTTAGCTCAATGATTAATGTAAAATGTTAAAAGGTTTATTGCGATTGAGCTGGTCTTAATCACCATCAACTGATTCCTACTAGTTGGTCCATCGACCAATGAGCGGAATACCTTAAAAGCAATGAGAAATATTATGTCGTTTTAAAAGAGGTATCCCGTCTCCTTCCAGCGAATCGTTCTACTGTTTTTCTCCTAGGTTAAGGACGGAGGAAATCCAGGGAATAAATGAGTGAGTGAATGTATATGCGGTGTTATGGGCCCCACCGTCATATGGATATAGTTTGTGTTTTGGAGGGATAGTTGTACCTGGATGACCGAAGCATATAGGAGAAGAATTTTTATTGTTAGCGCTGGATCAATGTCAATGGAGGCGCAAAGCTCAAGTCAAAATTGAATGTTGTGGTTAAGAGTTTGGTGGCCATGAGAGATCCTACCATTTGTCTGTGAAGTGGGAAATCCTCCTCTGGTTCATTCTTTACCAGAGGAGAATCTTCTGAAGGAATTACCTCTCCCTATGGGATAGTCCAGCACCGGTAACTCAGCGAAGAATCGTCTAAGAGAGGAAGTACCACTTTCTCCATAGATTGAAAGAGTTTCTGTTAGCAGCGCATTGTAAACCAGGCCATCCATGTGGGACTTTTCAGGTGGATCATGTCTGAGGAAAGGGGTTGCTCAGTGACCATGACCAGCTTGCCCCTATGTGTGGAGTGCAGATTTCAGGCAGCAGGAACAGCACTGTGATTTACAGGTGATGCAGATGGCAGAAACATTGACGCATGATCCCAGGCCCGTGTTCCACAGGACAGTCTATTCACCTCAGACTGCACCACTTCTACCGATGCTGCAGATGGTGGTGAGGAGGAAGCCGTCGAGAGATGTTGGCCTTTGATGATCTCTGTGGCTTCAACAGCATGTATGACGTCTGCTTATCCTCAATGCCAACTGCTACCATTGAGTCACCCACTCTGGGCTTCCGCAACAAACAATGATTCAAGGCCGATGGACGAATGCCAACCTCTTTCAGCATTCATCACTAATGGCCATAACATCAAAACACGTCTCCAGTCCCATCACACTCAATGCTGTTTCAACAACGGCTCATGTTATTGTAATGCAAACATGCATTGACAAGATCCAACGCTTTATTGAACTACAATAAGGCAGTGGCCATGACTCAAACTCACTACTATATAAGACATGAAGGGGCCTGCATGAGCTCGGACTGACCACAACACACTCTGTTGAACCCAGGCAAGATGATAACATTTCATATCAGCATCACTGACCGGCTGTTAGCAATGATTCCATTGACCCACACGAAGCCTCAAATTCATAACAAAAGGCCTGAGAGATCGAGAAGAACTTAACAAAATGGGTAAAGTTGTCGGTCGATGGGCACGGTAGCAAAATATGGTCATCAAAATATCATGTGACAGAAATACTGTGTCCTAAATACCAATTACAAAAATATCGCCCTAATGGAGTTAACACGAGATAATCTGTGCCCCATAGGACAATATTTTGGTAAACACCACTTAGGACACAATACTTGTGTCAGAGGATATTTTTGCTGATGATGTTCTCACATGCGACCACAAACCAGAGGAATTGACGATCGTCCACCTAGGTTCATCCTACAAACACAACTAGCTCACACGTTTTGCCTTCACTGCTCCAGTTTTAAGAAATTCGTTTTTGTTGGCACTAGGACTCTGTGCACTTTATCACTGCTAACCAGTGCTAAAGTGCTTGTCCTCTCTCCCTAATGCATGGTAAAATTGGCCTACACCTGTTTGGCACATTTTAAGTTACTTATAAGTCCCTTGTGTATGTTACTACATGTAACATGTCCTGTAAATTAAATGCTATTTGTGGGGATGCAAAAACAACAAGGTTATGGATGGAAAGCTTGAACTAATCTCAGCCACTGGCAACTGCTCAGGGCCGCATCCCAATCCATTGTTTTTCACCCACCATGCCACCTGAGTTTGGACTCAGCCATATGCAAATCAGTCTTGACCCTGCTCCTCATGGGAACAGTCAGGACAAGTCCTCCCTGAACCAGAACACAAGAAACCTAGGACCGGTTTCACCCTAGTAAGGGCTCTTCAGCCAGGTATAGCTTAGTTCCTATTGGAGGAGGGTCAAAACTGATTTGCATATAGCTGGGTCCAAACTGAGGTGGCATGGTGTGCAAAATAGCAATGGATTGGGATGCTGCCCTGATTGATTACCATGGCTGAGATTAATTTAAGCATTCCATCCATCAATGTTTTGTGTACTTATTGTGCTTCCCTAAGTGGGAGGGGTATGCCCTGACATGGGTCCCGTGCAAACTGTGTCACTGGAGCCAAGCTGTAGCCAGCTGATGAGCCTATAACTAGGGTGAAACTGGTCCTAGGTTGCTTGTGTTCTGGTTCAGGGAGTACCTGGCTTGACAGTTCGGGCTGGACCATTTCTACTGGAACAACGTCAAAAATGATTTGCATACAGCTAGGTCCAAACTGAGGTGGCATGGTGTGCAAAATAATGATGGATTGGGATGCGGCCCGAGTGATGACCAGTGGCTGAGATTAATTCAAGCATTCCATCCATCAATGTTTTGTATACTTAGTGGGTCTGCAGCACTCATTGTGCCACACATTTAGATAGCATTTTAAAACATGTCTCAGGCCAGCCATTGCAGCCTGTAGTGCTGTTTTAAACTACTAATTTGACCTGTGGACTAATGCATCTGCTACAGAGACCTGTGCTTGACCTTATGGTCGCAGGTTCAAATACTGGCAGGTCAACTAAGCCTTGTATCCTTCCAAGGTCAATAAAATGAATAGCATTGAGTTGGGTAACAATAAACATCGGTTATTTAGCACCAAGATACCCTCAGGGGTGAATATGCTCTTTACAAAGACACATTAGGGTATGCTACCACTGACTCTGAGACTTCTGAGCCCCCATCAGTGAGGCTTACAACACAGTACAGCCCAACCTGGAGTAATAAAGATCTCTCGACTGCTGCTTAGTGATCAGCTGAGTGGAGTTCTTTGTTCTGACCCATAGCTCTTGAAAATATATGCCAACGTTAAGGAACACCTTCTCAAGGTAGAGAGGTCGGGAGAGAACGAGGATACTCACCTTTGCTCATTGAACTACACGACAACAGACATAGGAGAACATAGGCAGAGATAAGATCCAGCAAAATATTAGTGTCTGGGGTTAACATACCCTTCAGGCATTGCCCAGGTCACTGCAATGAGTGTCACTACTATCTGTCCTTCAAACTATAATTCACTGAGACCAGAACTTGTAGTGTAACTCGTCCCTCACTACCTTTAGCTACAAGGGGGAGTCTACCAGTTGGTTGCGGTCCTCTACTCTTACGCTCCCTTCGTCAGCATGCATTGCCCATCCTTCAGGGAGGGTCCTTATTATTTGTCCTTTTAACTATGATTCACCGGAAACCTTAAAGGAGACCAGCACTATTAGTGTCACTGGCCCTCACTTCCCATAGCTACAGGAGCTGGTATACCAGTTAATTGTTGTCCACGTACCCTACACACCCTCGTCACGGGCCAAAGTGTCCAATGCCGCACACATGGCTCATCCTTCAATGAGTGCCACTACTATCTGTCCAATAAAATATGATTCACTGGAAACCTTACATGAGGTCAGCATTTGTAGTGTTACTGGTCCCTCACTACCTATAGCTACAAGAGGTAGACTACAGCAATACCCACTATGGAACGGTTGTGATATAAACAGCCGCGCTCAGTGTCAGTCCAATTTCCAGGTGTCCTCCTCTCTGGGTAAACCATTCCAATACCCCAAATAGTTCAACAATTTGTATAAACTACAAGAGAGGCACACCAGACAGATTGTTGGCCCTTTGATAAATTGACAATACAGATAGGCTTCATACTTCGCATTCCAAAGTCAAAAAGATCCAAATATATTCAATTTAGTATTTAGAAAGTGCAACAGTCACAGGGACAGTTTTTTGAAGCAGGAAATCTTTATTGATTCTTATGTTATTAGATATGAAAACTCAGTCAACGCGTTTCATTCCATAGACAACAGTACTTCTTCAGGAAATAGAATTGTGAACAAATTTTAATGTTGTTCCATATATCAAAAGCTCATTCCGCTGTATCAAATGCACAACCTCCCATCCAAGTCTTATGATGTAATCCTCTTTCAATTCATGTAATGGATAGAGTCTTAAGTATTGCAAGAGTCCCCTCTTCATGGTAACCTAGTACGACACACTGAAGTTCTGTAGAAATACAGAACTGAAAGCCCCGCCACTCTCACACACTGAAAAAAGATTTCAAGTTTTCAGGTTTGTACTGAAAATGCTCCTTATGACAAGATCCTTCTCTGAGCCACACACCTTCGTCTTAAACCTTCCAAGCAGGGCCGGCTCTAGGGCGGTGCGATCGGTGCGACCGCACCGGGCGTTGACTTGGGGTGAGGGCATCATTTTTTAAAATGTTTATTATCATTTTAAAAGCACCTGCTGCCTGGTTCCTGGCCTCCAGCAACTTCAGACATCAATTAAAATGTCAAGAGAAGTCCGGTTATTAATCGTCTTCCTGGAAAGGGACCGGAGGTTTGTCTAGTGGAAGTTTTGACTCATCCTAAGGTAGCGCAGAGGGTTAAAATGCCTGCTGCTAAGAACGTGTACCATGCAGATAAGGAAGTGCATATAATGTAAATAGGTCAGTGGGTTACTGCTTCTGTAAGAGAGCTCTTTTTGTTACTTGTCGTTCATAAGTCAACATCCTAATATAGAACATTGAGCATTAACTGTCACCCTAGAGCTGCTGCAAACTGCAAGGTATATGTTAGAGCTTTATGTTTTTTTGCCCAGTCTTTCATGATCCTAATCTAGTGAAAATGGTTAATTTGGGTAGCAAACAATTCTTATTATGAAAGAGAACCCCTAACAATGATGTTACGTTTTAAATTCAGAATTTGTGCTTTTCCTGAATAAGAACTTAAACTATATTGCCTACCAGTATCGATGACATGTCACTCCTACACTACACCTTGTAGTCCTGTCTGATGTAACATTTCCTATACACTGATTTACACACATATGATTGTCTCTGTACAATGTGTGTGTGGTGTAAAGTGCTCTGACACCTTACACTGGTATGAGCGGCGCTATAAAACTAAATGAATCTGAGAGACAGTGGTTATGGAGACTTGAGAGGCACTGGTAAAGGGTGCGAGTAAGGGAATCCGTGGCAGAGGTGGTCATTGGGAGGGAGGGGCACCAACAGACATTGTCGCACAGGGCGCCACCAGCGCTAAAGCCGGCCCTGCTTCCAAGTATCTTGGCTCACTCAAAGACCATGGGTATTTTCTGACCTGACCAGGCTCACTAACTGAACTTTACAAGACTTGTTTAGTATTTGGTGGATAGGGTACTCCGTTACAATGTGCGGGATATTCCGTATACCAAATTTAGAATGCTTCTGCCTATGGTGGACTTGTAATATGGTGGACGGACATCCGCTACATTTTTGAAGGGGACACCACATTTAAACTGAAATAATATTACTAGGAGCTCTAAAAATGTGGGACTAACACTCTACAAATATTTAAACTTTAGTCTTTCAGCTGATTCACAAGTCTTGTAAGACATTGTTTGAGATAAGACAGGTAATCGCTACCATTAGTAGCCCAAAAACTCAAGAACAGCTAAGCTACTCTGATCCTGTCCAACTGCAGGGGGCTTTACAACACAAAGCAGTTGTTAGATTAGTATTCAAAGTCTCTTGAGTGTTTCTGGGGTTGCACAAGGGGTGAGACATGGGCAAGCTCCCCAGCTGCAACTAAAGGTTTCCTCAACTTCATCAAGCGACTGCTGCTCCTTCATGTTCCATATAACAAAACCTGCCAAGTGCTGCATTACTGGACAGTAAATGTGAGTGCAACAGTGCAACTTTGATGTGACCAAAGCTAGCCTTGCCGTTGCATTGCTATGGTATGCTTTGACCACTGACGTTGTTGGAATCAGCCATTTCATCGAAATCTAAAATATATTATGGCTCAAAACAAATTAAAAGTTCCTGTCTTTGAGTATACCAGATGAGCACTAATGAAGACAGAAAAGAGCCCCTACTAATGTTGCTATGGTTGCCAATCCTCAAAATTACCAGCCTGTATCTCAAAGTGGTTGGTACATTGCTGTGCCCACCTATCTTCACAGCATGATTGCCTTACATTAGACTGAACACAGAGTCCTGACTGCATTACTGGGAAGACACGAAGCAATTCTTCGATACCCTTGGACAATGGACAGCTGAGATTAAGGAATATTTCAGGTTCATTACATGTGTGCCAGTAGTTGACAGACAGCAACACTGCTGTTATGGAACATGTGTTCTCACATGCTGTGCAACATATGTTGCACGAATATCTTACACATATGTCCCACCAGTGCGTGCTTCCCACACAATGCCAGTTGGATGCTGTGGTTGCACCAAAGAGAGTGTAGATGAACAGCTGTAGTAAGCCACTGGTTTCTACCCCAGAAAAGGTGCCGTGACCTAGCTCCTGCATTCACAGAGTGGAGCTAAACCCTTGCAGACAGATTGCTATGCCCAAAAACTTCAACACGCGGCAGGCACCATCTAGAGCAGATCCCCACATCCTCTGCCTAAACAGCCACTGGAGCCTGATCTAGCCCACAATACACCCAAACACACATTGTTTGTATTCCCCACCCAATTTCACAAAACCTTATCCACCTAGACACCTAGATTCAACCCAAAGTCCCCAGTGAACCCTCCTGCCTCCGCTCATCTATTACTTCTCTGAATGGAGGACACTACAACCATTCCTGATCTACACCTCAGTGCATACCAATTCCTCAAAACATAGGAACATCATCATAGAATCTCATGTAAACCTATTGCCCCGAGAGCTGGTCCAATTTCTCATCACTAACCCTCTTTGTCCTCTGCAACCTTCTGGTATAAATGCCTGTTTGTTGGCCTTCAACTAATGTACCCGAAATCTATCAAATTTAACATTGTCATCACTCCGGGGAAAAGCCACTGCCTTCTCGGACCACTTTATAGATCACCTCACCACACTGCTCATCAACTCCTCCAATCACACCTTTCTGGATAACTTCTCTGTCCATTATGGCACCACATCCTCACACCAACCTGATTTACAATTACTCACAACGCTGCAATCTCCTAACTTGCAAAGCGAACAAGTTCATTGCCAACAATTTTAATCTCAAGACTCTCAACCTACTAAAGGTTGAGAGTCTTCACACCCAGGCCCGCCTCCTCAGCGACTTCAACCCATGAGACAGCTCAAACATTAAAAACAAGAAACACCCTCCTTAACCTTGTAGACACACTCATCATGGTACAGGATGCCATCCAACAAATGCACTATCAAGGCAACTTCCTCGAATTCAGCTTCTCGACTTCATCAACCATCAAATGCTAACCATCCGTACATCTTGACCACCTCATCCATCTCCATCGCCCTCTTGATCATCCAACACACAGAGGTAAAGCCTAAAGAGAACTGCAAACCATTGATAACCTAAACCATAAATATTTCTTTTCATCTGCCATCACACCTCATAATCCATTGTCATCTTCCTTCTAAATTGCTTAAACTGATTTCTGTAGAACCATGTGAATACCCATGCTCCAAAAAAAACAAGTAAGTGCAATCTGATCAACCGCTCAGCACCTTGGTATTTGCGAACAACAAATGTTCCATCCGCAGGCAGGGAGGAAAATGATGACAACATCACACTACTAAAGCCCCTGAACACAATAGACAAACAACCTATTACATGAGCCAAAGCCAACTTCTATACCAAGCCCGTCATTAAAGCTGCCAACAGAAGTAGAATGCGCTTCAAGACTATGAAGCATGTTATTATCCCCCCCACCTGACTCTACAGTCTCATGCTCTACAGGCAACTGTTATGCCATGAGCCTCTTCATTGAAAAAATAAAAACCATGCAGCATATCGACAATACAAGCTTGCTTCTCCTCTTACGCCCACCCCCTTTGTACTGTATCCCACAACAGACCGCTGTCTCTCACAGACCTCACCAACATCCTCAACTGCCTCAAGTTCACCTCATTTGAAAATGATGCCGTACCCTCATCCGTTATCAAGACCTTGACACAACAAGACCTCATGCCCCTATTCAACATCATCAATGCATTCCTCACTCAGGGCATCTTCCCCGATGTGCTCAAGAAAGGCCAATTCCTCCATCTTCTAAAGAAAACTACACTAGATCTCCACAACTTCGCCAACTACTAGCGCATCACTCGCCTATCCTTCAACGGCAGGATCATTGAAAAAGCAGTTTACGCAGAACTCTGAGATCACATCAAGGCAAACCATCTCCTGCACGACAACTAATCTGACTCTAGTTCAAGCAGTAGCAGGGAACTTCTACATTAAAAATCATGGATGACGCCATCCTGACCACAGATAAAGATGACTCCTGCCATTTTGGAAAATGTCAACCATGCCACCCTCATCCATGGAATTCACTTAAAATAATGCCCACTGGTTCACCTCCTACCTTTCCATCTGACACCAGTTTAATCATCACATGGTCTCTTCTGGATGCTAGAAATACGTTTTCAGCTGTAGTTTCAGCCATCTTGAGCTTCTATGTGGAACCCTTTGGAACCCCACTCAATAAAAACATCATCAAAATACATCAGTATGCCGATGACGCACAACTTTAGATGAAAGTCTCACCCACTCTAGATGACAAATGCCTCAAGCACTACCTGCACCTCCTCCAGACCTGTATGTCTACCAGCTACCTGAAACTCAACCCCACCAAAACAGAATTCCTTCTATTTGCCAACAACAAGCACCAAGTAGTCCAAACACTGCTTGACAACATAAACCTGGAAAGATTCTAGGCCAAACATTTGACCAGAATGAGTTTACTTTTATTCCACCAACCTCATGCTAGAGATACACATCACCACAGAACTCAAGGTGGCTTGGTACCAGCTCCCTTTACTAAAGAAAGTGCAACCATTTCTCCCAGAACGCGACTTCAGAAGGGCCTTTCAAGCAATGCCATCCATTGCCAAGTGCGAGAAATTCCTAACCTTTCCATCAATAAAATGTCCTTTCTCAAGCCGTAGATCATCGCACCAACCTTGAACACTTAGCAATATGCGTTATCATCTCTTTCTCACAACCCTTAGTCTAAGTTCATGCTCAAATGCCAAGACAACTTAACAAAGCTTGTCAAAGTCCTGACGCCCATTTTCCACCACTAGAATGTTATTTCGGCCCCTGTAATAAAAAATGTTTGGACTTTTCTGTTAACTGTGGTGAGAACTAATCAACACATCCTCAAGTGAAGGCATCATCTGGGTCTCTAACAGCAGACTCTATCACCCCCTTTTTTAAAAATCCATCGAAACCAATTCAGGACCTACCGGCCTGTTACGGACCTCCTTTGGCTTGTCAAAGTTATTGAGAAATGCCAAGCCACGTAACATAACACCTTCATTGAGACCAATATTCTCTTAGCACTCTCTCAATCTAGATTCTATGAAGGATACAGGATTGAAGATGCCTCTAGAAACACTTGATGGAATTCACTGTATATTTGGTAATGGAGACACTGTGTCTCCTCGTCCTTTTGAACTTATGAAGTCCTTGTAACAAGGAAATGATCCACCGAACAGTGGAAAAAGTGGAAAAGTGGGGATGCGTCACCCACAAAAGCCGCCAGTAGTGTTATTCTAAGGCAGATGTTTAGTGTTCAATTCAGTCTATGATGGCTTTACAGTGAAGCGAACACAGAACGCGCAACTTAGGAGATAATTCTGAGATAGTTCTCATAACCCGGACTCGTACGAATTTCCATCTGTTGAGATGGTTGGAGAATGAGGTATTTCAAGTGTGTCTTGGAACCACGAGTCTCCAGGTGAGGTGACTCTGGAGGGGAAAATGATTATTTATTGTAGAACTGATATCAGAGCAGCCCAACTCCAGATGGAGGCACTTGATCAAGTGAGACTTCGAGCACATACCGCCTTCTGGTGTGGAATAAAAAGAGAAGATTTAAAAGTCAAGCAAAAATGTAATCAATTTCAAACACGTGTCAGTGCTCCATCACTGTATGATGAGTGCGACCTGGTTTGAGAAATAAAGTCATTTTTCTACAAAGTCACAGAGCATGGAAGCGAGGATACAGGGCCGGACTCAGGCCAGCAGTTGAAAAACAGAAAATATATTTGTGAATTTAGCAGCATATTGGAGAGTGTCCTGGTCACACAAAATAGTGGTGGAATTGCTGTCACGAAGGCGGCACTGGAAATTCACTAGTAGAGCGTGTCCCTAAACTGTGGACGACATTTTGGAGTCTTTGAACATCCAGTCTAATGCCTTTTCTTGCAGCCTCACAGCTGCACCTTTGGGGCTGACTGTGGCTCTGCTCTCAGGCATATCACCCTTCACTGCACTCTAAGTGGAGTTTGGGGAAGGAGAGGTCGGTGAATGGGAACTCTCATGTCTGTTTACGGATATCCACCTATCACACCCTATGTGTTGGACCGATTGTTGCAGTACCCAAGGTCTTTTTTCAGGTCTACTAAAAAGGTGCCAAGAGATCACTGTGCTTCTTAATGTTGGGGTCTGGTTTACAGTAAATCCTGTTTTAATTGGGTGGGGCAGGAACTGCCTAGTTCTCGAAGGGAGCAGCCTGAGATGCTCTAGTTTGCTTCCCAGAAGCTCCAGTGACCGCCTAATAATGCCCGGGGTGTTTAGATCGTGGACATTGTATCTGGGTGCACCTTGAACATTTTCTTAGCTGATTTGGAAGTGATGGGTCTGGGATAAAGGATTTTATTATTCTGCACTTTCTTTGGTTGGTTGGGAACTGGAGTTTAGTTGCCCATTAATATTTCCATGTTTTCCGCACCTCCAGAGACATTTGAAATACTGCGAGTTGCTACCCAAAAGCTAAGTACGCGAATGGTCTTATTTGCGTTAGCGCGTTCTTTGAGTGTTTTAAGAAGTAGTAGATTTATTATTTATGACATCATTGTAGTCTTCCAAATACATTTCCATTTTCTGACTGTTGTATGGATCATTTGTATATTCTCGTATTGTTTTCTCCTGGGCTCTGTTGGCAGTGCCTTTAGGAGGAGGTATTCTAGCATCTTTAATACATCTAGCTTGAGTATGGTTTGGATAATTAATTTATTTTTAAGCGTAGGCATTGGCAAGGTGGTGGCTTGCTTTTGTTGAGGTCCACTTTTCATTTCGAGGCCAATTTGGGTACATTCTTCACAAAAAACCCTACAGTAGACACTGCACGCAGAAAAAATCTACAGCAGATGTGGCAAGTTGTACAGAAAGATACATTATTTTGAGCCTCGGAAATAGTGGTGGAAATAAGCACCGCACCAAATTAGGACCCCTTATTGTGCCCATTTCATTTATATTGCGCTTATTACCCCTGACGAGTGCAGAAACAAAATGGCTGCAGCCCGTTTAAAAACTGATCTTGAATTGTGCTGAGCGTCTTTCATATAAGGATTCTACATTAGAGAAAGAAATAAGTAAATCTCACGAGATTAGGGCAAATCCCGGTAGCCATTTTGTATCAAGTGTGTACATAAGTGTTGAATCGTGGGCCCGAGGCCCACATGCTGTGGAAATGACGGACACCAACACAGTGATTATCGTTACTAGCAATGGCCTCGAGCACGTGCACTCTGGCTCTTTTATTGGCAGGGTCACCTGACTGGTGACGCCTGTGTTGGATGGGTGAGGTGTGGATGTATGGGCCAGCCCTCGAGGGAGTGGCTGGCAAAACACTAGACTGTGTCCAGCAGGACACAACAATAAGGTGGCCACACCCGAGTCAATTTATTACTCCTACGCCCTCGAGCAAGGAGGTTGGTGCGGTCGTTGTGCAAGAGTTCCAAAGGGCTTGACACAAGGTGTGGTTGTATCAGGCATAACCCACTCCCATCACTGTTTTGGTGCGACTTTTCAGCATTGCACATTCGGTAATACAGCTGTATTTTACAGTGATGTGCCAATTACGTACTTATGCAAGTTTGTGGACTCAAAAGCTTTCTATGGCAACACTAGGTGGCGCCCTTAGACTTTTAAATAGCAAAAAGCAGAGACGTGTTATGTGACGGGGGAAAAAATTACCTTACCAAAAAAAAAATCTCTGAAATACAATAGCTAAAAGGAATTTCAGAAGAAGTACATTAAAGCAAAAGAAAATTGAACTCCTTGAGATCAGGGACACAATAACTGCTGTAAGAAGGGTCCTCCAAATACAAGAAAGCATTTAAACTAGCATAACGCAGAGTTGACCTAAAGGCCTCCCTGTTTCGACAGGTTCATTACATTTATTCTGCAATCCATACAACCAGTGCTTTTAAACTTGGTCAGCTTGAACTGAGATTGTCAACAAACATCGGCAGATACATTAGGGTCATTACTATAGTATTGTTTGAACACATTTCATATAAATGCGGCATGCTTTTCAGAGTAAACAAACTCAAGCTGCCTCCTTCTTGTTCCAGACCTCCTTCCCTGCTGCCCCTCCCAACTCCCCCCTCCCCCCCGTCTAGCCTCCCTGAACCCCAGTAGTGAGAGCGCTGAGGCGGTGGTGTTGGAAGGCAGGGGCGCAGCGCAAGCCTTGCAGCCTTTGTGTTGCAGCGCCCCCCAACCCTGCAGGGGCCACCCAACCCTCTGGGGAGCCCTCAACCCTCAAGGGTCCCCCCAAACCTTCAAGGGGGCCCCATTCAGCCCAACCCAGCCCAAGTTCAATGAATATCTGTGAGACATGGGAGACTCGGGCCCCTCAACACATTCTGCGAAGGGGGGGAGCATCATTATGCGTGACGCCACTGCTGGAAGGCGGGTCTCTGGAGCTGCGTTGCCCCATAGGATTTGGGCCATGACACAGTGTATAAAAAAAAGGAGATCTGTGGTGGGTTTAACCACTTCTTGGTCCTCAATAAGAGGAGTGTAGAGTGTGGGCGATAAATGCTGTTAACTCCATTGGTGCGGAATTATCAATTGAACCCCGAAAATCCCCTTACAAATCAGGAGGTGTTAATTCTGGGTCCAATTCCCCTGGTAATTCTTCCTTGTGCCCCAGCGTTTCACCTATAGATTTAGGCTGCTTTCAACTGCAGAAATCTCTGGGAGAAACAAGGCAGGACCAGTACTGACTAACTATACGTCTTCATTTGTTTTCATCTAGGCTGCTTGGGTTTTAACCTGGTTTTTAGATTCCAGCTGTGCTAATATGTGTTACATGCATTGGCTTTAGCATACGTGGCATAAACACCAGACCTCTGCTAATGTGTATAATATTAGAAGCTACCAATAACATATTCCATCCTAAATTGGCTGGTATGAAGAATACTCTTAGGGCCAGATGTACGACCGTTTTTTGCGGTTGCAAACGGGAAATCGGCCCGTTTGTGACCGCAAAATAGGTCTGGCCCATGTACAAACCCTATTCTGCGAGTCGGTAACCTATTACCGACTCGCAAAATAGGGTTTACAACTCGCTATAAGGAAGGGGTGTGCCGAGGGTGTCCCTTCCTAATAGCGAGTCCCAATGGTATGTACCATTGTTTTACGACCGCAATTGCGGTTGCAAAACACTCACAGTTTACCACCTACTTCAAGTTGGTGGTAAGCCATTCGCAAACGGGAAGGGGTCCCCATGGGACCCCTTCCCCTTTGTGACTGACATTCAAAAAAAAATTTAAGAGCCGACAGTGCTCCCACGGACCACTGCCTGCTCTTAAAAAATGAAACAGTAACATTTCATTTTTCTTTTTTTAAATGCATCCTGTTTTCCTTTAAGGAAAACGGACTGCATTAAAAAAAAAAACTTCTTTATTTAAAAAGCAGTCACAGACATGGCGTCTGCTGACCCCAGGAAGTGCTAGCCATTCCTAATAGGGTCACACATTACACCTGCTTCATGAATATTAATGAGGCAGGCAATTTACGACCCCATTAGGAATCGCAAACAGTGTCTGAGACACTCATCCTAAGCCATACCATTCATACCCAATAACTCCATTCACGCATTCATACTAAAAAGCAAAGCTCACATTAAGCCTTTAGGTGGAACCTCTTGACCTGAATGATTGTCATTTTAGATTTTTTAAAGAGACTGATGAATCCAAATCTGAACTCTGTCGTACATTCATTAAGCATGGCGGTATAATATTTTTAATATACATATACACTTCTTTTCATCAAATGTACTTGCTGAAGATTTAGTATGGATTTAAATTCTTGACAGGTGTCCGCAAGGCTTTTGTGCTGGTGCTGATACGGGTTTCGGTGCTAGTGGTCAAAGACCACTCACCTTCTTCAGGGCACACTATGATGTAATGTCAATGTAACCTCAAAAAAACAAGGAATGGAGGCAGCAACACAAAGTGGCCTTGAAATATGAGCAATCTTAAATAGGCCGAGTACGTCATAGTCATGAACAGGGCAAGGCAGAACCAGGCTAAGGACATCTATATTACCAGCTCCAGCATTGGAAAAAGAACAACACACTGAGCTCGATATCCTCTTATAAGTAAATTAATTTACTACGGCAACAATCGGTGCAGGCAATACGTTCTGTACTGGAGGGGTCAGCAAGCTCCCTAATCTCGAAATTCTGGAGAAAGTGCGTAAGAAAAGTCCAATCTCAATATTTGATATTCAGTCGGGGGTAAGTCAAACAAAGCCTCCTCTGTGGGCTGATCCGATCTGGTGAGGACTCACGCCTGCTTCCGACAAACACAAGTCCACTGTATGCACCCTAACGGGGAAGATGGGAAATACCCACACATACACTCAAAAGAGGACGGATACAATATTCTTATCTATACACTCTAGAGCAGAGGTCTTCGATCTGTGGGGTGCGACCCCCAGGTGGGCCGTGGAGTCATGGGAAGGGGGGGCACGCATTCCTCAGCCTCACTTCAGCCTGGAATCCAAAACGTTTGCTCTTCATTTTGGAAAAAAACTACCGTCCCCAGACGGTTAATTCCAATAGTTAAAATGCTTCGGCTGGAGTGTCATTCAGGGACTCTCCTGTGCTGTGAAACCGAAGCCAGGCAGACAGCTAAACACGCCTTTCTGCCAGGGTGCTGCTGGCCTGAAAGAAATGCAAATGTGCACAACAAGTTAATCTGCAAATGTAAAGGGTCATCTGCAAATGTAAAGATGCTCGGGACCCGTACTGGCTTTAATAGATCAATCACTGTAAGCTTTGTGATGACAAAGATTTATTCTTTGTGAGTGGTAGTACAAAGAGTTAACAACTGAGCTGTGAAGCGCCTGCTTTTAATTGTCATTGTATTTAGATAGCGCTTACTATCGCGGAGGAGGTGCTGAAGGGACAGTTATGTAAAATAAATTGCATTATGTATGGTCTGGGTATTACTAAAATCTATATTTTGGAAGCACCATTTTATCGTAAAGCGTTTTGCGCATTTTGTAGCAGTATATCTTATACTGTTGGTAATGCAAGTATACATCTTCACAGTGCTTTCTGTCACAGGCTGTGACCTCGTAGCACTAAACATACACAGGTCACTATTCTCCACTGCACCAACCAAGATTTAAGTCTGTGGCTCTCTGGTTACACACAGACCTTTGCAGTGCATTAACTAATAGAGGCTTTATAATGGACTATAGCGCCTTACCCGCTGAGTAGCAGCTTTTTACATTTATTTATGTTTCATTTAAGCTGCCCGTTATTTTATATGTAGCTGCCTGACGGTGAAAGACCTAAAAAACATACAGAATATTTTGTTTTTAGCCACACCTTTGACCCTGCCCGCATGTACAGACTTTCAAGGCCCTCCAGCCCCCCCATCCCAAAACATGACTGAAGTCAACAACAGCAGCAAACTAATATAACCAGGAGTCAGTTCTAATCTAAAATAGAAGTGTCTGTTTTCATAATATTAAAAATAAAATCCTTTTTCAAAAGACAGTATGAAAGAAGATGAAGGGACCACTTCCTCCTCTGGAAATAAAGAAAGCATCAATGTTCGACCTTGCAGTTCATCATTAATGATTGTAAAAGGAATGTTTCAATGATGATGAATGATGATCAGCAGCCTCCAGTTCCATGCATATGTAAAAGCCAAGCCATCAGCATCCCATGAGATACAGTATGGTTCTCCTCGGATGCCTTGCACTAAAGTTGCAGCCGATGCATTACTGCCATTATAGCCAGGTCCACTGGAATTACGCGATTGTGCGGACGCGGCGATTTTAGCATAAATATAGATTTGCCGCATTTGCCACATAATCCATCATCTGCCACATAATCTGCTGATTTGAACAAAAAAAATGTTTTATTACTCTAATGGTTCAAAAGATACTAAAAAAAAGCTACACATGTTGCAGCGCAGTAGAAGGCCCTTTGCAAAGCTGGACTGGTCACCTTTTTTCTCTTATTGCTATATTTGGGCATTAAACTAGCACTAATGAGGTGCAACCACAGATTGACCGTTTCTCTGGAGAAAAACAGGCACACCCATCACATTAGTTCAGAAAGGTGTTAACATCCAAATAAGTTTTGTTAAATTATGTTTTGTTTGTAAAAAGTAAAGAACCATTGTGCATTTTTGGTTAATTCTTTTAAGAGACTTTTTTTTTTAACTGTGTGGTAAGCCTCTGACATCACACCACAGTCACCCACAAACCTCTGGTTTGCTAAACACTGTTTAATATTATTTCACCGCCGTAAAAATTATTTGCAGTGGAAATTGGGGGCATTTATGGTTGTTGATGATGAGTACCAGGTTCTAGAAATGGCGGGCATGATATACCCATGTATACACTCCAACGGGGGAAGGTGGGAAATACCCACAGATACACTCAAAAGAGGGCGGATGTAACATACTCATGTATACACTCTAGAGAAGGAGGATGTAACATACTCATGAGTTACTCTAGAGAAGGAGGATGGGATATACCCATGTACGCACTCTAAAGAGGGCGGGCATGGTATACCCATGTACGCACTCTAAAGAAGGTGGAAGGGACATACTCACATATGCCCTTAAAAGAGAACGGATACCTTTGTATGCACTCAAACGAGGATGGATTGGACATACCCTGGTATGTGTTTCTCGTATTTCTCTGGTCTCGTGTTTCCCATGTTTCTCTGGTCTCTCGTGTTCGGCAGATATCCCACATCCTCCAAACTCTAAATAACACTGTTAGTGTTAATGCCGTTTGCCAAATGTACGAAGAACGTGGGCATAGCACTTGATGCCAGCTCACCTGCTGCCTGGCCTCAGCTTTCCATACCTCCCTCAGCCTTCCCCTCCCCCCTATCTTCTTGATCTACCTGTACAGATGAAGCCCGGCAATCCCCCGTAGATAAGGTCGTCGTTGTCAGGTAACACGAAGGGGCACCTGGTCTGCACCTCCAGGCAGTATTGCTTGCACGGGATGCGGTGGCTGCACTGCTGCTGCGTCACGTTGAAGTACTCGGAGCACAGCCACGCTTTGTACACAGCCTGCGGACAAAGGGGAGGGGCGAGAGAATGTTAACACGTCACCAGTGGCGGCCTGAGCGCATGCGCAACACGTCAAAGATGGCTGAAGTACACACAGGAGTTCAGGAAAAGACAGCAGTCACCAAGAGAGGTCTGCTCTCTCTGGCCAATCAGAAATAATATTCATGTCTATTTCAACTAGCAACAGTATTAATGGGTGAACTTCAAATTAAAAAACTTTATTATTTCTTCAGCACCAACATTAAAAATAATTCAGAGTGTGGGTATTTTCTGCAGAAGGGGATGTTGGTATTATCTATGTTAACCTTCCTCATTGAACTCTGCCTCCCAGGGGCACTGAAAGTTTTTGTGACAAACTAAGACAGCATACAGGGTGCTCTGGTTGGGCACCAACAATGTCTACATTCAAATATGGATTCTGAGAGGTGCAAAATATCCTGTGCTTTTTCCTGTGCAAACTCCTCCATGTACAACCAGGAGGAATTTTGCGGAAAAACAGGAGGGTAATGACAAAACAGTGCAAAAACAAAGTACATCAAATATAAACTAAAGAGATTAAACAAATCCATATTTGTGGTATTCCGCTTAAGATGATCACACGATCCAAAGTATTCAGGTTACAACAACCACTGGCAAAACCAACATGTCTGACGTTTACTGTCATCCTTTCAGCTTTGTCAATGCTTGTTTTGTTTTTCATGGTTTTATCAAAACTTTTTTGTTGGGGAAGCTGCCAGGCCATCGTCAATCTAAAAATAAAAACTCTGACTAAAAGCAAAAATATTGTTTGGTGTCAAAAAGCACACTACTCTTAAAAATATTATTAATTTTTTTAAACGCATCCTGTTTTCTTTTTTTCTGCATTAACCAAAAATGGTTTTATTTAAAAGTAATCGCAGACATGCTAACCTTAGATAACACCATCCCTGTGATGTCTGCGATTCAAAGTGCTTAATATTCATGAGGTAGATTGAATTGCGACCCACTAGGAATCTGTATTTTGCAAACTGACCTTTTAGTACAGGTCGGTTCCCAAAATAGCTCACTGGTCGGAAAAATACTCGTCACAAATTGCAACGAGTATTTTGCAACCAGTGCTACATCCATCTGGCTCTGTGTGCCTTGAAACTCTAGAATTACACTAAAAGCAGAATTTCATCAATTAAAAAATACATGTATAAAGTTCTCTTTATGTTTGTCTTATACTCAGCTACTAATGATGTCAAACGGGGCGATTTAAGTCTAGTCTCCCAGTTGTTAGTAAATCATCCGTGCCTTTCAAGTATAAAATCAAATCACCGGGATGTGGCCAATCAAAACACGGAGATTGAGTACACATAAATGACATCAGAAACAGAAAGCACCTAGACCTGCCAAACATTATTACATTTCCAGAGAAAGGTAGGAAAGCACCCAAAGTTGTGAAAACAAAACCTTCTTCACAATTCTTATAATAACCATGCAGATTTATAGCTGGGTAAGAGGGAATTATGGGGGTGTTCTTCTCCAAGGGATTCTGAGTGGCATCAAATAGACAACGAGAGTGAAGCTCCAGTTGTATATGATGTCACTCAGAACCCGGAGGTGAAAACATCTCCATGATTCACTTTTTACCCATATATAATGTTATGCTATGTATGGACCCAAAATCATCTGCCCCGGCTTCCAACTGCTATGCAGGGGCAGAGGAGTAATGTGGGAGCCGTAAATAACACAGCCTCTCCTCCCTGACACCAATGTGAACACCTTCCCTGCCTTCCCCCTGCTGCAGCTGTGCTTTCTGGTTCCAGTCAAAGCAGACAAGCATCGCTGTGCTGACATCAGCAGCATAGCAAGGAAGCCATGGACCCTCGTGGCCTCTTTAACAGGGGATAATGGGCCCCTTAGGACAGTGGGCCCCGGTGCCACTGCAACTTTTGCATCACCTGTCGCCAATGGCGGCTCATCCACTAAGGCGGAGGAACGTCGCCCCACTGCTGCAAAGCAGTGAAAGAGAGAAGAAAAAAAATGATAATAACTGAAGATTATTATCATTGCATTTGTTCCTGCTGCGCAGCTTTGCGGGGCGGGCGGGGCTGCTCTGCTCTCAGAGCAGGGGAGGAGTGCTTGGCCCACTCCAAGTGCACAATGACTGTTTGGCCGGCCCTCTGGGGCTGGTCAAACAGTCATGTGCACTTCGCATGTTCTCCATACAGACTGCATTATAGCCTACGTGGATAACATGCCCAGGCCCCCATTCCCTGGCTGAGCGCCGATCCATGGCGCTCAGACCAATCACAACATTGTGATTGGCTTAGGGGAGGGAGCCTGGCTGCTTCCTATTCCGGCCACGGAGAGACTGAGACGACGTGGGAGAGAGCAGGAGAGCAGCGAGGAGGTACTTTTTTTCTTTTTTTTTTTACATCCCCCCACCACCCCCAATCCATGCCGGCTGCGACAGCGTGTCGCTATGCCCCTGGCTGACAGGCTCTCAGAGAGCCCTGTCGGCCTGGCCTGGAAGGCCTTTATGACATCACAACAGTGGGTAAACAGTTTTGTTATCAACTGTTGCTGCGTCATAGTCAAAATTTAGAATCTGGTGTAAATGATAGAGGCTTCATATGGAAGCCATGCATAACAAAGCAACAACACCCAAACATTGCTCGCAACAAGGTTTGTTGCCCATTAAGGCAAGCTCTTCCTCTCTCTTAAAGCAAGTAATAAAAACATTTCAAAGACTGCCTCCCCCATGTTCAAGGCCCTTCACGGACAAGTGCCACTTTCTTTACCAGGTTTTTGGTACCATACTGGATGACCAATCAGGCATGACTGGCCACCCAAAACCGGCTCTCCTTTCACCCGATGAGAGGCAAATAATTTGGGGGAGTACGATTCATGCTGATGGCTCCTCCAGTGGGGCTAGGGACCCACAAACTGTTCGTACCCTCGCTCAGACCTGGATCACTTTCTTGAATGATGCCAAAGGTTATATCACTTTCTGCCCTTCTTACTGGGTAAATGTACCTATGCCCAGCCTGTGGTCCTCAATCCTCTTCCGAGAACTGGGAGATACTAAGAGACCACACAGTGATAGGAACCAGCAGACATGGACATAGAAGACAAGCTTCCACTTACCCGCACCCCTGCCCCAACCACCCATGCATACCTGCAACGCTCTTCTCGCTCTCCTCATCCCAGTGCAATTAGGAGCCTACCCTGGCCCACCTCGCACAGTATTGCCACACAAGCTTCATTCACCTCTGTGTCTATCAGCCATCTACCCACATGCACACACCACCACCGCCAGAGGAAAGCATGGGTGCATGCCCCACTGACCACAGACGCATGGATTCTGGAAAGATTGTAAATCACATCTCGCCTTAGGGACCCCCACGTCATGGAGACGCCACACCAGCTAGTAGAGGATATGGAAGAGAATCTCATTGAGGGTTAGAGCTTTACGTTTTTTACGTTTTCTTCATGTACAGGGCCGGCTTTAGCACTGGTGGGGCCCAGTGCAACAATCTTTATTGGCTCCCCCCCCCCAAAAAAAAACAAAAAACACATTCTCCATGAATTCGCAAGCATTTAGTTTGTTTTATTCCACTACTCATACCGGTGTAGTGCGTCAGAGCACTTTAAATCACACACACATTATATACAGCCAATGATTCATATGCATGTAAATTACTCTGTAAGAGGATTACAAGGTGTAGGAGTCACATGTCACTGATACTAGCAGGCAGTATATTGTAGGAGTGTTTGGTCTGGAGAAGCACAGATACAGGATTTAAAACGTACCACAGTGGTTGGTTTTACCATTAAGAATGTATTTCTACCCAAATCAACCCTTTTTAGCAACATTAGGATAATGAAAGACTGGGGGAAAAACGTATCATTCTATACTGTACCATACAGTTTGCATGCAGCTCTTTGATGACAGTTCATAGCTCACTGTGCTATATTAGGGTTGCAACTTATGAACTGCAAGTAACAAAAAGATCTCCGTGTCAAAAGCAGTAACATACTTATCGGATGCATTAAATACCTACCAACTCATAATTCCGACCCATGCGTAAACAGGGGTTTATGAAGGGGTTGGAGTATTCTGACAAACTCATAAACAGGGTGATAGTCAATGAGCCTGATTACGAGTTCCTCGTAATATTCCAACCCCTGCGTAAACTCCTTTTTACACATAGGTTGGAATTAAGAGTTTGAAGTTATTTAACGCATGCGATAATTGTTGGATGCGTTAAATAACTCAACCCTAGTTACATTTCAGCAGGGGAAAACTTACGCTATTTACTGTATCATGCAGATTTTGGTGCACTAAACACCTAAATCTGCATGTTATTCCCCATGAACTCGTAAGAGGTGTTATTTATTGCACCCGATATATACCGTGCTATTGTCATTTATCAGGGGCGATAAATAACACTTTAGCTCGTGATCAGGCCCTATGTCTGACGTGACCCCCTCCTTCTTCACAGTCTGAACTAACACTTCCTGTCTGGCTCTCTGCTCATTAAAGGCTCCCCCTTTTCATCCAAGTATTCAGGGATCACTAACTAATGTCTGGCGCTGTCGAGTCTCACCCTCAACCCAGCTGGGCCTTGGACGCTTTACTAGGCGCTGCATGCTTCTCCCCAGGAACTGGCTATCCTGTGATACCTGGAAGCCACAGCCTTCAAGAGGGCAATTCAGTGCCCATTCTGCACCCTGAACCATGCAGGAACCTCTGGGTGACGCTGCACTGCACGGACCCCTGGAGTGACCGGAAGCGGGCACCAGTGTGACGAGAGCCAGACTGCTCCAGCCCCAGACTGTGGGAGCTGCAAGTTACCGTATAACTGTTTATGGTAGGACTGTGGTTATTGAAGGACTGTGGTTATTGCAAGCTATGGCTATTGTATGGCCGTTGTTATGTGTGACTGTGGTTATTGTAGGACTGTAACCTGTGGCCATTGTAGAGCTGTGGCTATTTCAGGGTTGTCGATTGTAGGGTGTAGTTACTGTAGACTGTAGTTATTGGAGGATTGGATTACTGTAGGGCTGTAGTTATTGCAGACTGTAGTTATTGGAGGAGCTGATTATTGTAGGGCGGTAGTTATTGCAGGCGCTGATTACTGTAGGGTGGTAATTATTTTAGACTGTAGTTATTGGAGGATAAGATTACTGTAGGGCTGTAGTTATTGTAGGCTGTAGTTATTGGAAGAGCTGAGAACTGTAGGACTGTAGTTATTGGAGTAGCTGATTATTGTAGGGCGGTAGTTATTGCAGGTGCTGATTACTGTAGGGTGGTAGTTATTTTAGACTAGTTATCGGAGGATAAGATTACTGTAGGGCTGTAGTTATTGTAGGCTGTAGCTATTGGAGGAGCTGATTACTGTGGGGCGGTAGTTATTGTATACTGTAGTTTTTGGAGGAGCTGATTACTGTGGGGCGGTAGTTATTGTAGACTGTAGTTATTGGAGGATCGGATAACTGTAGGTCGGTAGTTATTGTAGATTGTAGTTATTGGAGGAGCTGATTGCTGTAGGGCTGTAGTTATTGTAGGCTGTAGTTATTGGAGGAGCTGATTGCTGTAGGGCTGTAGTTATTGTAGGCTGTAGTTATTGGAGGATAGGATTACTGTAGGGCTGTAGTTATTGTAGGCTGTAGTTATTGGAGGATAAGATTACTGTAGGGCTGTAGTTATTGTAGGCTGTAGTTATTGGAGGATAGGATTACTGTAGGGCTGTAGTTATTGTAGGCTGTAGTTATTGGAGGAGTGGATTGCTTTAGGGCAGTAGTTATTGTAGGCTGTAGTTATTGGAGGATAGGATTACTGTAGGGCTGTAGTTATTGGAGACTGTAGTTTTTGGAGGAGCTGATTGCTGTAGGGCGTTAGTGAGGAGAAGCAGTCAAAGGCTTTCCATGGAGCTAGTGTAGGGGCAAGAGCTCAAAACTCAACAGTCAAACAACAGACAGAATATTGCATTTCTAGCCCAGTTCTTATCTTAGTGAAAAGAAAGTTCTTTAATAACACAGGGAAATGTAACACTGCATAATTCAATGGGTTCAGCTACGGGGTTGTGATACAACTCTGGCTCCAAGTAAGCATTTATATTCCCACTTGTGCCCCCCTCTGGTCTAGAAGCTTCTCTAATGTCTATGGGACGTCTACACCAGGTGTAGATATAAGCACAGATCAGGAGTACGTGCAAGTTATTAGGTGTCTGCTCATGCAGTTTATTTCGCAGTTCAGTTCAACAGTTCATACCCAGAATGAGATTGTGTAAGTAAAATTCAATATTCCTGCTGCAGAACACGGCCTGCACATCTAGCTCTGTCTGTCTTGTGCGAAGGCCCATTAGCTGCTCACGTTGCTGCAGACGTGCGGCTGCACTGACAGACATCCTCCTGGCCAGTGCTTTCATCTGACATGGGACCGTGCGGCTGCTTCAGTTGGCACTTCAGCTGCGGAGGGTGAGCAGCACCGGCAGCGCCGGACTGGCTGTAGCGGGCACCGGGCATTTCCCCCGTGGGCCAGAGGGGTGGGGGGCTGGTTTTGTGGCAGCGGGGGCCGCTTTTCTTACAGGGGGCTGGTCTGCAATATCGGCCCCCTGTAAGAAAAGCAGGAGCGGTGCTTCGTGTCTCCCCCCAACTCCGCTCCCAGGGCCGGTCGAGCAGCAACCTGCCAGGGCTGGTTGCTGTTCCCAGTCCAGCCCTGAGCACAGGAGGACTGCCCAGCAGGCACCCATCCCTGCAGATCCAGCCTCTGGCCCAGGATTAGAAAGGTGCTCATAACAGGCAGTTGTGTCGTCTGGTTCCGGATAACACGGGGTTGCCTGTCTGGCAGATCCAGCCTCTGGCCTAGGATTAGAAAGGTGCTCATTGCATGGGGATGGTTGCCTGTCTGGCAGATCCAGCCTCTGGCCTAGGATTAGAAAGGTGCTCATTGCATGGGGATGGTTACCTGTCTGGCAGGTGCAGCCCCAGGGTCCGTGATCAGGCTTCTGCTCCGGCCGTGATGGCAGCTCCTTCAGGGTGCTCCCCTGGAGTTGGGCAGCAGCAGCACAAGGCCTTCGTGTGTTGTAGGGGGGGATGGACAGCAAGTGGCGCAGTCCACTGTGGGTACTGTGCTGGGAAACCATGAGACCACCTCATGACACAGGATGACGCTGGTTTTGCTCCCAAGTGCAGTCAGCAACTTCTGTGTGTTGCACTTGCCGAGACTACATCTGGCCTCTCCTCCTACTTGGTCTCAACTCCTTCAGGGCTGGGTTCTCTCCGTCCCACTCTGAGCAGGCAGGTGTTAGGCTCTAGACAGACCTCCTTCTTCTCCAGTGCGTTGCGCAGACTTAAGGTGGTGGCCATTCAACACTGGGAGACTGGTTGTCAAGGATATACAAGCCCTGGTCGCACAGCAGTCCTTTGAGCACCATGTGGAGGGGCCCCTTCCTTGGCCATGAAGAACTTGGAAATGGAACAAAGTGGGGTAGGTAGGATCCCACTTTTATACACATTTTCCAGACAGGGGTTGTGAATCCACAATCTAAGGTCTCAGAACTGGTTTTGGTTGGTCTCTTTCAATTGTCATTTTCTGACTGTTCCTGACAACAGCCCTTCTGCAAGGCGATGGCTTTCACCGCAGGTAGCAATGCGGCTGGCACCAAGCAGGAGCACCCAAACCAAGGGCACAGCAAAGCATGAGATCTTTGCACCTGGTTTTGCCTGATTTGGAGGTGATACGGAGCACAGCAGAGCCGAATATCTTGTCCATTATGGGAGAGTAAGATGAACTCAGCATGACCCTTCACAAAGTACCAATAGATAAACTGCGATCTTTAAGTTTTTAAAGATTTTCTTGAGCTCAGCATGATATGTGGGTGTATGCATGCTCCGTAAGAATATCAGGTATGCTTGTCTATGTGTAGAAGCACACTCATAAAAATGATTCCACCTGGACTGCAGCGTGTGACCTGCAGATAACATATGGATCACTGAAGCATAGCCCACTGAGCTGTCTTGCTTGACCTACATATTACATTGTGTGTCCTGAGGCAGACACATTACACCTCTATGCAATTTTATGATACAAAAAACTTGTGACCAGAGATGGTGCACATACCTCTTCAGCAAATGCATTTACCACCAGCCTTGATTCACAACTATCACTCCCTAAAATATGCTGGACCCTCATAGATTTCTGCTGCAGGCACCCTAACCCCATTGCTTTCAGTGTTTGGGTACTGTTGGTGCCTTGCATCAGCAAAGAAAAACAGGTTTGTTGAAATGGGTCCTAACTGGGCCCTCCTTTTCTGTCCATCATGGCTACCTCGCTCAGAGAACCCCTAAAACTGCTAAAAACAAAAAATGGGAAAGACAGTCTTGGAGGTGGCACTTGGCTGATCTGGGGGTAGAGGAGGAGACCAGGTGGATGAAAGTAGGAGGGGTACCAGATGGAGGATCAGGGTCTCCAGCAGGACCGGGACCACAAAAGGGCCAGGACGACCAGGAGAACTAGGACCAAGCATACAGACAGCACCAGGAACAAGTGGACCAGAGCCAGAAGGTTCAAGAGGACCAGGGCCAGGAGAACCAGAGCTGGGAGAACCAAAGCCAAGATCAAAAGGACCAGACCGGGGTATGAGTGCAGGAAGGATGAAGACCAGTATGACCAGGCCCAAGGGGACCAGGACAAGAACAAACAAGTAGATCAGAACAAGGAGGAATAAGTGGAATAGGACGAGGACAGGGCAGGGACCAGGAAAAGGACCAGGGCAAGGAGGAAAGCAGAGAAGAGGAGGAAAAAGGAGAAGGAGGAGGAGGAGGATAGGACCAAAAGGATAGATGAAGAGGAGGTAGCCCTGGAGGAGGACCTTGAGGAGGAGAAGAAGGAGGTGAATAGCCAGGAGTGGGAGAAGGACCATGAGGAGGATGATGAGTGGCAGGATGAAGAGCAGGAGGAAGAGGAGAAGAGGGGGAGACTAATGTGGTGTTTGGTAAGAAGCATAAGTACATACCCTTAGTTACAGCGGCCACGCCTCTTATATATGATTCTGAGTCACTCTTGTAAGGCCACAGACACTTCAGTAACCTAAAGCACTACTCTCCCCTCAGCTATCCTATAGTGCAGCCTGTCTGAGAACATTTTTCTGTTTGTATACATTTTTTCTGTGGGTGCAGAAATTGTCAAACAATTCACAGGCTGACTGTCACTGGCTCTGCCCCCCATGCTGCCGCCCCTTAGGACTCGACCTCCTTTCTGCTAAACCCAATTCATGGGATGCTACATTAAGCGTTTTCTATTTATAGACCTGATTACCAGATATATATGTGCTGTGGGTGTGTACAGGAGAACGTGCATGAGGTTAAGCTTTGGGTGCTTGCTGCATGGGGAGCGGCAGGGTGGGCCTAGCAGTGAAAGTGAAGATATAGGCCCCGTGATTAGACCGTAAGTTGGAGGAGGCAGGTGAATGGGGCTTGGGCAACAACTACAGCAACAACAGGGGCGTAGGTTAGTCAGTGAGATTCAGGAGGTGTGAATCTCTAATCCCTCAACTAAAAAAGCAGTGGGCTGCAGGGTGGAGGGGTGAGATGACAAAGGTTTGGGGTGGACTCTTTCCATGAGGAACTAGGTCAGTACTGATTTGTATTAGGTGGACCTATGTCTATAGTGGCACATTGAGCAAAAAATGATGAGATGAAATGCTGCCCGAGCGATTGTCACTGGTTACACTATTTGCAAGAATTCATCTCATCACCTTTTGGGTGTTTGATTGGCAGTAGTATGTCAGGAAACATGAGACTAGCTCAGCTTTCAAAGCCAACTACTGCCAATGTTTATAAATTCCAAAATGAAGTCAATTTGCACCCATTCAAGGAGTACTGGGGGCAGATTTGTTACTTTTTTGGTACACTGGTCACTCTGTATATTTATGATCCAAGTCAAAAAAATGAACAAGTAGAGACCTCTTAGGTAAATGAGAATGATGAGAAAAACCGACACAGACTTAGCATACCCCACTCCAGGACACCAGACCTAGCTATCAAACCAAGAATGCACCCCAAACACCTCCGCTGAAGCTCACCCCTCCCCATCTCACCTGGTAGGTCTCCCTAGGAACTCATGAACTACGGACACTTACTAAACAATGGCCTGGAGTCTCTGCCCTGGGATCACTTATTTTATATGTGTGTTCATTGCACACACTCCTCTTCTGCTACAAGAAGCCTCGATGTTAGAGTTGTCAAATGGGTGTGTGTGGGCAGAGCTCCATGTTTCTAGTCCTCACTTTTCCAAATCAGTTGACGGACGGCCCCATGTACTAAGCCCAAGTCGCAAATAGAGGTGGGGGTGCAGGCAAATTAATAGGGCGAGCTCAGTTAGAGCCGAGCCATGGGTCTGGCTTGGCTCGTGCACGGTCGCGTAGAACCAAGCCAGAACTATGGCTTGACTCTGGCATGTATATCGTGCAACAAGCATAATGAAAAAATATGATACACTTTTTTTAATTTTAAAGAGATTGTATTTCTTTCAAATGTAAAAGCGTTTCACCTTAGTACATCAGATTATATAATATAACTGCATCGACAGACATTTATTAAAAGTGATAGATTTTAGAAACATTCATGGTTCAACCATACCCCCGCCCCGCCCCCCGGATGACAATGCCATCAGTGAACTAAGAGGCAAGTCAGGAGTCATGTAAACCCTAAACATGACCTAAATTCTCACTGTAAATAGAGCTACGTTATAGTCTATTAAATCAAACATGAGAGTTGTTTGTACAGTGTAGGTCTTGAACTCAAGTATTTAAAGGTGCTCTCATATATGATAATAAAAAAGGAGGCCTTGTGAAATAAATATCTGCTTTGGTATTAATTCAGGTGATCTGGTTTAACATTTTGAAATTCAGTCACCTGATAAGTATCTTTATCTGTCTCTCTTCCGTCTACGTCAAGCGTCACTGTTTTCATTCTTGGCTCACAGTGAGAAAAAACCAACACAGAGATAGCAGACCCGACTCAGGGTCCCCAGACCCAACTGCAATGCGAAATGCATTTATTTGGGTGTGTTACACCCCCCTGAGCTACGCCTCTGAGCAAAGGTCCGCATCCAAGTGGTACGAGTCGGTGTATGTTGTCACCGGTCAGGGTGCTGATTCCACACAGTCCCTTTTTTAGGTCGCAGCCTACCAGACAGCCTAGCTGGGGGTAGGAAAGAGTTTTTTTCTAGCACATGACAACATTTAAATGAGCTGTGTAAGTATTACTGAATATATCAGAATTAGGAACACAAATGAAGCACGTTTTTGTTATTTCTGAAATGTGTTGGAAACAAATGCTTTAATATGATCAAAACAAAGCATTACATTGGGTGATGCAATTTCCAACCATTTTTGTCTGTGCACTGTATAGTTTTATTAGTAAAACTGTATGTTTGTGAAAATGTAATGATCATTTTAATTGAAAATGTGTTGTCTGTAATGGCAGTGCACTGCCATACCATGAATACTCCACTCTATGCCACTCCACTCTACTCTGCACCACTCCACACCACTGCACTATACTGTGCATCACTCCACTTTACACCACTCCATGCCACTGCACTCTGCACCACTCCAGTCTGTGCCTCCCTACTCTTCTACCCTGTACCACTCTACTCAGTACCAATGCACTCTTCGCCACTCTACTCTACACCATTGCACTCTTTGCCACTGCACTCTACACCCCTCCAGTCTAGGCCACACCAATCTACTCAGCTTAACTCAACTCTACGCCACTGTACTCTATGACACTCTTCAACACTTCCCTCTATGCTCATACACTCTACGCCAATGCACTTTACTCTATAACACTCAGATCTATGCCCCTGCACTCTACACCAATCCACTGTATGCCACTCTAATCTACTCTACTCCACTGCACTCTACACCACTCTACTCCACTCTGCGCCACTGCACTCTATGCCACACCATTCTATGCGCACTGCCCTCTACGTCACTCTACTCTTAGCCACTGCACTCTACACAATGCACTCTGTCACTACACTCTACTCCACTGTACTCAACTCTGCATCACTGTACTCTACCCCAGCCTACTCCATCCCACTCTGACACTCTACTCTGCAACACTGCACTCTCCGCCACTGAACTCTATGCCACTCTACTCTGTGCTTCTCCACTCTACGCTACTCCACTCTATGCCACTGCACTTTATGCCAGTGCACTCTACGGCACGATACTCTAATCTGCACCACTCTATGCTACTCTACGCTACTCAATCAATCAATCATGTATTTATAAAGCGCTGCAAGTCACCCATGAGAGTCTCAAGGCGCTAGAGTTGCTAACTGCTCCGTGGGTATCTATTCATTCGAACAGCCAGGTCTTGAGTTCTTTCCTGAATTGCCGGAGCGATGGGGCGGTCCTGAGGTGCAGGGGAAGGCTATTCCAAGCTTTGGCCACCAGGTGTGAGAATAAGCAGCCTCTGCTGTTGCCTCGGTGGATCCGGGAAGGGGGGGGGGGTCTGTGAGGAAGAGGGAGGCGAATCGTAGGTGTCTGGTCGGTTGATGGAAGGTCATTCTTTTGTTGATGTATGCTGGTCCTTCGTTGTGCAGGGCTTTGTATGTATGGGTCAGCATCTTGCACTGGCATCTCTTCTGTATTGAGAGCCAGAGTAGTTTCCCCATGTAGGGTATGATGGGTCCATCTGGGGAGGTCGAGGATGAGTATTGCTGCTGAGTTTTGCATTGTCTTTAGTCCCTTCAGGAGGCCTGTGGTGATTCCTGCGTAGAGTGTGTTCCCATCGTCCAGCCTACTGCTGACGAGGGCCTGCGTGACGGTCCTTCTGGTGTTGACTGGAGGCCACCTGAGGATCTTGTAGAGCATGCGCGGGGTGTGGAAGCAGGCGTGCGAGACTGCGTTTACCTATTTCTTCATAGATAGCTTGCTGTCCAAGATGATGTCATGGTTGTGGGCGTGGTCTATCGGGGCCACTGCACTCTGTGCGACTTCACTCTGTGCCACTGCACTCTACTATGCACTTCTCTAATATATGCCACTGCATTCTACGGCGCTGCATTGTGCACTACTGAATTCAATGCCACTGCACTCTTAGCCACTATATACTCTGTAACACCAGTCCACTCTACTCTATGCCACTCTACTCTATGCCACTTCAGTGTATGCCACTTTATGCAACTCCACACTATGCCACTCCAATACATGACAATTTCTGCCACTCTACTCTACAACACTCTACACTATCCTCCTCTACACCACTAACTTTTAGCCCTGCTGAACAGTAGCGACGCTGGTGTACAACATGGCTAAAACACATTGGCAAAGCCAAAAGCTCTTGCACAGGCATGACCTATTGGCTTTGCCAATGCTTGTTTATTTTGTTTTTACAGTCTGTGAACTTCGCACTTTGTGAAGCTCTCAGCGCGCCAAGAAATCTCTTCTGACTGCAATGAGATACCAGCTGTCACCTCCTAAACCACTGGGCATGTAAGATGCCACCCTGGAGGCTCGCACATTTGCGGGCTCCTAGCTTCTAGAAGACCCCAGCTAGTCACACTAGCGCCTCGCCTCTTCCCTCTGCTGTGAAAACTGCCTTTTGATGGTTGTAATTTGGGTTCGACGACGAGACGGCGACTTGAACTGAGAACCGAGTTTCCATCAGCGACCTTAATGCAGTCATTAGACCAGGACCAGGGGGAGGGTTTGTTTCACCCGCAGTCAGGATGAGGGCGAGATGTAACGCGTTACAACAGCAGCAGTTAGACCCTAATTACTGGAGTAAAAGGCATGGCAGTGGCCTTTCGGTTCTTCCACCGGAGACCGCTGAAGACTCTGGGACATTCCTTGAACGAGGCCAGGATTTAATGGTGTCACGTGACTCCCATTAAATCTACCACTGTACATGTGCATTGCCACACGCCAGGCAGCAGCCTCGACAAATCCATTCACTGATTGGGCCATGTGGCCCCGTGATTGGTAGAAAGGTCGGCGGGCCTTCCTACACACGCTAGGGTGGTTAATTCCTCTGATAATGCCCCAAAAATGACCTTTAGCAAGCTCAAATCTTGCAGTCTTCCATACCCCGCAAAACACTTCTACAGCGTGCCTTTACAAGCGGAGTTTGCAATCATGGGCAACTTTTTAGCTACCTAATTCACTAATGGGAAGGCACTTTTATTTTGGTGGTTGGGTCCATTTTCTGTCCCAGTCCACAGCTGTGTGACTGAAAGCAACTAAGAAACAAGAGGTTGGCCGGATTCCTGGTTCTTTCCCAAGTGTCTTCCTTATTTGCATGGATGGCTGGACACATGTGTTGTGTCCAAAAGGCATTCGATGATTTTTACATGCATCGACTTCTGTGACCAAATTATAGATGCCGGAAGAAAGCTGTGTTCAGAGTTTGGTGGACGTCTCCAGGCCTATCATATCCCGCTGACTTGAAAGTACAGATGGGGTTTTGTGCTTTGACTCGTGGCTTTTAAGTGGCTCTTGTTCTGTTTTCCAATCACCCATTTCTGTGAGAGCAACTTGGCTCAGAAGAAAATGTGCAAGCAAAATCTCAAGAAATGAGCAAGAAAACAACAAACTGCTCACATCACTAACATCAACAACAAAACCTACAAGCATTCACTAACAAGCCACCAACTAATAAACTACCAACTTTACCCACTGCAGCTATAGAACCTGCACGGTTTCACTAAGAAGCCAGCAACCAACAAACTCCCAACTTTACCCATAGCACCATTAGAACCTGCAAGCTTTCACTGGCACACCACCAACTAACATACTGCCAACTCCAATCAAGGCACCCACAAAACCTACAAGCATTCACTAACAAGCCACCAAGAAGTTGGTCCATAGAACCTTCAAGCTTTCACTAACAAATCACCAACTAACAAAACGCCAACTTCCTCCACAGCACCCAGAAAACCTGCAAGCATTCACTGACAACCCACCAACTAACAAACTGTCACCTTCACCCACAGCACATACAAAACTTACAAGCATTCACCAACAACTGACCAACTAACAAACTGCCAACTTCACCCACAGCACCCACAAAACCTGCAAGGTTTTACTAACAATTCATCAATTAACTGCCAACTTCACCCACAGCGTGCACAAAACCTACAAGCATTCACTAACAACCCACCAACTAACAAACTACCAACTTCATCCACAGTCCCCATAAAACCTGCAAGGTTTCACTAACAAACCACCTACTAACAAGCTGCCAACTTCACCCACATGACCCATAAAACCTTCAAGCATTCACTAACAAACCACCAATTAACAAACTATCAACTTCACCCACAGCATCCCTAAAACCTGCAAGGTTTCACTAGCAATCAACCAACTAACAAACTGCCAGCATCACTAACAGCACCAACAAAACTTACAAGCATTCACTAACAAGCCACAACTAACAAACTACTAACTTCACCCAAAGCACCCATAGAACCCGTAAGCTTTAATTAATAAGCCAGCAACTAACATACTCCCAACTTCACCCACAGCACCCATAGAACCTGCATGTTTTCACTAACACACCACCAGCTAAATAATTACCAACTTCCCTCACGGCACCCACAAAACCTACAAGCATTCACGAACAACCCACCAACTAATAAACTACCTACTTCACCCACAGCTCCTACAATATCTGCCACCTTTCACTGCAGAGGCACAAATGCTGCAGCTTTTCCGCACTTCTCCCAAACCTTCACGTGTTCGTTTTGTTGTTTGTTTTTTAACCATAGAATTAGTCAGCCTTCACAACTTGACCAAAAAGGCGGCATTTTTCATCTCATCTCGGAAGGCAGAGGCATTGGCTCTCTCTGACTTATTCGCCTAATTACCCATATGGACCAGGGCCCCAACGGAGCTGCAGCTGGTATAGTTCCTAAGGTCAGATCTTGCAACGAACCTTTCTGGGGTTCTCTCTCCAGCACAGGACGAGTTCCCAAGCACCTAAGCCTCGTGTCCAGACACACAAGCCTACACATTTACTGTGAGGTACCTCCGTTTTGGGAGCCACAATGACCTCTAACCTTTGAAGGGTGTTTTTGTAAGCACCTAGCTGCATTTGTGGTATAAGCAGTCAGTGACAAGACTTGTCATAGTAACTCGAAGCGTCACCCACTTAACCCCTACGTTAAGCCACCTTATGACGACATTAATCGGAAACAACCCACTTTCTGGCCAGTGCACTCCCCATTTCCGCTGACCAAAGGGGCACATCTGCAAACTTGGAAATCCACATCTGTCAAAGCTCAGGTCAAGTCTTTCCCTGGAGTGACAACCACCTTAAAAACTCTCTGCCCATCCACTTTACTTTCTTTCTGGAAACACTTCTTGCCGCCACTTCTTGGAATAAGTGCTGATTTTTTTATGCCACTCCTTGCTTAGACTTTCTACCCGGATTAGATTGCAAATGTTCCCCATTCCACTTTTGAATACTGTTGTTACGTTTTCTGTAAAGTGCCTACTAGCATGTGGCAAATGAGCGCTACAAAAAAAAAATGATAACGAAATAAACATGCCTTGGACAATTTGCGTTTCCACTGAGACTGAGTGGTTTATAACCTACTTCTAGGTCTCAGGTCAGGGCCATATACCTACAGCTCACGTTGTTTTTTGTATGTGAGTTTTCTTATTAAAATCAAGACTTAGGAACTGGGGAACCAGGTTCGAGTCCCGGCGTCTGCTCAACATCCTGTGATTCTGGGCAAATCACTTAGGCTGAGATTTATCAATCCTTTGCATTGTTCTTGCTTCGCGCAAAGTGACTCAAGGACAACACAAAGGCTTTAGTAATATATACAATGTCACATAAGTGACTTCGCAAAGAAATGTAACACAACACAGCTTTATGTTACATTTCAAACTGGGAGGCATTCCATGGGTGCAGCATACAGGGCCGGACTGGGAGCCCAAAGCAGCCCTGGCAATTGTTTCAGACCAGCCCCCGAGGAGGTGGGGTCGAGGGGGGGCGGTGGTTTGTGAAAGTGTGAAACAATGCTGCTTTTGTTACTGGGGGCCGATATTGCAGCACCGCTCCAAAACCGGCCCCAGTAACAAAAGCGCCCCCCACCCTTGCAAAACCAGACCACACCCTTCCAGCCTCCTGGGAATACGCCGTATGCTCGCTACAGCCAGTCCGGCCTGGCAGCGCGGGCGTTCCCGCGCATCCACCCATGGATTCTGGAGCATTCCCAGATGTACTAAAGCTAGTAAACAAGAAATGTATAAAAATACTATCCCTTCGCTAGTGAGGCTAAACAGGCAGAAATATCTATATTCCTCCTCGGAAATGCCTCTAAAGATTGTTTTGTGCAGGAAGGTGCCCCTTCCTGCATGAAACAGTCCTACCCATGACGCCGAGAGTGCAAGGTACCTACATTGGCTCTAAGCTGCACACATTGTACCAGGGCAAGGAGAGAGCAGAGATGCTCCTTATCTCTGTAGACATGGAGCATTTTGCGCTCTCTGTTTAACGCAATTCAGCGCAGCAACTTTGCTTGCTGTCCTGCCTTCCGGGAAAGATGACTAAATACGCCCCTTAATGTCTCTGTGCCTAAAAGAAATAAAAACAAAATCTAACCTTGAGTAGAACATTGGAATGTTGGGAGCTCCATTGAAGACAATGGAGCTGCTCCGGGCCTATAATGGCTGGTAGAAGCCCAGCGCTCCAACATTCCAATGTTTGTCTTTTGTTTCTCCATTTTTAATTTAGAACATTCTACCCTTAGTGGGTGGAATGTTCTAATAGCCTTATAGCCCTTCTGCCTCAGGCTATACCGGTTGTTAAAGCCTCTCCTCGTTATAGGCCCCTGCCTGCGGCTCGGGCCTATAACTCGGGATCAGGGCCTTTAACAGCCGGTATAGCCCTCGGCAGCGGGCTATAAGGCTATAGTAATGTAATGTGATGCTCACATAGCATGCACCCTGCCCTTGCCTCGAGTTCACAGCACTTCAAAACTGCAGAGGATAATACAAGACTTTTATGAAGATTGTGGCACAGGGCAGTGCAGCAAGGCACCTTTCTGCACTGCCCTGCGTCACTGGGAAAGGGCAGGAATGCAGCGTATTTATCCAATATGGCGCATTCCTGTCCTTTCCCCTTGCACTAGCACCATTTTGGCAGCCTAGCACCAACGCAAAGACTCTTGCACCCTGGTGCAAGGGTGTCTCCATTGCAGGCAGGATTGTTTTTGTGCAGGAAGGGCCACCTTCCTGCACTAAAACAATCCTGAGAGGATTTTTCCTCTTTCTATGTGTACTGAATGCAGCGCACGTAGGAAGGAAAAATGAGGAGAAATAAAGATATTTCTCCTCGCTATGCCTCACTTGGTGAGGTGTAAGATTTTGGCGCATTGCCAGGTTTACAAGTTCTTGGGATGCATCAAAACCCATGGGAGCTGCGTGGGAACGACCACCGCAACGCCCGTGGAGCACCTCCCTGCTGTGGAGTAAGGCAGCGCAGCGATTTGTACTGTGTTGCCTTACTCCAGATGTATGAAGCCATTCGAAGACACGCATAGTGGCTTTGCGTGGCTTCATACATCTGACTTGCAGGCTTGCATCACGCATGTGCCAGTTTGCATGGTGCAAACGAGACGCAAGCCTCTCGTAAATATGTCCCTAAGTCCGTTTTAGTTGCTTTGAGAAAAAGGAATCCCAAATATGAAGTTTCAAAATCCTGAGGATGTTAAAGTTGTCTCTCCAGCAAACACTACACATCTGATTTCAGTGCCAGCTACCGCTGGCGAGGAAATATTACCCGTTTCTGTGAAAAAGCATTGGAAGGTAGCAGACATGGGAGGAAAGGAAAGTCTGTGGACCAGGCGCACGCAAGACTTCTCTCACACCACAAAAAATGCGCACACACACTCCAGCTAGAAACTGCATCGGGGTGCAGGGCTGACCATTGGAGACAGAGTGAAATATTTCCTGTGATCTCCCCAAACAGCAGCCCTCTTTCCCATCAGCACTTCTTCTCTGGCATATCTCATGTACCACTTCTTCTCTGGCACATCTCTTGTCTCACTTCTTCTCTGGCACATCTCTTGTACCGCTTCTTCCCTGGCACATCTCTTGTCCCACTTCTTCTCTGGCACATCTCTTGTCCCACTTCTTCTCTGGCACATCTCTTGTACCACTTCTTCTCTGGCACATCTCTTGTACCACTTCTTCTCTGGCACATCTCTTGTACCACTTCTTCTCTGGCACATCTCTTGTCCCACTTCTTCTCTGGCACATCTCTTGTCCCACTTCTTCTCTGGCACATCTCTTGTCCCACTTCTTTTCTGGCAGCACATCTCTTGTACCGCTTCTTCTCTGGCACATCTCTTGTACCGCTTCTTCTCTGGCACATCTCTTGTACCGCTTCTTCTCTGGCACATCTCTTGTACCGCTTCTTCTCTGGCACATCTCTTGTACCGCTTCTTCTCTGGCACATCTCTTGTACCGCTTCTTCTCTGGCACATCTCTTGTACCGCTTCTTCTCTGGCACATCTCTTGTACCACTTCTTCTCTGGCACATCTCTTGTCCCACTTCTTCTCTGGCACATCTCTTGTCCCACTTCTTCTCTGGCACATCTCTTGTACCACTTCTTTTCTGGCAGCACATCTCTTGTACCGCTTCTTCTCTGGCACCTCTCTTGTACCGCTTCTTCTCTGGCACATCTCTTGTCTCACTTCTTCTCTGGCACATCTCTTGTACCGCTTCTTCTCTGGCACATCTCTTGTACCGCTTCTTCTCTGGCACATCTCTTGTACCGCTTCTTCTCTGGCACATCTCTTGCACATCACAGTGAAGTGGTCCCTGCTGTGGGTGTTTACAGATGTTTATTGCATTTAAAGCACTTTGATGTACTACAGATCTAGCATAGCATAGCATAGCATAGCATAGCATAGCATAACATAACTGGTGAGACTGGTTAGGCCTGGGGTCACGTGCAGTCAATGTTCCCTATATGAATTTATCAATGTGACTATAAAAGATAATTAACGTGCAGTGTGGACAATACTCCTCAGTCTATTAGGTTATCTAATCCCTTCCATTGATGAAACCTGAGCAGAATGGGCTTTGATGATGCGGTTCAGAGCTGCGAGGGATTCCCGGAATCTCAACATTATCAGATAGAAACACCTGGGTTGTGGTGAAAGCCCAAATCGTGCCACTAGAGGGCAGGCTAGATCAGCGTTAGTGTTGGGTGCCAGCAAGGCTGACTGGAAACCGAAAGCAGCCCTGGCGCGTCTTGTTCCACTGGACCCCAAGCAGCAAGGAGTTTGCAAGCACAATAAGGGATGCCTTTTTTCTGGGGGAAGGAGGCGCGGGGGAGCTCTCCTGCCCCCAGAAATGTTTAAAAACGAGTCAAATATTGCATTTAACAACACCTTTTTTTATTATTTACTAAAATGCTGCATCTTTTAAATCTTAATAATGGTATTACCTCATCTGCCCCACCCCTTCCTTATTATCAATGCTGTTTTCTCACACGCCCCTCCCTCTTTGTAAATTCCTATTCTTCTTTCTTTTTTTCGAAGCAGCCTCATTGCAGCATAAGTATTATCAGCGGAGCTGGAACAATTTTCAGAGTGGGGGTGCTGCCATTAATGTTATATCACTGAAGTCATGCGGCACAAAAAACACAAGTGTAGCCAGTGGGCCACGCCCATCCACCGGAGAGCATTCGTGGGTGGTATGTAGCCAGTGGGCCACGCCCATCCACAGGAGAGCATTCGTGGGTGGTATGTAGCCAGTGGGCCACGCCCATCCGCAGGAGAGCATTCGTGGGTGGTATGTAGCCAGTGGGCCACGCCCATCCACAGGAGAGCATTCGTGGGTGGTATGTAGCCAGCGAGCCACGCCCATCCGCAGGAGAGCATTCGTGGGTGGTATGTAGCCAGCGGGCCACGCCCATCCGCAGGAGAGCATTCGTGGGTGGTATGTAGCCAGCGGGCCACGCCCATCCGCAGGAGAGCATTCGTGGGTGGTATGTAGCCAGTGGGCCACGCCCATCCGCAGGAGAGCATTCGTGGGTGGTATGTAGCCAGCGAGCCATGCCCATCCGCAGGAGAGCGTTCGTGGGTGGTAAGTAGCCAGCGAGCCACGCCCATCCGCAGGAGAGCATTTGTGGGTGGTATGTAGCCAGTGGTGCATTTCGGAGCACTGGTGAGGTAGCGCACTGTCACTTCCTGACAGCACATTTTACGTTGAAATAGCCACTAAATTTGCAGACATGCAGGTTTACTGGTAAAACTGTATAGCCCAAAAACGATAATATGTGGAAATCGGGTTTCAGTGAATATTTATCATTTGTGCATCACCAAGTAAAGTGTCTTGATTTGTTCTGATCATATTAAAATCTTTGTTTGCGTCACACTTCAGAATTACAAACAAGGGCTTAATTTGTGCTTTCCTAATTGCTGATAGAATTTGAAAGATAGCACCGGTATTTATTTGTCAGCACCGGGGCTTGTGACAGTCTGCCACAAGGTGGCACTGTCTGGCTAATTTAATATATGTACAAAAAAACACAGTGGACGGACCCACTAACAAATACGACTCAATGGTACTTTTATGAGTGCCAGAAACCCATTAGGTTTGTGAAAAGACCCCTCACCCACCAGCCTAGTTGGTGGCATGCTTCATCATCGGGGTCCCAACTGGGTAGCCGAGTGCCACCCAGTTGTGCTACGACGCCTGATTACAGCAGAGCTGGATTTGTGTGATTGTGTGATGAAAAAGTGATGAGGAAGTGGTGCAGAATGAAATTAGTAGTTGTGTTGTTACTATCATTGGCAGTCCTAGCAGGGGCAATGTGTGGTGTAAGCTGCAGTGGCCTCCCAACGAGAGCCCTGGCACTTATGTTTTTACAAATTAAGCACTGACCACAGCAGGATTGTCACCTAGGTCACTTTACCAAAACCCTCCACTTTGCAGTCAGAGAAATAAAAGTGCACTCCAGTTTCCGAATAAGCAGCAATTTGTCAGAAGACCTAGTTTGATTTTTGACCTTTGTCTTTGAACGTGCAGCAAATGCTAGCACCCCTGCACCCCTGCACCCCTTCTTCCAGCGCCTATGAGTATTATATGTCTTGTACACTCATTCCCTCTCTAAGGCCCCTCCTTCTCCCCGTGCCTCGTCCTGCTGCCTCTTGTTCCCTGCACCCCTTCTTCCAGCACCTATGCGTATTATATGTCTTCTTCCAGCGCCTATGCGTATTATATGTCTTCTTCCAGCGCCTATGAGTATTATATGTCTTCTTCCAGCGCCTATGAGTATTATATGTCTTCTTCCAGCGCCTATGAGTATTATATGTCTTCTTCCAGCGCCTATGAGTATTATATGTCTTGTACACTCATTCCCTCTCTAAGGCCCCTCCTTCTCCCCCTGCCTCGTCCTGCTGCCTCTTGTTCCCTGCACCCATTCTTCCAGCGCCTATGAGTATTATATGTCTTGTACACTCATTCCCTCTCTAAGGCCCCTCCTTCTCCCCCTGCCTCGTCCTGCTGCCTCTTGTTCCCTGCACCCCTTCTTCCAGCGCCTATGAGTATTATATGTCTTGTACACTCATTCCCTCTCTAAGGCCCCTCCTTCTCCCCCGTGCCTCGTCCTGCTGCCTCTTGTTCCCTGCACCCCTTCTTCCAGCGCCTATGAGTATTATATGTCTTGTACACTCATTCCCTCTCTAAGGCCCCTCCTTCTCCCCCGTGCCTCGTCCTGCTGCCTCTTGTTCCCTGCACCCCTTCTTCCAGCGCCTATGCGTATTATATGTCTTCTTCCAGCGCCTATGAGTATTATATGTCTTCTTCCAGCGCCTATGAGTATTATATGTCTTCTTCCAGCGCCTATGAGTATTATATGTCTTCTTCCAGCGCCTATGCGTATTATATGTCTTCTTCCAGTGCCTATGCGTATTATATGTCTTCTTCCAGCGCCTATGAGTATTATATGTCTTCTTCCAGCGCCTATGAGTATTATATGTCTTCTTCCAGCGCCTATGAGTATTATATGTCTTCTTCCAGCGCCTATGAGTATTATATGTCTTCTTCCAGCGCCTATGAGTATTATATGTCTTGTACACTCATTCCCTCTCTAAGGCCCCTCCTTCTCCCCCTGCCTCGTCCTGCTGCCTCTTGTTCCCTGCACCCCTTCTTCCAGTGCCTATGAGTATTATATGTCTTGTACACTCATTCCCTCTCTAAGGCCCCTCCTTCGCCCCCTGCCTCGTCCTGCTGCCTCTTGTTCCCTGCACCCCTTCTTCCAGCGCCTATGAGTATTATATGTCTTGTACACTCATTCCCTCTCTAAGGCCCCTCCTTCTCCCCCGTGCCTCGTCCTGCTGCCTCTTGTTCCCTGCACCCCTTCTTCCAGCGCCTATGAGTATTATATGTCTTGTACACTCATTCCCTCTCTAAGGCCCCTCCTTCTCCCCCTGCCTCGTCCTGCTGCCTCTTGTTCCCTGCACCCCTTCTTCCAGCGCCTATGAGTATTATATGTCTTGTACACTCATTCCCTCTCTAAGGCCCCTCCTTCTCCCCCGTGCCTCATCCTGCTGCCTCTTGTTCCCTGCACCCCTTCTTCCAGCGCCTATGAGTATTATATGTCTTGTACACTCATTCCCTCTCTAAGGCCCCTCCTTCTCCCCCTGCCTCGTCCTGCTGCCTCTTGTTCCCTGCACCCCTTCTTCCAGCGCCTATGAGTATTATATGTCTTGTACACTCATTCCCTCTCTAAGGCCCCTCCTTCTCCCCCTGCCTCGTCCTGCTGCCTCTTGTTCCCTGCACCCCTTCTTCCAGCGCCTATGAGTATTATATGTCTTGTACACTCATTCCCTCTCTAAGGCCCCTCCTTCTCCCCCTGCCTCGTCCTGCTGCCTCTTGTTCCCTGCACCCCTTCTTCCAGCGCCTATGAGTATTATATGTCTTGTACACTCATTCCCTCTCTAAGGCCCCTCCTTCTCCCCCTGCCTCGTCCTGCTGCCTCTTGTTCCCTGCACCCCTTCTTCCAGCGCCTATGAGTATTATATGTCTTGTACACTCATTCCCTCTCTAAGGCCCCTCCTTCTCCCCCGTGCCTCGTCCTGCTGCCTCTTGTTCCCTGCACCCCTTCTTCCAGCGCCTATGAGTATTATATGTCTTGTACACTCATTCCCTCTCTAAGGCCCCTCCTTCTCCCCCGTGCCTCGTCCCTGCTGCCTCTTGTTCCCTGCACCCCTTCTTCCAGCGCCTACGAGTATTATATGTCTTGTACACTCATTCCCTCTCTAAGGCCCCTCCTTCTCCCCCGTGCCTCGTCCTGCTGCCTCTTGTTCCCTGCACCCCTTCTTCCAGCGCCTACGAGTATTATATGTCTTGTACACTCATTCCCTCTCTAAGGCCCCTCCTTCTCCCCCTGCCTCTTGTTCCCTGCACCCCTTCTTCCAGCGCCTATGAGTATTATATGTCTTGTACACTCATTCCCTCTCTAAGGCCCCTCCTTCTCCCCCGTGCCTCGTCCTGCTGCCTCTTGTTCCCTGCACCCCTTCTTCCAGCGCCTATGAGTATTATATGTCTTGTACACTCATTCCCTCTCTAAGGCCCCTCCTTCTCCCCCGTGCCTCGTCCTGCTGCCTCTTGTTCCCTGCACCCCTTCTTCCAGCGCCTACGAGTATTATATGTCTTGTACACAGCTCATTCCCTCTCTAAGGCCCCTCCTTCTCCCCCGTGCCTCGTCCTGCTGCCTCTTGTTCCCTGCACCCCTTCTTCCAGCGGCTACGAGTATTATATGTCTTGTACACTCATTCCCTCTCTAAGGCCCCTCCTTCTCCCCCGTGCCTCGTCCTGCTGCCTCTTGTTCCCTGCACCCCTTCTTCCAGCGCCTACGAGTATTATATGTCTTGTACACTCATTCCCTCTCTAAGGCCCCTCCTTCTCCCCCGTGCCTCGTCCTGCTGCCTCTTGTTCCCTGCACCCCTTCTTCCAGCGCCTATGAGTATTATATGTCTTGTACACTCATTCCCTCTCTAATGCCCCTCCTTCTCCCCCTGCCTCTTGTTCCCTGCACCCCTTCTTCCAGCGCCTATGAGTATTATATGTCTTGTACACTCATTCCCTCTCTAAGGCCCCTCCTTCTCCCCCTGCCTCGTTCTGCTGCCTCTTGTTCCCTGCACCCCTTCTTCCAGCGCCTATGAGTATTATATGTCTTGTACACTCATTCCCTCTCTAAGGCCCCTCCTTCTCCCCCTGCCTCTTGTTCCCTGCACCCCTTCTTCCAGCGCCTATGCGTATTATATGTCTTCTTCCAGCGCCTATGAGTATTATATGTCTTCTTCCAGCGCCTATGCATATTATATGTCTTCTTCCAGCGCCTATGAGTATTATATGTCTTCTTCCAGTGCCTATGAGTATTATATGTCTTCTTCCAGCGCCTATGAGTATTATATGTCTTCTTCCAGCGCCTATGAGTATTATATGTCTTGTACACTCATTCCCTCTCTAAGGCCCCTCCTTCTCCCCCGTGCCTCGTCCTGCTGCCTCTTGTTCCCTGCACCCCTTCTTCCAGCGCCTATGCGTATTATATGTCTTCTTCCAGCGCCTATGAGTATTATATGTCTTCTTCCAGCGCCTCTGAGTATTATATGTCTTCTTCCAGCGCCTATGCGTATTATATGTCTTCTTCCAGCGCCTATGAGTATTATATGTCTTCTTCCAGCGCCTATGAGTATTATATGTCTTCTTCCAGCGCCTATGAGTATTATATGTCTTCTTCCAGCGCCTATGAGTATTATATGTCTTCTTCCAGCGCCTATGAGTATTATATGTCTTCTTCCAGCGCCTATGAGTATTATATGTCTTCTTCCAGCGCCTATGAGTATTATATGTCTTCTTCCAGCGCCTATGCGTATTATATGTCTTCTTCCAGCGCCTATGAGTATTATATGTCTTCTTCCAGCGCCTATGAGTATTATGTCTTCTTCCAGCGCCTATGAGTATTATATGTCTTCTTCCAGCGCCTATGAGTATTATATGTCTTCTTCCAGCGCCTATGAGTATTATATGTCTTCTTCCAGCGCCTATGCGTATTATATGTCTTCTTCCAGCGCCTATGCGTATTATATGTCTTCTTCCAGCGCCTATGAGTATTATATGTCTTCTTCCAGCGCCTATGCGTATTATATGTCTTCTTCCAGCGCCTATGAGTATTATATGTCTTCTTCCAGCGCCTATGAGTATTATATGTCTTCTTCCAGCGCCTATGAGTATTATATGTCTTCTTCCAGCGCCTATGCGTATTATATGTCTTCTTCCAGCGCCTATGCGTATTATATGTCTTGTACACTCATTCCCTCTCTAAGGCCCCTCCTTCTCCCCCTGCCTCTTGTTCCCTGCACCCCTTCTTCCAGCACCTATGCGTATTATATGTCTTCTTCCAGCGCCTATGCGTATTATATGTCTTCTTCCAGCGCCTATGCGTATTATATGCCTTCTTCCAGCGCCTATGAGTATTATATGTCTTCTTCCAGCGCCTATGCGTATTATATGTCTTCTTCCAGCGCCTATGAGTATTATATGTCTTCTTCCAGCGCCTATGAGTATTATATGTCTTCTTCCAGCGCCTATGAGTATTATATGTCTTCTTCCAGCGCCTATGCGTATTACATGTCTTCTTCCAGCGCCTATGCGTATTATATGTCTTGTACACTCATTCCCTCTCTAAGGCCCCTCCTTCTCCCCCTGCCTCTTGTTCCCTGCACCCCTTCTTCCAGCACCTATGCGTATTATATGTCTTCTTCCAGCGCCTATGAGTATTATATGTCTTCTTCCAGCGCCTATGAGTATTATATGTCTTCTTCCAGCGCCTATGAGTATTATATGTCTTCTTCCAGCGCCTATGCGTATTATATGTCTTCTTCCAGCGCCTATGAGTATTATATGTCTTCTTCCAGCGCCTATGCGTATTATATGTCTTCTTCCAGCGCCTATGAGTATTATATGTCTTCTTCCAGCGCCTATGAGTATTATATGTCTTCTTCCAGCGCCTATGAGTATTATATGTCTTCTTCCAGCGCCTATGCGTATTATATGTCTTCTTCCAGCGCCTATGCGTATTATATGTCTTCTTCCAGCGCCTATGAGTATTATATGTCTTCTTCCAGCGCCTATGAGTATTATATGTCTTCTTCCAGCGCCTATGAGTATTATATGTCTTCTTCCAGCGCCTATGAGTATTATATGTCTTCTTCCAGCGCCTATGAGTATTATATGTCTTGTACACTCATTCCCTCTCTAAGGCCCCTCCTTCTCCCCCTGCCTCGTCCTGCTGCCTCTTGTTCCCTGCACCCCTTCTTCCAGTGCCTATGAGTATTATATGTCTTGTACACTCATTCCCTCTCTAAGGCCCCTCCTTCGCCCCCTGCCTCGTCCTGCTGCCTCTTGTTCCCTGCACCCCTTCTTCCAGCGCCTATGAGTATTATATGTCTTGTACACTCATTCCCTCTCTAAGGCCCCTCCTTCTCCCCCGTGCCTCGTCCTGCTGCCTCTTGTTCCCTGCACCCCATCTTCCAGCGCCTATGAGTATTATATGTCTTGTACACTCATTCCCTCTCTAAGGCCCCTCCTTCTCCCCCTGCCTCGTCCTGCTGCCTCTTGTTCCCTGCACCCCTTCTTCCAGCGCCTATGAGTATTATATGTCTTGTACACTCATTCCCTCTCTAAGGCCCCTCCTTCTCCCCCGTGCCTCATCCTGCTGCCTCTTGTTCCCTGCACCCCTTCTTCCAGCGCCTATGAGTATTATATGTCTTGTACACTCATTCCCTCTCTAAGGCCCCTCCTTCTCCCCTGCCTCGTCCTGCTGCCTCTTGTTCCCTGCACCCCTTCTTCCAGCGCCTATGAGTATTATATGTCTTGTACACTCATTCCCTCTCTAAGGCCCCTCCTTCTCCCCCTGCCTCGTCCTGCTGCCTCTTGTTCCCTGCACCCCTTCTTCCAGCGCCTATGAGTATTATATGTCTTGTACACTCATTCCCTCTCTAAGGCCACTCCTTCTCCCCCTGCCTCGTCCTGCTGCCTCTTGTTCCCTGCACCCCTTCTTCCAGCGCCTATGAGTATTATATGTCTTGTACACTCATTCCCTCTCTAAGGCCCCTCCTTCTCCCCCTGCCTCGTCCTGCTGCCTCTTGTTCCCTGCACCCCTTCTTCCAGCGCCTATGAGTATTATATGTCTTGTACACTCATTCCCTCTCTAAGGCCCCTCCTTCTCCCCCGTGCCTCGTCCTGCTGCCTCTTGTTCCCTGCACCCCTTCTTCCAGCGCCTATGAGTATTATATGTCTTGTACACTCATTCCCTCTCTAAGGCCCCTCCTTCTCCCCCGTGCCTCGTCCTGCTGCCTCTTGTTCCCTGCACCCTTCTTCCAGCGCCTACGAGTATTATATGTCTTGTACACTCATTCCCTCTCTAAGGCCCCTCCTTCTCCCCCGTGCCTCGTCCTGCTGCCTCTTGTTCCCTGCACCCCTTCTTCCAGCGCCTACGAGTATTATATGTCTTGTACACTCATTCCCTCTCTAAGGCCCCTCCTTCTCCCCCTGCCTCTTGTTCCCTGCACCCCTTCTTCCAGCGCCTATGAGTATTATATGTCTTGTACACTCATTCCCTCTCTAAGGCCCCTCCTTCTCCCCCGTGCCTCGTCCTGCTGCCTCTTGTTCCCTGCACCCCTTCTTCCAGCGCCTATGAGTATTATATGTCTTGTACACTCATTCCCTCTCTAAGGCCCCTCCTTCTCCCCCGTGCCTCGTCCCTGCTGCCTCTTGTTCCCTGCACCCCTTCTTCCAGCGCCTACGAGTATTATATGTCTTGTACACAGCTCATTCCCTCTCTAAGGCCCCTCCTTCTCCCCCGTGCCTCGTCCTGCTGCCTCTTGTTCCCTGCACCCCTTCTTCCAGCGGCTACGAGTATTATATGTCTTGTACACTCATTCCCTCTCTAAGGCCCCTCCTTCTCCCCCGTGCCTCGTCCTGCTGCCTCTTGTTCCCTGCACCCCTTCTTCCAGCGCCTACGAGTATTATATGTCTTGTACACTCATTCCCTCTCTAAGGCCCCTCCTTCTCCCCCGTGCCTCGTCCTGCTGCCTCTTGTTCCCTGCACCCCTTCTTCCAGCGCCTATGAGTATTATATGTCTTGTACACTCATTCCCTCTCTAAGGCCCCTCCTTCTCCCCCTGCCTCTTGTTCCCTGCACCCCTTCTTCCAGCGCCTATGAGTATTATATGTCTTGTACACTCATTCCCTCTCTAAGGCCCCTCCTTCTCCCCCTGCCTCGTTCTGCTGCCTCTTGTTCCCTGCACCCCTTCTTCCAGCGCCTATGAGTATTATATGTCTTGTACACTCATTCCCTCTCTAAGGCCCCTCCTTCTCCCCCTGCCTCTTGTTCCCTGCACCCCTTCTTCCAGCGCCTATGCGTATTATATGTCTTCTTCCAGCGCCTATGAGTATTATATGTCTTCTTCCAGCGCCTATGCATATTATATGTCTTCTTCCAGCGCCTATGAGTATTATATGTCTTCTTCCAGTGCCTATGAGTATTATATGTCTTCTTCCAGCGCCTATGAGTATTATATGTCTTCTTCCAGCGCCTATGAGTATTATATGTCTTGTACACTCATTCCCTCTCTAAGGCCCCTCCTTCTCCCCCGTGCCTCGTCCTGCTGCCTCTTGTTCCCTGCACCCCTTCTTCCAGCGCCTATGCGTATTATATGTCTTCTTCCAGCGCCTATGAGTATTATATGTCTTCTTCCAGCGCCTCTGAGTATTATATGTCTTCTTCCAGCGCCTATGCGTATTATATGTCTTCTTCCAGCGCCTATGAGTATTATATGTCTTCTTCCAGCGCCTATGAGTATTATATGTCTTCTTCCAGCGCCTATGAGTATTATATGTCTTCTTCCAGCGCCTATGAGTATTATATGTCTTCTTCCAGCGCCTATGAGTATTATATGTCTTCTTCCAGCGCCTATGAGTATTATATGTCTTCTTCCAGCGCCTATGAGTATTATATGTCTTCTTCCAGCGCCTATGCGTATTATATGTCTTCTTCCAGCGCCTATGAGTATTATATGTCTTCTTCCAGCGCCTATGAGTATTATGTCTTCTTCCAGCGCCTATGAGTATTATATGTCTTCTTCCAGCGCCTATGAGTATTATATGTCTTCTTCCAGCGCCTATGAGTATTATATGTCTTCTTCCAGCGCCTATGCGTATTATATGTCTTCTTCCAGCGCCTATGCGTATTATATGTCTTCTTCCAGCGCCTATGAGTATTATATGTCTTCTTCCAGCGCCTATGCGTATTATATGTCTTCTTCCAGCGCCTATGAGTATTATATGTCTTCTTCCAGCGCCTATGAGTATTATATGTCTTCTTCCAGCGCCTATGAGTATTATATGTCTTCTTCCAGCGCCTATGCGTATTATATGTCTTCTTCCAGCGCCTATGCGTATTATATGTCTTGTACACTCATTCCCTCTCTAAGGCCCCTCCTTCTCCCCCTGCCTCTTGTTCCCTGCACCCCTTCTTCCAGCACCTATGCGTATTATATGTCTTCTTCCAGCGCCTATGCGTATTATATGTCTTCTTCCAGCGCCTATGCGTATTATATGTCTTCTTCCAGCGCCTATGAGTATTATATGTCTTCTTCCAGCGCCTATGCGTATTATATGTCTTCTTCCAGCGCCTATGAGTATTATATGTCTTCTTCCAGCGCCTATGAGTATTATATGTCTTCTTCCAGCGCCTATGAGTATTATATGTCTTCTTCCAGCGCCTATGCGTATTACATGTCTTCTTCCAGCGCCTATGCGTATTATATGTCTTGTACACTCATTCCCTCTCTAAGGCCCCTCCTTCTCCCCCTGCCTCTTGTTCCCTGCACCCCTTCTTCCAGCACCTATGCGTATTATATGTCTTCTTCCAGCGCCTATGAGTATTATATGTCTTCTTCCAGCGCCTATGAGTATTATATGTCTTCTTCCAGCGCCTATGAGTATTATATGTCTTCTTCCAGCGCCTATGCGTATTATATGTCTTCTTCCAGCGCCTATGAGTATTATATGTCTTCTTCCAGCGCCTATGCGTATTATATGTCTTCTTCCAGCGCCTATGAGTATTATATGTCTTCTTCCAGCGCCTATGAGTATTATATGTCTTCTTCCAGCGCCTATGAGTATTATATGTCTTCTTCCAGCGCCTATGAGTATTATATGTCTTGTACACTCATTCCCTCTCTAAGGCCCCTCCTTCTCCCCCTGCCTCTTGTTCCCTGCACCTATTTGCAGAGGCCTGAGGTAGACATAAAGGCCACGTAAACAGCCAATGTAGCATACAACTCTTTCCACCTTCTCTCTCGTGCCCTCCCCTTACTGCTTGTGTGCCCCTCAGCACATTGAAGCATCTTCAAGGGCTGCATAAGCGCTATAAAACAACAAAGCCCCCTCTGCCCTTGCTTGTCTTTTTAGTCCTTTCGTCCCAGTATCTCTGGCTGTCTCTTGGAGCACTGCGAAGCAACCCAAGGGGATAATTATTGTATTGAATTTGTAATGCGCCTCTTGCTAATGAAATCATCTCAAGGCGCTTTACAGGTAGCAAACATGGCATGATTCTCGGATATCAGACTCCATTAAAAGGCAAGGGTGTTACTGGAAAAAACTGGATTTAGTTACAAATGTTTATTAATGGAGGATCTAAGCTTAGGACACAGAGGTATGGAGTCCACGCTCATTGGTCTATTCAAAATTCAGTTAGAATAATTACAGGGAAGTGATGTCAGAATACTCGAGCGATGAGGTCTATGGACTGAGTAGGTTTCTTTTAACTTAAATAGTTTCTGTTCTGTTTGCATTTTAGGAATTTTGTATGAATATCGACATCTTTTATCGTCTACGGTACAATAGGAGTGAATATTGTGAAACCTTGAGGTTGTGTCGTTGATGTATTTTCGAGGAATTGTAAGAAATAGGTAAGAAAGGATGTAGGATTTTGACGTCAAGGGATTTTTCAAGTTAAAATGGTTCACAATAAAAAAAATAAAAAAATAAATCTTTTCTTTTCTGCTGCGTGGAGGCCACATTGTAACTCACCGAAGATTTGCCATTGCGGATGAATAGTATATGGTGTTTTACATGAGTATATCGCCTGGCCGTCTGGCATCACTTATGAAGTGTGGCTACTGATGTCCCGCTTGGTAAGTTGAAAAAGCTGTGAGGTTTTATCTTTTTGTATTACTTTTTTTTATCTGTGTTTGCATTTCGTTTTCTTGTTTTCCCTTTTTCATGTATTTCTGTTTTCTCTAATTCTAATGTGGATACATTTAAAAGAAATGCTCTTCGGATTTTGTGTCAGTTTTAATATATGAAATTATGTCTCAGAATATTTGTATTAAGGGATCGTTTTTGTGTTAATATTGCTACACATGTATCTCTTGTCTTCTCTAAATTCTTTATCACGATCCTTATCAGTTCAATGTATTGCTCCTAAAATAGGAAAGTGTATCTTGTTACTTAGTTGAAAATGTGTTGCCTTACAGCCCTGAAGAAGCAGTGATATATACTGCGAAACACGTGTTAGCTGGTCCATGTGCGGCATGTAGTAGGAACAATGGACTTTCTTATCAATAATGCCTGAAGAGTCACACGGACATTGAAATACCTATCGATTACACAGTTCATCATTATTTTAGACAAGAAATTGACTTTGATTGTCCTCCTTAAGAGCGGTTTTACAGTTTCGAATTATGAACTGTGGATGATGAATAGAATTTAAATTTGATTGAGCAATACTTGTGAAAAACTGAGAATAAATGTATTCTTATGTTTTATAAATACAGTAGGTGGCCACGTGTAATGTGAATACTCTCCCGACACCCTGTGGTTGGAGGGAGTTACTGATCCTGGACAGAAAGTCAGACTGCTTCGAAGTGTGAGACTCACCCTCCATGCGTGAGGCTCGACGTTTCCGAGTCTCTGCACTGATAATCAGGCGTAGAGGCCACAAGAGTCAGCAGTGAGGGAACAGATTATTGGGGGGAAAAAAACTTTCCCAGGCCTGGGAATGCGTATGCAACTGACTGTGTCCCAACCCTATCTTTTTGTCTGCAGATTATCCAGATTGTTGAAAAGAAAGACTGCCTGGGGGAAATCAATAGCTTTTGACAAGGAACCAGTAGCTGTGCAGCTGGAAGGATATATTTATTTAAAAGTCCTCCACACAGTCAAAAATATTTAAGAAACCAAACAAAGCCATACGTCATGCCCGCCATTCACGATAGAAAACCCTCGGATTTTCATCAGTTTGATGAGTGACCATTTTCTTGGGTTTTGTGTTCAATGCTTGGGCCTCTCTCCTGTGGCCACCCAGCGTAAGAGGAGACCTCTGTATCTGTGCCCATACTGTCTTTGGTCTCTCTGCAGTGGCACCTACAGGGTAAAAGCGAATATCTGTGCCATTTGGCCACTCTAAAATGACGTTGGGTGAGTGTTGGACAGTGACACCGGGTGAGCAAGGCACGAGTCGGGGGTACACGCGGTTGGCGGCAACCACCCACTATTTATACAGGGTGAACGACGTCCACCCGGCCAAGAAGTTGGGCACCACTAAATAATGTGCTGAACTCGTCCCGGTGTAATTTCCAAACACTGGGACACTTTCAGCAGCGCCCGCACGTTGTCTGCTTTCCATCTGCAACAAGTAACAATGTGCAGGCGGGGACGGGGCTTTCTTATTTTAGACTCCTGCTGGGACCATAACAAAGGCCGAATCTGAGGGGTCATCAGGCCTCCTTTTGTTCCAGTCTCTGGGCTGAGAGCAGTCAGGAGCCTCACACCTGATGCAAATGCAGCAGAGGGGAAACAAAGGTTAGCACTTCACACATACTTAAGAGAGGCAGCTTTTCACTTTGTTCGGGCTCTGTTTACTAGATATGCATGCACTGCAAGAATGCCAGATGTGTTGGTCTCTCCCAGTAGTTACATAATACTAAATGTAATTTATATAGTGCTTAATACCCCTAAGGACAGTGGCGGCTCCTCCATAGGGGCGTGGGGGCGTCGCCCCACTGCTTTCTCGCAGTGCGAGAAGCAGAAACATAAAATGGTAAAACTACCATTTTATGTTTCTGCTTCTCGCACTGCGAGAAAGCAGAAGTGCCTGGTTGTGGGCGGGCGGGTGGGCGGTCCTGCTCGAGGGCAGGGGGGGGAGTGGCTTGCCCACTGTTGTGGGCCCTGACTGCTTTGGTCGGCCTGGGGCCGACCAAAGCAGTAATGCCCATTCTCCCTTTTCTCTATGTAGGCTGCATGCAGCCGACATAGAGAAAAGGGCCTCCCATTAGGCGCCCGGCTGCACCTCACCAATCACAACGCTGCCATTGCAGCGTTGTGATTGGCGGAGGGGAGGGAGGCTGCCTGTGGGTGGCTTTCCTGAGGAGAGCAGCAGGAAAACGCGGGACTGCGGGAGTCGGGACCGGGCAGGAGCTGAGGCGGCGCAGTGAGTTTTCTTTTCTTTTAATTAAACAACCCCTCCCGCCTCCCTCCCCCCGCGACGACCCCATTTCCACCCCCCCCCATCCGCCTGTCATTATGAGACACAGGAAAAGGCAGCGTTGAAGACAGCATGGATTCTGCTTGCCACTGGTGGAGTGTGTTGTCCGTGCTGATTGTGAGCTGGTGCCACCCAGGACTAACGGCCTCTAACTGTAAGTGAAACCAGTGACTAATGCATGAAGGTGGGCAACAACGTCTGAGTAGCTGGGGAAAGGGAGGAATTGTGGGCACCCAACAGTGACTTCCGCAAATACCCGTGCATTCTGTTACGTGTAACATCAGTTGACTGACGTGTGCGCTTGTGTGGCATGTGCTACGAATATAGGCAGCACTATGCATGCGTGAATCAATATGGGCACTCCCATGCATGGCCGCTCCGCTGTAACACAGGCAGAGGGTAGAGGGGTGCGGTTGGTTCACTCGCAGTACTTGGTGCACATAGCTGCACTGACGATGCATTCAAGTGTTATATATAAAAATCCTCTGCACACGTTCAAAAGTAAATACATAAAGTTACATAAAATATCACAATGATGCTCGTCTTTATATTTTCATATTTCTTTAATTCAAATGCACGGCGAACACGCCACGGCCTGGAGAGCTGAAGGGTTCTACTGCCGGATGGGGCAGCTCTTCTAAAAGAAACTCCCTTACATCTGGAAGCATATTTAGCTTTCCGGACACGAGACTAATTAGTCTACCTCTCCAGGAGCAGAACTTATAGGAACCCCTTCCAGGTTGGAATTATCACCGGAACTAAGAGACTCCTTGAAACGGACCTCAGCCCTGAAGAAGTCGCGGGTAATCCCCTGTAACAACGACGAAACACGTGTTGGCTAAGAAGGCTTAAAGATCTTGAATTAAAGACATCTGAAAATATAAAGGCAAGCATCATTGTGATATTTTATGTAACTTTATGTATTTACTTTTGAACGTGTGCAGAGGATTTGTATATATAGCATAAGTGGTCTGCTGGCCACACACGTGGGGATCTGGTGGTTTTTCCCTACCTTATGCACCGTGCCAGATTACCTGCCATAACTGATTTGTACTTGTGATAGACCTGAGAGCGCCATTTGCCTATTGCTGACCACCGAGTGTATAACTGATGCATTCAAGTGCCTGGCTCTATGAGACACTGCCCGTGTGTAGCTGTCAGGACAGCAGTACTCGGCTCGCGCTATTCCTCTTACAGCCCGACTCCGCCCTTGGTGAACGCGCCGCCGGACATTTAATACACAGGTGCGTTTTAAAATGAAGAGGAGCAATAATACTTTTAGAGCAGCTAACGCCTGCCTCTATAGTACATGGCCGCACCTTCCAACTTCAATGCCACACATTCATCTGTGTGACAATTGTGTTTGGACTCACGGGGGTTGTTCGAGGGAGGGGGGTGTACACTATCATTATATGAGTGGCAACACTTAAATAATGTATTTTTAAAGAATCCCAACCTACCTATTGGCAGAGGCAAAAGATGTCAATGGATTTATCTGACCCACGAGTCTAGTATTTTGTTAACCACCTGTACAACAATGTGTGATTCTGGGCGAACGTATTTTTGTTCCTGTGCCACTGCTCGTGTTTCTGCATTAAAGGGGGTGTGGGGGCTAAGCATTTAAACAAGGCACAGGCAAGCAAAAGAGGGGCGTTTGGTTGGCATTTTAAATATAACACTAACAAATCAACTCAGGTGTCTCACATAGTTGTTTGCGTTCGTGGTTCTCTACAAGTGTTGATTTTGTAATATATGTGCTTTAAAGATAAACACAGTTGTGAGGACCGAGGCCAGAGAATATGTTTACCTGCGCGGGTGGCAGCCACCTGGCTTTGTTTTTTCGATGTCTGTGGCCGGACAGGGATTGATTAAGCACATCTTTTTTTTGCTGCAAGTGAACTTGTGGCTGAATGTTATAGTTCTACAAGCATTAAAAGGCACAGGGTGTCCGGTCTATGGGATATAGGAGTGCGGTACAAAGCACTATATAAGAACAAGTCATTACAGCAAAGATAAAGGGCAAGAACCCCCTCATTGTAACTCCTTGAAGCACAGCGCATGCCACTGGACGATGAATGTCTGATGATGTATATGGGGTGACAATGATCACTCCCTACTGTGCCTCCCAATCAGCCCACTTTGAAAGTCACCATCTCTCTATTAGATACGTGGTATATTGCAAACCCTATAGTCAGAACCACTGGAATTATGTGATTGTGCGGCCACGGCGATTTTCGCATAGTTATAGATATGCTGCATTTGCCACATAATCCATCATCTGCTGCATAATCTGCAAATTTTAACCCCAAAAAATTGTTTGTAGCGCAAATGGTTAAAAAGTTACTAAAAATGCAGCGACACATGTTGACTAACAGTGGAAGGCCCTTTGCAAAGCTGGACTGGTCAACTTTCCGTTGCTTATTGCTATATTTGAGTGTTAAACTAGTACTAAGAGGTGAACCCAATGCCCAGACAGCATTAACAAGTGTAGAAAATAATGAAGTAATACTATCAAAAAATGTGGTTCATTATGCCGCATAAGTTGGCTTTTTTTACCACACAATTTACTCAACCCTGCCACATAATTTGGCCCTCTCTTGCAGCATAATTCCAGTGGCCCTGTCTATAGTCTGTGTCAGAGAGAATAGCTTGCAGCGCTTTAGAGAAGCACCATAACTGGTGCTAGAATTGTTCAGAAGGTGTTAGATGGGAAAACGTATTTATTATTGACTTTTATATAGCACCTACTTTATTGTTACAGATGTCAGAGCGCTTTATAACTATAGACGATGATTGAAACTATCGCTTGCAGCGTATATCTTAACATGTAAGAGCTATCTTGATCAGTATTGCAACTGAAGTGAATATAACATCACGCAAAACATCATTGTATTCAAAATCATAGTAAACGTAAACATCCTCTCAACATAACAAAATTATATATAAACAAAGTTATGCCGTGCTCAACCACTATTGGCACACAGTGGCATGTACCCGCTGCCAAGTGGAAACCCACTTTTTTCCTGCTCACATCTAGTAGGAGGGGTGAATACTGGAGCATATAAACTTCACGCTATAGTAGGGCCTTAGTTATGTATCACCAGCAGATGCCATTGTGGAGGTGGCTTTAGTTACGTATCACTAACGGATGCCATTGTGGAGGTGGCTTTAGTTACGTATCACCAGTGGATGCCATTGTGAAGGTGGCTTTAGTTACGTATCACCAGTGGATGCCATTATGGAGGTGGCTTTAGTTACGTATCACCAGTGGATGCCATTGTGGAGGTGGCTTTAGTTACGTATCACCAACGGATGCCATTGTGGAGGTGGCTTTAGTTACGTATCACCAACGGATGCCATTGTGGAGGTGGCTTTAGTTACGTATCACCAATGGATGCCATTGTGGAGGTGGCTTTAGTTACATATCATTAACAGATGCCATTATGGAGGTGTCTTTAGTTACGTATCACCAAGGGAAGCCATTGTGGAGGGGGCCTTAGTTACGTAACACCAACGGATACCATTGTGGAGGTGGCATTAGTTACGTAACACCAACGGATGCCATTGTGGAGGTGGCTTTAGTTATGTATCACTAACGGATGCCATTGTGGAGGTGGCCTTAGTTACGTATCACCAACGGATGCCATTGTGGAGGTGGCCTTAGTTATGTATCAACAATGGATGCCATTGCGTAAGTGGCATTACAATGGGAGAGCAATCCTGCATACCTTGGATAAATATCACACAGAGGATACCATGTGGAGCTGGCCTGCTGTGGGATAGAAAGCCTGCATGCCTCCAATAAATATCACATGGCAATGCCCTTGGAGAGGTGGCCTTAGTTATATATCGCCAATGGATGCCATGGTAGAAGTGGCCTTAGTTACGTATCGCCAACAGATGCCATTGTGGAGGTGGCCTTAGTAATGCATCACCAACGGATGCCATTGTGGTGGTGGCCTTAGTTATGTATCACCAACAGATCCAATTGTGGAGGCGGCCTTAGTTACTTATCACCAACAGATGCCATAATGAAGGCGGCCTTAGTTACGTATCGCCAACGGATGCCATTGTGGAGACGGCCTTAGGTTACTTATCTCCAACAGATGCCATTATGGAGGCAGCCTTAGATACGTATCACCAACAGATGCCATTATGGAGGCGACCTTACTTACGTATCACTAATGGATGCCAATGTGGAGATGGCCTTAGTCACGTATCGTCGACGGATGCCATTGTGGAGGTGGCCTTAGTTACGTATCACCAACGGATGCCGTTGTGGAGGTGGCCTTAGTTACGTCTCACCAACTGATGCCATTGTGGAGGTGGCCTTAGTTATGTCTCACCAACTGATGCCATTGTGGAGGTGGCCTTAGTTACGTTTCTCCAATGGATGCCATTGTGGGGGTGGCCTTAATTACGTTTCACCAATAGATGCCATTATGGAGGTGGCCTTAGTCACGTTTCACCAACTGATGCCATCGTGGTGGTGGCTTTAGTTACGTATCACTAATGGATGCCATTGTGGAGGGGGCCTTAGTTACGTATCGCCAACGGATGCCATTGTGGAGGCGGCATTAGTTATTTATCACCAACAGATGCCATTATGGAGGCGGCCTTAGTTACGTATCACCAATGGATGCCATTGTGGAGGTGACCTTAGTTACGTATCGCCAACGGATGCCATTGTGGAGGCCGCCTTAGTTACTTATCACCAACAGATGCCATTATGGAGGCGGCCTTAGGTACGTATCGCCAACGGATGCCAATGTGGAGGCGGCCTTAGTTACTTATCACCAACAGATGCCATTATGGAGGCGGCCTTAGTTACGTATCGCCAACGGATGCCATTGTGGAGGCGGCCTTAGTTACTTATCACCAACAGATGCCATTGTGGCGGCGACCTTAGTTACTTATCACCAACAGATGCCATAATGGAGGCAGCCTTAGTTACGTATCACCAACGGATGCATTGTGGAGACGGCCTTAGTTACTTATCACCAACAGATGCCATTATGGAGGCGGCCTTAGATAAGTATCACCAACGGATGCCATTGTGGATAAGGCCTTAGGTTACTTATCTCCAACAGATGCCATTATGCCATTATGGAGGCAGCCTTAGATACGTATCTCCAACGGATGCCATTGTGGAGGCGTCCTTAGTTACGTATCGCCAACGGATGCCATTGTAGAGGTGGCATTAGTTATTTATCCCCAACAGATGCCATTATGGAGGCGGCCTTAGTTACGTATCACCAACGGATGCCATAGTGGAGGCAGCCTTAGTTACTTATCACCAACAGATGCCATTATGGAGGCGGCCTTAGTTACGTATCGCCAACGGATGCCATTGTGGAGGCGGCATTAGTTATTTATTACCAACAGATGCCATTATGGAGGCGGCCTTGGTTACGTATCACCAACGGATGCCATAGTGGAGGCGGCCTTAGATACTTATCACCAACAGATGCCATTATGGAGGCGGCCTTAGTTACGTAACGCCAACGGATGCCATTGTGGAGGCGGCATTAGTTATTTATCACCAACAGATGCCATTATGGAGGCGGCCTTAGTTACGTATCACCAACGGATGCCATAGTGGAGGTGGCCTTAGTTACTTATCACCAACAGATGCCATTATGGAGGCCGCCTTAGTTACATATCACCAACGGATGCCATTGTGGAGACGGCCTTAGTTACTTATCACCAACAGATGCCATTATGGAGGTGGCCTTAGTTACTTAACACCAACAGATGCCATTATGGAGGTGGCCTTAGTTACGTTCCACCAATGGATGCCATTGTGGAGGTGGCCTTAGTTACGTCTCACCAACTGATGCCATTGTGGAGGTGGCCTTAGTTATGTCTCACCAACTGATGCCATTGTGGAGGTGGCCTTAGTTACGTTTCACCAATGGATGCCATTGTGGAGGTGGCCTTAATTACGTTTCACCAATCGATGCCATTTTGGAGGTGGCCTTAGTCACATTTCACCAACTGATGCCATTGTGGTGGTGGCTTTAGTTACGTATCACTAACGGATGCCATTGTGGAGGTGGCCTTAGTTACGTATCACCAACGGATGCCATTGTGGAGGTGGCCTTAGTTACGTATCGTCGACGGATGCCATTGTGGAGGTGGCCTTAGTTACGTCTCACCAACTGATGCCATTGTGGAGGTGGCCTTAGTTATGTCTCACCAACTGATGCCATTGTGGATGTGGCCTTAGTTACGTTTCACCAACGGATGCCATTGTGGGGGTGGCCTTAATTATGTTTCACCAATAGATGCCATTATGGAGGTGGCCTTAGTCACGTTTCACCAACTGATGCCATCGTGGTGGTGGCTTTAGTTACGTATCACTAACGGATGCCATTGTGGAGGTGGCCTTAGTTACGTATCACCAATGGATGCCATTGTGGAGGTGGCCTTAGTTATGTATCGTCGACGGATGCCATTGTGGAGGCGGCCTTAGTTACGTATCACCAACGGATGCCGTTGTGGAGGTGGCCTTAGTTACCTATCACCAACAGATGCCATTGCGGAGGTGGCCTTTGATACGTATCACCAACGGATGCCATTGTGGAGGTGGCCTTAGTCACGTTTCACCAACGGATGCCATTGTGGAGGTGGCCTGCCATGGGAGAGACAGCCTCCATCTCCTGAGTCCATTTCACACTGTGGATACCATTGTAGATTATGCTACCATGAGACAGCAGTCTCAGTCTCCAGGTTAAATGCCACAAAGCGGAGTCTACTGTGGAGGCAGGCCTCAATGGGGTGCTTCCACATGTTGGATCTTTGTGGCACTTCCTCCTGTACAGTACACTACGTACCTGGAAACTGCAATCTGACATTCATTCACAGCACTACAAGCCATGTATTGAAGCACCTGGGTGTAAACCTGACAAACTGCTGAACATCTGTTGTGCTTGATGGAACCAAAGCATAGCTAAAAACTGAAGAGCACTTGGCGCTGGATGGGAAGTCTCAACAGAATACAGTCATTCCACAGACATGCGCTTGCAGAGAGCATGTGTCCAAGAGCAGAAAACACTGCTGACAACAGTGACTGCATGGCAGATGGCATCTAAGTGCATCACATACTTAGGCATCAAGTGGCGATATGTTTTGCATACACACTAAGAACTATTAGAGTGCAGTCACCTTATTCATGAGTATCGAATCAATAAATGGAAGCGTTCCAAACGATGACATGGAGAAATCATGCTTTAACAGAATGGAGGCATGTCTTAACCGAGGAAATCATGTGATTACATTTTTTAAATAAGACGCTATAACAGGTGGTCTAGAACAGTGGTTTTTAACCTTTTGACGTCTGTGGACCACCTCTTAATCATTACTGGAGTCTGGCGACCCCCACTGAGTCATTATTGAAATCCGGTGACCTCAGCATGAGCAGTTTGATGGTTTGAACTGCAAAATAGTACACAAAATTATGAAAGCAAGCATCCATCAAACAAATAAACAAATTATGAAATATTTTATTTAATTCAGAAAAACAAAATATAAAAAAAATCAACATTTACATTTTTTATTGTCATTTTACTGACAAAGTTGTAGCTTTTCTAAATTCAGTTGAGCCCACCCATCGTCCATACTATATTCTATTTGATGCTCTTGCACTACTCCTAGGAATCAAACTTAATTTATAGCTTTTTAGTCTCTAATTTAAAATTCCTTCACATTTGCACAACATTTCAAAAATTTCAATTTTACATTTTTCTTTCCTTATATACACTTCATTAATCTGTTAATATTATTTAATTTTCTAACTAGTCGTGGTCCCTCAGGGATTCCTACATCACAGGTTAAGAACTGTGGTCTAAAGGAAACCGTGAGCACTGATCATTAACCCTGGCATTGGTACCTCAACCAAAAATTGTCTTAGTTAAATACAGATAGGTAGCTGTGACAATAACTAAAAGATGTCGCACAGTACTCAACTAATCAGGGTAGAAAGTCTACGGAAAGAATACTTGTTATATTCTTACAGTATGTTAATACAGTATATTGTGTTGCAAATTGTATTACTTTTGGCAAATTGCTCGATTTTACTGAGTTTCAAGTTTAAATCAACAAGCATTGGCCAAGCCAGGTCTCGCCTTTGGGACATATTTGCTTTGCCAGTGGTTCTAGCCATGCTGTACAACATCCATGATGCTGTGCAGCATGACTTTTTCAAAAAGAAAAAAAAAAGCCGTCTCAGCCGGCCGTGCCATTTTCTTGGCATGCACACCAAGCATGTGTGTGCCTTCAAAATGATGCATGCTCCTTTTTTCTGTTAGCCGATCCGTGATGGATTGGTAAACAAAAAAAAATTAAAAAGTAGCATAGGTGAGGGAAAGCAACATCGGGAGGAAGAAGCAACGAGGGTGGGGGGCAGCACAGAGGGGGTGAAACAACACAAAAAGGGGAGCAACAGGAAGGGTGTGTGAAGCAATGCATGGGTGAAGCAACAAAGGGGGGCAGGACCAAAGGAGGGAAGCAACACGGAGGGGGAAGCTATAGGAGGGGCGGTGCAAAACAACATGTGGGCGCAGGTGGGGGAAAGCAACACTTAGGGCTTGGGAAAGGACTACAAAGGAGGGAACGAATGAATGAACACAAGAGAGTGCAACAAGGAGGTGGGGGAGAAGCACTCAGGTGAATAAGCAATACAGGTGTGAACTAATGAAAGAAAAAAATGAAAATGGAGTGCAGTGGACACGGAGATAGCTGGGAAACACATGCACTGTCATAGAGTGCTTAACTACAAAGAAACAAGGAGTCCATCAAAAATTAACTGTGGAAGGACACAAGTAATGCACCCATGCTCTACGGCAGGGACAAACTTTCACAGTGAAAGTAAAGCCTACACAAGCCATCAAGCAAGCAAAGGAGAATGACACTGAAAGCAACCAATAGTAAGCAATGGGCTGTCTCTAAGCCACTGTAAAGTAACAAAAGGTCTCGCTGAAGACAGCGCCTGTGCTGTCTTAGGCGAGACCTAATAAAAACTAAGGGCCTGATTCACAGAACTAACTTACGTCAAAATCCTAAACTTACAACAATTTTGGTATTCACAGAATGAACTTACACATTTGGGTATTCACAGAATGAACTTACACATTTGGGTATTCACAGAATTAACTTACACATTTGGGTATTCACAGAATGAACTTACAACAATTTTGGTATTCACAGAATGAACTTACTCATCCTAACTTTATGTCCGCCACCGGGCCGGAAATTCCGGCCCGAGTGCGGACATAAGGTTAGGATGAGTAAGTTCATTCTGTGAATACCCAAATGTGTAAGTTCATTCTGTGAATACCAAAATTGTTGTAAGTTCATTCTGTGAATACCCAAATGTGTAAGTTCATTCTGTGAATACCAAAATTGTTGTAAGTTCATTCTGTGAATACCCAAATGTGTAAATTCATTCTGTGAATACCAAAATTGTTGTAAGTTTAGGATTTTGACGTAAGTTAGTTCTGTGAATCAGGCCCGGACTGTTCAGCACACTGTCCTGATCAGACACCACCTCAATGCATCTTGGGTTCTATAGTTCAATATTACACACTTGTTACACACTTGATTAACTTAATTGTGAAATCTTTAATTTATGTGTAATCCTAGTTCCTGCTTTTGTGGCTGGAGTGTGATGATGAATGTGAGGCAGAGGCTGATGATTGGTGGGTTCAATTGTCTCTTAGTGTATTATTTTGATATTGTATTGTTGTTTTCTTGGTGGGATTTATATATGAACTTTTGGGGTTGTTTTAAGCATTATATGCACATGAACAGAGATAACAAACTATTATGAATTACATGACAGTGAGAAAACAAGTAAATAATGATAAATAAAATAAAATCTTGAATGAATATGTCTGGGTCAGACTTGGTTGATTAGTTCCAATTCTGGAATTGTCTGTCCTGTTTGTGGCTGGACCATCCGTGTTTCGGAAAACCTTTGTTCCACGCAACTGGATGGTGTTTTTGTTCTGTGTACTGCACTGAGTCAAGCCGTACTCCAGCCTCCATCCTTCGCCCATCCACAGGTCAGCCCCATGTGTATATCAAGGATAAAGTATATTAAATAAAACATGTTCGCGTCACAATAAAAAGATTTTATACACAGTGTTCCTACGCTCCTTTAAGCTCGTCTCAACTATACGTATTTATAGATATTGCTCCCAGATTTATGGTTTTATGGTCTGGCTTGACAGCTAAGCTGTCAGCAGACAGTATGTGAGCATTACTAGTTACAGATAAAAACAAACAGAAAACAAAGTGTTTCTTGTCTGTATTATAGCCCACTGCCGAGGGCTATACTGGTTGTTAAAGGCTCTGAACCTGAGCGGCGAGGGCCTATAACGAGGGAGAGGTTCTTTAACAACCGGCATAGCCAAAGGCAGAAGGGCTATATGGCTGTTAGAGCATGCCACCCAATGAGGGTAGAATTTTCTATTTTTAAAAAGGGAGAATCATGAAGACAAATATCGGAATGTTGAGCTCTGGGCGTATACCAGCCATTACAAGCCTGGAAGCCCAGAGCTACTCCGTTGTCTTCAATGAAGCTCTCAACATTCCAATGTTCTAATATAGCCTTATTGCCTGCCATAGTGGGCTATACCAACCATTAAAGGGCCAGGTTAGTGTTAAACACCCGAGCTGAAGGGAGGGCCTTTAACAAGGGAGCAGGACTTTAATGCTGGGATAGCTCAGCTACGGAGGGCTATAAGGCTATTAGAACATTCTGCTGCAGGAGGGCAGAATGCTCTAACAAATAAAACAAAGGCCTCACGGAGCTTGAGGGGGGTTGAAATCCCCTTGGGCTCCGTGAGGCCTTTGTTCACAGCAACAGCTGCGAATGACAACATTGGAATGTTGATGCTCCGGGCTTCTACCGGCCATTAGAAGCCCAGAGTACTCCAATTTTTAAAAGCAGACAAATACAGGAAGTTGGACTTCTTTTATGCGGCAGTCCATGCCGTCATTCGTGAATTCCAGTCCACTGGCTGTGCATGTTGACCACGTGGGGAGTTACTAAAACCGAGTAAAATGTGCTACATTATCTGCAGCTCTCAACATATGCTTGCACTATAATGCTAATATGTTCATGTAAGGGGACCGTTTCATTATGCTTGGCTGTGTAATGTAGTAACAGTGACACTGGACATGCATTAAAATATCAGTGCACATTTATTGGTTAAATGAACGTGGGAAAATATGAGGTCCGACTTCATTTATTCACAAATTACGAAATAAGTATAGATAAATACCAACACGGAGGCAAAAAATAAATATGGATAAATACAGACAGAAATGTTGAAAAAATGAGCACAAAACAGCCGTATTTATAGTTTTTTATATAGTGCTACGTATTTGTTTCTTTCTTCAGAGCACGAGGAGAAATGACTAAACATTAAAGAAAACTAGAAAGTATGTTTGTTTGGTAAATTGGAAGCCAGGAGTTTGTGTTTGGCTCAGCCTCTCGTCTTTTCAAGGACCAGAAAGGTCTTTGCATCCAGTGGCGGGTAATCACCTGTGTGTCCTCTCACAGCGGCGCGAGGCCTTTCTGAAACGGAAAGTGGCGTACACAAAACGGGTTATTAGTAATAATTATGAGGCGTGTGTGATTCACGGTGATTGTGGTGAGTGGAGGGCGGGGGGCTCAGGGTGAGCTCTATAAATGTGCTACTTACTCGCGAGCTCCTCCCCCCTCCCCCCCTCCCTTCCGCTGGGGAGATTAAAGTGGCTAATTGGAATTGAGACTAAGAATGAAATGCACACTCTGGCATCCTCATTAGGAGAGAAAGTAGGCTATCAATAAAAGTGATTAATTATAATTAGTGTCCTTTGGAGCCCACGGAACAATAGCAAACTCATCTTTAGACAACGCAGCAGCACTAGCTTGATTCAAGGCGCTTGACAAAAAAGGAACCCAGAGAACAGAATAGTACATAACCAAGATCTCAGCGTTCCAGATTTTCGGCAGATGCAAGACCGAACCACTAGAAGATAATAAGATTTTCCGAGGATCACACAATTTTGGTTAGGTGGGGAAGCCAGGATCAAAAATTGAGTCGCTCAGTTTCAGAGTTGATGATTTTGCTATTATGCCGCATCACCAGAGTATTGTATCTGCACGCACTCCTTTAACTTGACTACACGCTGTTGGGAAGCAGTGCAGCGGAGTGATAGCGCATGCTTCACAACGGTGTGCACTAGTGAACAGCTAAGGCCCTACTCACAAAGGCACTTAAAAAGATAGGAAGGACTGTCTTATCTTTTTATGTGCGGGACTCCGCAGTCGTAAAGATACTACTAGTAAAATATCTTTGTGAATAGCAAACAGTCGTAAATTTACACAAAAGTGCAAGTTTACCTTTGTGGTTCAGGCCCCTAGTCTACATCGTGCCTGTCATTGCCTCACTCTATGCACGAGTGCCGCCAAGTGTTCAGTGCGACGCCTCTGTAACCCTCACGCGTGGCCCTAAACAACCCCAGTGATAAACCCACCCTGCCAACAATGCACAAGCAGTGCAGTAGAATCTTACTCATCCACTCACAGCGCTTTGGGGCCTTTTCGGAAGAATAGAGCGCTGTAGAGATGGCACAATGAGACACAGTAGAATAAGCAGCTTAACATGTCTGCAGTGTGAAGATTTGCAAGTGTGCAAGGAGGGGAAGACGTGATTCCACAATGTTTTTAAAGCATGTTGTTTAAACTGACAGTAATGAAACAAAAGTATTTTGACAGGTTTTATTGCTGCTTTATATGTGATAATTGGGTTGAAATTATGAAGTGAGTCATAACAATAGAGCGAAAATCTCTGCAATACTGACAGCTTCAAAGGGGTGAAGAGGTCTCATGGTGTGCTGATGCAAACACTACACGAGGGGGACTGGTTTGTAGGAAAACTGAGAAGTCTGCAAACTGCTGCCCTGGGGCAGAGTCAGTCATGTCACGTGAGTGACATCATCGCCATGAATACAAGATGCAGTATCAGTTTCATATCCACACAATCTGGTATGCTGTGAAAGTGCAGCATTCAGATAAACAAAGGTCACTCCAAACAAATTTACCACAGCATTAGCAAGGGACAGGAACTGATTGAACTATAAAACTGAAATGTGTTATGTGCTCACATCAAACGCAGCTGGTAGAAAGCATCTTGTTATCTCACCAGGATCTAAACACAAAGGGAACACTAAAGTAATTATCAAGTAAACAGAAAACCACTGTCACTGAAGAGAACTACCTTGTATGTGGAAACGCTCCTTATGAAAGAGCAAAATGCAGTCATTCAAAGTGAAGTTAATCAGTGGCTGACGTGGGCGGAGCCACTGCTCTATGCTGTAGTGGGCAGAAGCAGAATGTGAATGACACAACAGACTTATCGATGAAGACCTAGAGATGACGTAAGCTAGCTGAAGTCCGTTTAAGTAAGCATATTATACACATCATTTTAGCAAAATCAAACGATTTTGGCTAACACCAGACCTAGGGCCAGATGTATGACCCTTTTTTGCGGTCGCAAACTGGAGGTCGGCCCGTTTGCGACCAAAAAAAGGTGTCCAGGCATGTACAAACGCAATTTTGCAAGTCACTGACTCGTAAAATAGCGTTTGCGACTCTCGTTATTAGTCCCTTCCTAACAGCGAGTCTCCATGCCATGTACTATTGTTTTGCGACCGCATTTGCGGTCGCAAAACACTTGCAGTTTACCACCTTCTTCAAGTAGGTGGTAAACCACTCGCAAACAGGAAGGGGTCCCCAGAGGACCCTTTCCCCTTTGTGAGTGTGTGAGAAAATATTTTTTCAGAGCAGGCAGTGGTCCTTGGGACCACTGCCTGCCCTTAAAAAATGAAACTGAAAAGTTTCATTTTTCTTTTTTAAATGCATCCTGTTTTCCTTTAAGGAAAACGGGCTATATTTTTTTAAAAACTGCTTTATTTGAAAAGCATTCACAGACATGGTGGTCTGCTGACCCCAGCAGGCCACCATACCTGTGAGTGCTAGCCATTCCCAATGGGGTCGCAAATTGCGCTTGCCTCATGAATATTGATGAGGCATGCAATTTGCGACCCCATTGGAAATTGCAAACAGTGCCTGAGACACTGTTGTACATTCACTTTAGCGAGTCACAATTTGCGAGCCGCAATTCGGTGCAATTTGCGACTCACTAAGGTGAATGGTCGTACATCTGGCCCCAAGTCATGCTTTAACATAACTCAGGCACGCCGTATGTTTTAATGGCGTGCACCACATATGTTGACATGTCCTGCTGTGGTACCATGTATTCCAGGGCTATGGAGCTCTACCGCACCTTTCATCACATATTTAGCTTTTTTGATGGTGAACACACACAGTCAGTGGTAGCCATCTGCATGCCACGACCTACGTTACAGGCAGGGTCGGGCTCACTGACCCACCAATAAATTAAAACCACAAAGCACTATGCAAATAATCTTTACTACGACACATTGCACGCCAATTCGTCTCATGCATATCCTTTCTGATCGCTGTGAGAACTGCAATGGATTTTACTGTTCAGCATGGATGTCGATTCACCAAAATGGCAGTGGTAGCGGATGTGTTATCACAAACCCTTTGACCTCAATAGCATCACAGGAAATGACATCAAATGACCTTTGACCTTGAACCTTCCCAGGAAAGGATGAACCTAATCCTGATGATATCTCAATAACTGACAACGCTGACCTTCCATAATGTTATGATATGTTATGTTATGTTATGGGAACTTTTAGAGCGCACGATTACCCGGAGGTGTCCTGGCGCTAGTTACTACTCCCTAAGGCTGAGCTGAAAATGAGGATTATTTATCAAAAAGCCAGGTCTTTAACCCCTTCCTGAATGCTAGAAGACTGGTGGCATTTCTCAAATACAATGGCAATTCATTCCAAGCCTTTGCTGCGCACAAAGAGAAACTTCTGCCTCCCCATTGAGCTTTTTTTGTTGATGGGACTACAACCAACTTAGCTCCTAAAGATCTAAGAGTTCTTGCTGGTATGTACCATTGGAACTGGCGCCTCAAATGATCTGGTCCTAAGCCCTGAAGTGCTTTAAAGACCATACACAAAGATTTAAAATGCACCCGGTTCCTCACCGGGAGCCAGTGTAGTCTTTTAATCTCCTTGGAGATGGGAGAAAACTTGGAAATGCCCGTAAGTAATCTGGCCGCGGCATTTTGTAGCAGCTGAAGCCTATACAGAAGTCTTTGTTGTATGTTTAAGTATAGGCTATTGCAATAGTCTAGTCTTGACATAACCAATGCTGTGACTACCGTTTGCCGGGTCTCCGAAGGTAAAAACCTCAGTACCTTCTTGACAGTTCTAAGAACATGCACTGTTGTTGAGGTTACTGCATTTACTTGGGCCCCAAAGGAGAGTTTCTCATCCAGGATTATACCCAAATTTTTCACCTTTTTTGAGGGTGTAGGGAGAGACCCCATGGATGCAGGCCACCAATTAGGCGTCCAAAAATTAAGGTCATTCCCAAACAGCATTACCTCTGTTTTTCCTGAATTCAATTTCAGGCAATTCTCTGCCATCCATCTCCCTACCGATTACATACAGTCCTGAAACCGTTTATTGATTGCTACGGTTTGCATCATTGGAGGATGTCTTGCTACCGTTAGCCTCACTGGAGTATTGATTGCTACGGTTTGCATCACTGGAGTATTGATTGCTACGGTTTGCATCATTGGAGGATGTCTTGCTACGGTTTGCATCACTGGAGTATTGATTGCTACGGTTTGCATCATTGGAGGATGTCTTGCTACCGTTAGCCTCACTGGAGTATTGATTGCTACGGTTTGCATCACTGGAGTATTGATTGCTACGGTTTGCATCACTGGAGTATTGATTGCTACGGTTTGCAACATTGGAAGATTGATTGCTACGGTTTGCATCATTGGAAGATTGATTGCTACGGTTTGCATCATTGGAGGATGTCTTGCTACGGTTTGCATCATTGGAGGATGTCTTGCTATGGTTTGCATCATTGGAGGATTGATTGCTACGGTTTGCATCATTGGAGGATTGATTGCTACCGTTAGCCTCACTGGAGTATTGATTGCTACGGTTTGCATCATTGGAGGATTGATTGCTACGGTTTGCATCATTGGAGGATTGATTGCTATGGTTTGCATCATTGGAGGATGTCTTGCTACGGTTTGCATCATTGGAGGATTGATTGCTATGGTTTGCATCATTGGAGGATTGATTGCTACGGTTTGCATCATTGGAGGATTGATTGCTACGGTTGGCCTCATTGGCGGATTGATTGCTACGGTTTGCATCATTGGAGGATTGATTGCTACCGTTAGCCTCACTGGAGTATTGATTGCTACGGTTGGCCTCATTGGAGGATGTCTTGCTATGGTTTGCATCATCGGAGGATTGATTGCTACGGTTTGCGTCATTGGAGGATTGATTGCTACGGTTTGCATCATTGGAGGATGTCTTGCTATGGTTGGCCTCATTGGCGGATTGATTGCTACCATTGGCCTCACTGGAGGATTGATTGCTACGGTTTGCATCATTGGAGTATTGATTGCTACGGTTTGCATCATTGGAGGATTGATTGCTACGGTTTGCATCATTGGAGGATTGATTGCTACAGTTTGCATCATTGGTGGATTAATTGCTACCGTTAGCCTCACTGGAGTATTGATTGCTACGGTTTGCATCATTGGAGGATTGATTGCTACGGTTGGCATCACTGGAGGATTGATTGCTACGGTTAGCATCATTGGAAGATTGATTGCTACGGTTTGCATCATTGGAGGATTGATTGCTACGGTTTGCATCATTGGAGGATTTATTGCTACGGTTTGCATCATTGGAGTATTGATTGCTACGGTTTGCATCATTGGAGGATTGATTGCTACGGTTTGCATCATTGGAGTATTGATTGCTACGGTTTGCATCATTGGCGGATTAATTGCTACCGTTAGCCTCACTGGAGTATTGATTGCTACGGTTTGCATCATTGGAGGATTGATTGCTACGGTTGGCCTCACTGGAGGATTGATTGCTACGGTTTGCATCACTGGAGGATTGATTGCTACGGTTAGCATCATTGGAAGATTGATTGCTACGGTTTGCATCATTGGAGGATTGATTGCTACGGTTTGCATCATTGGAGGATTGATTGCTACGGTTTGCATCATTGGAGGATTGATTGCTACGGTTGGCCTCACTGGAGGATTGATTGCTACGGTTTGCATCACTGGAGGATTGATTGCTACGGTTAGCATCATTGGAAGATTGATTGCTACGGTTTGCATCATTGGAGGATTGATTGCTACGGTTTGCATCATTGGAGGATTGATTGCTACGGTTTGCATCATTGGAGGATTGATTGCTACGGTTGGCCTCACTGGAGGATTGATTGCTACGGTTTGCATCACTGGAAGATTGATTGCTACGGTTAGCATCATTGGAGGATTGATTGCTACGGCTGGCCTCACTGGAGGATTGATTGCTACGGTTTGCATCATTGGAGTATTGATTGCTACGGTTTGCATCATTGGAGGATGTCTTGCTATGGTTGGCCTCATTGGCGGATTGATTGCTACGGTTTGCATCATTGGAGGATTGATTGCTACGGTTGGCCTCATTGGAGGATTGATTGCTACGGTTTGCATCATTGGAGTATTGATTGCTACGGTTTGCATCATTGGAGGATGTCTTGCTATGGTTGGCCTCATTGGCGGATTGATTGCTACGGTTTGCATCATTGGAGGATTGATTGCTACGGTTTGCATCATTGGAGGATTGATTGCTACGGTTTGCATCATTGGCGGATTAATTGCTACGGTTTGCATCATTGGCGGATTAATTGCTACCGTTAGCCTCACTGGAGTATTGATTGCTACGGTTTGCATCATTGGAGGATTGATTGCTACGGTTGGCCTCACTGGAGGATTGATTGCTACGGTTAGCATCATTGGAAGATTGATTGCTACAGTTTGCATCATTGGAGGATGTCTTGCTACGGTTTGCATCACTGGAGTATTGATTGCTACGGTTTGCATCATTGGAGGATGTCTTGCTACCGTTAGCCTCACTGGAGTATTGATTGCTACGGTTTGCATCACTGGAGTATTGATTGCTACGGTTTGCATCACTGGAGTATTGATTGCTACGGTTTGCATCATTGGAAGATTGATTGCTACGGTTTGCATCATTGGAAGATTGATTGCTACGGTTTGCATCATTGGAGGATGTCTTGCTACGGTTTGCATCATTGGAGGATGTCTTGCTATGGTTTGCATCATTGGAGGATTGATTGCTACGGTTTGCATCATTGGAGGATTGATTGCTACCGTTAGCCTCACTGGAGTATTGATTGCTACGGTTTGCATCATTGGAGGATTGATTGCTACGGTTTGCATCATTGGAGGATTGATTGCTATGGTTTGCATCCTTGGAGGATGTCTTGCTACGGTTTGCATCATTGGAGGATTGATTGCTACGGTTTGCATCATTGGAGGATTGATTGCTACGGTTTGCATCATTGGAGGATTGATTGCTACGGTTTGCATCATTGGAGGATTGATTGCTACGGTTGGCCTCATTGGCGGATTGATTGCTACGGTTTGCATCATTGGAGGATTGATTGCTACCGTTAGTCTCACTGGAGTATTGATTGCTACGGTTGGCCTCATTGGAGGATGTCTTGCTATGGTTTGCATCATTGGAGGATTGATTGCTACGGTTTGCATCATTGGAGGATTGATTGCTACGGTTTGCATCATTGGAGGATGTCTTGCTATGGTTGGCCTCATTGGCGGATTGATTGCTACCATTGGCCTCACTGGAGGATTGATTGCTACGGTTTGCATCATTGGAGTATTGATTGCTACGGTTTGCATCATTGGAGTATTGATTGCTACGGTTTGCATCATTGGAGTATTGATTGCTACGGTTTGCATCATTGGAGGATTGATTGCTACGGTTTGAATCATTGGAGGATTGATTGCTACGGTTTGCATCATTGGCGGATTAATTGCTACCGTTAGCCTCACTGGAGTATTGATTGCTACGGTTTGCATCATTGGAGGATTGATTGCTACGGTTGGCCTCACTGGAGGATTGATTGCTACGGTTTGCATCACTGGAGGATTGATTGCTACGGTTAGCATCATTGGAAGATTGATTGCTACGGTTTGCATCATTGGAGGATTGATTGCTACGGTTTGCATCATTGGAGGATTGATTGCTACGGTTTGCATCATTGGAGTATTGATTGCTACGGTTTGCATCATTGGAGTATTGATTGCTACGGTTTGCATCATTAGAGGATTGATTGCTACGGTTTGCATCATTGGAGTATTGATTGCTACGGTTTGCATCATTGGCGGATTAATTGCTACCGTTAGCCTCACTGGAGTATTGATTGCTACGGTTTGCATCATTAGAGGATTGATTGCTACGGTTGGCCTCACTGGAGGATTGATTGCTACGGTTTGCATCACTGGAGGATTGATTGCTACGGTTAGCATCATTGGAAGATTGATTGCTACGGTTTGCATCATTGGAGGATTGATTGCTACGGTTTGCATCATTGGAGGATTGATTGCTACGGTTTGCATCATTGGAGGATTGATTGCTACGGTTGGCCTCACTGGAGGATTGATTGCTACGGTTTGCATCACTGGAGGATTGATTGCTACGGTTAGCATCATTGGAAGATTGATTGCTACGGTTTGCATCATTGGAGGATTGATTGCTACGGTTTGCATCATTGGAGGATTGATTGCTACGGTTTGCATCATTGGAGGATTGATTGCTACGGTTGGCCTCACTGGAGGATTGATTGCTACGGTTTGCATCACTGGAGGATTGATTGCTACGGTTAGCATCATTGGAGGATTGATTGCTACGGTTGGCCTCACTGGAGTATTGATTGCTACGGTTTGCATCACTGGAGGATTGATTGCTACGGTTTGCATCATTGGAGGATTGATTGCTATGGTTGGCCTCACTGGAGGATTGATTGCTACGGTTTGCATCACTGGAGGATTGATTGCTACGGTTAGCATCATTGGAAGATTGATTGCTACGGTTTGCATCATTGGAGGATTGATTGCTACGGTTTGCATCATTGGAGGATTGATTGCTACGGTTTGCATCATTGGAGTATTGATTGCTACGGTTTGCATCATTGGAGGATTGATTGCTACGGTTTGCATCATTGGAGGATTGATTGCTACGGTTTGCCTCATTGGAGGATTGATTGCTACGGTTTGCATCATTGGAGTATTGATTGCTACGGTTTGCATCATTGGAGGATGTCTTGCTATGGTTGGCCTCATTGGCGGATTGATTGCTACGGTTTGCATCATTGGAGGATTGATTGCTACGGTTTGCATCATTGGAGGATTGATTGCTACGGTTTGCATCATTGGCGGATTAATTGCTACGGTTTGCATCATTGGCGGATTAATTGCTACCGTTAGCCTCACTGGAGTATTGATTGCTACGGTTTGCATCATTGGAGGATTGATTGCTACGGTTTGCATCATTGGAGGATTGATTGCTACGGTTGGCCTCACTGGAGTATTGATTGCTACGGTTTGCATCATTGGAGGATTGATTGCTACGGTTTGCATCATTGGAGGATTGATTGCTACGGTTTGCATCATTGGAGGATTGATTGCTACGGTTGGCCTCACTGGAGTATTGATTGTTACGGTTTGCATCACTGGAGGATTGATTGCTACGGTTAGCATCATTGGAAGATTGATTGCTACGGTTTGCATCATTGGAGGATGTCTTGCTATGGTTGGCCTCATTGGCGGATTGATTGCTACGGTTGGTGTTGAGACCTGCCCCCTTCACACAAGATCTCTCCCCAAGTTGCCTTTTTAAGTCCATCTCTGGGCTCAAGGGTGTTTTCCTCTACTGTCTTCTCAGTTTGAGCCTGTTATGGTCTGGGGCCAGCAATCCCTCCCCTTTAAGCAGGGGGAGGGGGAGGGGCTGAGAGACAGAGAGAAAGATTATGTTTCTGTTGCTTCTGGATGGAATCCTAATGGTGTTTCTTTGGTGGCTTTAATGTTCCTCCAGGGGTTGAGCCCTGTCACACCTCTGGAGGGTCTCCTTCCGAACCCCCTCTGTGGGAGCTGTTTCCCCAGAAGGACATGTTGGAGAGCGCTTTGGGGCCTCAACAAGAATTAGGAATGCTGCAATACAATGCAAAAATATGAATCTACCTGAAATAGAATAAGAAGTGCTCTACCTGGCAGCATGCACTAGAATGCAATATCCACCTTTGTGAAATGTCCACCCAGATACCCCAGCTGTTAACTCACTGAGCTATCATGCCCTCTCTAGTGTGAGCCGAGTGCAGTATGCATGTATATGCACTCTTCACTTGATAGTTTAAATAAGTGGGCGTGTCCAAGGAGCTGGTTACCCATCCACAGACGAGCAAGTGCTAGATCAGGTCACATGATTGACAGCACCAAGTCACAAGATGTGCTACACGTTTGCCTTTTACTGTTCCAAAACAGCGTAAGCCTGGAACTTTACTTGAGAAAATACTCGTGGGTCTTAAATTAGGTTTTCTTTAAAGAGCAACTCTTTCCCATTGTAAAAAGGCATATACTAACGATGTGGAAAACTACAACCTTTTCCACTTAGGTTCCATGCATGTTCCCTGCTCGGGATTTTCCACTTGGCCCGTGTTTAAATTGATATCTTTTTATGATGCACCTACATTTTTTCACAAATTATGCAGACAAATTAAAGAAATGTCGACATGATTCTGAAAAAATGGTTAATCCTACAGTCATTGGTTTACAGCCAGGTGTGGTTTACACACCATTTAAAAAAAAATTAAAACAAATATAGAAATAATTAGAGAAAGTTCTGACAGCTGCAGCTTTCCAGGAGTACCTGCATGCGTAGTGTTTAAGACATATGTAAAGGTACTTTGGGGCTTACTTATGAGAGCCCTGCATCACGTTTGCACCACGTAAAGTGGAACATGCATGATGCAGGGCTGTCATTTCAATTTATGTAGCCACGCAAGCCACCCTGCGTAACTTTGCGTGGTCTCATAAATCATGACTAAGGCGATGCGGCGCATTCCTGCCCTTTTCTTTTGACATAGGGCAGCGCAGCAGAAAGGCTTGCGGTGCTACCCTATGCCAAAAATATGTAAATGAGGCCCTTAGTGTATATTCGTGCACGTGTACCTGAATAGTAAAAGTGCAGTTGCTCGTTAACTATTTTCCTCCGTAGGAATAATCACTGTCCCAGTCCTTAAACTCCTCTCACTCACCCAACAATTTTGGGGGTATACCCTCCTGATTCCCATGATGGGTACGAATTGATTATTTATTCATTATAAAAGGGATTCATCTACCAACAGCGCACCATGAGAACGCCAGACAAGTGTGTCCTCTCCCGGCGGATCATCGAGGGTATATTCAAAAGGGATAGCTCTTCCACTAGATCACAGTGAGACTGTCACAAAAGGGATTCGTTTGACAGTAGATTACCATGAGAATGTCATAAAAGGGATTCATATGCCAATGGACTACCACGAGAATGTCACAAAGGGATTCATATGCCAGTGGACTACCACGAGAAAGTCACAAAGGAATTCGTATGCCAGTGGATTACCACGAGAATGTCACAAAGGGATTCATATGCCAGTGGATTACCACGAGAATGTCACAAAGGGATATGCCAGTGGATTACCACGAGAATGTCACAAAGGGATTCATATGCCAGTAGATTTCCACGAGAATGTCACAAAGGGATTCATATGCCAGTGGACTACCACGAGAATGCCACAAAGGGATTCATATGCCAGTGGACTACCACGAGAATGTCACAAAGGGATTCATATGCCAGTGGATTCCCACGAGAATGTCACAAAGGGATTAATATGCCAGTGGACTACCACGAGAATGTCACAAAGGGATTCATATGCCAGTGGATTACCACGAGAATGTCACAAAGGGATTCATATGCCAGTGGACTACCACGAGAATGTCACAAAGGGATTCATATGCCAGTGAATTACCACGAGAATGTCACAAAGGGATTTATATGCCAGTGGACTACCACGAGAATGTCACAAAGGGATTCATATGCCAGTGGACTACCACGAGAATGTCACAAAGGGATTCATATGCCAGTGGACTACCACGAGAATGTCACAAAGGGATTCATATGCCAGTAGATTCCCACGAGAATGTCACAAAGGGATTCATATGCCAGTGGACTACCACGAGAATGTCACCAAAGGGAGTCACATGCCAATACTGCGCCGTTAAGATGACATAGAATATATTTATTTCCCTATAGATTACAATCACAATGCTAGAAGAGGGATTCACCTCACGCGAGATCAGAAAAGGGATTCATTTTCTAATAGACTACTACCGAGAGAATTGTCAGAAAAGGGATGAATCGCCCAACAGCTCTGATGAGGATGCCGGAAAAGAGATTCATCTGGCAGCTTCTGAAACTGAGCAGGAAGAACAGTTTGGTATCTTTATTTTGAAAGATTTGTCCTCGGGGGCTCCGAGATTAAAGCATTCGCTTCCCAGAGGACGAGAGGCCCCTTCAACAGGCGCACACACCCTGCTTGGAAAAAACACATCAATGAAAGGGTGATTCATCTTCTAATGTATGCAAATGAGCGGAACAGGGCATTACAAGGTTAGCCGTACAACACACAGCTCGTCAGGGTGAGGCGAGGGACCTACAGCCCCAGCCTGGATGGGGCGTGGGACCTACAGCCCCAGCCTGGATGGGGCGTGGGACCTACAGCCCCAGCCTGGATGGGGCGTGGGACCCACAGCCCCCAGCCTGGATGGGGCGTGGGACCCACAGTCCCATCCTGGATGGGGCGTGGGACCTACAGCCCCAGCCTGGATGGGGCGTGGGACCCACAGCCCCCAGCCTGGATGGGGCGTGGGACCCACAGCCCCAGCCTGGATGGGGCGTGGGACCTACATCCCCAGCCTGGATGGGGCGTGGGTCCTACAGCCCCCAGCCTGGATGGGGCGTGGGACCTACAGCCCCAGCCTGGATGGGGCGTGGGACCTACAGCCCCCAGCCTGGATGGGGCGTGGGACCTACAGCCCCCAGCCTGGATGGGGCGTGGGACCTACAGCCCCCAGCCTGGATGGGGCGTGGGACCTACAGCCCCAGCCTGGATGGGGCATGGGACCTACAGCCCCCAGCCTGGATGGGGCATGGGACCTACAGCCCCAGCCTGGATGGGGCGTGGGACCTACAGCCCCCAGCCTGGATGGGGCGTGGGACCTACAGCCCCAGCCTGGATGGGGCGTGGGACCTACAGCCCCAACCTGGATGGGGCGTGGGACCCACAGCCCCAGCCTGGATGGGGCGTGGGACCTACAGCCCCAGCCTGGATGGGGCGTGGGACCTACAGCCCCCAGCTTGGATGGGGCTTGGGACCTACAGCCCCAGCCTGGATGGGGCGTGGGACCTACAGCCCCAGCCTGGATGGGGCGTGGGACCTACAGCCCCCAGCCTGGATGGGGCGTGGGACCTACAGCCCCAGCCTGGATGGGGCGTGGGACCTACAGCCCCAGCCTGGATGGGGCGTGGGACCTACAGCCCCCAGCCTGGATGGGGCGTGGGACCTACAGCCCCCAGCCTGGATGGGGCGTGGGTCCTACAGCCCCCAGCCTGGATGGGGCGTGGGACCTACAGCCCCAGCCTGGATGGGGCGTGGGACCTACAGCCCCCAGCCTGGATGGGGCGTGGGACCTACAGCCCCCAGCCTGGATGGGGCGTGGGACCTACAGCCCCAGCCTGGATGGGGCATGGGACCTACAGCCCCCAGCCTGGATGGGGCGTGGGACCTACAGCCCCAGCCTGGATGGGGCGTGGGACCTACAGCCCCCAGCCTGGATGGGGCGTGGGACCTACAGCCCCCAGCCTGGATGGGGCGTGGGACCTACAGCCCCAGCCTGGATGGGGCGTGGGACCTACAGCCCCAGCCTGGATGGGGCATGGGACCTACAGCCCCCAGCCTGGATGGGGCATGGGACCTACAGCCCCAGCCTGGATGGGGCGTGGGACCTACAGCCCCCAGCCTGGATGGGGCGTGGGACCTACAGCCCCAGCCTGGATGGGGCGTGGGACCCACAGCCCCAGCCTGGATGGGGCGTGGGACCAACAGCCCCAGCCTGGATGGGGCGTGGGACCTACAGCCCCCAGCCTGGATGGGGCTTGGGACCTACAGCCCCAGCCTGGATGGGGCGTGGGACCTACAGCCCCAGCCTGGATGGGGCGTGGGTCCTACAGCCCCCAGCCTGGATGGGGCGTGGGACCTACAGCCCCAGCCTGGATGGGGCGTGGGACCTACAGCCCCCAGCCTGGATGGGGCGTGGGACCTACAGCCCCCAGCCTGGATGGGGCGTGGGACCTACAGCCCCCAGCCTGGATGGGGCGTGGGACCTACAGCCCCCAGCCTGGATGGGGCGTGGGACCTACAGCCCCAGCCTGGAATCTCTGTAGTCCTTCATCATCTTCACAAACGCCTCAGAGCTATTTACTGAAGTTCTGCGTGGCTGCTCACGTCAGTTTACTTGCTTGCTATTAAAAAAACAATGGGCCTCATTTATGAAAAGTGACGCATCGCTGGTGAAAACAGCGATGCGTCACTTTTCATTGCGCCCTCCTTGCGACATGCTGGATGCGTCATATTTACAGCATGACGCATCATGTCACAACGAGTTACAGATACGTCAGTATTTCTGACGTATCTGTAGGTGCAAAAATGACGCATTGCTGGAGTGTGTCACAAAAGTGACGCAACTACATCAATGGGTCATTTCACATGGGCAAGTCCCATTTCAAATGTGCCTGCGTCAATCTTACGCCTGCTGTGAGGCAGGCGTAAGATATTGACGCATTTGCGTCCTAGAAGTGACGCAGTGAAATCTCATAGATTTCACTGCGTCACTTCTATGAGGCTTACTTGCGTCGGAACGCCCACCCTGCATACATTATACCTGGCGCAGGTATAATGTGGCGCAGGGGTTTACAAAGTGACGCATCTAAGTAGGTGCGTCACTTTGTAAATATGACGCAACATGGCGCATTTTTTACGCCACTGGTGCGTCACAAAAAGTGATGCACCGGAGGCGCAAAAGTAACGCAAGGGCTCATAAATAAGCCACTATGGGTGCAAAACTCTTAGAAAATAGCCAGGGCCACTGGAATGATGTGATTGTGCGGCCGCGGAGTTTTTCCGCTTAATTATGGATTTGCGACATATTCCAACATCTGCTGCATAATCTTCAGATTTTAACAAAAAAAATAGTTTCAAGCTCAAACGTTTGAAAAGATACTAAAATGGCAGCAACGTGTTGACGCGGAAGTGGACGGCTGTTTGCAAAGGTTGACTGGTCACTTTTTGTTATTGCTTATTGCTATATTTAGGCATTAAACTGGTACAAATGAGGAACAGCTGATGCCCAGATAGTGTTAACAAGAGTAAAAATGACAAAATTCGGGGCATATCTACAAGGGTTCCGCTTTTTTGGCTTAAAAGCCAAAAAAGCAGAGATAAAACTATCGCCCTATTAACAAAAGGGTGCAAACATGCATAATCGCATGTTAGCACTCTTTTTCCCAACGCCCCCCTTTGCATCTCTAATGAGATGCAAAGTGGGCGTCACTGGGCGTACCCCGGATGGACTACCTTGCAAATATCGCTGCTTTTCACATCGCGATATTTACAAGGCAGCCCACAGGATTATAGCAGACGTTAGATTTTGGCGAAAACGGCCGTTTTCGCCAAAATCTAACGTCTGCTAAAATCCTGACTTACCTATGTTAGACATAGGGGGTGGATTATGCTGATACGACCACAGGGTCGTATCAGCAAGGTTATCGCCATTTGGCAGGGAACATCGCTGGAAAACCAGCGATGTTCCCTGCAAAACGGCGATAACCTCGCTATCTCTGGAATTTTTATCGACCTGGAGAAACGCGTTGTTAATAACGCGCTACCAGGGCGATAAATTCCAGAGATAGCCTGCGATAGGAATATTATCGCTAAGCACGGTCAGCGATAATTATCGCTGGCTATTGATAATATGCCCCTAATTAAGTAATACTATCGCCAAATATGGTACATTACGCCACTTAATGTGCCTTTGTGTGCCGCATAATCTAGTCAACACTGTCGCATAATTTGGCCCTCCACTGTCCTATAATTCCAGTGGCCCTGAAAATAACCCTTTCCGGGTCACATTCGAGAACCTGATTATCTCCAAGGGGAGAGGCTGGGGCCAGATTTAACAATATCGACTGGCATTTCGAGTGATATAACTGGGATTGCAAATTTGTTTCCCTTGAAATGGGGAATAACATGCGGACCCAGTAATACAGGGGGAAATACCAGGCCCAACTCTGCAAGCATTCACCCTTGCTTGGAGCAGGTGATAAATGTCAAGGGTGCTTTTTTGCTGGCTGTGTGGATTTGTTTTGGGGTGTGGGGGCAGTAGCAGGGCTGAGATCCTTTCACTTCAGCCGGGGAAGCTTTTTCTGCCAACCACCAGTCAGTAGTGCTGGTACAGTGATCAGAGTGGGGGTGCTGCTATCCATGTTCTATCACTGAAGTCACAGGGATTGTGAAAAATCCAAGCGTCACACAAAGATCAAGTGTAGCAAATGTGCCACACCCATTCAGCAGGAGAGTGATGAGGGTGTGAAATGTAGCCGGGGGTGCATTTTGGAGCACTGCTGTGGTACTGCACTGTCATTCACAGACAACACATTTTTGTTCAAATGGCCACGAAATTTGCATAGACATGCATTTTTACTGGTAATCTTATGTAGAGCACAAACAATGTGTTGTAATCTAGTTTCAGTGAATATGTATCATTTGTGCATCACCAAGTCAAGTGCCTTGACTTGTTTTGATCCTCTTAAAATCTTTGTTTCCATCAGACTTCAGAATTACAACTTCATTTGTTCTTTCCTAATTGCGGATATTTTTTGCCAGAAGACAGAGCCTGACATCTTACCTTTCTCTTTGAATTCACAGCAAATGTGAAAAGATAAACACACAATTTAAAGGCATCTTTATTGCTCATTCACCTTCTGAACTACAACATGGTTCTTTTTGGGGGTGCTGCAGTTGTGATGCTGGAAAAACTCAAATCTGTTATTACAGTACTCGCCAGCACTAGGAAAGGTGTGATTTTTTTTTTGCTCTCCAGGAAAGTAGCATTTCATCTGTTGGATCTCTCACCTTGCACTTAAAAAAGGCAATTTTTTCAAATCTTTTATGATAAATTAGAATCCCCACTGAGTGGCGCCCTAAGGCAGCTGCCTTACCTCGTTTAATGATGCTCTGTCTATGCTAACAACACCACAGTACTCCAATCAGGGTAAACCCTCCTTCCGCCCCTCAAACCACTGTTCTGATGTACAGGGGCGTAACTTGGTCAGTAAGATTGGGGGTGACAGATTTTTCAACAATCTCGTTGGCATATAATGTTAAAATACATTACACGACAAGCAGGGCACATGAGGGGGGCTTAAGGGGCAGTGGAAAGTGAGAGGGACACGGATTCGCAGGGGTACTCAGTGACATAAAACACAGTATTTTGTAAAATAACCAACATCTTTGAACACTTTCAAAACAGAGAGAGGGAGAGAGTGTGTGTGTACTTTTATCTGTGTGTATGCAAAAATTCCTGGTAAATTTTGGCATACACCTCACCATACCCGACTGAGAGCAACTATTCACCAGAAAATACATTTATTAGGGGGCTGCAACACCCCAACCAACCCACCAAGAGCTACGCCCCTGGTGATGTAGAACATGGCAAAGTGCCTAGACGACAACGGGGGCTCGTGAATGAGCACAGAACTATCCTCACAATGAACTATTTGGAACTACAATCCTTAGAATGAGGTCGGGCTCACGTGACTCTAGTCCTGGATTTATTGCACTGTCTATTAGTCAAACGTAGGGGAAATATTAGAAGTCTTTTGTCAAAAGAATGGCACACCACCGATTCCGGCTCCTGGATTGTGCCACTTCAAAATCAGCACCCTCCTCCCCTACCTGAAGTCCTCTTGGTACATTAAAAAAGTGATGGAGGGCTACTGCCACTCTATGCTTGGACTAAGCCTACGGAACAAGACCCCTGATAATCTAAGAGTTACTGATAATTCCCTGAATTTCAGACCGCGGTTTAAGGTCTGTTCTAGACGCTATTGGGGGCCTCTTGGCTTCACACTGTGGTATCATTTGATAGTTCAGTCTTTCAGCCACCCTCCTTGCTCTGAAACAACCACCCTGGAAACTCTCAGTGCATCAATGAACACACAATCATTGTAACACAACATGGGACACTAAGAAATAACATGGAATGGCTGCACCATAGCATTGCATAACACAGTATAACATAATCACCGCGGCATTGCAAGAGTGTCACACGCTGATCTGACGTAGGCATGGGTGGAACTTGCAGAGTTTTACTCCACGGACAACAGCGGAGTTACCCAAAAACTCAGCGACATTCAACGGAGTTCCACGAGCGGTGGAGTTGCGGTACGTCGCGCTGCTCGTGCTGATTTTTAGCTTGTCCTGCTCTGTAAAATCGGTGCAGATGACACTACACGGTGCGCCAGAGGGTGCTGCTTCTTTCTGCCACTAAAGTATATTTTCGAATCAAGCGGCAGCTTTCACACCGCGAGCGGCAGCCATCTCAGTGCGAGCAGTAGCGGCCTGGCGCAACGGCTCTTGTTGAGAAATCTCACTGGGAGGTGGTCTGGCACTTGATTTTCTCGCTCGTGCTTGCCAAATTCGAGTTAGCAAGCCGCACACGAGAAAAAAAACTCCACCACACTGCAGTTGGCTGAGTTTTTCTGAAACTCTGCGCTTCAAGTGGAGAGGACAAGACTCTGTAAACTCTGCCGGAGGAGCAGAGTTTACCGCCCACCCCTAATTAGACCCACCCCCAGCCTGAGGAAATGCCAGCCTTGTTGTGCCGCTTGATACAGTTGTTCGGCATGCTTCAAATTGGCCTGAATAATTCCATGAGAAGTTCTGTGCTGTTCAGTTACCGGTACACTTAGCAATAACCATGGAATTAATCATTTCCCACCCTTAGTATCTCACAAGCCGATTATTGATGCCTGATTCTTTCAGAGAGCACTGAGGTAATGCTCATTGGTTTTATGTTCGGTATCTGCTAACCCACATCCTTTATAACTGTGTGCTCTTGCTCTCATTTCTCCAATGCCCTGATGATGACCCTGTAGTAGTGTACAGGTCGAAACGCAATAAGCCATGCCAGTTACCCGATTCTGAATTTGACATAGGCCATAATTTCAACTGTTGATTGATTCTCTGAAAACAGTTGTTATAACATTCAGACTGGTGCCGGTCCCTTTTTTATTTTAGATATCCATATGAATGAAATTCTGTTTTTATTTTACTTTATTTACTATGTGATCACCTATTTCACTGAGCGTGTTTGCTTCAAAGTACTTTTCCCATTTTTTCACTTGTCATTATGATTAAATGGTGTTCTAGAGTGTTCATTTCCGTATTCCAACAGTAATTAATTAACTTTCAACTTGAGGATTATTAATTACACCTACTTGAAATTGACTAAATATGATTTTATGCTAATAGCTACTTCCACAGAACATTGTTGAGTATTACATGGGCCCTAGTGCAAGCATGGGACACTGTTGAATATTACATGGGTCCTAGTGCAAGCATGGGACACTGTTGAATATTACATGGGTCCTAGTGCAAGCATGGGACACTGTTGAGTATTACATGGGTCCTAGTGCAAGCATGGGACACTGTTGAGTATTACATGGGTCCTAGTGCAAGCATGAAACATTGTTGAGTTTTACATGGGTCCTAGTGCAAGCATGAAACATTGTTGAGTTTTACATGGGTCCTAGTGCAAGCATGAAACATTGTTGAGTTTTACATGGGTCCTAGTGCAAGCATGAAACATTTTTTTTTTTTTAGTTCTTTATTTATAATTTTGCAATAATAACGACATATACACAATATAAAATCATAAAGACATACATGGTCACAAAAAAAAAGGTCATCAGTACCATCTTACGGTTCTAGACAAAGCATGTAGTTAGTGGAATGATCTGGCATTACAGAAGCAGGAGGGGCACTTGCAAAGTGCAGGGGTTACCTCTCTGAGGGGGGGAAGGGGAGCAGAGTCAAGCACTGCAGCACACAGAAACTGAGGCGAAGGTGCGCATCTACATCATAGCAACAGTGCATTCAGAATGTACCATAAAATACAATAATACAGCATTAATCATCTGGAGCAGCGACCCCCGCGCCGGTGACTGCCCGGTAATGAGCAAAGAGACCCCAAAGGCTCAAAGGGCGAGAGGAAGGCGGCAACAACTCATTGTACACCTCCGACTGAGTGTTGCAGTATATCATATCGTTGTTCCATTCAGTAACTGTTGGGAGAGGACCCCTCATCCACCTCATAGCAAGCCTTCTTTTAGCGAGAAGCAATCCCATAGCAACCAGTTTACGGAGCGTTTTGTCTAAGGGCTTCACAAACCCCAACAATGCCATCAGTGGATCAGGCGGAATAGGGATGCTCACTATATCCGACAAGGCAGTCAAAATTTGTACCCAGTAGTTCGCGACAGGGGGGCATTCCCACGCCAAGTGATAAAAACCCGCAGCAGGCACACCGCAGCGCTCGCAGCAATCCGAGTCTCGCAACCCATATCTGCAGAGGCGCTCCGGAGTGTAATGCACCCTATTCAGGAACTTAAAGTGGGTCAGTCTGTGCCTACTGTTCAAAGAGACCTTACGCGATATCTCGCAGCAGAAAGACCATATACCATCCGGGAGTTGCTTCCCGAGGTCAGTCTGCCACGCCAATCTGGCTTTAGAGTAGGGAATGACCTTCGTCTGCAGAGCAGAAGTGTAAAGCTTGGAGACTAATTTGACTGGGGACTGGGAGCAGAGTAAGATGGTGAAGGGGGGGATGTCCATGGGCTCCTCCAGGGCATCACCGAGTACCGCCCAAAGAGCATGCCTCAATCTGAAGAATTGAAATTGTGACAGAGCGGACGGGTGGTCTCTGCCCGCAATTGCTTCATCCCAAGTCACCATAATGCCGTTTTGAAAGAGGTCGCCCATCTCCGAAAGGCCAATTCCCTGCAAGGAGCGGGTCACACCGATGTCCGAAACACAGGGAACCCAGTGACACCACCCAACACTCATCCGGGGCAAGTATAGCTGCGCGCTGGCGAACAATCCAAGGAGAGCATGCCACGCGTGTACCACCGCATTCACCGAATCAATGATCCCACAGCGTCTGTCCGGGGGCTTGGATAAAAGACGGGGCAGTGGCACAGGAGCTGCGACTCCACCCTCTATGCAGAGATGTGGGAGGGTAGGAGGGCCGTGGACCCAAGTGTGCGTATAAGATGCCTGTGTCACCCGGTAGTAGAGCTCAAAGTCTGGGGCACCCAAACCACCCGCCGAGCACGGTAGCGATAAAGTGTCCATGGAGACCCGGGGGGTCTTGCCCGCCCAAGCCAGTTTGATCAGCATCCCCCGCAGCTCTTTAAAGAAGTGCCGAGGAACTACAATGGGGATGTTTACAAACAAAAAAAGAAAGCGGGGCAACACGATCATTTTCATCATCGAAATTCTACCTACAAGTGATATTGGGATGCGTATCCAGCGCTCCACATCATCACTAAGTTTGTCAATCGCCTTCCCGTAGTTTGCGCGAATCACCAGTTCAGCGTCCGAGTGGATCTGTATTCCAAGATAACGAACCGGGTCCGTGGTCCACTGTAATGGGTATTCCAACTGTATCGGGGTAGTGCCTGGCGTTAACGGGAAAATTAAAGACTTGTCCCAATTTATTTTCAACCCCGATAGCCCTCCGAAGCGCAGTACCTCACGTATAATCGGGGACAAATTGTTCTCCGGGTCCCTGATATATAAAAGAGTATCATCCGCATAGGCGGACACTGTTAAATTATAAGCCGGGAAGCGAAGCCCTCTATGACTGTGGTACTCCCTCAAGGCTTGCAGTAGAGGTTCAGCCGCCAGCGCATATAAGAGGGGGGAGAGGGGGCATCCCTGCCTATTGCCCCGTGAGATACTGATAGGATCAGAGACCATGTCTCCGACACGGATACGCGCCGAAGGTGAGGTATAGAGCACCCGGACCAGCTGTAGGAAGACTTCACCCACACCAATGCGGCGCAACACAGCATATAAAAATGGCCACTCTATGGAACCGAATGCCTTTTCGGCATCGAGAAAAACTGCTATTGCGGGGACGTCCGGGCGAGTATGTTGCGATGCACCGAACACTGTCCGGAGATGATGTGTAAGCGTGCGACCTGGGATGAACCAACCAACTGGGGCAAGAGCGGGGAAAGACGATTTGCGAGTATTTTCGCATAGATCTTCGTGTCTACGTTTAGCAGAGATAAGGGGCGATAGGAGGAGCACCGCTGTGGGTCCTTATCCGGCTTCAGCAGGGCGATAAGCAGGGCCTCCCTCATGGACTGAGGGAGTGTCCCCTCGGCCTCTACCGTTTGAAACAAAGTGGCTAAGTGGGGAACCAACAGATCACTGAAAGCCTTGTAAAAGGCCACCGTGAGTCCATCTTGCCCCGGAGCGCTGCCCTCACGCATTGAGTTCAAAGCTAATTTGATCTCCGGGAGTTCTATGGGTCGCATCAAAAACTCCCTATGCCAGTTTTGAAGCAAAGGCAATTCCAGTTCCTCCAAATAGCGTAAGATGTCCTCCTCGCCAGGGGAGACTCTCGAGCTATAAAGCTCTTGATAATAGCTGCGAAACTGCTGAGTGATGTCCTTCGGGTCCGACCATGAACTACCATCGGCATCGGACAAGATTGGGATTCCACTGGATTCAAACTGGCGTCTGGCCAGGGCCGCCAGGACTGAGCCTGGACGATCCGCCTCGCTGTAGCGTCTAGCCGTCGCGTATTTGCCCATGTGTTTAACCTCGTTGTCGGCCTCCGCATTAAATTCATCCAGCGTGGTCCGCAGGAGTTCACGGCGCTGTGGCGTGGGCGCATGCACCAGATCAGCCTCCAATACAGCAAGCTGGGTCTCCAAGAGTCTGAGTCTGCCACGGATAGAGCGCAGGACTCCCGCATGTTTACTGATTGCTATGCCCCGAATATATACTTTAAACGATTCCCAGACTGTAGCAAAGGAATCTACCGTGCCGATATTGACTGAGAAGAACTCCGCAATCGCCTCCTGCAGGTCTGCTTTAAATACCGCATCTAACAGGGAGTAGGGAGTGAATCGCCACAGAAACGCGGGGGCCCCCGCGGGGGAGTGGTTAGGGACAGCAAGATGGGGGAAAGATCTGAGAATGTGCGGGCCAGAACTTCGCAGTTCTGAACCCTGAGCAGCAAGGGTTGCAAGATGAGCCAATAGTCAATACGAGTGTGCACATCATGCGGAGCCGAGTAATGTGTAAAGCCGTCACTAGCCGAGGAGCGAGCCCTCCACACATCGACCAACTGCAACTGTGCAGCCACATCCACAATCGCTCTAGCCGTAGCAGAAGGGGTTCTGCGGGGCCCCTTGGATCTATCTAATAGAGGGTCGAGCACGCAATTAAAGTCGCCCCCCCACACCACAATCGCCGGGGAATGTCGTTTAATAGTTTGGACCATAGGAGTTCACCACAAGCAAGTCTATTAAAGCACTGTAGCAGCGAGTTATCACATAGCGGCCAGAGGAGTCTGCAGCGCATCGTTCTATTTGGAGCTTTGATTTGGGGTTGACCCAGGTTAGGACCGCCCTGGAGTGTGAGGTGAAACAGGCAGCATGAAAATCCCCCAGCACGCAACCCCCCGCCAGCAGCCCACTACTTGGATGCAGATGTGTTTCCTGCAACAAAGCCACATCCACCTCCCGCCTCTTCATGTAAGCCAAAATCTTGCGCACCTTTCTGTGGTCGTTAAGACCTCTGACATTCCACGTCAATAACTTTACACCCTCCCTATGCCCCATGGAGTGGATTGAATGTTATACATAGTGAGTGGGCACCAGACCCGGGTCCCGGTCTCAAATGACCACTCCACCCCGCACAGACAGGAGCTAGACTAATGGATGATGACCTGCAAAAGAAAAAAACAAAAACCAAAACATACCAATACAATCCCATCTGGATCCCACCCCCCACCCACGCCATGCAATCCCCAACTTTGCATAGTTGCCTTATTACCCTCCCGTGAAATGACACTGCGCCAATGAACATAAACAAATCCAAAAAAACAAATACATGCAGGACAAAAAGAAAAAAAGATGCAAGCGTTAAACCCTGAAAATCAAAAACCATCAGCAGGTAATGCTGCGGGGCGGATGTTGCCCGACAAAGCGAGCAACTAAACAGCCAATGCCCACCCACCGAAAGCATACAAGAAAACTTCTTTAGTAAAAGAGAACTACTGGGGGGGAACCCCAAAGATCTAAACAACAGCCGTGTGTTTCAGCTCAATAGAAAGTGAACATGATGTCAATAACAGGACTGGCAGGGTGAACTTTGCCTAACATAGGAAAGGGCTGCCCCCCAGATAACCAGGATATCACTGGAGTACTGGCACCGTAGGTGACGACATCAGAGCGACCAGGCAAAAGAATGGCGTGAGCCCAGTGCGGCAGTCTCAGTCGTTGTCCTCAAGACCAGGCGACGCGGCCCCTCCATCAGCCGCCTCCCCCATGTCACGTTTGCGTTTGCCAGCCACCTCCCAGGATTTCAGGGCCTTTTGTAGAGACTGAGTGTCCGAGAAGATTCTGGGCTTGCCATCAAAGAGGACCCTTAGCCGCGCGGGATATAGCATCGCGTATTCGATGTGATGTTCTCGCAGCCTTCGCTTCAGAGGGACGAACTGCCTCCTGGCCTCCTGCACCTTGATCGTGAAGTCAGGGAAGAGTGAGATGGAAGAGCCCTCATACTGCAGTGGGCCTTGGGCTCTCGCCTTACGCAAGGCCGCGTCCCTATCTCGATAATTAAGGAGTTTAGCGATAATAGGTCGCGGGGGAGCCCCAGGCTGAGGTCTCGGGCCAAGCGACCGGTGCGCCCTCTCAACTACAAATAGGGCGGAGAAAGTGTCGGCACCTAGCAGCTTCTGCAGGAGTTGCTCTACAAAGGGTTCCATAGGGCCTGTGGCAGTAGATTCGGGAAGGCCCGTGATGCGGAGGTTAGACCGACGAGATCTGGCCTCCAAGTCTTCCGCCCTGTCCTGCAGCGTGGTTAGTGCCCTCTCCACATGCCGCCGCGCCGCATCTGCGTCGGTCTGGGCCTCCTCGGTCTCCACGATGCGGCGCTCCGCCATGTCCAGGCGTTCGGCGTGCTTATCGACCATTTACGCCATTCTGTCCATCCTGTAGGCCAGCGTGTCAATCTTGGAGTCTATAGCTGTCAACCCCTGCTGCATAGAAGCGATAATTTGTTTAATGTCACTCACGGGGTCATCTGAAGGACGGTCCGATTCGGACACCACTGAGTCCGCCGCGTCCTCATGGCGTTTTGATTTACGCTGCTCGAATGTTAACTTCGGTTGGGACTTGTCCGGCTTGCCCATGATGACACCCGGATCAGGAACCCACAGGAGGGCAGGACACAGAGCAGAGAGCGCTCCTCAGAGAGCTCTACAGCGGAACACCAGGGGAGATGGAAACTCCAGGTCGCAGAGCAATGGAGGGAGGACCAGCAGTCAGCGCCGACGCAGAGGGAGAGCACACACCAGTCTATGTCACTAGGCCGTCCCCCCCGTCGCTGCAAAGTAGGCCCGGAGGATCAAACCATCTGCGAGGACCGTGCCCGCCGGCTTCTGGAGAAGCCCCCACAAGACAACAGCGCCGAGGACCTATGGCGCTAATGACCTCAGTTCGAGCTGGATGAAGCTAGCAGCACCTCGTCCCCAGCCAGCAGGGCCTGGCGCTCCACCGCAGATCACAAGTCCAGGGGGAGGCGCAGAGGGGGGTGGAGGCCCAGGCCACTCAAGCACACCAACCGGCGCGGGAAGGCCACAAAGGGCCGGGAGGCACTTCGCGGCAATATATCTCAGCCCCGCAGGTGAAGAGTCCGCCGGCAGAGCTCGGGATCACGCCAGCCGGAGAGGGCCCAACCTCGGACGCAGGCGCCCCTCCGATCCGCCCGCCTCCGCTCCGCAGGCCGCAATAGCCGGGGCACTCCACTCACCACCAGCCGCTCGGGGCTCCCTGACCGGCAGCGCCGCCCCGCCAGGCCGCAGAGGCAACGAGCGCACACAGCCCGCAGGGGATACGGAGGCAGGCAGCGGCAGGACGACGCGGCACCTCCAGCAGGCCCGACCCAGGCCGCACGCCGGCGGAGGAGGCCGCCGACCCGATCTCCAACACAGCGGGCCGCAGGCAGGATACTGACGGCTCCAGCGGGTCAGCAGGGCAGCGGGAGTAACACCATCGGCCACCAGCTCTCCAGCTTGCACTGTAAATCGGCAAATTGTTACGGATAGGATCGGTGGATGGCAGAGCTCGATCACCGAGCGGCCATCTTGCAGTCAGGCAAGCTCCGCCCCTGCAAGCATGAAACATTGCTGAGTATTACATGGGTCCTAGTGCAAGCATGACACATTGCTGAGTTTTACAAGGGTCTTAGTGCAAGCATGAAACATTGTTGAGTTTTACATGGGTCCTAGTGCAAGCATGGAACACTGTTGAGTATTACATGCGTCCTAGTGCAAGCATGGAACACTGTTGAGTATTACATAGGTCCTAGTGCAAGCATGGGACACTGTTGAGTATTACATGGGTTCTAGTGCAAGCATTGAACATTGTTGAGTTTTACATGGGTCCTAGTGCAAGCATGAAACATTGTTGAGTTTTACATGGGTCCTAGTGCAAGCATGAAACATTGCTGAGTTTTACATGGGTTCTACTGCAAGCATGAAACATTGTTGAGTTTTACATGGGTCCTAGTGCAAGCATGAAACATTGCTGAGTATTACATGGGTCCTAGTGCAAGCATGGCACATTGTTGAGTTTTACATGGGTCCTAGTGCAAGCAAGAAACATTGTTGAGTATTACATGGGTCCTAGTGCAAGCATGACACATTGTTGAGTTTTACATGGGTCGTAGTGCAAGCATGGGAAATAGGTCCCACTAGTCCCATGCCGAGTAGGAAAAGAAATCCATCATTGGGCTGCAGAGGGGGCACAGAGCCCTCAGAGCCCTGGGCCACTGCACCTGCTGCCCCATAGATAACTATACTCCTGCATAATCGCTTCCAAAATGAGTCACTCAGCACTAGGGGAAAAAGTCCACGGTTAGAATAATGGTAAACCTAGGAGATTCTCACTAGACATAGGAGGGTTATCCTAGCATGTCATGATTCAAAGCATGTGTGATATAAACATACAACCAGAGCCATGATCCTTATTTGGGGTCTTTCTTCTCATTTCAGATCAGGTCTTACATACTTGCACACAAGTACACACATACACAGTGCTAGGGTGTCAGAACCGCAGAAATTCGTCAGCCCGACTAGCACATCACCAACGTAAAAAACATATCAGAAAATTTCCAGTACTTACTGAATGGTAGCTGGCTCATAAAATACATTGAAAGGTAACATAGGATTTCTCATTGCAGTGTGTGCATTGTGGACCACTTTACCCTCCTTGACAGTATTAAGCTGATGTTTAGCATGCGTCATATAAAAGACAAGAGCCTGTCAAATGGGTTAATTTGACAGAGTAGGCTGCAGGTTTAAACTGCAGCAGTCAGGCTACAATGATAGACCTGAAGCCATACTTTCTTTAGCATACTAGTGAATGGCAGAATGAGTGCCGCAGTCCACAAGTGACATTTAACTTTCTATGCCACAGGCATATCGTCTACAGCATATACTATGGCATTATAAGAAAGGTAAATAAGTCAATTAGGAGTTAGCTAATTTAACCTTGTTTTAGGGGGTCAGAGCATGTGCACTGGAGTCTAGACAGCTGTGTCCCAGGGCACAGAGTCAAAAAACCTGCAATAAAATACTCAAAAAGGGGCATTTTCTCACACCAGCCAAGCAAGGTGATAGTCCGAACTGGCAAAGTGGTAATCCTGGATCATGATGTGTTAGTCCTGTCTGGCGATATATTGTTTGTGGCTGTTGAAGTGCAGAGATGGGCCACAACAGTTGTTGTTCTCACACCCTTATGCAGAGCCACTTATAACATGGATTAGTGATGTGACTGTTGGACATGCATCCGAACTGATCCTAAACTAATTCAAAAGTTTAGAATCTGGCAACACACACAGCCCTGTGTGCCATGCCCCCATACACTGCATTAGGTATCGGAAAATCACTTCTACTAGAGGCCTTACACCCCTAAGGCAGTGTGCACTATATCCTATGTGTGGTGATATCTGCATGAACCGATATGAGCCTATAATATCTAAGTCCATTCTTGGATATTATAAGTGCACACAAAAACATAGAGAGTACATGGGCTGGATACCTGTCATCATGAGTTTCCTAGCTCCATGGTGGCTTCACAGTACCCTAAGATGTTTGGTACCAAACATCTCGTCTTAATAAATCCTCACTGATGCCAGTGTTGTATTTATTGATATATGCACACAGAAGACACCTTAGGGGGTTCTCTGAAAACCTACCAAGCATTGGTGTGGTGTCTGACTAGTCTTAGCCAGCCTGCCACCACCAGACATGTTTCTGACCTCATGGAGAGAGAGCCAGCGCTCTCAGAGGCCATAAACAAAGCCAGCTCTGGGCAGAGGTGCTTCACATCTCTTCCAGGCCTGGATGGCCTTCCAGGACGGGAAGCTTCAAAGACAATGCCACCTTTGAAATGCGACCCAGGCATCTCCAGATCATGGCCCACATTCAGCCAGCACCAACACGTAGGTAGGGCAGGTGATGTGGCCGCGACTTTTCCAATACCTCCATCTTGGGATGGCAGGAATCAAGCTATCAGGGCTAGGGGATTGTCCCTTCCCACAGGAAGTGGTCACTTAGAGGGTGTAGACAACCTAAAGGTAGGTAGCACATTGGCTACTACCTGTCACCCCCTTTAACTCCCCTAAATTTAGTATTTAGGTGGTATCCCTGGACCCTGAATTTTAGATTAGATGAACACAAAGAAGATACGGACAAAGAAGACCTGCTGCAGAATTTTTGCTCAAAACCCTGCGTGCTGCTTCCAGGACTCGACAATCATGGTGTGCTGTCTCGTCCTGCTGCTGTGAGGACTCCAAGACCCCGGAGCACCCCCAGCCCTTCGCTAATCACCAGAGAACTCCATTGGGGTAGAGGAACTACTTCCCTGCAGACCGCAGGCAACGAACCCGCAAAGCCTGGTTTACCGTCTCACTGCTCCCCGGCAACTCGGATGCAGCATCCCAGCAAAACAAGGCAAATCAGCTCTGGAGGGTCTGATCTGTCTCCTACCAAGTGTGAAGACACCAGGACCTACTGGAGCCATGCCGCACCAATACCCGGGGTACCAGACCCCCTGCAACCTACACCGAGACAAAGAGTCCATTCCGGACTGCAACTTCCCAAGAAACAAGCACCCGCTGAGTGACATCAGGACCCCTGAGACTGACTTAATGAGTGGCCCAGCTGTCCCGCAATCATCCCTGCAACCTGCCTGCCCCTTACCGCGAAGACATCTTGACCCACGCCTCCCGGCTGACCTATGTGCTCTGCACCCAGCCGGCCTGTGTACCAACGAACCAGCTGTGCCATGAGGCCCTTGCGACCTGCTCCCTTGAGTGGGACCCCCTGACTTACCTTTAAGTACCCATGTGCTGTGTGTTTTCAGGTGGCCCCCTTCTTCGGAGAGCACCAGCTACCAACGACCTCAGCACCCTGCTCCTGGCCGAATCTGGGAGGCCCCAAAGAATCCGCTGGACATGCTATTTACCTAAATCTAGAAGGTGAACCTTGAAATCCAACTGTATGACTTTATATGCATTTTTCTATTTTCTCCCATTGACTTCAATGGTGCGTAATTTTGCACAAGAGTGATTTATTTTGCAAACTTGAAAAATTCATATTTAAAAAAATACTTATTGTAGAACGAAGTTCTTGATCTGAAAAATTATATAGAAATCGATGTTATTTTTGCAAATTGGCCTCAGATTTATTCCTGAGTGTGTGTATCATGTATTGCCTCGGTGAGTACAAGTGCTTGGCAGTACCCTCTGATAAGTCTAAGTGCTCGCCCACACTACCACAAATAGAGCGTTAGTATTATCTTCTTTTGCCTCTGTAAACCAATCTGGGTCTCACTGGACTCTCTGCACAGTGTACTTCGTATTAGTGCACTATATAGAGAGCCAGCATCCAACAGTGGAGGAACAGAGGGACCCCGCAGGTCTCCAAAAGCACATGGAGGGACAGAAAGACCCCACTGATGTCTGAATGTCTTTGTAGATACAGAAGGGCCACAGAATTTCTAAGAGAATATGTAGGACCAGAAGAACCCATTGATGCCCTACAGTGTAGTAGGACCAGAAGGACCACACAGGTCTCCTAAAATAGATGGAGGAGCAGACGTTCCCACAGATGCCCAAAAATGTATCCAGAAATAGAAGGAACACATTATTCTAAAGCATAAGTAAAGACATATGGAACACACAGGCCTGCTGAAGTGCACTTGGGGGTTGTGTAACCTCCACTGGGGCAAGTACACTCTGGGGGTAATTTGATGCCCATTGGACTGAGCGGCTTCTGCCTGTGAGGACTGCCTGATGCTCCTTCAGTTATTCTGGGGACTTGAGGGTATAGAGAGCCCTGGGCCACTTCCTGGGAAGGATTCTGAAGAGGGAGAAAAGAAGCTGATGTTCCTTTGCTTCTCCCAGGAAGCCTTAAGACTGCCTGGGGGACCAGGAGCCTGGCGTGCTTTAGTGGGCTTTGTGGTACTGTACAGTGTTCAGCTGGAGGGCCAGGGGCCCACTGCCTGTCTATCCCAGGCTGTGCTGCCATACCTGTGCACCCTACATTCCACCGGTGGTCCATGCTGGCACCAGGTAAGGCCAGACTGCAGCTCAGCCTTCTGGCCTATAGATGGGCATGCCACTCGGTCTAGGAGGATCCCATAGACATAGTATTTGACGATGGAATAGCAATACATAGGGGGATTATCACATTGTGAAGGCCTTATTGTTTTCTGTGTTTTGTTCTGGCTCCCTGCTGATAGTGGGAGCCAAGAACGAGGTTTCTCTCATGCGATGCTAAGTGTTGCCAACATGTCCTTTCCACCACCATCGGCCCCTCGTCTTTCCTGACTACCAGCTCACTCGAACTTGAGTCTCAGGCAACTCTGTCTTCTTCCTACAGCTTGGGTGGAGTCCTGCAACGGCCTCAAGCCCTACAACCCTGCCTCCCTCCCTCTTCCTGTAACAGTAGTGCAGCCATGTAGTGACCTCAAGCCCCACAGCACTGCTTGTATCTCCTCTTCAACCCTCAGGACACCAAGGGGTCTACTTCCGCCATCACTGAGTTCCAACTACACTTGCTTCCTGGGAATGAGCTCACTCTTGGGTAGAAGGGAGTGAGGGTCCTTCTCTGTACTTGATACTGGCCCCTACAGCGTCCACTGTAGGGGCCTGTGTTTGACCTCATGGTCACATGTTCAAATCCTGGCGGGCCCACTCAGCCTTTCATCCTTCTGAGGTCGATAAAATGAGTACCATCGAGTTGGGTAAAAATAAACATCTGTTATTCAGCGCCAAGATACCCTTCTGGGTGAACGTGCGCTTTACAAATACACGTTATGTTATCCATAGTAAGCCTGCGCAGTGATTGGCCATGACCTGCTTCCCTGAGAAATGGATTGAAGCTGAGTTCGCTAAATATATTCCTTTTATTGATTGCTCTCAGTGTGTGGCGTGGTATTGTTCGCAGCCGAGGATTATGTTAATTTCTCTGCCACTGTTTGGGTTGTGCTTGGTCCGCCTACACATCCTTGTGTTTGTGATTCAGAGATGGGACACGCCCACGTGTGTCCATCTACAGACAATGGTGGGGACACTGGAAAACTCACTTGGTGGCACTTAGACAAAACCAATACTTCTCGGTGGCACTCTCCCCTGAGTGCCAGTCACTCTTTACCCCTTCCCCAGCGAGGATACAGAGTGGGAAACTCTCCATTACCCCCCCTTCCCAGAGAGTGCCAACCTCCTGCTGCATACCTGTGTCCAAAGCATGTATGCACATCTCTGCTGCCTGGTTCACTCCCTCAGACTCCTTGAGACAACCTCAACCAGCAGGCAGAGCTACCTGCAAAGCATGACATGCCAGTACAGCAACCATCTCTCACCCTTCAACTCCGACCTATCCACTGCCTTTACCAGCAACACCTAACAGTTGGACCTTCTAGCGCAGGGCGAAAAATGTGGTTGGCACTGTTATACCATTCAAATCATGCCCAGCCAATAAAATGTCCAGGGAACCAGGCAAGCTTCCAGCTGATGAAAAATACATGCAAATTAAAGAGAAGAACCGTTGAAGGACTCTGGGAGAAAACCTACAGCAACAAATGAAAGGATGCCCTCTAACACCTCTCCAGAATTTAATGACCAACATGCAGAAATACAAGAAACAACACTACTCCCACCACACCTCAGCAGCCGCATGCCCAACCAAGTAACTCCATAAATGTATAAATGAATTTCAGAAGCCACAATGCACAACAAAACTACTGAGTCACAGGAACAACATCATACTCTTTGAAACCACTGCATCAAAAAGGCAAAGGACCCTGAAACCTATCTGGAGAAGAGAGCACCTTCCCACCAACACCACCCAACCTCCACGCCAACCTCACTCCACACCATGGCCTCTTTTAACCCCCTAAGATCAGAAGGCTTCTCTAGTACGGCAAAGGCCTTTGGCTCACCAAGCTCACGAGTGGATCCATGCTCAGCGCACGTTTCCAAGGATCTATTCCTAAACAGCTCTGCTACCACTCCCGGCCAGAGCCGTAGTCAGTCACTTTCTAGCTATTGAACCCTTCCCAAGAGATCTCAAAATGAAACATAGCAAACCTATAATAAAAAAAGAATCTGATCCTGTCAATTCTAATAACTATAGGTGAATAGCAAATGTCCTTTTTCGAGGCAGGCCGATCAAACATACAATGGTATTTATTCAATATAATAACCTGCTTTCGGATTACGAAAATGGACTTGGTGACAGCTGTGACACTGACGCCTCACTGATGGAAACATTGAATGAGATCCAATCTACAGCCGACTCCAGTGGACTAGTGCCATAACTAGATCTTTCCTTCGCCTTTGACGTGGTAGATCACCACTCCGACTTCACAATCTAGGAATTGAAGGACGCGTTCTCAAATGGATTACATTTTACCTCAATGACAGGATGATCCGCTTCGCTGTATATCTTCTTTTCCATTCCGCTCCACAGTCGGCGCACCAAAAGGCTCGATCATTTCACCCCTCTTGTTCACCATCCACCTCAGTCCATTACAAGACCTCGTATCCTCCTTTAATCTCACCGGCTATAATTACGCTGATGACAAATCTGTCTAAAGCTTGAAGGCTCAACAGCCCTTGGCACATGTACCATTGGGAAATGCCTACACTCAGTGGACTACTGGCAGTTTGCTAACCATCTCAAGCTCAACATCTCAAACATGGAGACTCTTGGTTATGGCAACTGGACCAATCATCAACCTTTAACCATCTGGCCTCAGGAATTAGGTCACCCATAACAGTAGTCGTCTGAAATGAGAATCTCAGGTGTGACTAGGGCTCCACGCAGTCTCTTACACCACAAGTAAGTCAAGTGTTCCAACAAAGCTTCCATGTGATGAGATGACTTCCACAAATGTTTCCCATGGGTAAGGTTCTCACAAAAGGATCAAGCTTCGATCACATTAGTCTTCTCCCACCTCTACTATGCAAATGTACTGTGCTTTGGAGCACTGCATTTAATACCGTGGGACCAGCAGAGAATTCAAAATGCAGCCACCAGACAGCTTCTTAAACGAAAGATCTGTACCCACCTCATAACTAGTCTCCATTTCCTGGCGTTCTCTGGAACTCAGTGACCGCTAGAAGACAAACTATTGACAATCACCCCCCGTTCCAAAAGGTATTGACAACATGGCTTTTCTGGTCATTGTAAGCACAAGATGCAGGCTATGACACATACAATTTTCAATACTTCATGTGCAACATCTCCATCATAGATCTTACCATATCCAACACCTTCATAACCAAACACCTCCGAAAGGCGCACAGGAACCACATCAAAATGGGAGTGCTTCGTGGACTCGCCTGGAGTATGAAGCGCTATACATATGCTTTAATACAGAAGTCTTCAAAGTGTGAGCTGCACCCCTCTTGGGGGCCATGACTTGATCTCCAGACAAAGCTGTGTATCACTGCGCTTTAGTGAGGGGGAAGGGCAGTGCATTAAAACCGCTTGGGATCGCACACTTCTTTTGCGCATGTCCCCATTGTCTCTGTTTAAAAAGACACAGGAGAGGACTGGGTGAAGATTGTTGGGGGAGAGCTCCCAGTCGTGCTGGGGAGGGGGCTCGTATACAGGGCACCCAGTACCTCACTCCAGGGGGGCCTCAAAGCCCAAGGCCAATGGAAAGGGCGTGAGGTACAGGGCCCATTTCTTTACTTAAAGGCTCGGAAGGGACAGATAGCTGGAGGCTTTTCTGCTAAAGCGCATGAGAGGGAGGCCATGCTCATTTTTTTCACTCGAAGCCCAGAGGGCGCAGACTGCTGGAGCAGCACTCATATTTCCCCAGGTCTATGTGTGAGTAACTTATCCAGTCCATGTGTATTTTTTCTCTGCATTTAGACATGTTCAGCCTTGTTTACTGCATTATTGAGGCAGGACTACAAGTCCCAGAATGCAAAGAAAAAACATCTGCACTGGATGAGGTGCTCAAGTATGTGCCTGGGACATTTGAGAGTTGTCTTGGGGGCCTCGGAGCCATAGCCCAGGGAAGGGAATTGAGCTGTCAATTCCCAAATGAAGTGCCAAAAACAACTCAACACTGAAAAAACGGAAGTACTGATCTTCGTGAACAACACCTCCCCATGGAGTAACTCCTGGTGGCCTTACAAGCTAGGGTCCTCACTCATGCCATATGACCATGGCCGCAACCTCGGCATCATCCTGAACAGCAAACTCACCATGAAAAAGCAGATCAACGCAGTCTCCTCCTCCTGTTTCCTCACTCTTCGTTTGCTCTGCAGGATCTTCAAATGGCTCCCAGTAAACACCAGACGAACCACCCAAACCCTAGTCAGCAGCCAGCTGGATTACAGCAACGCACTCTGCACAGGAATCACCTCGCACCTCCTGAAGAGACTGCAGACCATACAGAATTCTGCAGCCAGACATCCTCGACATCCCTAAAAGAACCCACATCACCCCCATCTCAGGAACCTCCACTGGCTTCCCATGCAGAAGAGATGCCACTTCAAGATACTGATCCACACATATAAAGCCCTGCACAACCAAAGACCAGCACACATCAACCACCGCCTGAACTTCAACCAACCCTCCAGACTCCTGCGCTCCGCCCCCCTTCACCCAGCTCACACCCCTCGCATATGCCGAAGCCACAACAGAGGCTGTTCCTTCTCCTACCTTGCCACCAGGTCCTGGAACGACCTCTCTACACCTCAGGACCTCTCCCTCGCTGCTGGAATTCAGGAAAGGACTCAAGACCTGGCTGTTCGACCAGCTTCACCTCTGCAGCAGAATCCTCAGCACCTGGATAGCCTCACGGGTGATTAGTCGTGCTTTACAAGTCGATTGATTGAGGTGTGGGGCCAAGTTGATATCTGTTTTTACTTAAAAGTGCCTGAGGAAGCAGACTTCTGAGGGCTGCAGGGCTGTGGCCCAGGGAAGGGGGTGAAGTGCGTGGCTATTTTTTTCTACTTGAAGCCCAGGAAGGGGAAGACTGCTTGGGAAGCACCCTCACGTTTCTAAGATCCATGCACGTATAGCTTATCCAGTCCAGTTTTTTTCTTTGCATTCTAGAACTTGAAGTCCTGTTTTATTACATTAGTAAATGAGAACTACAAGTCCCAGAATAAAAAAAAAACCTGGACACTGGATGCATGTACCTAAGACACTTTGGAGCCTTTTAGATAGCCCGGAAGCTGTTCTAACCCAGGGGAGGAAAAGGAGGTGCAGACTATGGGGCAGCACTTTCAAGTTTCCTAGGTCCTTCTTCAAGTCCAACTATCTTTCTTTGCATTCTGGAATTTGTAGTTCTGTTTATGATCTTCATTACATTATCAAAAATGCAAGGAGTAGATGAGGCCCTCACGTATGTACCTTGGAAACTGAAGAGCACTTTTGGCAGCCTCGTCGCCAGCGCCTTGGCGATAGTTTTTTCCACAAAAATACTGCTGATTTTAAAAGTCCCATGCACTCCCTCTTCTGAACCCTAAGCTTTCGAAGGGGGCCGTGTGGGAACGTGTGAGCTCCTTCCAGCATCCTCCGCCACGTTTAGTGGCACCTGAGGCTATGGTGACATACATGCCAGCTGCTAGAGTTATGTCACATCTGCAGTTTTGGTGCAGACAGTGTTATTTTCACAGTAAATGGCGATCTTTAGGCTGTGACTATGAAGTGACATCGCATGGAAGCCTCCGCTTTGCACACCTTCAGCTCCATTTCCGGTCTCCTGCAGCCCCCACCCCTCCAGCTGCCTTGGATTCCTCGATTTAAGCTATAAACTTGTCTTTCCTGGTGGCTGCTGGGGGCTGGGTTGGGGGAGGGTGGGGGCTCACTGCTGGTGAGTAATACCTGCCGTGACTCAGCTTCTCGCAGCCTGGTCACCTCGGGCTAATGAGCTTCGTCTTAACAGGGGGCTCTGACTCACTCCGTGGATGGGGGGGCTGGGACGGGGTCCCACAGGGGCTGCCATACAGCAAAACAGGCTTGGCACCGCCGTCTTCACCTCCACAGCCCCCATGAGATATGAAAAAGGATGAGTTATACGGGGACGGTGGAGAGCAAACTTAGCGCCTCAGGTGAGCTACAGAACAAAAAGAGAGGACGGGGTACTGAGGGATGGAGGAAAACAGGCCTAGCACCTTGTGGGCTAAAGAGAGGATGAGGTACTGAGGGATGGAGAAAAACACGCCTAACACCTCTCATAGGCTGAAGAGAGGATGAGGTACTGGGTGATGAAGGAAAACAGGCTTAGTGCCTCTCGTGAGCTGAAGAGAGGATGAGGTACCGAAGGATGGAGAAAAACAGGCCTAGTGCCTCTTGTGGGCAGAACCAAGCCGAGGTAATGAGGGATGGTGGAAAACAAGCCTAGCTTCTCTCATGGGATAAAGAGAGGACGAGGTACTGAGGGAGGGAGGAAAACAAGTCGAGCTCCTCTCATGGGATAAAGAGAGGACAAGGTACTGAGGCATGGAGGAAAACAGGCCTAGTGCCTCCCATGGGCTGAAACAGGGCGAGGTACTGAGGGAAATGAGGAAAACAAGTCTAGCTCATCTCATGGGCTAAAGATAGGTCGAGGTATAGAGGGATGGAGGAAAATAAGCCTAGAGCCTCTTGTGGGTTAAAAAGAGGACGAGGTACTGAGGGACAGAGGAAAACAGGCCTAGCTCCTCTCATGGGATAAAGAGAGGATGCAGTACTGAGGGATGGAAGAAAATAAGCCTAGCTCCTCTCATGAGATAAAAAGAGGACTAGGCACTGAGGGATGGAGGAAAAAAAGCCTAGTGCCTCTTGTGGGCTAAAGAGAGTATGAGGTACAGAGAGATGGAGAAAACAGGCCTAGTACCTCTCATTGGCTGAAGAGAGGACGAGGTACTGAGAAATTGAGGAAAACAAGCTTAGCGCCTCTTGTGAGCTGAAGTGAGGATCAGGTACCGAGGGATGGAGGAAAGCAGGCCTAGCACCTCCCGTAGGGGGAAGCAGGACGAGACACTGAGCGATGGCAGAAAACAAGCCTAGCTCCTCTCATGGGATAGAGAGGACAAGGTACTGAGGGATGGAGGAAAACAAGCTTAGCTCCTCTCATTCGATAAAGAGAGGACAAGCTACAGAGGGATGGTAAAAAACAGGCCTAGCGCCTCCCATGGGCTGGAGCAGGACGAGGCACTGAGGGAATTGAGGAAAGCAAGTCTAGCTCCTCTCATGGGATGATAAAGAGAGGACGAGGTACTGAGGGATGGAGGAAAACAAGCCTAGCACCTCCCGTAGGCGGAAGCAGGACGAGACACTGAGCGATGGCAGAAAACAAGCCTAGCTCCTCTCACGGGATAGAGAGGACAAGGTACTGAGGGATGGAGGCAAACAAGCCTAGCTCCTCTCATGGGATAAAGAGAGGACATTTGTAGGAAAGTAGGATCTGCTTCTTACGGTTACCCCCACTTTTTCCTTGATGTCTCACTGTTTTTGACTAGTCTGGCTGGGATCCTGCTAATCAGGACCCCAGCCTATCTGCTTTCTCCCTTAAATTGACATACATGTACTTTGGTACACTCCAGATTGGATACTGGGGTACCCTTATCAGTCCCTAGTATATGGTACACATGTACCCAGGGCATAGGTACCCCCAGAGGCCTCCCATGGGCTGTAGCATGTATTATGCCACCCATGAGAGGCCATGCAAAATGGAACTCGAGGTCTGCTACTGCAGTCTGGGTAAGATGGTGCTTGCACCACTTACATTAGATATAGGTTCCCTATAACTAATTGTCACTACACGTAAACCTTATAAGTCACCCCTATAGCAGGCCTTAACAATCCTGAAGGCAGGGTGCTGGGTTTCATGTGAGAGGGTGCCCCTGCATGAGCAGAGCCTCTCTGCAACGTTCGGAGACCATTCTCCCAGGCTGTCTGTGACTCAGCCGGACATATAGGTAGAGGTGCATTATAAACTCGCGGTAAATGCTATCTCGAAAACGGCTGCATAGAAACATATCGTGTTTGGTATCAAACACCTTGGAATCATACCTCCACACCAGTAACTGGTGTGGGAGGTATGATTCCACCCTTCAGAAGCGAGCTTCGTGAGGTCACCGGTCTACCCGGTACCAGCCTTCTCGACGCGGACAGTACAAAATGGATGCTGCCAGCCAGAGACACGTTTCCGCCCTCCTGCTGCTGAGCCAAGCTCAAGCAGAGGAAGGCAGCACAATAGGCATCCTGTCACAGGGAGGTGTGACCACCTCCCAGACAGGATTTCGTGTATTGGGGCTGGGTGGGTGCACTCTGAGAGTGCCTGAAAGTCTGCACTTGGGCCACACTTGGTGTCCCTGTGCATAGTCCAGCTCAAACCAGTTCTGGGAGCCATTGGCTCCTGCTCTGGCGCCAAACTGGACAAAGGACATGGGTGTAGCCACCCCTCTGTCCTGCCCCTCCCCTAGGTGGGTCCCCTGAATCTGTCCAACCCTCTCCCGTGGATATAAAATGGGTTACCTGGCTACCGGACATTAGATTTTACGTGGACAAGATTCTGCAAAGAAGAAACCACTAACCTTCGACCGTCTGGACACTTGGACTTCGCTGGACCTCAACTGGGCTTGACTTCGTCCCCCTTTCTGTCCGAAGCTTAGTTTGTGCGATGACTCCATACAGGCTCTGTGCAGGACCTGTGGGGCACTTAAGACAACAGAAGAATCTCCCTTGGAGTGAAGGAGTCACTCCCCTGCTTCGCAGGCACCTAAAGCGCAACTGACCAGTAGCTGCTCCTGAGCTCCTGCGGACTCCAAAGATTTCAGCAACACAGGAGGTGGGTTCCTGAAGGTCCCTGAGGTAGATCTGCCCTCTCACCGAGTTTGAGGCCAGTATCCCTCGTGGGGGCTGCGTAACCCGGACCCCTGTGCTCCGGTCCATTTGCAAGTGCATATGCTTGTTGACAATTCCCGAGCTTGTGCATTGGACTTCGTGTAGTCCTGACCCTGAGCAGTATTAGCACCAGAGAACTCCGGCCTCCTCACACCGTGTGCTCCGTAGGCTGGTGCCTTGCAATCTTGCTCGAGGTCCCCTCGTGACTCCTGGTCCTTCGGCCTGTGGGTCCCCCTGAGGGTCATCGTGATTGTTCTTGGGCTTTCCTGGTTGCTCCAGATGTGCCCTGACTCTCCATTTCTTGGAGAGTCCCCTGGACCTTGCTGGTCTACACCGTAACCTGTTTGTCCTTCCTGCGTGGGTTGCTGTTGCCAAGGCTTGTTGGTGCTCCCGCCAGACACCGACCCCTCAGCACTCAACATCCTTCGTGGGACAGCTCACCTTCCGCTCCTGGTTGTCCTCGACATCTCCTGGTCCTCGTGGCTGCAGAGTCAAGAATCCCTTCTTCGCACCTGAAGCACCCGACATCGGTGGGCATTCGTCTACCGAGCCCCTGGTCACTCTGACGTGACCCAGACTCTGTCCCCTCTGCTTTCAGGTTCCTTCCATCCAGAATCTAGGCTTGGATTCCATCGGACCCTTTGCACCTTCACGGCAGCAGTACTTCTTCACTTCCTTCCATAGAGAACGACAAGAGTTTCCGACGCCACTTCAGACCTATGCACCCGGCTTCCCTGGGATAGGTAACTCTGATACTACAGGGTTGGCTCGAAGTCCTCCTAGAAGGGTCCTTAAACTTTCACTTTGTAACCGCGACTTTCCCATAGAGTTGTACGGAGCACGCGGTCGTGTTTCCTCACTGCACCCGTCCTCCGTAGGTCTCCTGTGTCATCACCTTGGGTGGTCCCTTGGGGTCCCAGCGATTCTACGTGCACTAGGCACTGTGTCTAGTCAAGTCGTGATTGTTATACCACTATTTTAGTATATGGTTCGGTCTCCCCCTGGAGCCCGCGGTGTATTGTGCTACTTACAACTGTTCTATTGATCCAGTATTGTGTGCTTTGTGTTCTAGCCTCGTGTAGAGGGTAGTAGAGAGTGTTATATTAATAAATACATATTTTTATATAACTACTGTGTGGTTCTCCTTCATTTAGTCATTCAGGAGGTGATATTCTGGTAAAACAAGCTGCTTTACATTCCTTCAAGATTAAGCCTGAAGGCTGCTCTCCATAGCTACCACTAGGATAGCTTTCCTAAAGGTTATCTTTGACCTCATACATCATAATGGTCGTGTGGATTGGTGCAGGGTGACCACTTTAACTAGTGGACAGCATATACCAAGCCACCTTCTCGCAACATTGTACTGAGGGATGAAGGAAAACAGGCCTAGCGCCTCCTGTATGCCGAAACAGGTTGAGATACTGAGGGATGGAGGAAAGCAAGCCTAGTTCCTCTCATGGGATAAAGGGAGGACAAGGTACTGAGGGATGGACGAAAACAAGCCTAGCTCCTCTCATGGGATAAAGAGAGGACGAGGTCCTGAGGGACGGAGGAAAACAGGCTTAGCTCCTCTTGTGTGCTAAAGAGAGGACTAGGTATTGAGCGATGGAGAAAAACAGGGCTAACTCCTCTCATGGGATAAAGAGGGGACTAGGTACGGAGGGATGGGGGAAAACAAGCCTTGCTCTTCTTATGGGATAAAGAGAGGATTAGGCACTGAGGGATGGAGGAAAATAAACCTTGCATCTTTTGTGGGCTAAAGAGAAGATGAGTCACTGAGGGATGGAGGAAAACGGGCCTAGCACCTCTTATTCGCTGAACAGAGGATGAGTTACTGGGGGATGGAGGAAAACAGGCCTAGTGCCTCTCATGAGCTGAAGAGAGGATGAGGTACTGAGGGCTGGAGGAAAACAGGCCTAGCGCCTCCCTTGGGCAGAAGCAGGATGAGATAGTGAGATATGAAGGAAAACATGTCTAGCTCCTCTCATGGGCTGAAGAGAGGATGAGGTACTGGGAATGAAGGAAAACAGGCCTAGTGCCTCTCGTGAGCTGAAGAGAGGATGAGGTACCAAGGGATGAACGACTGAGGGATGGAGGAAAACAAGCCTAACTCCTCTCTTGAGATAAAGAGAGGAGTAGGCACTGAGGGATGGAGGAAAATAAGCGTAGTGCCTCTTATGGGCTAAAGAGAGGATGAAGTACTGAGAGATGGAGAAAATAGGCCGAGTGCCTCTCAAGGGCTGAAGAGAAAACAAGGTACTGAGGAATGGAGGAAAGCAGGCCTAGCGCCTACTGTGGGTGCCTCCCGTGGGCGGAAGCAGGACGAGATACTAAGGAATGGAGGAAAACAAGTCTAGCTCCTTTCATGGGATAAAGAGAGGACGAGGAACCTCAGGAAGGAAGAAAACAAGCCTAGCTCCTTTCATGGGATAAAGAGAGGACAAGGTACTGAGGGATGAAGGAAAACAGGCCTAGCGCCTCCTGTAGTCTGAAGCAGGTCGAAGTACGGAGGGATGGAGGAAAACAAGCCTAGGTCCTCTCATGGGATAAAGAGAGGACGAGGTCCTGAGGGATGGAGAAAATTAGCCTAGCTCCTCTCATGGGATAAAGAGAGTACAAGGTACTGAGGGATGGAGGAAAACAAGCCTAGCACCTCTCGTGTGCTAAAGAGAGGAGGAGTTACTGAAGGATGGAGAAAAACAGGCCTAACTCCTCTCATGGGATAAAGAGGGGTTGAGGTACTGAGGGATGGAAGAAAACAAGCCTTGCTCTTCTCAAGAGACAAAGGGGCATATTATCAAGAAACGGCGTTAAAAGTATCGCCGCTTTAGTGACAGAAAACTGCCGCTAAAGCGGCGATAATGGGCTTGATAATATGCCCTTGAGAATTCCAATAGAAGCCCAGGTTCTGGTGTGAAGGTCATCAAACCTGGGCTTCTATTGGAATTCTATAGGGCATATTATCAAGCCCATTATCGCCGCTTTAGCGGCAGTTTTCTGCCGCAAAAGCGGCGATAATTTTAACGCCGTTCTTGATAATATGCCCCAAAGAGAGGACTAGGTACTGAGGGATAGAGGAAAATAAACCTAGCACTTCCTGTGGGATAAAGAGAGGATGAGGTACTGAGGGTTGGAGAAAAACAGGCCTAGCACCTCTCATGGACTGAAGACAGGGCAAGGCACTGAGGGACAGAGGAAAATAAGCATAGAGCCTCACGTAGACTTAAGAGAGGATGAGGTACTGATGAATGGAGGAAAAGAAGTCTAGAGCCTCTCGTGGGCTAAACAGAGGACAAGGTACACTGAGGGATGACGAAAAACAGGCCAAAGAGAGAATGAGTACTGAGGTATGGAGGAAGAAGACAAGCTTTGCTCCTCTCATGGGATAAAGACAGGACGAGGTACTGAGAGATGGAGGAAAAGAAGCCTAACACCTCTCGCGTGTTAAAGAGAGGACGAGGTAGTGTGGGATGGAGAAAATCAGCCTAGCACCTCACAAGAAGAAGAGATGATGAGGAGTGGGGCTACTGTATAGGTAAATGCAAAACTCAATATATGGCCCTGGGGCACCAAAGTTCCTTTAATTTAAATTTCAGTTTTGACCATATCCTAGCGGGTGGCGTCTGGTAGGTCTGCTGCCTTTCATTCGATATTCATATGCCACAAAGTGGCGCGATCTAATGGCTAAGTACGTGGCCATATTATCCTACAGAGTAGGAGCAGTAAAGAGGATCTCATTTAGTTTTAAGGGGGCAGTGATTTAGGCCACCCTAAAGGTCTGCGGCACCAAAGACTTGGCAGCGCTGGTTTGGCGCGGAGACATGGGGCCCTGAGACCTGTCATAGACAATCCTCTCCTAAATTCTTTGCTAGGTCTCCCCGAAGGCGCCCTACTGCTCCCAGGATATTGGAATTTTGGCCATGACACTATTCCCGAGAGAATATGCTTGAAACCACCATTGTTTTGGGTAAGAGTCTGGACTGCGCCTTCCCATGTTTTTTAGATCAGCTCTAGAGAGTCTTCTTGAAGACGAAAGGACAGAGCGCTCACCCGGGTTCATGCATGTCATAAATATGTTGTCAGATGTTGGGCGGGAAGATATTTGGGAGAATTCTGATAGTGTTGATAAGCCAGTATTATCTGAGACCGAGGAAGATTGATGGAGGTCTGCGGCCCATATTTCCACAAATATGAGACTGTGTTTCCGGTAAGGCGATTTCTGGATGCAATATTTATGAAATTCATCATTTTATCTTACTGGTGGCAGCTCTGAATAAGAACTGGGGGGCAGGATTTCCCCCCGCGTCCAATATTTTGGCCTTACTCTGGAGGTAGATGAATCTTTTGTTCACTTTATTATCTAAATTCTGACTAGTTCCTCTTTTGTGTCTTTGGGGTACACTCCACCCGGGAGCCATAGAGCTGTGTAAACCTGGCGCCCTGGCTGCAGGGCTTCCTGCTATTTCTTGTTTTTTTGTGGGTTTCCTGGGGCATTAAAAACACACCTGGCTCTGGCTCTTGATTGGCCATTTATCTGGCTGGTTGTCGAGGATGCTCTTCCCTGATCAGCCAGGTTGATTCGGCATCCCACTTGACTTTCTTGAGTACCTCACAAGTGTGATCGTTGTCCCGCTGTGACCCCACATGTGCATTTTAAAGATTAATGCGGGCAGACTGGGTTACCTGGCTCTAGCGCTTTGACTATATTATTAGTCGGCTTCAAGCCCCGCCTTATTATTTCTTTCATTGTTTATTGGCTGATCATCGTTGTTGACTGTGATGTCAATTCAAGTGGTTAACCGGGATATTAGTGTGATGACGATGATGAAGACCAGATGAGGTACTCAGTGCTGGTGGATGGGTTGGTGCCTCTCATGAATAAGAAGAGAGGATGAGGTAGGAATTGATGGTGAGAAAGAAGCCCACCACTGTCCAGAATTAGAATTGAACATGACGTGCTGAGGAATGGGTAGTATACCTAGCGCTGCTAATGAGCAAAGAGCTAGAATGGGATACTAACGACTGGAGGGTGGTCTAGACGATCTAATGAGACACAAGAGATGATGAGGTAGGACTACTACTGCCCTGAACTAGAATTGAACATGACGTGCTGAGGGATGGGTAGTGTAAGCCTAGCGCCACTCGTGAACAATGAGCTAGAATGAGATACTAACGACTGGAGGGTGGTCTAGAAGATCTAATGAGACACAAGAGAGGATGAGGTAGGACTACTACTGCCCTGAACTAGAATTGAACATGACGTGCTGAGGGATGGGTAGTGTAAGCCTAGCGCCACTCGTGAACAATGAGCTAGAATGAGATACTAACGACTGGAGGGTGGTCTAGACGATCTAATGAGACACAAGAGAGGATGAGGTAGGACTACTACTGCCCTGAACTAGAATTGAACATGACGTGCTGAGGAATGGGTAGTATACCTAGCGCTGCTAATGAGCAAAGAGCTAGAATGAGATACTAACGACTGGAGGGTGGTCTAGACGATCTAATGAGACACAAGAGAGGATGAGGTAGGACTACTACTGCCCTGAACTAGAATTGAACATGACGTGCTGAGGGATGGGTAGTGTAAGCCTAGCGCCACTCGTGAACAATGAGCTAGAATGAGATACTAACGACTGGAGGGTGGTCTAGAAGATCTAATGGGACAGAAGAGAGGATGAGGTAGGACTACTACTGCCCTGAACTAGAATTGAACATGACGTGCTGAGGGATGGGTAGTGTAAGCCTAGCGCCACTCGTGAACAATGAGCTAGAATGAGATACTAACGACTGGAGGGTGGTCTAGAAGATCTAATGGGACAGAAGAGAGGATGAGGTAGGACTACTACTGCCCTGTATTAGACTTGAATATGACGTGCTGAGGGATGGGTAGTGTAAGCCTAGCGCCACTCGTGAACAATGAGCTAGAATGAGATACTAACGACTGGAGGGTGGTCTAGAAGATCTAATGGGACAGAAGAGAGGATGAGGTAGGACTACTACTGCCCTGAACTAGAATTGAACATGACGTGCTGAGGGATGGGTAGTGTAAGCCTAGCGCCACTCGTGAACAATGAGCTAGAATGAGATACTAACGACTGGAGGGTGGTCTAGAAGATGTAATGGGACAGAAGAGAGGATGAGGTAGGACTACTACTGCCCTGTATTAGACTTGAATATGACGTGCTGACAGATAGATAATGTAACCCAAGCGTCGCTTATCAGCAAGGATCTAGAATGAGATACTAACGATTGGAAGGTGGCCTCGTGCATTTAGTGTGACAGCAGAGAGGTTTTTTTTTTTATAAAGTTTTATATAGCGTGAACTTGACCCTAGAAGGGTATCAGAGCGATTTACAAATAGTTCAATAAGTAGAAAATAGATAACCAAGAAATATAAACGCTGACAATGTCCGTCGCAAATCAGGATTGGCACAGTGAGTTATAAACCAGGACTCAGATGGCGAGTGCAGGCCCTGGTTGGAGAACTGCGTCATATCAGTATCCAGAGAATGAGTCAGTGGTTTCAGGGTAGAGATTTGTTCATTAAAAGCAGTTTGACTTCTTTTTTGAATAAAGTGGTTGAAGGGATCAGTCTGATATCAGGGGGCAGGGAGTTCCAGATTCCAGGGGCCATTCCGGGGAACGCTCAGTTGTAGGTTTTCTTTTTCTGAAATTTTTGACGTTTCAACAGTAAGGTGCTGGTGCTTCTAGACGATCTGCCACCGCCGTACAGTTCCAGTTTGTCATCTAGGTACTTTGGTGTGCTGAAGTGTAGGGCTTTGTGGGTCATGCAAGCAATTTCCATCTGAATCCGTGCCTCCGTGGAGCCAGTTTAGTGCCTTCAGATCTGGAGTGATGTGGTTGTACCTTTTCGATCAAGTGATGAGCCTTACAGCAGAGTTAAGGGATGCCCTTAGTGGAGCCAACTTGGATCTCGGCAGACCACATAGGGTAGCACTCCCATAGTCTAATCTGGGGATCACTAGAGCTTGCACCGCAAATTTAAGGTCGTTAAAGTGGAGGAAGGGTTTTATTTTTCTTAGAATGCTTATTTGAAAGTTTGCTCCTCTGGTGGCTAAGCTGATGTGTTCCTGCATGTTGAGATTCTTGTCAAGTGTAATTCCTAGTGATCTTGTGAATCTATAATGTGTGGAAGGCAGTTAAAGGCTGTTAAATGTTTCATCCAATCTTCGATGTTGAGGGATCGTTTTGGTGAGGCAATTAAGAGGAATTAGGTTTTGAGCGAGATGAGTTTCTGGTGGTTTCTGGTTAGCCAGTTTTGTGTTTTTAGCAGAGCTGTGTTGAGTAGACGGATATCCTCAGGGGAGGAGATTTTAAGGTATAGTTGGGTGCATCTGCATACATGTGGTATTGTACATTGGAAACTTTCAGAATTTCGGTTAAAGGCTCTATGAACAGGTTAAAGAGAGTAGGTGATAGGGTGGACCCCTGAGGGACCCCTAAAGTGACCGGAGTGGTAGTGAACAAGGATTGGTTAACCTTAATTCTTTGAGTTCTGTTGTGTAGAAATAAGGCAAACCCAGGCGCGGTCGGTGGTAGGAGTGCCGGTCGGGCGGTGACGTGGGCGGGGGAGGGGCAGGGTGGGGGGTAGTAAACTACGGATTAAGGCCGAATACAGGTAAGTAAACATTTAAATGAATAAAACGAATTTCGTTGTGGGCGCTGCATCGCCAAATGCGATGCAGTGCGCGCAACGAAATTCGTTTTATTGATTTAAATGTTTACTTACCTGTATTCGGCCTTAATCCGTAGTTTACTACCCCCCACCCTGCCCCTCCCCCGCCCCACATCACCACCCGACCGGCACTCCTACCACCGACCGCGCCTGGGCAAACCAATTCGGAACAAGCCCTGATAATCCCATTCTGTATTCAAGTAATTCAAGGAGGCTGTCATGTTTGACCGTGTCGAAGGCTGAGGATAGGTCTAGGAGGATTAGGAGGCAAGATTTGTTCTGATCTAGCATTTTAAGCGCGTCATCAACTGTGTATAAGGACTGTTTCCGTGCTGTGACCGTGGTGGAAAATGGATTGGAATTGCTCAATAAGGTGGAACTGATCAATGTGATTGCAAAGATGGGTATGTACGCATTTCTCAAGGAGCTTTGCCCGAGAAGGAATGGTGGAGATGGGACGGAAGCTATCTGGGTTCAAATGACCTACTGTGGTTTTTTTTTAGAATGGGGGTTACCTGCCCTGATTTTAGGTAGTCTGGTAAAGTCCCTTGGAGTAGTGTAACATTCACTATCTTAGTCCAGAGAGGGAGTAAAGAAGTTTTAATCTCATTAAAGACGTTAGCTGGTAGAGGGTTGCAGAAGTGGTTTGATGGTTTAAGTGTTGTTAAGATATTAAGAATGGCATTTTCATCAAAGGTTTTGAAAGTGTCTCACGATGCGTTGCTTTTGAGGGTGAGTCCTTGTAGGTCTGGGGGCTGAATGATCATATGCGGGTGTGAGCTTTTTGGAGGTATCATCGGGAGGAGCTCCATTGCTGTTTGGAGATCATTCTCAATCTTTTTAGACTTTTCATGAAAGAAGGAGGCAGATATGTTGCAGTTTGGCAGCGGAAGGGATCCCATTGTGGAGGGGTTGGATTTTTGAGTAGATTGATGTTTGATAATTCCATACAGTTTTCTTGGACGATTTCTGGCTTTGTCTAGTTGAACTCTGAAGAAATTTGGTTTTGAGATTATAATGTGATTATTGTAGGTGTTCCTCAGTGATAGCAGGGGATCACTGACAAAATATCGAAGGACAAAATATCGTGTTCCCAAAATATCGGGACATAAATATCGATGTCAAAAATATCGACATCCTATCTTTAAAATGGTAAGTACTAAAATAGCGAGAGAAAAAATATCGTTGTTAAAAATATCGATGTACAAAATATCGCTTTTTTTAAATGTATAAAAAATAATGTAAAATGAATTAAATTATAAATATAACTTTTAAAAAATCATTTAGAATTATTAGAAAATGTTAACAATTAAAAATTAATAAATGTAATGTAAAAATAAATTAAGCATACATATATAAAATATAATATATACATTTACTTAATAGTAATTAAGAAATATTTATTTTAATAAATTATAAAATGTTAGAAATATATTAAAAAGTATAAATACATATATACATACATACACCTGTAACATAGAAATAAAAAAAAATATATATAATATAAATTAAATTATTAAAATATTTATTATTATTTCAAACTACATTTTACACTACATTAAATACAACAGTAGGGAAAGTGTTGGATAGCGGAGGTGAATAAATTACTATTCCCTCTGCAGTAAGTGCAACAATAAGGAAAGTGTTGTATAGCGGAGGGGAATAAATTACTATTCCCTCTGCAGTAAGTGCAACAATAAGGAAAGTGTTGTATAGCGGAGGGGAATAATTTACTATTCCCACTCCAATGAGTGCAACAGTAGGGAAAGTGTTGGATAGCGTAGGGGTAATAATTACTATTCCAACTCCAGTGAGTGCAACAGTAGGGAAAGTGTTGGATAGCGTAAGGGTAAAAATTACTATTCCCACTCCAGCGAGTGCAACAGTAGGGAAAGTGTTGGATAGCGTAGGGGTAATAATTACTATTCCAACTCCAGTGAGTGCAACAGTAGGGAAAGTGTAGGATAGCGTAGGGTAAAAATTACTATTCCCACTCCAATGAGTGCAACAGTAGGGAAAGTGTTGGATAGCGTAGGGGTAATAATTACTATTCCCACTCCAGCGAGTGCAACAGTAGGGAAAATGTTGGATAGCGGAGACATAAAAATTACTATTCCCACTCCAGCGAGTGCAACAGTAGGGAAAGTGTTAGATAGCGTAAGGGTAGAAATTACTATTCCCACTCCAGCGAGTGCAACAGTAGGGAAAGTGTTGGATAGAGGAGGGGTAAAACTTACTATTCCCACTCCAGCGAGTGCAACAGTAGGGAAAGTGTTGGATAGAGGAGGGGTAAAAATTACTATTCCCACTCCAATGAGTTCAACAGTAGGGAAAGTGTTGGTTAGTGGAGGGGATAAAACAAAACATTTCAGTTATTGAATGTAAATCCCCAAACCAAATCAAAACAAAACAATTACTAACAATATTTAGCAATTAATAAAAGAATATTAATGATCAACTAATGATAATTTTATTTAAAGTATATTAATTTCAAACCTCTACCCCAATAAACACAAATACACACAGCTAAAAATATTTTCACAATTTCCATAAATAATTTTACTTTAATAAATTAAATAACAATTAACAACAAATTAATAAATAATTATTAATAAATTAATCCCCAGATTTAACAATAGGAAATATGAAATACATAAATATTAATTAATAAAAATTATTAATAAATTAATTCTAATTAAATTACTTCCCACCCTATTCCCCTATAAACCCACAACCCGCTCCTACAAAAACGACACAATTAACATAATTACCAATTAATTATTAATAATTAATAATTAACAATGCATTAATTAATATTTATTAATAAATTAATTCCCACATTTAACAATATACAATGTTAAATTCATAAATATTAATTAATACAAAATATCAATAAATTAATTACAAATAAATTACTTCCCACCGTATTCCCCTATAAACCCACAACCTGCTCCTACAAAAATGACACAATTAACATAATTACCAATTAATTAATAATAATTAACAACCAATTAATAATTAATTAAAAATAAATAAATTAACACAATTAACAATATAAAATATTAAATACATAAATATTAATTAATAAAAACATTAACATATTAATTATATTTAAATTACTTCCCACCCTATTCCCCTATAAACCCACAACCCACTACGGAACTAAAACGCAAAATTAAATTAAAATACAATTAATAACTTCTAAAAAATATGAATACATTTATTATAATTAAATTACTACACACCCTATTCCCCTATAAACCCACAGCCCGCTACGGTACTAAAAACGCAAAATTAAATTAGAATACAATTAATAACTTAAATTTTTTTTAATAAAATAATTATAATTAAATTACTTCCCACTCTATTCCCCTATAAACCCACAACCCGCAACGGAACTAAAACGCAAAATTTACTTTAAAAAAATTAATAACTTCTAAAAATTTAACACATATATATAAAAACAAATGCAATACTTAGACAAAAAAATAGAACACATACATTTAAAATACATACTAAAATACATAACACTAACTGAAATAACGATATTTTTAACAACTATATTTTTGCAAACGATATTAATGACTTCGATATTTTATAAAACGATATTAATGACTTCGATATTATTAAAACGATATTACTTACCTTAGAGTCGATATACTTGTCCACGATATTCTGACAGTCGATATTTTTGATAAACGATATTCTGAACTCGATATAAGTGCACTTCGATATTTGCAACTCGATATTTTGACTGTTTACCATAGCAGGTGCTTGAGGTGTTCTAGGGACAGTGAGTATCTCCATACTCATTCTGCTAGTCTTAAATTGTGTCTTTCTTCATTTAGGCTCCCATCGTACCATGGTTTGGAGCCTCTAGTGGACAGTATTTTTAGCTCTAGGGGTGCAACTGTATCAAGAATGGTCGTCATGGAGTTGTTGTAGTGGTTTGTAAGGTCATAGACATCTGACATGTCCGCTGGAGGAGGCATGACGTTATTGCTGAGGGATGTCAAGTCATTAAGGTCTATGTTGTGAGTAATCCTTTTTCATTGTCTGGGTTTCTTAAGTTGCGCTTTGTGTCCTCACTGATTCGGTGATGAGAAAGGTGATGCAGTGGTAGTCTGTCCAATCGCATGGGACAATAGATTCGAATTGAATGGAGTTTGCTTTAGCAATGACTAGGTCCAGGGGCGAACCCAGGTTGTGCGCAGGGCTGTCACAGATTTGCTTCAGGTTAAAGTCTGCTAGAAAGGATTTTTGGCTATTAATTGAGGGGTCATTCGGGTAGTTCCAATGAAGGTTAAAGTACCTGAGGAAGATCTGGGAGCAGTGTTGTCCTATGTTGGTCGTGATGATTTCCATGATTTGTTCGATAAATGAGAGGTTGTCGAGTGGAGGGTGGTAGCTCACGTGTAGTGTACATAGTGGTTTGTTGTTATTCGCAATGTTTATGCATAGGTATTCACAAGTTTGAGGTAGAGAAACAGAAGCTTAGCGCCTCTCAACAGCAAGAAGACAGGGTGAGGTACTGTGTGATGGGGTGGTGAAAGGTTAGTGCCTCTCTTGCACACAGAGCTAGAATGAGGTACTGAAGGGTGGGAGCTGGTCTTCTGCCTCTTTTGAACATTAAGAAAGCATGAGGTATTGAGGGATGAAAAACGATGTCTTACGTGCCTCTCATGAGCTAGAACAAAGAATGAAGCAATCAAGGGAGAAGGATGGAAGATTCTCTTTTGAGCAAGACACAGTAAAGTGGGCCCCGGAGGTAAACTTCAAAAAGACCAAAATAAGGATTTTCCAGAATAAGATCAAAGAACAGAAACAAGTTCAAATACTTTCTTAATGCCACAGACGTTGAGCAGTCCACAGACAAAACCTACCAGGAGTTCAGAATAATGGCATCCAGAACTTTTACATTGACAATAAAGACACTTTTAGAAACAGCCCTATGTGCTTTCTGTGTCATCAAGAAACGACTAGCATACGTCAACTAGCATACGTCAACTAGCATACGTAAACTAGCATACTTGAACTTACATACTTCAACGAGCATCCTTCAACTAGCATACGTCAACTAGCATACTTCAACTATCATACATCAACAGGCATACTTCAGCCAGCATACTTCAAATAGCATACGTCAACTAGCATACGTAAACTAGCATACTCGAAATTACATACTTCAACGAGCATACTTCAACTGGCATACTTCAACTTGCATACTTCGACTAGCATACGTCAACGAGCATGCTTCAACTAGCATACGTCAACTAGCATACATCAACTAGCATACATCAACGAGCAAACTTCAACTAGCATACGTCAACTAGCATACGTCAACGAGCATACTTCAACTAGCATAAGTCAACTAGCATACATCATCGAGCATACTTCAACTAGCATACGTCAATAAGCATACATCAACAAGCATACTTCAACTAGCATACGTCAACTAGCATACGCCAACGAGCATACTCCAATTAGCATAAGTCAACTAGCATACATCAACGAGCATACTTCAACTAGCATACGTCAATAAGCATACTTCAACAAGCATATGTCAATTAGCATACGTCAACTAATACGTCAATGAGCATACTTCAACTAGCATACGTCAACGAGCATGCTGCAACTGTTTGGCAGCCGCACACCCCAGTCCATTGTTATGAAGTGGAGTGTGGGGCCTAACAGCACACCATGAGACCAATCCCCACCAGAAACTCTTCAGCTACAGCTCTTCAAACAAGTCCTCTGTGTACACAGAAATGACCCAAACTGAACAGCAGTAACTACAACCCCCCCCTGCTCATTACCCAAAAGGTCATCTTTAAATCCTGGTGCCACACCAGGGAGTGGGACTCATGTCCTCCTCTAACTGGTCTGAAAGTTCACAGCCAGTCCTCCACAGAATCCATAGAATGCTGTCTCCCTCCCTAAGATGTATCTGGAGCCAGGATCCTAAAACAGGGGACCACACGCAGGAGGCCAAACCCCCAGGGACTTAGAGGGGCCCGCGGTTTACAGGCACAGGCACCTGGAACAGATCATTGCAACACATCACTGGGAAGAAATGCCAGCCTTGCTGGACACCTCCCTGTGAGGAAAAACCAAAACACCACATCAGATACAGACTGAGTGACCACAAGCTTAAACAGAGGCTGGGCAGCACAGGGCACACCACAAACCAGGAGACAGAATCTACCAACCGTGTGTCTTGGCAGAAACAGGGAGGTGTCTTCTGCTGCACTGCCCTGCCTGCAAAGACACTCAGGGCACCTACTCTCCTACATTCGGCGAAAGAAAGAAAGCGTCTGCTAGTAAAACCGAAGAAGAAATAAAACACTGCATCATCCTAGCAAACCTACCGGAAATAGTGCAGAGAGGAGGAAAAGCGGTCCATGCATGGCACCAAAAGCATAGCGCCTAAAACAAGGGCTTCTGGCACCTGAGACGAGCACCACAGGGCAGGCTATAATATGGCATTTATTTTACGACCTTACTTTGGCAACGAGTGTCTGACTTACCAAGCCAATAAAGTATCTTTACTGGTCAATGTGACTCAATGTGTGAGGCCAGCCTTAGCGCGATAGGCCATTGCCCAGCTCTCCATCACGTGCTTAATGAGTCACTTGAAAACAGATACTTTTGCTGCACTCCAGGGCACTAGCACTTTATAACAAACACTTTCACTGCCCTCTTGAGCTCTGGCACTTTATAACAAACACTCACTGCAAAGCAGGGCTCTCTCACTTCCTAACAGACACCCTCACTGCACACCAAGGCTGTCACTTCTAGCAGATACTTTCACTGCACTCAAGGGACTATCACTACCTAACAGTCACCCTCACTGCACGCCAAGACTCTGTCCCTTCCCAGCGTGCACTCTCGTGAACCACAGGGCCCGCTGCTCTGCTCTCAATCGCCGACAGCTATGCGAGCATGAACTTCTTAAACCTCTCTGCATTGAAATACAGATTCGTTATCGGACTTCGTTCCAAGAGCCCGCAAACAACTAGGTCCTTGCTCTGAGTATCTACAGCTACTATATGCTGGAATCAAAGAACTGTTGTCATCCTAAAAATTGAGGTTCTGAAATACCAAATATAATCCCCACTTAATGTGAAGGGTCTTTTTAATCAACATATTCAACGTCCTGAGGATGGTCTAACGGGCAGAGACATAATTAGACCGAAACGTCGACTATTACACCTATTCCTCACTTCAGTGTATTATAGGCAATGTTTGCTTTGTATAAACTCTTCAAATTGCCTTAGAAACATCCTGTGAAAATGTGTCCACAATTGTAACTGTGAAAGATATTTAAACCTATGTAATCATCACTTCTGGTTACATTGTGACTGACTGACTGACTGAGGTATTTATAGAGCGCACTAATGCCGATGCGTCTTGGCGCTGAGATAATGGCAGTCCATCCTGAATGACTGACCTAGGTCCTGGAAAATAGCCAAGTTTTTATCAACTTTCTGAAAAGGGGCCTACTATTCTGCAGTCTTAGATGTGTTGGGAGGGAGTTCCACAATTTGGCCGCTTGGTAAGAGAACCCCCTGCCACCCCATCTGGCTCTTCTTATCCTAGGGACAAGAACCAGTCCGGTGTTTGCAGGCACTAAGCAAAGCGCTTTGAAGTCTATTCTTCGGCGGACTGGTAGCCAATGGAGGAGTCTTAGGCTCGCGGAAATGGGGTGGTGTTTAGGTAAGTTTAACAATACTCTTGCAGCCGCGTTTTGTATGGACTGAAGTTTGGAAAGCTGCCTGACTCCTGCACCTAAGTATAGTGCATTGCAATAGTCAGTTCTAGAAGACACCAATGCACCGACCACTGTTTTCCTTAATGAAAGTGGTATAAATGGAAGAATCTTCCGTAAAATTTTTAGTGTAAAGAAGCAGGCCGAAAACACTTGGTTGATCTGAGAAGTAAGCGTTAGCTCTTTATCGACCATAAACCCCAAATTTCTGGCCTTCGGTGCCGGGACAGGGAAAGTTCCGGCCTCAGACGGCCACCAGAGTTCGCTCCAGACCGAGGGCTTATGGCCGAACTCTATGTGTTGTGTTGTTTTTATGTACCCTGTATAAATGAATAATTTTGAATCAATACTAAAATCATTTTTTTGAATATATGCACCCGTGTTCTTCATGATTTACTCATTGATAAATTAATTGAATTGTCTTCTGAATAATCCAACTGTAAGTTACTTGAATAGAACTTACTTAAATCGAATCAACTATTGCTGAAATATCTCAGAATAAATCCCTTGTAGGCGCACTTACCTGCTCATACTGTAACAAACCCGACACCCTCGCTGCACTCAAAGACTCTGTCACTTTCCAGCGTGCACTCTCGTGAACCACAGGGCCCGCTGCTCTGTAACAAACTCGACACCCTCACTGCACTCGAAGGCTCTCTCACTTCCCAGCATACACTCTCGTGCACCACAGGGCCTGCTGCTCTTTACCAGACATGGTACCCTGACTGCGCTCCAAGGCTCTCTTACTTCCCAGCTTACACTCTCTTGCACCACAGGGCCCAGTGCTCTTTAACAGACACGGCACCCTCACTGCACTCCAAGGCACTGTCACTTCCCAGCGTACACTCTCTTGCACCACAGGGCCCGCTGTTCTTTAAAAGACACGGCACCCTGACTGCGCTCCAAGGCTTTCTCACTTTCCAGCGTACACTCTCGTGCACCACAGGGCCCGCTGCTCTTTAACAGACACGACACCCTCACTGCACTCGAAGGTCTATCACTTCCCAGTGTACACTGTCCTGTAACGCAGGGCACGCTGTTCTTTAAAAGACACGGCACCCTCACTGCGCTCCAAGGCTTTCTCACTTTCCAGCGTACACTCTCGTGCACCGCAGGGCCCGCTGCTCTTTACCAGACACTGCACCCTGACTGCGCTCCAAGGCTCTCTCACTTCCCAGCTTACACTCTCGTGCACCACAGGGCCCGCTGCTCTTTACCAGACATGGCACCCTCACTGCGCTCCAAGGCTTTCTCACTTCCCAGCGTACACCACAGGGCCCGCTGCTTAACAGGCACGGCACCATCTCTGCACTCGAAGGCTCTATCACTTCCCAGTGTACACTCTCCTGTAATGAAGGGCCCGCTGCTCTTTACCAGACACGGCACCCTCACTGCGCTCCAAGGCTCTCTCACCTCCCAGCATGCACTCTCGTGCACCGCAGGGCCCGCTGCTCTTTACCAGACACGGCACCCTGACTGCGCTCCAAGGCTCTCTCACTTCCCAGCTTACACTCTCCTGCACCACAGGGCCCATTGCTCTTTAACAGACACAGCACCCTCACTGCACTCCAAGGCTCTCTCACTTCCCAGCGTGCACTCTCGTGAACCACAGGGCCCGCTGCTCTGTAACAAACCCGACACCCTCGCTGCACTCAAAGGCTCTATCACTTCCCAGTGTACACTCTCCTGTAATGAAGGGCCCGCTGCTCTTTACCAGACACGGCACCCTCACTGCGCTCCAAGGCTTTCTCACTTTCCAGCGTACACTCTCGTGCACCGCAGGGCCCGCTGCTCTTTACCAGACACTGCACCCTGACTGCGCTCCAAGGCTCTCTCACTTCCCAGCTTACACTCTCGTGCACCACAGGGCCCGCTGCTCTTTACCAGACATGGCACCCTCACTGCGCTCCAAGGCTTTCTCACTTCCCAGCGTACACCACAGGGCCCGCTGCTTAACAGGCACGGCACCATCTCTGCACTCGAAGGCTCTATCACTTCCCAGTGTACACTCTCCTGTAATGAAGGGCCCGCTGCTCTTTACCAGACACGGCACCCTCACTGCGCTCCAAGGCTCTCTCACCTCCCAGCATGCACTCTCGTGCACCGCAGGGCCCGCTGCTCTTTACCAGACACGGCACCCTGACTGCGCTCCAAGGCTCTCTCACTTCCCAGCTTACACTCTCCTGCACCACAGGGCCCATTGCTCTTTAACAGACACAGCACCCTCACTGCACTCCAAGGCTCTCTCACTTCCCAGCGTGCACTCTCGTGAACCACAGGGCCCGCTGCTCTGTAACAAACCCGACACCCTCGCTGCACTCCAAGGCTCTCTCACTTCCCAGCTTACACTCTCTTGCACCACAGGACCCGCTGCTCTTTAACAGACATGGCACCATCACTGCGCTCCAAGGCTCTCTCACTTCCCAGCGTACACTCATGTGCCGCAGGGCCTGCTGCTCTTTAACAGACACAGCACCCTCACTGCGCTCCAAGGCTCTCTCACTTCCCAGCGTACACTGTTGTGCACCGCAGGGCCCGCTGCTCTTTAACAAACATGGCACCCTCACTGTGCTCCAAGGTTCTCTCAGTTCCCAGCTTACACTCTCATGCACCACAAGGCCCACTGCTCTTTAACAGACATGGCACCCTCACTGCGCTCCAAGGCTCTCTCACTTTCCAGGGTACACTCTCATGCGCCGCAGGGCCCGTTGCTCTTTAACAGACACTGCACCCTCACTGTGCTCCAAGGCTCTCTCATTTTCCAGTTTACACTCTTGCGCACCGCAGGCCCCGCTGCTCTTTAACTAAGCCTGGGCGGAGTTCGCAGAGTTCTGCTACGCGGAACTCTGCGAAGTGCAAAAAAACCTCTGCCGTGCTACGCGGAGCTCCGCAAGTGGCGGACTGCGTTGGATAAATGCTGTTCGCAGTGATTTTAAGTGCAAGGTGCTTGTCTCCACTGTGCAATCATCTCGAACGGCACCATGCACAGCACAAGCGGGTGCTGCTTACTTTCTGCAGCTCGAGTAGAGTTTTACTCGGGCGGCAGCTTTCTCAGCGCGAATGGACAGTTTCTCAACGCGAGCGGTCGCAAGCATATGCGACCACTCGCAATGAGAAATCTGACCGCCTGCGTTGAGAAATCTTGCCGGGAGTTTGATTTTCTACGCTCGCGCTCACCAACTTGATGTTGACGATCGCAAACGAGTAAAAATCTCACCGGGAGGTGGATTTTCCTTGATTGCGCTCGCCAACGTGACGTTGGCGAACGTGAGCGAGGGAAAAGACTCCGCAACGCTACGCGGAGTTTTTCGGAACTCCGCGAGCTCCGTGGAGTGCGGAGTGGAGTTCACCACCCAGACTTATCTTTAACAGACACGTCACCCTCACTGCGCTCCAAGGCTCTCCTACTTTCCAGGGTACACTCATGCGCCGCAGGGCCCGCTGCTATGTAACAGACACGACACCCTCACTACACTCCAAGGAACCGTCACTTCCCAGGGAACACTCTCCCACACTTCAGGGCCTGCTGCTCTTTACAGATTCTCGCTGTACTCACCGAACCAATCTCTGGGGAATCTGCTTGCTGTGCCCATAGGGGCCCTGCAGTATCTCATCTTTGGGGAGCACCCTCTCTGTAGCTGTGTGAGGAGGTATGGAGTGGGGGGGTAGTATCAGCAGGTCCTTGGTGACACTCTCTCTGTTCCTCTAGGAACTCTGTAGCATCAGATCTTTGGGGAACACCCTCACCGCCCCCCTGGGGGCCAGTAGCAGCAGGTCCTTGATAAACACCCTTTCTGTACCCCATGGGTCATGTAGCTGAGGGTCCTTGGGGAACACCCTCACTGCCCCCCGGGGGCCTGTAGCAGGAGGTCATTGGGGAACACCCACACTGTACCCCTAGGAGCCGAGTGGCATCATATCTTTTGGGAACACCCGCACTGCACCCCTGGGGTCCTGTAGCAGCAGGTCATTGCGGAACACCCTTTCTGTACCCCTAGGAGCCGAGCGGCATCAGATCTTTGGGGAACACCCGCACTGAACCCCTGGGGTCTTGCAGCAGTGAGCGGGTCCTCGGGGAACACCCTTTCTGTACCCCTAGGAGCCGAGCAGCATCAGATCTTTGGGGAACACCCTCACTGCACCCCAGGGGTTCTGTAGCAGTGGGTCCTTCGGGAACACCGCTTATGAACCCCTAGGAGCCTAGAAGCATCAGATCTTTGGAGAATCCACTCCCTGCACCCTTGGGGCCTGAAGCAGTGGGTCCTTTGGGAACACCATTTATGAACCCCTAGGAGCCGAGCAGCATCAGATCTTCGGGCAACACCCTTACTGCACCCCTGGGATCCTGTAGCAGTGGGTCCTTGGGAGACACCGTCACTGCACCCCTGGGGTCCTGTAGCAGCGGGTCATTGGGAGACACTGTTACTGCACCCCTGGGGTCATGTAGCAGCGGGACCTTGGGGAACACCCTCACTGTACCCCTAGGAGCAGAGCGGCATCAGTTCTTTGGGGAACACCCTCACTGCACCCCTGGGGTGCTGCAGCAGTGAGCGGGTCCTTAATGAACACCCTTTCTGTACCCCTAGGAGTTGAGCAGCATCAGATCTTTGGGGCGCACCCTAACGGTACCCCCGGGGTCCTGCAGCAGCCGGACCCTTCGGGACCACCATTTCTATACTCATAGGAGCCGAGTAGCATCAGATCTGTGGGGAACACCCTCGCTGCACCCCAGCGGTCCTGCAGCAGCGGGTCCTTAGGGAACACCGGTTCTGTACCCCTAGGAGCCGAGCAGTATCAGATCTTTGGGGAACACCCTTACTGCAGCCCTGGGGTCCTGTAGCAGGGGGTCCTTGGGAGACACCCTCACTGCACCTCAGGGGCCATGTAGTAGCGGGTCCTTGGGGAACACCCTCACTGTACCCCTAGGAGCCGAGCAGCATCAGATCTTTGGGGAACACCTTCACTGAACCCTGGGGTCCTGCAGCAGCGGGTCCTTCGGGAACACCGTTTATGAACCCCTAGGAGCCTAGAAGCATCAGATCTTTGGAGAACCCACTCCCTGCACCCTTGGGGCCTGAAGCAGTGGGTCCTTTGGGAACACCATTTATGAACCCCTAGGAGCCTAGAAGCATCAGATCTTTGGAGAACCCACTCCCTGCACCCTTGGGGCCTGAAGCAGTGGGTCCTTTGGGAACACCATTTCTATACTCATAGGAGCCGAGTAGCATCAGATCTGTGGGGAACACCCTCACTGCACCTCAGGGGTCATGTAGTAGCGGGTCCTTAGGGAACAGCGGTTCTGTACCCCTAGGAGCCGAGCAGTATCAGATCTTTGGGGAACACCCTCACTGCTCCCCTGGGGTCCTGTAGCAGCAGCTCCTTGGGAGACACCCTTCTCGTTCCCTCAGGCTCAGGCAGCAGCGGGGCATCCTGGGAGGATCACCTGGAAACCTCGGATTCTCATGAGGGATGCAGGCCCAGCGCTCACAAAGCCCTTTGTATTAATTAAAGACCATGAGATCGGCTAATGGTTACCATGGCGACCATGGAGCAGCCTGGTCCATGCAGGAAACGAGAGTTACACATTCAGAAAAGCTGCGGGGGCAGCAGGAAACACCTCATCACACATACACTCACACACACACGCTTTCTCTCTCACACACGCACTCTCACACACATACACAGACCGGCACATACACAGGCGCGCGCGGAGGCAGCAGGGGATACCTATTTAATGAAGCAGCAAGGAAAGCCTCATACATACTTGCACACGTGTGCACATACACAAACACAGGAAGCAGGGAATACTCACTCACACACACACTCAGACATGCGCACGAAGTCATGGGAGAACACAGACACATACATACACGAAAAAACACATACATCTATTAAGAAAGCAGGGAAAGCCTGCTACACACACACACACACACACCCAACGCGCGCGCGGACACGCACACAGACAGACACACACACACACCACCACCACATACACAACCACACACACATACACAGCAGGTACACACACGCACAAAAGCAGCTAGGAATATACATATACACCCCCTCACCCCATGGAACATACAGATACACACACACGGAGCACGTGGAATCCCGACACCGCGCTCGCGCGCACAGACTGCAGGACATGCAATTAGGGCCTGATCCAGAGGTTGGCGGACGTGGGCTCCGTGGCCCAGGGCAATCGTCGAGTCTGACAGGCAGCTGGCTCTGCCTCCGAGGCAAACTCTGTCATTATCAGATAGTATGTGTGAAAAATGAACTCTGCCCCTAAAGCAGTGCCTACACATAAAGGAACTGGTTGACCCACAAGCTCGGTTTATTGTAAGTAAATCACATCAGGAAAATGAAAAATAATCACGATATCGAAAGCAAAACTTTTACAAAACAAAATTCTGAAGTGTATGAATATGTGTGAGGGCATTTACACAACTATAATAGAACCACCAGCCAAGCGCAGACAGTGCTGGTCCTCTGTGCGGCGTTAAAACACAAAAACAATCATGTGAAAGAGGACAATGTCTTTCTTAGGATCCAGTGCCAAATCTCAAAGCTACCTAGACCTGATTCCACCTCATACTAGGGCCATTGGAATTATGCGGCAGTGGAGGACCGAATTATGTGGTAGGGATGACTAAATTATGCGGCAAGGAAAGGCAAATTACGATGCCAAATAAGGCACATTTTGTGATAGTTGTACTTCATTATTTTGTCATTTTTACATATGGTAACAGTGTCTGGGAAACATTTCACCTTATTAGAACCATTTTAATACCCAAATACTGCAATAAGCAACTCAAAGATGACCAGTCTTCTGATCCGTTTGGAATAGAAACACATTTTCTTTTGTAAAACTTCAGAATATGCAGCAGATGACAGATTATGTGGCAAATGCAGCAAATCCATAATAATGTAGAAACCGCCTTGGCCATAAAATTGCTAATTCGAGGGGCCCTGCTCATACCTCTTTCTTCCCCCACCCCACCCTACACTCCTGTCCTTATTTCACACTTGCAGCTTCTTTTTCGTCCCTGTTTTTTTACCTTTTTCACCCTTTTCCTATCTTTCTCTTCTTTTCCCTTCTCTCTTTTCTGCCGTCTCTATTTTGCTCTGGCGTTGACTTGCCTCTAAACCCTCTCTGATGCTCTTGTTCACCAAAATACTATGACAGGAGTTGGAATCCCAAATTCACCAAGTTTTTCCTGGGTGGGAAGTGACCCTGGCTGGATTTTCGAATTTAAAACATCTCAAAAATGTTGTACGAGGTGATTTTCAGTATGCATTGACAAGTCTAAGGGCCTGATTTAGAGTTTGACGGAGAGGGTTATCTGCCACAGCTGCACGTGAGAACCCTCTTTGCAAACCCTAGGTCAGCCCGCCTGATTTGCAGGCAAGCTTGCCTTAAGTATATCGCTGACGGAGCCTACTCCAGCTTCATCGCTGACATACTCCTCTGACGGAGTACGGGCCATTAGAGGGCTACATATAACACTGTCCGCCCGACTTAGAGTCTATGGTGTTCTACTATTTTTTCCTGTTCGGCACTGCTAGATAAAACCTGGTGGTGAGGGACTTTAAAAAACAAATAACTTCCACACCATAGAAGACAACTCCGATGGTGTGCAAAAACGAATGACCCATAGGAGACAACTCCGATGGTGTGCAAAAACAAATGAGCCATAGGAGACAACTCCGATGGTGTGCAAAAACAATTGAGCCATAGGAGACAACTCCTATGGTGTGCAAAAACGAATGACCCATAGGAGACTATTCCTATGGTGTGCAAAAACGAATGACCCATAGGAGACAACCCCTATGGTGTACAAAGCTAATGAACCATAGGAGAAAACTCCTATGGTGTGCAAAAACTAATGACCCATAGGAGACAACTCCTATGGTGTGCAAAAACGGAGACAATTCCTATGGTGTGCAAAAACGAATGACCCATAGGAGACTACTCCGATGGTGTGCAAAAACAAATGAGCCATAGGAGACAACTCCGATGGTGTGCAAAAACAATTGAGACATAGGAGACAACTCCTATGGTGTGCAAAAACGAATGACCCATAGGAGACTACTCCTATGGTGTGCAAAAACGAATGACCCATAGGAGACAACCCCTATGGTGTACAAAGCTAATGAACCATAGGAGAAAACTCCTATGGTGTGCAAAAACTAATGACCCATAGGAGACAACTCCTATGGTGTGCAAAAACGGAGACAATTCCTATGGTGTGCAAAAACGAATGACCCATAGGAGACTACTCCTATGGTGTGAAAAAACAAATGACCCATAGGAGACAACTTTTATGGTGTGCAAAGCTACTGACCTATAGGAGACAACTCCTATGGTGTGCAAAAACGAATGACCCATAGGAGACAACCCCTATGGTGTGCAAAGCTAATGACCCATAGGAGAAAACTCCTATGGTGTGCAAAAACTAATGACCCATAGGAGACAACTCCTACGGTGTGCAAAGCTAATGACCCATAGAAGACAATTCCTATGGTGTGCAAAAAGTAATGACCAATAGGAGACAACTCCTATGGTGTCGCAGTTATTCGTATTTGCTTTGTTAAAAACAAAATCCCATTTTTGTAAAACAAAAACTTGTTAAAAGTTTGACAGGTGGCTGTTATGTTTGACGGAGCCATCTGCCAAACTTTTACCAGATCGACAGGTATCACAGTGATGGCAGTTCCTGCCACTGACTAGAGATGTCTGCAGGTCCAACGGATATCTCTTAATGCTCAGCACTCTAGATCAGGCCCTATGCTTTCTATTTATTATAGGCTCTTTGAGAATGTTTTTGCATGGAGTTGGTCCAAAAGTCTTTCTTATCCCAAGTTGCAGTTTACAAAGTGTACCATCCTTTGAGGTGAGCAAAGTTTGCAATACACCAACATGCATTGTTAAACACTCTTGTGGAATTCCTGAATATTCCAACTTCTTTTGTTTATATTTAAGTCTTTCTTGGGTCTTTTCCAAAACAAACACACCCTTGTCTAAAAAGGCAATAAGTTACCTGTACCCACTCACTTCAGTCATCGTGGAAGGGAGAACTCTTCTTTTGCACAAACCCCAGACAGAATACGCCCTCCTCTCCTAGGCAGTGCGACCCTGATATTAACTTCCCATTGGTCAGTAGAACCTGGATATCGATTAAGACGAACGGGCCAAAGCAACAGCTTCGCAGCCATGGATGGCACGACTCACCACACGGTGTGCTTCTTGTCTTGGTCCGACCAGCTCATGCCCCATCTCATGGCCTCATTGGCCACAAGGGACATAGGGAACAACCCCAGGAAACATTACAGCCTGCATAGAATGCTATGATTGGCTAAGTAATATTAAGAATGCTTGAAAAGCAGGCATGCACTCCTGTGGGATTGGAGGACAGGGGGGTCTCTCTCAAGGCTGTTTGTGGTGAGGGATCGTCTTAGTTAATATTTTCCAGGATGCATGTAGCTTATAGCGTTGAGAGCAATGGCCCCTACACACTAGCTACTCACAGAGAGGAAGGAAATCTAACTTCTTGCTATTCACCTCTTGGGAGTCCCAAGTTAGGGGGTCCCAAGTCTTCAATAGATGGAGAAGGACTATCAAAGGATACTCTTTCTTCTGCAGCTAGTGCTTATCTCCCCAGCCTGCACTCCTGGTAACTGCACTCATTCTCTCAACAGACAAGAACTGTGGTAGCCTCGTCAGTGGTCTGGTGGTGGTGGGACATAGAATGGAGAATGTGGAGTGTTGTTGTGGGAGTAAATGGGTGAAAATGTCTGAGAGGGGGCCAGTGGATGGGGTGTCTTGTTGGGAATAAAGTTACCTCTTACTTCACCCAGTGTTGCCAGACTCTTCAGTCCTACAGAAACAATACCACATATTTGGTGATCAGGATGAAAAGGCTTTGTTTCATCAGAATAGTGGTGGGAGTGGATGAGTAAAGACTTAGAGATCCAGGAACAGAAAATATCAGGTGGGGCATATAAAGTTTTTTGGACTGCCAGGGAGGATTTATCTTTGTAGGGCAGATTTTTATTTAGAGGCACACTAAACGTTCCCCGACTACGGAGGTCAGGGAATGTTTGGTTACTTTAACACATTCTTTCCCAGGAAGACGTATCTGATGAAACATCCTGGGTCCCATTCAGGGAAGATGATCCCTTAGTACATCTTGGTATTGAAGGACATGTCTTCCCGATGGCCAGAGGTAGCAGTAGTGGGGCAAATAAATACCTCGACAGCCATAAAATGCTAAAATCAAACGTTCTGGAGAGATGATAATCTCAGTACTATTTTGACGGAAAAGGTGCTCGCATCCTGTGAAATGGAGAATTTTCTAGTTATCAAGGGGATCATTTACAAAAAAATGCTTGTTTTATATCCTGAGACCAACTGAATGATAGAAAGATTCAAGAGGACTCAAAAGGACAACATACAATTGGCAAGAAATGGAGGAAGCTGTTGGAGAGGTACCCTTTGAGTCATTCAGAGATCGGAAGGCAAGTATGGATGCTTACCCAGCTTGTGAAAGGCATGAATGTTGGGAGTGGGTCTGAGTTGAACATGAGCGGTAGAGAAAGAAAGCAATGGAAGACTGTCTTTGACACTCGCAAGGCAGTGGGTTGTGACTAAAGTCAAAGCGAATGATCTAGTGGTTACGAGAGCACCGGTGAGTCACAAGACTGAGTTATAGTTTGGTAGACCCTTGAAAGCGGCAAAGTTGATCAAGAGTACTGGGAAGATAAGAGGTGTTTGCATATGGGATCTCAATTGTGTCTCACTCTGTAAAGATGGTGCCAGGGATTGTGACAAAAGCATCTTGGAAGTGGTCAAGAAAGAAAACATTTAATGAAGCCTCTTGCACTCCTGTGAACATGTAGGCAAGGTGTAAGATTGTGTTACAAGAGCTTGTCTGAGAGCTAACCAAATAAAGGACTGTGTTTTTGAGTGACTTTGACTTTGAATTTAGTCGACTGATGTTGCCTCCGGGAAAAATAATGTCACTTTTGGGGGAAGAGGAATTCTCATTTTATCATGTTATATTTCTTCTTTTTAAAAATGTGTCTCTGTACTTGTTACTTTTTGGATTTTCTGTACCAGGGGAGATTTGTGGTGGTGGAACGTGCAATGAAGAATGTGGAGTATTTATGTGGGTGTATGATTAAATGGGTGAAAGGATTTTGAGGAAGTAGTAGGCCAGAGGGTATGAGTGGATTGTGCGTCTTGTCAGCAATAATGCTATCTCTTACTTCATCTGCAATTTAAAGATTCGTTTATTCAAAAGGAACAATTTACAAGAATCTTAACCTTTCTCTGTCTCTTGAAAGGAAAACACTAATTTTATTTTTCTCTCTTGTAACAGACCCCCCCCCACCCACACACACCGAAATAGAATCTGCCTTATCAACATTCTCAGCAGGACTCCAACCTAGTTAAATCTACTTACCTCAGAAGCTACACCAATAACACCCCCGGGATGAGCAAAGGTCAGCCAACCAGTAGCAGATTTTCCAGTTGACACAAGCAAAGGTAAGTTGTCCTTCCACCTGGATCTAGGGCTTGGTTACATGCACTCCTGTAGTGTAGTTTCTACTAATCCATAGGATCTGCGCATTGTTTGGACAACATAAACTAAGGGCTTGGTGTCTAGACTGGTTTCGAACACCCCCGCAGGATATGTTGGCCTATAGACCAGCTAGCTCACAGTGCCACTGTAAGCCCCCCTAACCTACCAGGGAGCGAACAGTTTCTGACAACCACGGAACATGACAACCCTGATTCCTCAGAAATCGTGGAAACAGTACAGAACCTTTCGCTCAGTCACTCGTGCTCACTTGTTCTCAGAGAAATATACAGAGAATACACAGTGGGACGTTTTCAATAATATTTATTGAACCAACGTTATTCTTGCATAAAATACGTGTCCTGCAATTATTAGGAGACAGCAGCAAATAAAGGAGATCACAAGCACCAAAACAGTAAACAATAGATACATTTCTACATGGTGCTGAAGCAATGGATATGTGCACGCATATATGCAAAATGGTAATCCAACGTACTCCTACGATGCGAACTGTACTCTAAGTGTACCAAGAGTGTGTGTAGGTGTAGAGCCAAGAATCCCCCTAAGGACGCTCCAACCCCATTACCTGATGGGAGAGAGTGAAGGACCCCGTCTTGGTCTCGAGCTGGACACCCCTCACGGAATGTCAGACCGTGCATGGTGATTTCTCAGCAGACAGGGATCTTCGGTGTCAGCAGAAGTGCCTCATCTACCAGCCTATCGGGATGCCTATTATTTATAATAGAAAGCAGCCTTCGCGATGTGCGCACTAAATTAGTGATGTTATCAATATGTGGATAGTGCTGTCGCCTCGTGAATGAAGATAAGACGACTTTTGTACCTAGTGCGTAGAGAGGCCTAGTACATGATGTTCAAGGCATCGTGATAATGTTACGCAAAGCTGGATGTGAAAACACAGTAGTTTCAGAGAAACTAATCCAACATTGTCGTGCATGCAAATGTGTGCAAAAGGTCACAGCTGAAACTTCATTTTCTTGGACAATGTAAGGAATAAGCTGCCTTGATACATGGGCCTAACTCGGGAATATAACACTCCTATTACTGCTACTTATTAATGCGACCTTCCTTTATGATTACAAATTGCATGGTAAAAATGTTGCAGCCTTAATTACGGGTACTGTGTGGAAACACTCTCCCAGTACAGTGCAATTAAGAGTTAGACACCTCAGAATGGGGAATACTGTCTTGGCATGGACTTGCTGTGCAGACACTGAATTCTGCATCTCATTCCTTATTTTGAGGGGCTTATCGCTCTCATTTACCACATGCTCCGCTCAGGTGGTAAATGGAAGCAAAGATTGCTCTCCCGGCGTGGATGGAGGGATTGTGGTTGGGAGTGTTCAGGAGGGAAAGAACAAAATGCCCATGCTGGGTGAGCATTGCAAGTTCGCCCCTCGCTGTAGAGGCCAGGCTGGAAGTGGGGACTAGAATGGCACTGAGAGAATCAGGTGTGAGAACACCAGGCCAGTCGTGCTCAGATGCAACGGAACTCCACATCCGATTTCTGCTCCCCCGACCCATAATAAAGGCCTATGACGCTTGACTTTACTTCAAGTTTATTGTGACACACAGTCACACCACCGCGTAGATATTTGTGATATTTATTCAAACCATTTAGAAGTTTAAAAATAATTTTACATGTGTGCAATTGGGTGACTGGTTGAGGAGGGGACCCTACTGAAGCACCAACCACAATCGCTGCCACGTTGAGGCACAAGCAGGGCCGGACTGGCCTTAGTGGGCACCGGGCGTTTTCCCAATGGGCCGCAGGGTGGGGGCCGGTTTTGGGCCCATGGGGGGCCGTTTTTGTTACTGGGGGTCGGCAATATCGGCCCCCTGTAACAAAATCAGCCGAAACCGGCCCAAGCAAACAGCTCAGCCGCCCCACCCCCGCCCCCTCCCCGGGGGCCAGCCGAGCAGTTTGCCAGGGCCGGTTTCGGTTCCCAGTCCGGCCCTGGGCACAAGCAAACCCAAAATTTACCTGTGCTCAACCCTCTGGTTGCTTGGCACAGAGCAGTCAGGCTTAACTTAGAAGCAATGAGTAACGTATTTATGCAAACAGTAATAAAGTGAGAGCAGAACACAAGATAAATGCTATACCACTTTACAAAAACAGAGTACGTTTTAATAAATAAATCAACACCAAAATGACAAAAATCCAATCAGTAGAACCGGAGATATACAATTTTAAAGATTTCTGTGAAAATGGAACCAATAAGCACAAAACACCAACTGTGGTTATATGGTCGCACCGGACCGGGACAAAGTCATAAGTTCAGGTCGGCGTGATGGTATAGATCTATTTTCTTTACTTATAAAGTTTACTTTAATACATGGCGGAGGCTAAAGCGATAGCTCTCTTTTATTATACAGGTGTATGCAAGTAACAAGGCATTTTATCGTGTTTGTTTTTCACCAGTTGAAGGGCATTGCTGGTAATCTCTTTTCTAAGTTCTGTTGAGAGAAATGTGGTGGAAGAGGCAGCTGGAGAAGCAGCTGCTTCTCATTTGTTAAAGATAACCAGATAATGGGTGTGCTTGTTGGGATTTCACTACACAGCTCCTTGTTTTTATTATCTGGTGCATGGGTAGAATTGATTGTGTTTTCCTTCCAGGTCTCACATGGTCGTGGTTAGACTAGTCTTCTGAATTCCACCTTCCATGGACTTATTTTTTTCTTTCTTTTTTTTTGGCTTGTGGACTTTTTTGTAGAACATATCTGCTTAGTTGAACTTTATCAGGAGCTTGTAAAAGAGCTCGAGGCGGTATCTCCTGTTAATTATCGCCATGTTTTCAAACTTTCTTTTTTAGACACCTTTGTCATTTTATTGTTTTCAAACATTTTATAGTACAACAGATATAGTAAAAAATGTCCAGAATACTCTCAATGATGCGCTTTTTTCAGCAATATACTTATACGTGGAGGATCTGGTTCCGCAGTGACTATCTCGATCAACGAGCCCATTATTTCCATAACCAAACACAATTTAAAACCGTGACACAGACTCTCTGAGCAGTACAAGCTTAATTTGAGCCAGTAGTTTCCGGTGCTCGTCACCAGCACTTGTCAGCATCGGCGCTAGTGACAGTCCACCACATGGTGGTGCTGTCTGTCCAATGTTAAGATGAGTACAACAACAGTATTTAATAAGTCAATATTAATTAAAAGAAGAATAATACCTTCTGCTCGTTCCATTATATCTTTGAGCGGCCTGGAATGGTCTGAATTGCCATGCTTGTAGAAGTGTGATGATTGGTAGTTTTGTTTGTAGTGTCGGCAGCGCTGGCGGGGGCAATGGGCGGTGCGGGCAGCAGTGGCTTCCTGCCGAGGGCCTAGGCACTTACTTTTCTACAAGTGAAGCGCTGGAGCAGTGGCTGTCTGCCCTGCACAGCCTTCCCTTGAGGTCACTGGATATACAGCCTCCAGGAGAGGTTCCCTTACACTGGGTAAGGAAGCATAAACCGACCAATGGAGAATAAACACAGACAATGGGTCTCTGGAAGAATAAATTCTATAGTTTGAAATCCAACCCTACTAAAAGACACACATATGGGAATATATTATATATGGGAGCACAAAGCCAAACATTATTTAAAGCCCCAACACAGGCTGCCCTACCTCACGGAGGACATGTGGGCTCCAAGACAACCAAGGCAGGCGCGGTCAGGAAGTGCAGGTAACATCCTTCCCTGTCCAGAGAACCCAGGAACAAAGGAGCCCCCTTAGTCTTGAAGACTAAGGTGTGCCCCCGGGAAACCAACCCACACCCCTAAGTAATCCCTTACTGAAAGAGTTCCCACAGCATAATGTCATAGTATATCAAGGGAATTGAGGGAGCAGTAAAATGTGTGATTATGATTGAGGGGTATTTGGGAGGGTCACACACAGCTCTGCCAGGTGCCACTGAGGCGAATCACTATATGGTTGACTTATGGGCTGGGAGTCACATCCCTAAGGCTGAGCATAAAAGGAAGTGTCTACCCTCTCCTCTCCTTCATGGACTCCATTTTGTTACCTCAGTGGAAAGGGAATTTTGCATACTCAAAATAGAGACATGGTCCGGAACACCGAACAGCCTCAACGGACCCCCTGACGTCCATCTATCCAACCCCAGCTCTCAGTGCATTCCACACTTCACAGGGGAGACACATGGACAATCCAAAGTGGACAGTCGATAGAGAATAAAAAACCTTCCAGACTGAGCTCAGACCTACAACCATGCAGGGTCCGAAATGACAACAACAAATGAGTCCATCGCTTTTTCTTTTATGTGTCGCCACACCTACCCATTTCTGCTGTCACATTTTCCGTTTATTGTCAATGTTGCAATATACTCCAAATCTAAGTATTCTAAATATGGGCAGGAAGCCCATATTCATTCAACGTTTTGGGACAGTCCCTATTCCTACATATCATTCGTTCCATGGATTTTCTGCACCATTATTGTCTTAAACCGTTTAAAACTTTTTTTCATTGTGTTTCTTATTTTTGGGGTCAGTTTTCTGGTTTTTGATATATTTTGTAATTGTCTATTGAGGAACTTCCACTCCCTGCTGAAAATATCTATTACATTTTAAAACACATGGGGGCATATTATCAAGAACGGCGTTAAAATTATCGCCGCTTTAGCGGCAGAAAACTGCAGCTAAAGCGGCGATAATGGGCTTGATAATATGCCATTGAGAATTCCAATAGAGAGGTGTGGTGCAGCGGCCAGGGCAGCTGACTTCAGAGCACAGGGTTCACGGTTCGATCCCCAGCTCCGGCGGCAGCTCAGCACCATGTGACTCTGGGCAATAGCTCACTTAATTTCCACTACGGCCCCCAGCGCCTTGGACCCATAAGGGTGAGTAGCTGCGCTATATAAAAACGGACTTACATTTTTAACATGGGCTTCTATTGGAATTCTCAAGGGCATATTATCAAGCCCATTATCGCCGGTTTAGCGGCAGTTTTCTGCCGCTAATGCAGCGATAATTTTAACGCCGTTTCTTGATAATATGCCCCTGTCTCTTTACTTCTGGAGTGGAATAGTAGGTAGTCCATGATTCTGTGTGAGTAAGTCTTGCTTTTTCAGTGCCTGATTCACAAAGCATTATCTGTGTGTAGTTGTGCCTTACTCCTGTCTTGGGTGTGAATTGCTCCTGAATTCCCAGGTCTGCTTCACAAAGTGTTTTCTGTGTGTGTGTGTGTGTGTCTTACTCTGTAGCTACGTTTAGAATAAGTCTATAAACCAAGTACAAAATTCATAAGTAAGTCACACAAAAGATGGGTAACAGAACTACTCACAAAAACAATAGTCAGAGATCTATTCACAAACTGTATTTTGGAGTATGTTTAGTGGTACTAGAGTAGTTCTACTCAAATATTACAAAATGCTATTCATTAACTTATCTGCAGAGGTCTACGCCTCCATTACCATTTATGTACGGAGATCTCCGAAGTGACAGCCAAGATCTCGGCGCCCCTAGGTATAAGTTTTAGTAGTAATTGTGGGAGGGACAGTGTTAGTGGCCGCAAAATTGTACACTTTTACCAAAAAATGGGAGCAATGTAAGGGGGAATAAGAACGGGTTAAGGGACAGTTAGGGAGGGGTTTTAGGAGCAACATGGACCTCCCCACAAAAGAGTAGGCCCATTGCTATTTGCAAACTGTACCCATAAGTTAGTACAGCCCAAAAAAAAAAAAAAAATCTGAAAAGTACTCCAGCCCAGAGCTCCAGTAAGCCTCACACCACACATGCCAACAACAACTGGTACTGCAATACCTTCCTATAGAAAATAACGGAAGTAGGGACTTAATATATATACTCATAGGCAATAATGTTATAAAAATGTATTTCTATTGCCTTGTTAAAAATATTTATAGATCTGGTTTCATGTTAAGAAATTAAATACACATTTTTTATAAAATGAAATAAATACGTTTTCTTTTTGTTTGTTTTTACGTTATATAATACCGTTTTACGAACTTTAATGAATTCTATACATAACGTTTAGTAACGTTTAATATATAAAAAATATAGAACATTTACTTTAGGTGCATGTTTTAAAATAACTCTTTTACTGGAAGACCAAGTCATTGTCTCTGCTGAGAAACGCATCCCTCTATAAGACAATGGCACTACCCCGATTCATCTATATTCTTAATAACACACCATACTTAGTCCCACTCTCATACTTTTGGGCATTCGAGGCAGTGGTAAAAACGCTCCTTTGGGATGGGGATGCCCCTAGAATAGCCCTACAAAAACTGATGAGGAGCTAGTATGAGGGGGGATTGCGCTCCCGGACCTTCAGTACTACTACTCGGCAGCCTAGATCACAGTGATTAATCACTGGGTTCATCTACCACAGTATGAACCGGCTTATAGGATGGACAGGAGGAACATGCTTCCAGGGGGCTATCTCAGGGCCATCTATGGGGGAAAATCTGATACACCGCTGCGCACCCCGACAACAGTAACAATCAAACTCTGGCACGCGGCAACGGCGGCCCTGGGGTGGCTCAGTAAGATTACCTGGGCCACGCCATTGTGGGACACAGTACAGTTGGGCCTCCTGGCAACACACCACAGATTTGATAATAGGACCTTATAGGCCTATCACGCGTTGGCGACCTGTGGGCAAATGGGAAGGTGAAGCCTTTCACTGACTTGCAAGAGGAATACTAGTTAACCCCACAGAATCCTTCAGATACCTCCAGATAAGGCCCGCGCTGGGGAGAGCTATCCTGGGCGGGGGTGGGGGAGACCTCCCTGAATCCTCTCCATTGGAAGACCGGCTATCAGATGATTTCATGCAGGCAAAAGCAACCTCCCTGATTTACAAATTCTGCATAATGCCCCTGACACCATGAGGAAAGTGCGGGAGAAATGGATGGCTGACCTAGGGCAGTTGGAAGATGACAAGTCGCAGGAGGCGCTGGCGTCCCCTTAAGAAGTGGCCGTTCGTTCCCGCTTTAGACTGATGCAATTAAAAAATGTTCATAGAACGTATTACATATGCACAACACTGGTTAAGATGGCAGACTTGAGTCATCACTATGCCCCAGGGGATGTGGCCAGGAGGGCACCTTTTTTCACATGAGTGTGATTGTCCAGGGATTTAGGAATACTGGAGGGCGGTGATAGCCAGCATGATGGCACTGTGTACAGAAAATATAGTGGCCTCACCTCAATGATGCTTGTTGAATGGCTGGGAAGCAACAGACTTAACATCCGGGGACGTCTGTGGGTCAAGCTAGGCCTCATGGTAGCTAAACGCAACATTGCCAGGACGTGGAGAGCTGCCTCGGCACCGACGTTAAGAGACTGGAAGGAGTACATGGATTGGTGCATGCAGGCGGAAAGGGTGGCATATGTGGGCAGAGGGCGCCCACAGAAAACGACGAGGATTTGGGGAGTTGGAATGAACATGGGGGAATACTTTGCGCCCCAGTTGCCGGAGTGGACCCGACGAGAGAGGAGTGAGTGCGAATGTTGGACAGTTCTTCCCCATGAGAAGTGGCGGGAGGGTATGAGTAGCCTGAGCGATAATAGGGATATAAATATCATGATGATGGATAAAATGTACCGCGCTATGATATATGCGGACCGTGGTTGCCACTGTCATGTGTTATGTACTGAAATAAATAGATTTACAACGAAAATGACTCTTTAAAAAGTATTTTAATTTAATATACTTACATTAAATAAATATTTAATCCAAAATTAAGTTAATAGTGCTGCAACTTTTTGTAATTTGTCCTACTTTTAAAATAAAATATATAATTTATTTACATTAACATTTAACATAAAAAGGTACATTTTTTAAACTTGATTAAACATTTAGAAATGTCCTTATAATTTACAATAGGGAGATCTCTGCCAAGCTAGCTGAACATAAGATATGGTCATGAAGTCACTACTAGTAGTAATGTTACAGTAGTCCATAATGTTTTTACTGACTTCAGGGGGAAGGGACATGTACATTTACAGTTTTGAGTAATTTTACAGGTGTAAATGGCGAATAGTCAAAAGTAGTAAAGTTACTCGTAAGAGTAAGCATGCATGTCTTGATTTACTCATGCGTGAGTTTACCCTTGTGAACCAACCCCTGAGGTTTAGGGTTTGCAGTAAATTAGGTGTGTTAGGTTGCCTACATTGTCTTATAATGCCATGTAGTGGGTTTGCAGCAATGACCTTTCTGATATAAAGAATATATGTCGAACGCCGCTGCACCCCGCGCAGTGGTGGTCCCTTCTGCTGCGACACAAGTCGAAGGACCCAAGATGAATCTAGCAGCATTATTCCCTGTAGTGATAAGCTTCATCTCACTTGCAAAGCCTGGTGCCAGACAGCTCTTCCACACAACTGTGATGTGATAAGATTCACGCTTTCTTCATTGGAGAAGTGTGGCTCAATGGTTAGAGTGGCAGACCCTGATGCAGAGATCTAGCCCGGGACCAGGGTTCAATTCCCGCCTCAGCGGGTCTTGGGCTCAATTTCCTCAGACCTGCTAATTCTCGCCTCAGTGCCTATTCTAATCATGGGTCCCACTCTGCAACTCTGGGCAATAGCTTGCTTAATCTCCACAACGGCCCCACCAGCGCTGGGATGCCTGGCTTCACCTTGAGGGTGCCCAGGAGTGGACATTTCACAGGGAAAAGACAGGAAGGGTTCCACAGCGGTATGCGTACAGCGCCAGGACACCCTAGGGGAACAGTGCGCTTTACAAATTTAATTTCATTAACAAGGCCACTTTTATCAGAAACCAGGTCAGTCCCAAGCCCTGGGAGAGAAGACGCCTCTTACAGACCCTTGTGCAGTCATCCCAGGAAACCAGAGCTGGGCAGTGATGTGAGTATCAGCCCTGGCAGCTGCAACCTCACTCCAAATGCACAATCCTGCATTTATTTATGTATTTACTCGCCTTCTCTTGCAGGTGAATGCCCCAGAAGGCCAGCAGACAAAAGTTTCTTCTTTCCCGTTTTCAAAATCCCATGTCGCCTCCGCAGAGATTGAAATAGGATTATAAAGAATGCGCCCATACTCACCCCTTTCTAGTATGACCAAACGTCCATTTCCCGTCACACACTGTAAAATAAAATGTCATTCGATTTCTCTTCCTCATAGAAACAATCTGATGAGTCACTTGTGCAATGAAACTGTAAACAAGGGACCCACGTGGTCTAGGAAAATAGGAACCAAAAATATTAGTTGAATAAATATAGCCTTTCTGTAAGGTCGCATCTTGCTTTTTTGGCAAAATCTTACGCCTCCTTAAGGCAGGTGCAACGAGGAGAAATGTTTTCATTTCCCCTCTTTTTTCCTAGGTCGCATGCATGCTGCATTTGTACAGCACATGTACAAAGGCGGAAAAGTGTTAAAGATAGTTTTTGTGCTGAAATGTCCCCTTCCAGTACAAAAACTACTCCTTGCAGAATGCAACCAGCCTTGCACTATGGCGCAAGGGCGTCTGCGATGGCGCATGACAGGAAGAGAGGAAAACAGCTCTATAGCTTAGTAGATATGGTGCTGTTTTTCTCTCTTCCTTTCACGCAGTGCAGCAACTTTAGTTTCTGCGCTGCGTTGCGTGAATTTTTCATACATCTGGACCTTACAGTGCATTGAAAATTAGGATTTGCGTTGGATACTTTCACAAAGTAACGCAAAGATGTGCTATGTGAAGCTTTGTGTTACTTTGTGTCAAGGGGGCATTTCAGGGGTGGCACATGGGCATTCTTCTAAAACCACCATAGGGTTTGACGCAAATTCCTATTTACAATCTTACGCCTTCTCGTTTTTCCTCCTTTGCATGCGTGCTGTATTGTAATGCACAAATACAAAGCAGTAACAGTGTTAAGGGGTAGTTCTTGTGATGGAAGGGTCGCTCTTCTTTCATCCATTCCCCTCCTCTTTTTGCATACCTTTTCGTCCTTTGTTCCTCCCATTCTACGATATACATCACTTACATCCTTCTTAAAAAGCTCCCTTCCCTTTTCTTACATTCTTTGCCTACCTATTAATACATTTCTTCCTCGCTTCTGATATTTGTTCCCTACAGAACTAACCATCTCTTCTACCAAATAGATTCTCTGTTCTTACAATGCTCCACTGCTTCTTCACACATTCGTTCCCTTCCTCTTCTTACACTGTTTTCTTTTTTACATTCCTCCTTTTTCCATTTCATTGCAAATTCATCTTACATTCCATCCCTCTCTCTTCTTACTGTCTTCCCTTCCCCTTCATCCTCCTTCTTCTAAATTCCTTCCCGCCTTCTTACATTCCTTCCCTTCCTCTTGCTTCCCTCCCTCCTTTTTATATTCCTCCACACCTGCTGTTATATTCCCTCCTTCTTCTTATATTCCCTCCACCTATTCTTACATTCCTTCCTGTCCTGTTTCTTACTTTCCTCCTCAGCTCTTGTTATGCTCCCTCTTTTTAGTCAGTCCTCTGCTCCCTCTTCCTGCATTTTTCCTCATCCTTTCCTTAACTCCTTCAATTCCTTTTCTTGCATGCCTTTCCTTCCACTTCTTAAATCTCTCCATTTCTTAGTTTTACATTCTGTCCCTCTTTTCGTGCTCCTTCACAATTATGTTCCTTCCTCCCTCCTCGTATGTTTCTTTACCCACTTTATACATTTCTTCCCACTTATTCCGCCTGACTTGCCTGTCCTCTTAAGTTCCTTCCTTCACTTTTCTTCCATTCCTTCTTTACACATTGTGCATTCTTTCCTCCTGTTATATTCCTTTATCCTCTTATTGTTTCCTTTGCTTTCTAAATTCCTTTCGCCTCTATTTACGTCCCTTCCTCCTTCTTATGGTATTTCACTTCTTCTTCTTACATTGCTTCCTTGCTCTTCTTAAATTCTTTCTTCATCTGCTTTTATTTCTTCCCCATCTTCTCATGCTTCTTTTCACCTATTCCATTTGCACCCTCTTTTCTTACATTCCTTCCTCCTCTTATGTTCCTTTCCCATTGTCTTTTGTTCTTTCCCCCTCTTCTTTCATTCTTTAAGTCCTCTTCCTGAGTATCTTGCTGCTATTCCTATATTCCTTCCCTGAGTTTCGTTACATTCCTTTAAGGTAGAAAGGAACATTCCTTCCACCTATAACATTTCTTCCTCCTCATCTTATGTTTTTTTCCCTTTCTTCTAACATTCCTTCCCCCTTCTTATGTTCCCTTTCACACGTTTCTTCTTTCTCTTCTTACATTCCTACCGTGTCTTTTTACATCCATTCCCCATCGACTTATTTTCCTTTGTCCTCTTCTTATGTTCCTTCCCCTCTCTTCTGTTAGTTCCTCCTCTTCTTATGTTCCTTGCCCCTCTGCTTATGCTTCTTACGTTCCTTCCTGCCTCTTCTTATGGTCAGCACCTCTCTTTTTATGTTGCTCCCCCTCTTCTTCTATTCATTACACCTCTTCTTGCTTCCTTCTCCCCTCTTATTTTCTTTGCACCTGTTCTTTCATTCCTTTTCGTCTGTTCTTGCTTTTCCCCCTAATCTTACTTACTTTTCCTTCTTCTTACATTCCATCTCCCCTCTTCCTACGTTATCTTTTATGACTTCCATTCCGATTCTTCTTACTTTACCTGTCCTATTTTGTTATCTTCTTTCTCCATCTTTTAACTTTCCTACTCCCCTCTTACTAGTTCCCTTCCTGCTGTTCTTGCTTTTCTTCTCCCATTTTACTTTCTTCCTCATTTTATTTTCCCACGTCCCTCTTCTTACTTCCCTTTCTTCCTACTTTCTTTCTCCCCTCTTCTTTTCCCCCACTCCTCTCTTCTTACATTCATTCTCTCTTCTCTTATGCCCTTCACTCTCTCAACGTTTCTTCTCCTCTCTCCTGAAGTTCCTTTCTCACCATTTGCATGCTCTCTCTTAGGGGCAGATTTACGAGTCCCCTGCGCCACCAGTACGTCACTTTTCGTGACGTACTGGTGGCGCAGGGGGCTGCTCCATATTTACAAGGAGAGGAAAAGCCACCCTGCGTGACTTTTCCTCTCCTTGTAAATACGGCCGCTTCACACGCAGCACTTTGCGGTGAAGGGGCGTTCCATGGGTGTTGCTGTGGGTGGTCACATGCAACACTCATGGAACAAGACACATCTCCAGAATTACGAGAAATCGTAACTCTGGAGATGCGTCTGAAAGCTACGCCACCCTAGAGGTGGCGTAGCGAGGCGCACCGAGGAGAAATGTTTTAATTTCTCCTCGTTTTTCCTCTTTCAATGCGTGCTGCATTCTGCAGCACGCATTGAAAGAGGAAAATGGTTGTAGTGATTGTTTTTGTGCAGGAAGGTTCCCCTTCCTGCACAAAACAATCTCCCCACGACGCAGGCATCCTTGCACCATGGTGCAAGGGTGCCTGCGCCGGCGCATGGCTGCAGTTTGTGCGCCAGCGCAGGGGAAGCACAAGGATGCGACATATTCTTGTAAATATGTCACATCCCTGTGCTTCAAAACTAACGCAGCATGGCGCAGCAAAATGACTTGCTGTACCCTGTTGCGTTAGTTCAACGTAAATCTGCCCCTTAGTCTTTTGGGGCTCCTTCATTTGCCTTTGTGTTTCTTTCCCTCACTCCAGTGGCATCTCTAGAAGTCATATATATGGGGGGAGCACACATTAGGCCACAGATGAAACTGGTGTGGCCACCTACAAATGAAAATTGTAAATATATATATATATTCACTGAAAAAAACAAAGGTTAAAGGGACGTTGAGTTTAGTGCTGTAGTAATATAAAAACTAACTTTAAAAAACACAAACTACTAAAATTCACCAGTTATAGTTTACTGGGCTAACTATAACTAGCAAGCCCATCATGCCCTGCTTATGACCTCCCATATTGCATCACTTATGACATGTTAAATGACATCATCGATGTCACCACTGGTGACATCTCAAACGACATCATAGATGACATATCATCTCAAATCAACCTCAGTCCCTGCTGTGCAGCCAGAGGCAGTTGGACAAACTACTGTGTGAAGCAGGTGCAGCGTCTGGTTTTCTGTGCCGCCTCCTGCACGTTCAGCAGCTGTGGTAGTAGGGCAGAGGGATGTGAGGGGGCAGGATAGTAGGGCAGAGGGATGTGAGGGGGTAGGATAGTAGGGCACAGGGATGAGAGGGGGGCAGGATAGTAGGGCAAAGGAATGTGATGGGGGCAGGATAGTAGGGCACAGGGATGTGGGGGGGCAGGATAGTAGGGCACAGGGATGTGAGGGGGGCAGGATAGTAGGGCACATGGACATGAGGGGGCAGGATAGTAGGGTACAGGGATTTATTTATATATTTAAAAAGTTTTTTATAGTGCTAACATGACCACCGAGGGTATCAGAGCGCTTTAAAGTTTATAAATCAAGAAAGGATACAAGGAGTAAAAAACAGAGCATTGGAAGCTAGGAATCAAAGGCAAAGGTTTCTTCATCCGTATCATTTTTGCTTCCTTGAAAAAGGCAGTAGAGGGATTCAGTCTATGTAGCGAACAAGGCCACAGGGGGTGTCATAGCACTATACAGTATAACAGTTGCGAACGGAAGAAGCGGAGGTCACAGAGGACCAACAGATCCACAAAATAGACTTCACTCTCTCAAACCAGCTAGGGTGTCCTCTAGCGCCTTGGAAGCTCTATTTCTATGGCAACATTTCTTCATCAGTATCACTTTAACTTCCTTTTTTGAAATCGGCAATAGAGGGATTTAACCTGACTTCAGGGGTTAAGGAGTTCCATATCCTCAGGGCGATACCCGAGAAGGCTCGATTGAAGGGTTTTTTTATTGAATTTTTGTGGTTTGAGCAGTAATATGCTGGCACTTCTAGAGGATCTCGATCCACCAAAGAGCTCCAGTTTTTGAGCGAGGTACATTGGGGTGTTGAAATGAATGGCTTTATGTACCATACATGCAATTTTTAGTTGTATCCTAGATTCATATGGGAGCCAATTTAGGGATATCAGCTCTGGCGTGATATGAATGTTTCTTTTAGTGCCCGTTATGAGCCTTGCAGCAGAATTGAGAGCGGCCCTGAGAGGAGCCGTCTTTGATCTAGGAAGGCCGCAAAGGGTTGCGCTACCATATTCCAGCTTAGAGATCACTAGGGCTTGCACCGCAACCTTTAAGTCATGTGAAGGGAGGAAAGGTTTTTATTTTACTTAAGATGCTGAGTTGGAAGTTTGCTCCTTTGTTGAGTGTACTAATGTGCTTCTGCATGTTCAGACTCTTGTCTAGCATTATTCCCAAAGAGCTTGTTGAATCAATGATGTGTGGCGTGCAATTAAGAGCTGTCAGTTGATTCAGCCATTGTTCGATGACTGGAGACTGCTTAGGTGGTGCGATTAAGAGGAATTCAGTTTTCAGAGCGTTTAACTTCAGGTGGTTACGTGTCAACCAGCTTTGTGTTTTCAGTAAGACTGAGTTGAGGGACCTGATGTCCTCAGGGGAGGCGACCTTCAGGTAAAGTTGGGTATCATCTGCATACATGTGATAGTGAATGCTGGATGATTTCAGAATTTCTGTTAAAGGCTCCATGAACAGGTTGAAGAGAGTGGGTGAGAGCGTGGATCCCTGTGGAACCCCCAGAGTGACCGGTGAGGGATGAGACAGGGACTGGTTCACCTTGAAGCTTTGGGTTCTATTGTGGAGAAATGAGGAGAACCAGTTTAGTACAGGCCCAGAGAGCCCCATCCTGTACTCCAAGAGGACAATTAGGTTGTCATGCTTAACAGAATCAAACGCTGACAAAAGGTCGAGGAGGATCAGTAGGCAAGATTCGTTTTGATCTAGCAATCTTAACGCATCATCTACAATGTGAGTGAGAGCGGATTCTGTGCTATGACCCAGGCGGAAACCAGATTGAAATTGGTCCAGGAGTCGGAATTGTTCAATGTGGTCGCAAAACGGACGTGCACACATTTCTCCAGGAGCTTTGCCAACTTGGGGATGTTAGAAATTGGGCGGAAGTTGTGTAGGTCAGAGGGATCTGCGGTTGGTTTCTTTAGAATATAGGTAATTTACCCAGACTTTAGGCAGTCCAATATAGCACCTTGCAGAAGTGAAGCATTGACAATCTTAGTCCAGAGTGGGAGTATGGAGGCTCTGATCAGAGAGAAGAAGTTCAATGGCAGGTGGTCGTTGAAATGGTTAGATGGTTTCAGAGTAGCCAGCGTTTAGAGTATAGTACTTTCATCCAAAGTTTTGAATATGCTCCAAGAGGCGTTGTTTTTTGGGGAGGGGCAGAGCCGAACAGGCAGGACGACATCCGACCATGGAGGAAGGAGGCTGTTAGGAGGTGCGATCGAAAGGTGCTCCAAGGCTGACCGTAGTTCAGCTTTGATCTTATTAGTCCTATCAGAGAAGTCAGCAAATTTTTCGAAGTTAGACTTGCAGACCTAGGCCCAATGAGGAAAGGTTAGGTTGACTGTTTGATTGACGCTTGATGTTTTTTGGACGGTTTTTTGCTTGCTCTAATTGGTTTCTGAAAAAGGTGGCTTTAGAGCATCTGATGCATTTGTTATAGATGTTTCGTAAAGATCTCAGCTGGTGGAGATGTTCAAGGGAGGGAGAGGATCTCCACAGTCTTTCCGCTAGTCTCAAATTCCGTCTTTTAGTATTTATAGTATCGTTGTACCAAGGTTTGGAGACTTTGGAGGACAATCTTTTTAGCTGTAGAGGCGCCATCGAGTCTAGAACACTTGCCATGGAGCGGTTATAGTGGTCTGTGAGGTCATGGACATCAGACATGTGCACAGGAGGGGGCAGGATGTTATCGCAGAGAGAAGTCAGATCACACAAGTTGATGTTTCGTAGACATCTTTTCCAGTGTCTGGGGTTCTTAGGCTGGACTCTGTTAACTCTTACAGAATCTGAGATGAGGAAGGTGATGCAGTGGTGGTCAGTCCAGTCACACAGGACGATAGATTCCAGGTGAATGGAGTTGAGCTTACCTATGACTAGATCTAAGGTAACTCCTTTAATGTGAGTGGGGCTGTCGCAAATTTGGATTAGGTTGATGCCTAACAGGAAGGATTTAAGGCTATTGACTGACCCATCATTCATGTCATTCCAGTGGAAGTTAAAATCTCCCAGGAAGATCTGAGTGCCATGAAGATCTGCGTTAGATAAGTTGATATCCATGATCTGTTCTATGAAGGGTAGGTTGTCACATGGTGGGTGGTAGAACGTGTGCAATTTTCATAGATGTTTATTGCTACAAGGGACGTGAGGGGGCAGGATAGTAGGGCACAGGGATGTGAGGGGGCAGGATAGTAGGGCACAGGGATGTGAGGGGGGCAGGATAGTAGAGCACAGGGACGTGAGGGGGCAGGATAGTAGGGCACAGGGATGTGAGGGGGCAGAATAGTAGAGCACAGGGACGTGAGGGGGCAGAATAGTAGGGCACAGGGATGTGAGGGGGCAGGATAGTAGGGCACAGGGATGTGAGGGCAGCAGGATAGTAAGGCACGGGGACGTGAGGGAGGCAGGAAAGTAGAGTACAGGGATGTGAGGGGGCAGAATAGTAGGGTACCGGGTTGTGAGGGGGCACAATAGTAGGGCTCAGGGATGTGATGGGAGCAGGATAGTAGGGCACAGGGACGTGAGGGGCAGGATAGTAGGGCTCAGGGATGTGAGGGGGCAGGATAGTAGGGAGGAGGGATGTGAGGGGGGCAGGATAGTAGGGCACAGGGACGTGAGGGACGTGAGGGAGGCAGGATAGTAGGGTACAGGGATGTGAGGGGAGCAGGATAGCAGGGCACAGTGATGAGACAGGCAGGACAGTAGGGCACAGGGATGTGAGGGGGCAGGATAGTAGGGCACAGGGATGAGAGGGGGCAGGATAGTAGGGCACAGGGATGTGAGGGGGGCAGGATAGTAGGGAGGAGGGATGTGAGGGGTGCAGGATAGCAGGGCACAGTGATGAGATGGGCAGGATAGTAGGGCACAGGGATGTGAGGGGGCAGGATAGTAGAGCACAGGGACATGAGGGGGCAGGATAGTAGGGCACAGGGATGAGGGGGTGCAGGATAGTAGGGCACAGGGATGCGAGGATGGCAGGATTGTAGGGCACAGGGACATGAGGGGGCAGGATAGTAGGGCACAGGGATGTGAGGGGGCAGGATAGTAGAGCACAGGGACATGAGGGGGCAGGATAGTAGGGCACAGGGATGAGGGGGTGCAGGATAGTAGGGCACAGGGATGCGAGGATGGCAGGATTGTAGGGCACAGGGACGTGAGAGAGGCAGGATAGTAGGGTACAGGGATGTGAGGGGGCAGGATAGTAGGGAACAGGGATGTGAGGGGGCACAATAGTAGGGCACAGGGATGTGAGGGGAGCAGGATAGTGGGGCACAGGGATGTGAGGGGGCAGGATAGTAGGGCACAGGGATGTGAGGGGGCAGGATAGTAGGGAGGAGGGATGTGAAGGGGGCAGGATAGTAGGGCACAGGGATGTGAAGGGGGCAGTATAGCACGACACAGTGATGAGACAGGCAGGCTAGTAGGGCACAGGGATGTAAGGGAGGCAGGACAAACGGAGCTGGGTTACGGGCCCCATCTGACCTCCTTCTAGATACACCATTGATTCACTCTTCCTAAACCCCTTTACCCCTCTTTCCACTACTTCTCATCAGTCCCAGGTAGCTGTTGTTGATGACTAAACAAGCTTGAATGTGCCTGGTTCTGCAGCAGCTCCGCTATGGTGCGTGGAGGGGCGGTCAGGGTGACCAGCTGCGACAGCGTAGGACGCGAGCACCAGGTGTGCTACTTACTAATTATTTTAAGATGGAAATGAGATTTTAGAACTGTTCATTAGGAGACAGAAGTGTGCGTCAAGAGCCCTCTGATCATACCTGTGGCCAGCAGCGACCGGAGATGAACTCCCGAGAGAGACCCAGCCGTTCCCTGGTGAAGAGGCTCAGACAAACAGCCGCAGTAATGGGGCTGGAAAAAAGACCCTTGTACCAGGGACACTTAAAGATGAGAAGAAAAAGTCTCTTCCATCACCGCCTGGCTAATGAGAGGTGGGAGAGGTTCTTCCATCACAGCCTCGCTACAGAGGGGGAGACGTCTCCATCACTGCCTCACTACAGAGGGGGGGAAACATCTCCATCACAGCCTTGCTACAGATGGGGAGACCTCTCCATCACTGCCTCACTACAGAGGGGGGGAAACATCTCCATCACAGCCTCACTACAGAGGGGGAGACCTCTCCATCACTGCCTCACTACAGAGGGGGGGAAACATCTCCATCACAGCCTCGCTACAGAGGGGTGGGGGGAGACTTCCCCATCACAGCCTCGCCACAGAGGGGGGAGACCTCTCCATCACAGCCTTACCACAGATGGGGAGGGACGTCTCCAGCACAGCCGCACTACAGAGGGGGGAAACAACTCCATCACAGCCTCGCCACAGAGGGGGGAGACCTCTCCATCACAGCCTTACCAAAGATGGGGAGGGACGTCTCCAGCACAGCCTCACTACAGAGGGGGAGACGTCTCCATCACTGCCTCACTACAGAGGGGGGAAACATCTCCATCACAGCCTCGCTACAGAGGGGCGGGGGGAGACTTCCCCATCACAGCCACGCCACAGATGGGGAGGGATGTCTCCATCACAGCCTCGCCACAGAGGGGGGAGACTTCTCCATCACAAGCCTCACCACAGGGGGGAGAGACGTCTCCATCACAGCCTCGCCACAGAGGGGGAGACTTCTCCATCACAGCCTCACCACAGGGGGGAGAGACGTCTCCATCACAGCCTCGCCACAGAGGGCGAGACTTCTCCATCACAGCCTCATCACAGAGGGGGAAAGACGTCTCCAGCACAGCCTCACTACAGAGGGGGGAGACTTCTCCATCGCAGCCTCACTACAGAGGGGGGAGACTTCGCCATCACAGCCTCACTACAGAGGGGGGATATGTCTCCATCACAGACTCACTACAGAGGGGAGACGTCTCCATCACAGCCTCATTACAGAGGGGGGGATACGTCTCCATCACAGCCTCACTACAGAGGGGGGAATACGTCTCCATCACAGCCTCACTACAGAGGGAGAGACTTCTACATCACAGCCTCACTACAGAGGGGGGAGACTTCTCCATCACAGCCTCACCACAGAGGGGGGGAGACATCTCCATCAAAGCCTCACTACAGAAGGGGAGAGACGTCTTCAGCACAGCCTCGCCACAGAGGGGGGAGACCTCTCCATCACAGCCTCATTACAGAGGGGGGGATACGTCTCCATCACAGCCTCGCTACAGAGGGGGGATACGTCTCCATCACAGCCTCACTACAGAGGGAGAGACCTCTACATCACAGCCTCACTACAGAGGGGGGGAGACTTCTCCATCAAAGCCTCACTACAGAAGGGGAGAGACGTCTTCAGCACAGCCTCGCTACTGAGGGGCGGGGGGAGACCTCTCCATCACAGCCTTACCACAGATGGGGAGGGATGTCTCCATCACAGCCTCGCCACAGAGGGGGGAGACTTCTCCATCACAGCCTCACCACAGGGGGGAGAGACGTCTCCATCACAGCCTCACCACAGAGGGGGGGGACCTCTCCATCACAGCCTCATTACAGAGGGGGGGATACATCTCCATCACAGCCTCACTACAGAGGGAGAGACCTCTACATCACAGCCTCACTACAGAGGGGGGGAGACTTCTCCATCAAAGCCTCACTACAGAAGGGGAGAGACGTCTTCAGCACAGCCTCGCCACAGAGGGGGGAGACTTCTCCATCACAGCCTCACCACAGGGGGGAGAGACGTCTCCATCACAGCCTCACCAGAGAGGGGGAGACCTCTCCATCACAGCCTTACCACAGATGGTGAGGGATGTCTCCATCACAGCCTCGCCACAGAGGGGGGAGACTTCTCCATCACAGCCTCATCACAGAGGGGGAAAGACGTATCCATCACAGCGTCACTACAGAGGAGGAAAGACGTCTCCAGCACAGCCTCACTACAGAGGGGGGAGATTTCTCCATCGCAGCCTCACTACAGAGGGGGGAGACTTCTCCATCACAGCCTCACCACAGAGGGGGGGATACGTCTCCATCACAGCCTCACTACAGAGGGGGAGACGTCGCCATCACAGCCTCACTACAGAGGGCGGGATACGTGTCCATCACAGCCTCACTACAGAGGGGGGATACGTCTCCATCACAGCCTCACTACAGAGGGTGGGAGACTTCTCCATCAAAGCCTCACTACAGAAGGGGAGAGACGTCTTCAGCACAGCCTCACCACAGTGGGGGAGAGACGTCTCCATCACAGCCTCGCTACAGAGGGGAAAGACGTCTCCATCACAGCCTCCCCACAGAGGAGGAGAGACGTCTCCATCACAGCCTCACTACAGTAGGGGGGAGACTTCTCCATCACAGCATCACCATAGAGGGGGAGATACGTCTCCAGCACAGCCTTGCCCCAGAGGAGGAGAGACGTTTCCATCACAGCCTCGCTACAGAGGTGGGAGACTTCTCCATCAGATCCTCCCCACTGAGGGAGAGAGACGTCTCCATCACAGCCTCACTACAGAGGGAGAGACTTCTACATCACAGCCTCACTACAGAGGGGGATACGTCTCCATCAAAGCCTCACTACAGAGGGTGGGAGACTTCTCCATCAAAGCCTCACTACAGAAGGGGAGAAACGTCTTCAGCACAGCCTCGCCACAGAGGGGGGAGATCTCTCCATCACAGCCTCGCTACAGAGGGGAAAGACGTCTCCATCACAGCCTCACTACAGAGGGAGAGACTTCTACATCACAGCCTCACTACAGAGGGAGAGACGTCTCAATCACAGCCTCACTACAGGGGGGGAGAGATTTCTCCATCACAGCCTCACCACAGAGGGTGAGAGACATCTCCATCACAGCCTCACCACAGGGGGGGAGAGACGTCTCCATCACAGCCTCACCACAGGGGGGAGAGACGTCTCCATCACAGCCTCACTACAGAGGGACAGAGACGTCTCCATCACAGCCTCACTATGGGGGGGAGACTTCTCCCTCACAGCCTCGCTACAGAGGGGGAAGACTTCTCCCTCACAGCCTCACTATGGGGGGGAGACTTCTCCCTCACAGCCTCACTACAGAGGAGGGGAGACTTCTCCCTCACAGCCTCACTATGGGGGGAGAGATGTCTCCATCACAGCCTCACCACAGGGGGGAGAGGCCTCTCCATCACAGCCTCACTATGGGGGGGGGGGGACTTCTCCATCACAGCCTGACTGAAGTGGGAGTGGGCGCTGTTTCATCATAGCAAAGGTGAGATGGCCTATTCATACGTTGACATGGAGAGCTGAGAAAGGTTATTTCATCAGAGCCTCACTATAGTGGGGGAGACACCCCCATCACAGTCTGAATAAACAGAGGAGAGAGAGCAAAGGGTGGGGCTCTTTCGTAATAGGGTAAGGAGGAGGGGTTTACCATTACAGTCTGACTAAAAAGAGGAGGAAGGAGACAGAAAGAGAGCGAGGGAAAGAGAAAGCAAAAGAGCGAGTGAGAAAGATGGAAGATGGAAGATGGATGAGAAAGATAGGGCTTAGTGTTCACGTGACAACCTGCTCCTCATTTTAACATCTTCTAGCAGGTGCACTCTGTTATTTTGGAATGCTGCACAACAGGGAATGCTAGACTATGTAGGATATTCAGGTTCATCCAAAAAGAGGTCCTTTTCTACCCATATCCCAGGGGGAGACTAGCTATTGAGTTCACCAGGTAAACCCATGTAAACCTCGTAAATGCCCCCTTAATTTTCTCTAATTAACCATGTACCATGTATATGTCATGAGTTTTGTCTTCCCCATGTAACTTCTACATTATTAGGGTACCCTGGAGGATTGGTGGTAGGGTGTGCTGTATCCTCTCTTCCTGCATGCCTCGGGCACTGCTCCCCTCCATTCGCCCTCTCTCTGGGAGCCATCGTCAACTCGTTGGCTTCCTCTACTCGTGATGAAGGAAGGAGGAGAGACATTTTGTTGTTCACTGGGATGAGTTAAGTCGGATCCAGCCAGCGAGCCTGTGACCTGGCTTGAGCAGCGAGTGTCTGCCCATAGAAATGACCAGAAGGGAGGCCAGCCTAGACACTGAAGAGGGCCATAGACCAAAAGCAAGGCCAGCATAGACAGAGAAGAGGGACATAGACCAAAAGCTAGGCCAGCCTAGACAGTGAAGAGGGACATAGACCAAAAGCAAGGCCAGCCTAGAAAGAGAAGAGGGACACAGACCAAAAGCAAGGCCAACCTAGACAGTGTAGAGGGACAGAGACAAAAAGCAAGGCCAGCCTAGTCAGTGAAGAGGGACACAGACCAAAAGCAAGGCCAGCCTAGACAGTGAAGAGGGACACAGACCAAAAGCAAGGCCAGCATAGACAGTGAAGAGGGACACAGATCAAAAGCAAGGCCACCATAGACACTGAAGAGGGACATAGACCAAAAGCAAGGACAGCATAGACAGTGAAGAGGGACACAGACCAAAAGCAAGGACAGCATAGACACTGAAGAGGGACATAGACCAAACGCAAGGCCAGCCTAGACAGTGAAGAGGGACACAGACCAAAAGCAAGGCCAGCCTAGGCACCGAAGAGGGACATATACCAAAAGCAAAGCCAGCCTAGACAGTGAAGAGAGACACAGACCAAAAGCAAGGCCAGCATAGACACCGAAGAAGGTCACAGACCAAAAGCAAAGCCAGCATAGACACTGAAGAGGGACACAGACCAAAAGCAAGGCCAGGCTAGAGACTGAAGAGGGACATAGACCAACAGCAAGGCCAGCCTAGGCACTGAAGAGGGACATATACCAAAAGCAAAGCCAGCCTAGACAGTGAAGAGGGACATAGGCCAAAATCAAGGCCAGCCTAGACACCGAAGAGGGACACAGACCAAAAACAAGGCAAGCATAGACACCGAAGAGGGTCACAGACCAAAAGCAAGGACAGCATAGATACTGAAGAGGGACATAGACCAAAAGCAAGGCCAGCCTAGACACTAAAGAGGACATAGACCAAAAGCAAGGCCATCCTAGACACTGAAGAGGGACATATACCAAAAGCAAAGCCAGCATAGACAGTGAAGAGGGACATAGGCCAAAAGCAAGGCCAGCCTAGACACTGAAGAGGGACACAGACCAAAAGCAAGGCCAGCATAGACATCGAAGAGGGTCACAGACCAAAAGCAAGGACAGCATAGACACTGAAGAGGGACATAGACCAAAAGCAAGGCCAGCCTAGGCACTGAAGAGGGACATATACCAAAAGCAAAGCCAGCCTAGACAGTGAAGAGGGACATAGGCCAAAAGCAAGGCCAGCCTAGACACTGAAGAGGGACACAGACCAAAAGCAAGGCCAGCATAGACACCGAAGAGGGTCACAGACCAAAAGCAAGGACAGCATAGACACTGAAGAGGGACATAGACCAAAAGCAAGGCCAGCCTAGACACTAAAGAGGACATAGACCAAAAGCAAGGCCATCCTAGACACTGAAGAGGGACATAGGCCAAAACAAAGGCCAGCCTAGACACTGAAGAGGGACACAGACCAAAAGCAAGGCAAGCATAGACACTGAAGAAGGGACTACCTGCCCACCCCTTATTGTGGGCTTTGTGATGAGAGGTAATGGTTGTCTGATCTGAGTTAATTACACTGACGCAGGAGCGTCTGTGGTTCATATGCTGATGTGGAAACTTGAACATTTGTTCTGCTAAATGTTTGGGGCAAATTTTGAATTTAATTGGTCAGCTGGATCAGGTAAAATCTCACCTAATTGAGTACCAGACCCATGCACAATATCCAGTATTCACCTTTTCCCTCTTGAGCTGTGCACACCAATGTACAGAAAGGCGGGGACCATAGACAGGATCATGGCTGTCTCTCAAGGGCAGGAACCATGGCCCAAGGACTGAGAAAGAAACTCTGCACTGCTGCAGAAGGACCCAGGGGATGGGCTGCCCAAGAGAAGACTGAGGCAGCTTGTTCAGCAAGATCACAGGTTCAGCGTTTAGTAGCTGTGAGGCGGTCTGAAGGGCAGAGCCTGCAAAGAGTGGGAGCCAAGGCTTCTGACAGCCCAGCCGATGAACCTCTTGTCAGAGACACCCCCAAAGCCGGGGGCCTTCCTGCTGCTGGGTGTGAAAAACCAAGCTCAGGTGGTGTTTATGAAAGCATCTATATGGCCTTTTAAGCATACGCCTGGCACGTGCCGCACAAAAGCTTCTCATTCTAGTGTTGAGGATCACCAGAATTTGTCAGAAAGTTAGACTTTCAAATTCTGTGTGGTGTTTCATAGATTGTGTGGTGTTTCATAGATTGTGTGGTGTTTCATAGAACTATCACATTTGGAAATATTGTTATCTAGTTGTAGTCCAATGTTTCCCTTTTAACAGCTCTTTAACCAATGAGGGACTGCAGGCTGAAGGCAGTAGGGAACTCTGACTGCCCACTGAACTGACTCAAGGGCGCAGCTGGTGAACTCAACAAAAAATAATAAAACTACAAAAAGGGGGTCTACGCTGCTGAGGTATGTAATGTCCCTCCAAAGAGCCTGAGCATTTATTACCTTTTCAGCAGGCATTGATTGCTAAATTGATCTTTTTCGTTGTGTTACTTTTCTCCTATGGTCTCCAAAGTCCAGTTGAAATGTAATTTAAACCCCGATAGAGCGTGGATCTGTTCTCTGGCCTGTATACTATCTAATAACTAAAAAGTTAAGTCTTCTTCTATGTTACTTCCTTCCCACTCTTAGTCCTTCTCTTGGTTCATCTTTTCCCCTCCTCCTTCCCTTCTTAGAATGACTTAAAGATCGAATATAAATATCAATATAACATATTTAATTGTGCAACATTAATGGCGAAATATGCTCTGTGCATCTCAAACACGAATCAATCAAGAAACCAGTCAATCACTGTATCAAACACCGTCACTGACAAGTAACAAACCCACAAATCCGTTATATCACCAACCAATAGCTAACCAAATGCTCTATCACTTAACTACCCCGCCCATGAATCAACGTTCTAGCCAGCCAAATGCCATCTGAACACCCAACCCACCAACTAATCAATCATAAAGCAAACTAACTAGCTGACTAAGGAATCCAAACAGCAACAAATAAGCCAAACAATAAATCAACAAGTCATCGACGAACAAACAAAACAAAAAAACAACCTATCAGCCAATCAACCAACTTAGATGTCACCCAAGCCACCAACCAACCATCCAAAAATTCAACCAACCATCTAATATAACAAGTAATCAGCCATTAACTGGTCAGCTATCAACCAGCCTACAAATTAACCAATTAACAAAGCAACAATCATTCAGTAGATGAATCCATGGCTATATTGGCCAAGACATTATTCATTTATTTGGTCCAAACAATGAGTCACTTAATGGGCCAAGAAATAAACCAGTCAATGAATACACTCAGTGGTCAATAAAAACCATCACCCAACTACTTGGTCATAAATACATAATCATCCCTGGGGACAAAACTTTAACTCTCGGGCATCCCACGGTATCAGACATCCTTTGAAGATTGGGGCTGGTCTTATGCTGAAAGTGGGGCACTGTTGTGTGTATGTGAAATTTATATAGCACAAACCTAGTTGAAATGTTTCAGACTGGTGTACAAGGTCAAAGACAAAGATACAATCAATATGTGAAAAGGGGGGAGTGGGTTGGTTTGTGTACTGTTATCGTATCAGGATGTACTGTTCTTTCAAGAAGCGTCTTTGCCTCTTAAATTTGAGCGCGGCTAAAGCCATCCTGATAAATACCAGGGTTTCACTCCAGGTCCTATATATAAACGGAGGAGGCCCATTGCCTGATCTTTTTTCTTTTTTACACCTCCATGACTCCAGACTGGTGGTGTCCTGACTGTGGGTGTGTCTAGGCATCTGTGCCACTGGATTCAAGCTGCACCTGACTGACGAGCCCCGATCACTGCTAAACCGGCCCTAGGTTGCTTGTGTTCTGGTTCAGAGAGGACCTGGCTTGGCAGTTCGGGCTGGACTGTTCCTATTGGAGCAGGGTCAAGACTGATTTGCATATGGCTGGGTCTAAAGTGAGGTGGCATGGCGGGCGGAATAACATGGACTGTAATTACCAGTGGCTGAGATTAAATCAAGCATTCCATTCCATCACTTTGTCTTCTTCTAGGGCATTCCTAGAGCCGTTGGAAGCCACACGGGTACCGGTCCGTATGGGCTTGTATATGATGTAGCTGGTTTTGAAGATGGTGCGGAGTGATATTAGAGAGTGAATGCCCACCCAGTGGGTGTAGATGTCAGCATTTACTCTAGAGAGAGGCTCAGAGGGCTGTGCTTATTGCGTAATGTGAGGAGGAGGACTGAGTGAGTGGCCCTCTTGGGAGGAGAGTGCGGTACCCACTCCCAGGTAGTGAGTGACTGGCCCTCTTGGGAGGAGAGTGCGGTACCCACTCCCAGGTAGTGAGTGAGTGGCCCTTCTGGGAGGAGAGTGAAGCAGACACTCCCAGGTAGTGAGTGAGTGACCCTCCTGGGGGGGGGAGTGCAGCACCCACTCCCAGGTAGTGAGTGTGTGGCCCTTCCAGGAGGAGAGTGCAGCACCCACTCCCAGGTAGCGAGTGAGTGGCCCTCCTGAGAGGAGAGTGCAGCACCCACTCCCAGGTAGTGAGTGGGGAGCATGTAGCACCAACTCCCAGGTAGTGAGTGAGTGGCTGTCCCGGGAGGACAGTATTGCACCCACTCTCAGGTAGTGAGTGAGTGATCCTCCCTGGAGCAGAGTGCAGCACCCGCTCCCAAGTAGGGAGTGATAGGCCCTCCCAGGAGGAGAGTGCAGCACCTACTTGCAGGCAGTGAGTGAGTGACCCTCCTGGGAGGGGAGTGCAGATTTCCCAGGCAGTGAGTGAGTGGCCCTCCCAGGAGGAGAGTGCAGAACCCACTTGAAAATAGTGAGTGAGTGACCCTCCGGGGGGGGGGGTGCAGTACTCCTAGGCAGTGAGTGAGTGGCCCTCCTGGGAGGAGAGTGCAGAACCCACTCCCAGGTAGTGAGTGAGTGGCCCTCCTGGGAGGAGGTGCAGCACCTGCTCCCAAGTAGTGAGTGATAGACCCTCCCGAGATGAGAGTGCAGCACCCACTTGCAGGTAGTGAGTGACCCTCCCGGGGGGGGAGTGCAGCACTCCTAGGCAGTGAGTGAGTGGCCCTCCCGAGAGGAGAGTGCAGCACCCACTTGCAGGTAGTGAGTGAGTGACCCTCCCGGGAGGGGAGTGTAGCACCCACTCCCAGGTCTACCCCCAGAGCCGAGACCTGGGCTCCCTCCACCGAAAGAGCAGTTCCTCATCCGCTTTGCAGGCCTGAGCCCCTAACGGGATGAGGCTGGCGGGCAGGCACTCAGGGACCGCCGGATTAACCTAGAAAGGACGGCGGCCGGCTGCTGCCAAGAGTAATCATTCTGAAAACTCGGTTTCTTTTCGGGGTATTTCTAGGTGGCCGGGGCTCCCAGCCCAGCTCCCTGCAGGGGTCCAGGCCCGGGGTTACCCACTGCTTACCCCATAGTCCCTGCTCGGGCTGAGGCCAGGGGGCTGCAGGGTTGGTAAAGCGCCTTTATCTGAACGCACACAGTGCTTTGTTTATTGTCATATTTCTAAACACACTCCATCCATTCTAGATCCCTTTCCTGACATATATGTCAGACAGTGTCTATCTGATGCGGAGTCTGACGCCTGTTAATGCCATGCACTGATCCACATACATGACGGGCACTGATCCTGCTCGAAGCCGGCAGTGCCAGCAGCGCCTTGATGCCTGCCCGTCCTTCTTATGCGCTGCATCCGGGCCCAGTGGTCTGTGCGTAACACGACAGCACTTCTCTGTAACTCTAAGAGTGGAGGAGAGAGGGACCCAAGGTGGCGCCTGCTGGAGAGTGACGGCAAGAGAGGACGCAGGTGAGGTCAAGCAGAAGAGAGTGTACACAACCCCGCCACGTGGTGACCCTACCCGAGCTGACGTGTATGTTGTATGCTGGGGCATCACCTTCTGGTGTGATCAGAGACTGTGAGTTTACCACCGGACAAGCCTGCCCAGGATGGACAGGACGGGAGGTGCCTGCAGGAAGGCCCTGTCCACTAGAGTGTCCTTCTTAGGACAGGCTCGTTTAGCAAAACGCCAGTTTAGTTGTTTGCCTTGGTAGGTTCCTGTGGACCTGCATCTGCCATATGGAGAAAGCTGTGGGTGAGCCCCCTCTGGGGACCCTCTGCAGTGCCAGCCTAAGTGCCTCTTTGCTGTAGACCATCTCCTCTCTGGGGACCCTCTTCATTGCCAGCCTCAGCGCCTCTTTGCTGTAGACCATCTCCTCTCTGGGGACCCTCTTCAGTGCCAGCCTCAGCGCCTCTTTGCTGTGAATGTTCAGCTCTCCTCCGGGGGCCCTCTGCAGTGCCAGCCTCAGCAGTCCGTTGCTGTGGGCGAGCTCCTCTCCGGGAACCCTCTGCAGTGCCAGCCTCAGCGCCACTGTGCTGTAGACCATCTCCTCTCTGGGGACCCTCTTCAGTGCCAGCCTTAGTGCCTCTTTGCAGTGAATGTTCAGCTCTCCTCCAGGGACCCTCTGCAGTGCCAACCTCAGCACCTCTTTGCTGTGGGTGAGCGCCTCTCCGGGGGCCCTCTGCAGGGCCAGCCTCAGCAGTCCGTTGCTGTGGGCGAGCTCCTCTCCGGGAACCCTCTGCAGTGCCAGCCTCAGCGCCACTGTGCTGTAGACCATCTCCTCTCTGGGGACCCTCTTCAGTGCCAGCCTTAGTGCCTCTTTGCTGTGGATGTTCAGCTCTCCTCCAGGGACCCTCTGCAGTGCCAACCTCAGCGCCTCTTTGCTGTGGGTGAGCGCCTCTCCGGGGGCCCTCTGCAGTGCCAGCCTCAGCAGTCCGTTGCTGTGGGCGAGCTCCTCTCCGGGAACCCTCTGCAGTGCCAGCCTCAGCGCCTCTTTGCAGTGGGTGAGCACCTCTCCGGGGGCCCTCTGCAGTGCCAGCCTCGGCCCCTCTTTTCTGTGGGTGAGCGCCATCTCTAAGGGGACCCTATACAGTGCCAGCCTCGGCAGTCCGTTGCTGTGGGTGAGCTCCTCTCCGGGAACCCTCTGCAGTGCCAGCCTCAGCGCCTCTTTGCTGTGGGTGAGTGCCTCTCTGGGGGCCCTCTGCAGTGCCAGCCTCAGCGCCTCTTTGCTGTGGGTGAGCGTCTCTCCGGAGGACCTCTGCAGTGCCAGCCTCAGCGCCTCTTTGGTGTGTGTGAGATCCTCTGTGGGGACCCTCTGCAGTGCCAGCCTCAGCAGTGCATTGATGTGGGTAAGCGCCTCTACGGGGACCCTCTGCAGTGCCAGCCTCAGTGCCTCTTTGCTGTGGATGAGCGCCTCTCCGGGGGCCCTCTGCAATGCCAGCCTCAGCGCCTCTTTGGTGTGAGTGAGCACCTCTGCGGAGACCCTCTGCAGTGCCAGCCTCAGCAGTGCGTTGCCGTGGGTGAGTACCTCTCAGGGGGCCCTCTGCAGTGCCAGCCTCAGCGCCTCTTTCCTGCGGGCGAGCTCTTCTCTGGAGAGGCCCTCTGCAGTGCCAGCCTCAGTGCCTCTTTGCTGTGGGTGAGTGCCTCTGAGGGGACCCTCTTGCGTGCCAGCGCCAGGAGTGCATTGCTGTGGGTGAGCGCCTCTCCGGGGACCCTCAGCTGTGCCCGCCTCAGTGTCTCTTTGCTGTGGGTGAGCGCCTCTCTGGGGGCCCTCTACAGTGCCAGCGTCAGAACCTCTTTGCTGTGGGTGAGCGCCTCTCCGGGGGCCCCCTGCAGTGCCGGCCTCAGTGCCTCTTTGCTGTGGGTGAGTGCCTCTCCAGGGGCCCCCTGCAGTGCCGGCCTCAGCGCCTCTTTGCTGTAGGTGAGCGCCTCTCCGGGGGCCCTCTGCAGTGCCGCCTCAGCGCCTCTTTGCTGCGGGTGAGCGCCTCTCCGGGGACCCTCTGCAGTGCCAGCCTCAGTGCCTCTTTGCTGCGGGTGAGTGCCTTTCCGGGGGCCCTCTGCAGGGCCGGCCTCAGCGCCTCTTTGCTGTGGGTGAGCACCTCTCCGGGGGCCCTCTGCAGTGCCAGCTTCAGCGCCTCTTTGCTGCGGGTGAGCGCCTCTCCGGGGGCCCTCTGCAGTGCCGGCCTCAGCGCCTCTTTGCTGTGGGTGAGCACCTCTCCGGGGGCCCTCTGCTGTGGGTGAGCGCCTCTCCGGGGACCTTCTGCAGTGCCAGCCTCAGCAGTGCGTTGCCGTGGGTGAGCACCTATCAGGGGGCCCTCTGCAGTGCCAGCCTCAGCGCCTCTTTCCTGCGGGCGAGCTCTTCTCTGGAGAGGCCCTCTGCAGTGCCAGTCTCAGTGCCTCTTTGCTGTGGGTGAGCGCCTCTGAGGGGACCCTCTTGCGTGCCAGCGTCAGCAGTGCATTGCTCTGGGTGAGCGCCTCTCCGGGGACCCTCTGCTGTGCCCGCCTCAGTGTCTCTTTGCTGTGGGTGAGCGCCTCTCTGGGGGCCCTCTACAGTGCCAGCGTCAGAACCTCTTTGCTGTGGGTGAGCGCCTCTCCGGGGGCCCTCTGCAGTGCCAGCCTTAGCACCTCTTTGCTGTGGGTGAGCGCCTCTCCGGGGGCCCCCTGCAGTGCCGGCCTCAGTGCCTCTTTGCTGTGGGTGAGCGCCTCTCCGGGGGCCCCCTGCAGTGCCGGCCTCAGCGCCTCTTTGCTGTGGGGGAGCACCTCTCCGGGGGCCCTCTGCAGTGCCACCTCAGCGCCTCTTTGCTGCGGGTGAGCGCCTCTCCGGGGACCCTCTGCAGTGCCAGCCTCAGCGCCTCTTTGCTGCGGGTGAGTGCCTCTCCGGGGGCCCTCTGCAGTGCCGGCCTCAGCGCCTCTTTGCTGTGGGTGAGCACCTCTCCGGGGGCCCTCTGCAGTGCCAGCTTCAGTGCCTCTTTGCTGCGGGTGAGCGCCTCTCCGGGGGACCTCTGCAGTGCCGGCCTCAGCGCCTCTTTTCTGTGGGTGAGCACCTCTCCGGGGGCCCTCTGCTGTGGGTGAGCGCCTCTCCGGGGACCCTCTGCAGTGCCAGCCTCAGGGCCTCTTTGCTGTGTGTGAGCACCTCTCCGGGGGCCCTCTGCAGTGCCAGCTTCAGCGCCTCTGCTGTGGGTGAGCGCCTCTCCGGGGACCCTCTGCAGTGCCAGCTTCAGCACCTCTGCTGTGGGTGAGCGCCTCTCCGGGGGCCCTCTGCAGTGCCAGCTTCAGTGCCTCTGCTGTGGTTGAGCGCCTCTCCGGGGGCCCTCTGCAGTGCCGGCCTCAGCGCCTCTTTGCTGTGGGTGAGCACCTCTCCGGGGGCCCTCTGCAGTGCCAGCCTCAGTGCCTCTTTGCTGTGGGTAAGCACCTCTACGGGGACCCTCTGCAGTGCCAGCCTCAGCGCCTCTTTGCCTGTCGACCTCCTTTGGAGATGGAGGTAGCCGTGCGCTTTACAAGTCGCAATAATAATAAGGATTTTGGGAGCCCCATCCAAAACAAAAGCACGGCTCTCTCAGACGCTGCCCCACTGTCCCACGGCTCAAGGGCTCTGTACCCAGCACTGTTCCCTCAGTCGCTGCCCCACTATCCCACGGCTCAAGGGCTCTGTACCCAGCACTGTTCCCTCAGTCGCTGCCCCACTGTCCCACGGCTCAAGAGCTCTGGACACGGCACTGCTCCCTCGGGTGCTGCCCCATTGTCCCAAGGCTCAGGGGCTCTGTACACGGCACTGCTCTCTAGGGTGCTGCCCCATCGTCCCACGGCTCAAGAGCTCTGGACACGGCACTGCTCCCTCGGGTGCTGCCCCACTGTCCCAAGGCTCAGGGGCTCTGTACACAGCACTGCTCCCTCAGACGCTGCCCACTGTCCCACGGCTCAAGAGCTCTAGACACGGCACTGCTCCCTCGGGTGCTGCCCCACTGTCCCAAGGCTCAGGGGCTCTGTACACAGCACTGTTCCCTCAGACGCTGCCCACTGTCCCAAGGCTCAGGGGCTCTGTACACAGCACTGTTCCCTCAGACGCTGCCCACTGTCCCAAGGCTCAGGGGCTCTGTACACAGCACTGTTCCCTCAGACGCTGCCCACTGTCCCACGGCTCAAGAGCTCTAGACACGGCACTGCTCCCTCGGGTGCTGCCCCACTGTCCCAAGGCTCAGGGGCTCTGTACACAGCACTGTTCCCTCAGACGCTGCCCCACTGTCCCAAGGCTCAGGGGCTCTGTACACAGCACTGTTCCCTCAGACGCTGCCCACTGTCCCACGGCTCAAGAGCTCTGTAGACGGCACTGCTCCCTCAGACGCTGCCCACTGTCCCAAGGCTCGGGGGCTCTGTACACAGCACAGTTCCCTCAGACGCTGCCCACTGTCCCAAGGCTCAGGGGCTCTGTACAATAAGAAAAAGAGGGACCCCTTTGTTCAAACCAGGGGAATAGGGTACTATTGACAAGTAAAAAGGAGAAATCCCTTGGTGAAAAAATATACTATAACTGGGTCTCTAAATTTCCCAGTACAAAGGATTTTTATTGCCCATATATTAGAAAGATACTGAGTTAAGGTTATTCCTACACAACTGTAGATTGTATTAAAAATATTGTTTTATTTAAAATTTATCACTCAATGTATACAAAAACAATTATAAAAGCTCATTATACTCAAAATAGCATCAATTTCATATACCAATAAAAACCTGTGTTACAAACATTCAAATAACAACACAAACTGATAAAAGCAACACAAATGTTAGACACACATAAAAATCATTACAGGGATTATAGTCACTAAAATAGGCCAACACACACGTAACAGAGAGACAAATATAAACAATACAATTTGTCATTTACAAACACATCCAGTCGAAATAATTCAAATACAGATCCTAGATAAAATTTCTACTCTTTATCTATAGGATAAGCTGTTTCCACGGATTGTGTTGAATGGAGCGTCGACGTGTTTCGATGGTTCTAACAATTTCCCATCTTTTTCAAGACAAACAATTGGTCTCTCTTGGCTGGCACTGTATGGTTGCCTTTAAACTCAATCCTGTAGGCAGATATTAATTATATTAATATTTTATATAATTAAAAAGCTACATTTTAAAAGAAGGGCTAACTGGTTATAATACCATGATTTCATATTCATTATTTTTCAAATATATCAGTTTCAGTACCCACTACATTGAGTATTTGGACAAAATATATTCAGTATTTCTACAATTAAAGAAACATGAAATGCATATTTTATCCAACATTTTACATCATGCCTATTTGATCTATCAGATAGACCCATTCCGGTATATGCCTATGATGCCATCTACCATCCTTGTACATCCCACCATCTTAATGAAAAAGGGGGAGGCCTAACCCATATAAATCCAGTGTAAGAACTGGTTATACAAACAACCTGGAGGTGTTATACCTTATTTCATTTTCCTGCCAACTCCATATATATTGATTGGTTGGTCATATTAGGATACTCTGGTCCTGAGAACCTATAAAATATATATCCGAAATTAATACTACAAGAGTTGCTGATTATTGTAACACACTAGATTGATGAGCACCTTATATACACAAAGTCCTCTTCTCACCTTGTAAAGTTAGTGATGGGATCTTTATTGTAATTTCTAGGCAGAACGTTATTTATAGTTATTTCACTGAAAGTGTTGCATTAAAATCAATAATTTTCAATCTAGGGAAAAAACATAAAATTAGTTTTCTATTTAGTAGAATGTGCAATACTATTGTTTTAATTTAGGTCCCCTAACATACCTGGGAGAGAGTCCTCACTCCCTCACTTCTTAATTAACCGGCGTACTCCTCACTCAAAGAGGGATTTAGTTACTGTCTTTTACAGTCTCTCAATACAGCTATCTGAAAAGACAGAAAGGGGAAAGATGCCATAGCTGCTGGAGTAATCGCAAAGATTTTAGATATTAATTTAAAACGGGGTGACTTTTGTTTTAAAGCATCCCTCTAGCATAATCTCCCCCTGAATTACCTTAAAATTGATGTAGAGAGCCTGCAAACACGTCCTTCCGCCGTGGGTCATCCAAATGAAATGCCCTTCGCGTTCACGTTTAAATACCTAAATCGGAAGCACGCGATTGGCTCATTGATAAATTTAAACCAGCTGTAGGCTGAAAGCTTCTCACTACAGGCCCGCTAGTTCTGCCCTAGTTGACCTGGAAGTCCACCCAAAAAGGGTCATGGCACCATACTTACTCTGCCTGCCTTAACCCGGAAAAGCTTAAATTTCAACATAGAGAATGCCGTTTTCTGCCTCTAATACCCCGGAAGTTGAACGCCCCAGCTACACCAATACTCATGTCTCAAAAAAAAAAAAAGATTTTTTTAAAAATTTTTTTATACGTATTGTTTGCACAGGGATAATGGTATTAGATTAAAGATTACTCATCAATCCCTCTGTACACAGCACTGTTCCCTCAGACGCTGCCCACTGTCCCAAGGCTCGGGGGCTCTGTACACAGCACTGTTCCCTCAGACGCTGCCCACTGTCCCAAGGCTCAGGGGCTCTGTACCCAGCACTGCTCCCTCGGGTGCTGCCCCATCGTCCCACGGCTCAAGAGCTCTGGACACGGCACTGCTCCCTCGGGTGCTGCCCCACTGTCCCAAGGCTCAGGGGCTCTGTACACAGCACTGTTCCCTCAGACGCTGCCCCACTGTCCCAAGGCTCAGGGGCTCTGTACACAGCACTGTTCCCTCAGACTCTGCCCACTGTCCCAAGGCTCAAGAGCTCTGGAATGAAGTTTTTACCCGATGCTCTTTGGGAAAGGCTTGGTGATGAGCCCACTCATGACATTGCTCATCAGTGTACATGGGTCCTTCGTTTTATAGTTTCACACGATGTGTTATTATCTTCTATAGCACCATGAAGCATCTGCAAACGTGTGCTCAAACATAGCACTTACATAACTAACTTGGTAGCGCGCGTGGTTTATTTCTAATTCCCTTCTCCAAGACATCGGAAATCTCCTCCGAACAAACCTGTTGGCAGCCGGTTCACGAGACGTCATCTGCCGACGTCATCAGCAGCTCCACTAGCAGGCGCTTCGCCTGAGACAAGCAGCAAGGTGCTCCTGTCTAGAGCTGCATGACTAATTATTCAGAAACAGATTTAATTAACACATGAGTGTGTTCTGTAGGGTAATGGTTACAATATGTAGTTGGGTCGCCCGCCCCCGCCCCCGCCTAGCACGTTATGGTGATGACTTTACTATTTCTAATAAATGTTCATCGTTCCTTTGGGATTCATTCTAGGGTCTCTGCGCCAGGATACTCTTGCGGCGATCACGCCTTTACAAATATACGTAACCTACGGTATGGGGTTGTATGATGGAACAACGCAGGGAAATAATTTGCATGCCTTTACAACGCATTTTTTACCCAGCATTTTTTTAGAACGCATATGCTTTTACAACGCATTCCATTAACACACATTGTTTATATAAATATATATATATACATATTTGTGGGGGAGACCCCTAACTTACCCTAAATGCGTGGTAAAGGCATGTGTTATAAAGGCATATACATGGTAAAAACGTGTGGTAAAAAAATGCATGGTAAAGGCACAACGTGGTAAAAACCTGTTTTCCACCGTATGGTGCACCCGTTATCTGCTTGACACAGTTTGCTGGAAAAATGTTCTGAGTGGTTGTGCTGCCATCAATGTTACACCGCTAAAAGCACGGGGATTGTGAAAAAGCCAAGCGTCGTACGGAGAAAACAGGTCACAAATGAGCCACGCCCGCTCAGCAGGAGAGTGGTAACACTGTGGTATGGAACTGGTGGTGCACTTGGAGCACACTGCCACAAATGTCATTTACAGACTGCATGTTCATTTTCCATTGAAATGGCCGCTAAAGTTGCAGACATACAGTTCTACTGGTAAAATGATAGCGTGCACAAACGGTATTGTGTGGAAAATGTGTTTCACTGAATATTTATAATTTGCGCGTCACAAAGTGTCTTGATTTGATCCTATTAAAATCCATCACACGAGTTACAAAAGAAAGTGCTTCATTTGTGCTTTCTTAACTGCGGATATATTTTAGAATATGTGTACAGGGCAAGTGTTGTGTGTGAGAAAAGAAATTAACACCATACAGCCTTTCCCTTCACACACAGCAAGATTTCCATAGTTCACATTATAAAATCATCTCATATTGCAGTCAGAGAAAGAAAAGTAAACCCCAATTTCCATGTTTAAAGAATAAGTAGCAATGTGTAATAAAACTGAACTTTGACCTCTGTCACAGGATAAAAGCAAAATTTAAAAGCATCTTTATTGCTCATTCACCTTCTGAATTTTAATATGGTTATTTTTGGGGGTGCTGCAGAACCTCTGCACCCCAATTTCCACCACCTATAGCTTGACAAATTTTGAGAAAACGTACTAACGGATTTCACGATGTCAGTATATCAAATTCAAGCAGGAGCTCTGTTTATTTGAAAAGGACACTGGAGGCGTGTCCACTTATGAGGGACATGGGCTCATCAGGGGCTCTGCAGTTAGAGAATAGATTACGGCAGAGTTACCTGTACGTGCTGTCTCCCGTCATCCACTGGGGCATGAGGCTCTTTCCACGCCCCTCCCTGTCACTGTGAGAGGGGCGTGGCAAGAGAGCACCTTGGACAATGGTGTAAGCATGTGCAGGGCTGGCTGACAAGTAAGCCTGGACGGAGTAAGTGCAAAAAAAACACTGCAGCGCTACGCGGAGCTCCGTGAGCAGCGGAGTGCGTTAGATAAATTCTGTTTGCAGTGATTTTCAGTGCCAGGTGCTTGTCCGCACTGTGCAATCATCGCGAACGGCACCATGCACAGAGCAAGCGGGCGCTGTTTCCTTTCTGCCACTCGAGTAGATTTTTACTCCAGCGACAGCTTTCTCAACGCGAATGGACGGTTTCTCAACTCGAGCGGTCGCGAGCATACGCGACCACTCGCAATGAGAAATCTGACCGCCCGCGCTGAGAAATCTCGCCGGGAGGTTGATTTCCCATGCTCGCGCTCGCCAACTCGATGTTGACGATCGCGAACGAGGAAAAATCTCGCCAGGAGGTGGATTTTTCTCACTTGCGCTCAACAACTTGACGTTGACGAACGTGAGCGAGGAAAAAAACTCCGCTCCGCAACGCGAAGCAGAGTTTTTCGTAACTCCGCGAGCTCCGCATAAAGCAAAATGCGGAAAACTCCGCAAACTCCACGAGCGGAGTGGAGTTCACCGCCCAGACTTACTGACAAGGAGTGGTCCAGCTCCAGTGCTTAATTTGAGCCGGTGGTTTCCAGTGCTTGGCACCAGCACTTAACTGACAACACCAGCACTTATGACAGTCTTCCACACGGTGGCACTGTCAGTCGAATACAGAGAAAATCACAACAGCTGTTTATTAATTCAATACACAATAAAAATTACTTATACGTACCACCCAGGCCGTTTTTATAGCCTGGGGGGCCTGGAATTGTCACACTTTTAAGAGTGTGATGGTTAGTAGTGTGTTTGTGCTGGCATTGGCAGGGGCAACTGGTGGTGCAAGCTGCAGTGGCCTCCTGACGAGGGCCCTGGCACTTATCTTTTTTTTTTACAAACTAAGCACTGTCCAGCTCTCCACCAGAGACCTCTCCTCTAGTCCAAGACCAGGAGGGTGAAAACTGAGAGACATCATGGGTGATGGAGTGGTTTACAGCCTACCGATCCCTGCATCATGACGTCACCTACTGGGGACTTTGAGTTTTTGTTGTTGTTTTTTTTTGCAGCGTTTTATATATCGCAAACTTTACCCGAATCGGGTATCAGAGCGCTTTACATAGCACCAGTTACGTTACATTAGGACACACATTCTTTTTTTGTTAGGCACGGGGAGATTAAGTGATTTGCCCAGAATCGCAGGATGTTCAGCGTCATTGCCGAGACTCGAACCCAGTTCCCCAGGTTCGAGGTCGGACGCCCTAGCCGTTAGGCCAACTCCTCTCCAGTTTGATTCAGGCAGCCCCTAGTTTCATTATTTATATATTTTTATTAAGTCGATCATCGCAGAACAGTACATGTCACAGGCTCAATTCTAACACAAAGACCTTCTTTAAAGTCAATCTTCTCCTGCAACAATCCTACATTTCAGCTCATTGAGAAAACCCAAACTCTCCCAGAATGCCCGAAACCTATTTCTTTTATATATATCCATTAGTATTCCTTCTTTCCAAAATCTAGAGAGACTCAGTAAAATTCGCATGATCAAATCATGCAGACAGTAAGTATGTGTATGTTAACCCCTCGCCCCTCCCTACAAGATACACACATCTTCCTGTGGAGACACTCCCTTCCCTGCACTCCCAGGAGGGAGGGCCTTGAATGAGATTCAGTTTTTAAATAGAGCCGGATCAAGGAAGTGGCACTTGAAAAGCCCTTATTTGTACCTTGATTGGGGTAGTTTTACATACATTGTACAACACGCTCAGTCTCATTAGTTGGTGGCTTGGCACTGCAGTTTCCAAGGCCACGCCCTTGTCTTTTTTCTGCAATTGGGGCCTCATTACAAGTTCAGTGGAATAGGTGAGGTATTTTCCACACCATTACCCCAGAGTGACATATTTACCACACCATTACCCCAGAGTGAGGAATTTACCACACCATTATCCCAGAGTGACGTATTTACCACAGCATTACCCCAGAGTGAGACATTTACCACACCATTATCCCAGAGTGAGGTATTTACCACACCATTACCCCAGAGTGAGGAATTTACCACACCATTATCCCAGAGTGACGTATTTACCACAGCATTACCCCAGAGTGAGACATTTACTACACCATTATCCCAGAGTGAGGTATTTACCACACCATTACCCCAGAGTGAGGAATTTACCACACCATTATCCCAGAGTGACGTATTTACCACAGCATTACCCCAGAGTGAGACATTTACCACACCATTATCCCAGAGTGAGGTATTTACCACACCATTACCCCAGAGTGAGGTATTTACCACTCCATTACCCCAGAGTGATGTATTTACCACACCAATTCACCAGAGTGACATATTTACCACACCATTACCCCAGAGTGATGTATTTACCAAGGGCCATATTCTCAAGAACGGCGATAACATTATCGCCGCTTTAGCGGCAGTAAACTGCCGCTAAAGCGGCGATAAAGCCCCTTATCGCCGCTTTAGCGGCAGTTTCCTGCCGCTAAAGCGGGGATAATGTTATTGCCGTTCTTGAGAATATGGCCCCAAGTGTAGTAAATACCTATAGTAATGCGTTTTCGACAGGAAAAGGAGGCATAAAATGTGGAATCATTTTTTAACACTCTAAATTACACGTTTTAACTTTTTTCCAGGCCTTTTCCCCTGATAAAATTTGGCAGGTTTGACCTGCCGGAAGTTATCTGCGGAAAACTGCAAGAGTACGATAATTATCACACAATTCATAATTCTGATCGGCTGTAGTGCGCTCACTTTGTCTCCGAAAATTTCAGTCGTCCATTTTTGTGTGAAGCAGGGTGTGCAGTATTGAGTGACTGTTAGTGCCCTCACTGACAACCATCGAACTGTGACGTCAGACTGCCAAGAAAATGCACCCGCACTGAATGTCCTGACCTTTGCCCTCACTGACGGTCATTGCACTTTGTCTCACTGATGGTCATAGGACTGTGCCTCACTCACGCCCTAGTCACCAGCAAGTTGGAGGAAAGGACCACCCTCTATGCCGGGATCACCAAACAGCTCACTTGAAATCTACAAACCATCCAGAAGTCGGCAGCCAGACTCATCCTCAAACCCCCACACAAAACTCGCATCTCATCACACCACACCTCAGGGAACTCCACTGGCTTCTGATACACAAACGCACTCATTTCAAACTCTTCACACACACATTCAAGGCACTACATAACTTAAACCCCACCTACCTGAATAGTCACATCTCCATCCACCAATCACCCAGACACGTCCACTCCACAGGACTCGTACTCGCACACGTCCCACACGTACACAGAACCAGATCAGGAGGACGGGCGTTCTCTTACATCGCTCCTACTCCACGGCCTCCTCGTCTCTTCTTGAATTCTGCAAGAAGCTGAAGACCTGGCTTTTCAATTAAAAGGCAGGGCTAAGCACACACACCTGCTCGGCGCCAGGATACCCGCGTGGGTGATAGTGCACTTTACAAATACACTTAAAATAACTGTCCTGGGCCTGTGCTTACACTGACTGCTGTGGCACTCTGCCCTCAGTGACAACGTGGCCCTGTGTACACACTGACTGCTGTTGCACTCTGCCCTCACTGACTGCCCTGGCCCTGTGTACACACTGACTGCTGTTGCACTCTGCCCTCACTGACTGCCCTGGCCCTGTGCACACACTGACTGCTGTGGCATTCTGCCCTTATGAACTGCCCTGGCCCTGTGCTCACACTGACTGCTGTGGCACTCTGCCCTCACTCACTGCCCTGGCCCTGTGCTCACACTGACTGCTATGGCACTCTGCCCTCACTGACTGCCCTGGCCCTGTGCTCACACTGACTGCTGTTGCACTCTGCCCTTACGAACTGTCCTAGGCCTGTGCTTACACTGACTGCTGTGGCACTCTGCCCTCACTGACTGTCCTGGCCCTGTGCTCACATTGACTGATGTGGCATTCTGCCCTCACTGACTGTCCTGGCCCTATGTTTACCCCGACTGCTGTGGCACTCTGCCCTCACTGACTGTCCTGGCCCTGTGCTCACATTGACTGCTGTGGCACTCTGCCCTCACTCACTGCTCTGGCCCTGTGCTCACACTGACTGCTGTGGCACTCTGCCCTCACTCACTGCCCTGGCCCTGTGCTCACACTGACTGCTGTGGCACTCTGGCCTTACGAACTGTCCTAGGCCTGTGCTTACACTGACTGCTGTGGCACTCTGCCCTCACTGACTGTCCTGGCCCTGTGCACACACTGACTGCTGTGGCACTCTGCCCTCACTCACTGCCCTGGCCCTGTGCTCACACTGACTGCTGTGGCACTCTGCCCTCACTGACTGCCCTGGCCCTGTGCACACACTGCCTGCTGTGGCACTCTGCCCTCACTGACTGCCCTGGCCCTGTGCTCACACTGACTGCTGTGGCACTCTGCCCTTACGAACTGCCCTAGGCCTGTGCTTACACTGACTTGTGTGGCACTCTGCCCTCACTGACTGTCCTGGCCCTGTGCTCACATTGACTGCTGTGGCACTCTGCCCTCACTGACTGTCCTGGCCCTGTGCTCACATTGACTGCTGTGGCACTCTGCCCTCACTGACTGTCCTGGCCCTATGTTTACCCCGACTGCTGTGGCACTCTGCCCTCACTGACTGTCCTGACCCTGTGCTCACATTGACTGCTGTGGCACTCTGCCCTCACTCACAGCCCTGGCCCTCTGCTCACACTCACTGCTGTGGCACTCTGCCCTCACTGACTGCCCAGGCCCTGTGCTTACACAGACTGCTCTGGCACTCTGCCCTCACTGACTGTCCTGGCCCTGTGCACACACTGACTGCTCTGGCACTCTGCCCTCACTGACTGTCCTGGCCCTGTGCTTACACTGACTGCTGTTGCACTCTTCCCTCACTGACTGTCCTGGCCCTGTGCTTACACTGACTGCTGTGGCACTCTGCCCTCACTGACTGTCCTGGCCCTATGTTTACTCCGACTGCTGTGGCACTCTGCCCTCACTGACTGTCCTGGCCCTGTGCACACACTGACTGCTGTGGCATTCTGCTCTCACTCACAGCCCTGGCCCTGTGCACACACTGACTGCTGTGGCACTTCTTCCCTCACTGACGGCCCTGGCCCTGTGCTTACACTGACTGCTGTGGCATTCTGCCCTCACTCACAGCCCTGGCCCTGTGCACACACTGACTGCTGTGGCATTCTGCCCTTATGAACTGCCCTGGCCCTGTGCTCACACTGACTGCTGTGGCACTCTGCCCTCAGTGACTGCGTGGCCCTGTGCACACACTGACTGCTGTGGCATTCTGCCCTTATGAACTGCCTTGGCCCTGTGCCCCATTGATTGCCATGGCACTGTACACCCCACTAACTGCAGTGATTTTCTGCCCTCACTGACTGCCATGGCCCTGCATTCACAGATTGCCATGCCCTTGTGCGCACACTGACTGCTATGGCACTGAACCCTCACTGACTGCTGTGGTTCGGTGCCCTCACTTATGGTCATGAGACTGTGTTCTCCCTATCAGTCACAGGACTGCACCCAAACATTATCAAGGCACTGTGCCCTCACAGACTGCCACTGAAATGTGCCCTCACTGACTGCCCTGGACCTGTGCACACACTGACTGCCAAGGCACTCTGCCTTCACTGTCTGCCCTGGTCCTGTGTGCCCTCAGCCCTCACTGTCTGCCCTGGCTCTCTGCCCTCACTGTCTGTCCTGGCCCTCTGCCCTCGCTGTCCGCACTGGCCCTCTACCCTCACTGTCTGCCCTGGCCTTGTGCCGTCACTGTACGCCCTGGCCCTCTGCCCTCACTGTCCCTCCTGGCCCTGTTCCCTCACTGTCCCTCCTGGCCCTCACTGTCTGCCCTGGCCCTCTGCCCTCACTGTCCGCCCTGGCCCTGTGCCCTCACTGTCTGCCCTGGCCCTCTGCCCTGGCCCTGTGCCCTCACTGTCTGCCCTGGCCCTCTGCCCTCACTGTCTGCCCTGGCCCTCTGTGCCCTCACTGTCCACCCTGGCCCTCTGCCCTCACTGTCTGCCCTGGCCCTGTGTGCCCTCAGCCCTCACTATCCGCCCTGGCCCTCTGCCCTCACTGTCGGCCCTGGCCCTCAGGCCTCACTGTCTGCCCTGGCCCTGTGTGCCCTCAGCCCTCACTGTCCACCATGGCCCTCTGCCCTCACCTCTGACCTCACTGTCGGCCCAGGCCCTCACTGTCTGCCCTGGCCCTGTGTGCCCTCAGCCCTCACTGTGCGCCCTGGCCTTCTGCCCTCACTGTCTGCCCTGGCCCTCTGCCCACACTGTCCGCCCTGTGTGCCCTCAGCCCTCACTGTCCGCCCTGGCCCTCTGCCCTAAATGTCTGCCCTGGCCCTCTGCCCTCACTGTCCACCCTGGCCCTCTGCCTCACTATCCGCCCTGGCCCTCTACCCTCACTGTCTGCCCTAGCCCTGTGTACCCTCTGCCCTCACTGTCCGCCATGGCCCTCTGCCCTCACTGTACGCCCTGGCCCTCTGCCCTCACTGTCTGCCCTGGCCCTGTGCCCTCACTGTCTGCCCTGGCCCTCTGTGCCCTCTGCACTCACGGTCTGCCCTGGCCCTCTGCCCTCACTGTCCGCCCTGGCCCTCTGCTCTCACTGTCTGCCCTGGCCCTGTGTCCTCACTGTCTGCCCTGGCCCTGTGCCCTCACTGTCTGCCCTGGCCCTCTGTGCCCTCTGCCCTCACCGTCTGCCCTGGCCCCCTGCCCTCACTGTCCGCCCTGGCCCTCTGCTCTTACTGTCTGCCCTCAGCCTTCACTGTCCACACTGGCCCTCGCTGTCCACCCTGGCCCGCTGCTCTCACTGTCTGCCCTGGTCCTGGCCCTGTGTGCCCTCAGCCCTCACTGTCCACCCTGGCCCTCTGCCCTCACTGTGTGCCCTGTGTGCCCTCAGCCTTCACTGTCCACACTGGCCCTCACTGTCCGCCCTGGCCCTCTCTGTCTGCCCTCAGCCTTCACTGTCCGCCTTGCCCTCTGCCCTCACTGTCTGCCTTGTGTGCCCTCAGCCCTCGCTGTCCGCCCTGGCCCTCTGCCCTCACTGTCTGCCCTGTGTGCCCTCAGCCTTCACTGTCCACACTGGCCCTCAGCCCTCACTGTCCACCCTGGCCCTCTGCCCGCCTTCCTGACACCCCCTCGCAGCCCGTCTCGTGGCACATTTTTGTGAATGAGGCCGCGCTGGCTGCGCGCGGGTTTTCCACTACGATGGCGGATGCCTTCTCGCCGGATTAGTAGCTGCCAGTCTCCGTTTCCATGGAGACGGGAAGCCCTGAGTGCCTGAGGCTGCCGCTGCAGTGGTCCCTTCATCACATGCACAAGGCTCTCTCATTCCTGTGTGCTTTCAACCCCAGTGGCGTGTCTGTGTGTCTGCCCGGCTGTCGATCCATGTGAGCTGTGGCCCCCCATGTCTGCACGTGCCGTGTCCACGCTCCTGCGCCGAGCAGCACTAGCGCCTCCTGACGGCGGTGTTCGAGTGTCCCACCCTCTCTGATGCTGCCACCATGTGTGCATTTTCTATGTCTCTCCCTCTATGTGTGTCTGTCTGTCCTGTGTGGTTGTCGCGTCTGCCCCATCCAGCTGTCTGTCTGTCTCCTGTACCCGGTCCAGCTCCACCGTCTGCCTGATTCCCTCCTGTCGTCCTCTGTCCTCCACGCACCCGCCTGTCTGCCTGTCTGTCTTGTATGCCTGGCCTGAAAAACCTGTGCAGGCAGGCAGGAGGCAGCAGAGGTGAATACAGCAGGCAGAAAAGGAGCTGCCATTATTTTTAACCAATCACAGGAGGGCTGAGAGGCAGAGGTGACTTAGGGTCAAACAGTACCACCCACCTCCGTGGAACAACAAATTGGTAGTGCAGTTGCAGTCTTGAGGGCAAAAACACGTTGATTTTTCTCACCGCTTCTCACATGAATTGGCTGTAGAAGAGCTGTTCTTGAAAGGATGCTGGGCCCTACCCAACACCAGAAGGCATGCGTCATCGCTGAGTCCGCTCGTCACTGTAACACTGCCCACTTCGGCCTCACCCTGAAGGCCTTATGTTATTGTCTCAAGGTGAGACGTAGACACCTATTCGCGAACGGTGTTCGGTGGTTTCATGTCACGGGGATCTAGCTTATAAAACTGCAATGTGGTACACGTCATCAGCATGGGCGTCCGCAGAAATTTTTCCAGGGGGGGGCAAAATGTTATCGCCATCACCATCCTCCGACATGATGTGTGCCACATCATCCTCAAAAGGATGAATGCAAGTGGTGACCCACTGGAGTTTGAATGCTATATGTAACTGACACTAAGGTCTTTGTGGTATGACCATTAACACACTTCGTTCTATATATTAGAGACAGAAACTGCTAGACTGCATAGCGCACACACAAAATGTGGTTGCACGAACCTAAATCACAGCCAAAGCTCAACGCTTACCCCAAAAAATCCCATAGAAGGTTCCATTTGAACCACAGCTTCACTTAGTTTCACAAAGCACAGAAAGCAGCCTGCAGGATTCTGTACCCCAGTTCCAAATTCGGCAGCTCTGGCCATAGTGCCACAACTTCTCCCCCACTGAACACCATACTCTACCACTAAAAGAAACTCGCACTGCCTTTAGATGCAATCCAATTGTGTCCCGCTATAAACGCCTGGAAGCAACTCAATTCAAATTATGCACTAGACAAGAGTAATCTTCTGTCTGAAAAACAGTAACAACCTCCTGGAAAAAGCAAACACTCACAGGGAATGCAAGACTAAGTAAGGTATGTGAAATGTAAGCATGGAACAACATGCTTACCTTAATGCTTGTGCACTTGTTATTCAGAAATCAATGTGTGTTTTTGCCTGAAAAGCTAAGGACATGACTACAGGGCCCGGAAGGGACCTGTTTCAATGTCCATTGCTTAGATCCTTACAAAACATAAGGAGTATGGTTTTAAAAGACCACATTCATGAACATAAAGCTGCAGTACACTACACATTTCATAAACTACTAAAAGGAAAACAGCTGATAAGGATCACATGAAACATTTTCTACACCACGCATTAACCAGATATCGCAGTACCTCCAGGAATGGTGAACTTCCTCACCTGAGGAAAAAAATGCCATTCAAAGACGAGAAAAATGAAAGTAATGCTGCCTTCACTGGGAAAGTCTGTTGGCGCTAAGGTGTTTGGGTGTGAATAAAACCAATCTGGCAACTTTTTGACCACTCTGTCTTGCTCATCCATCCAGCCATTTACCCTTTCACTCATCCAGCCACCCTTTCACGTACTCATCCATCCACCTAGTCACTCATCCTTCCACTCATTCACCCTTTCAGGCATCCACACATCCATCCTCCCTTTCTCTCTCAATCGACCCTTTCACTTAGCCATCCACCCAACCATCCATCTACTCATCCACTCATGAATCCATTCATTGACCCTATCAATCATCCATCCTTTCAATCATTCATCCATCTTTTCTCTCATCCATCCACCCATTCACTCCTTCACTCATCTATCCAACCTTTTTCCCATGTACCCTCCCTTTCACTCACTCATCCATCCTTACATCCTCCCTTTCATTCATCTGTCCATCCATTCACCCTTTCACTTATCGATTCATCAATCCATCCATCATTTCACTCATCCATTCACCAATCCTTCCTCTCATTATCCATCCATTCACCCTTTCATTCATCCATTCACCCTTTCACTAATCCATCCAGCCATCCACCCATCCCTTCACTTACTCTCTCACCCACCTTTTCACATTAAGTATGAGCTAAGCCTTCTGTCTGCAGAGTTGCAGACAGAAGAGACCCATCAGGAACTCACCCCTCGTTGTAGTTCCTAAAGCAAAGGGAGGTGTTCAAGATGCCCCTGCACACAGTCAATCTGAAACTTTGGAAGTCATGAGTCATGCATGATGCACAGTGCCAGGACGTGAGGTGGCTGTGGCATGGTGTTGTTTCCAGGGCTTTAAGTGGGGGTCTCTCCAAAGGGGTTGTTCGATTTAATTAAGGGCGTAGCTTGAAACACCTAAGCTAAAATTCTGTGCTTAGCATAGTGTGCCGCCCGACTGGTATTTTGCTGCTTCTGTCATTGCATTCAGATATATAATACAGCAGGTAATGTTACACCTACAACAAGCCAGAACTATAGGCTTTGTCAATGGTTGTTAGTTGCATACAATAAAAAAGCAGCAACCATGGATTCGTTGAATATAATGTTGAAAATGGTTCAGTTCTAAAATGATGAGACTGTGAAAGACCTATAACCCTTTTAACTTCTTTTACCGCCTTATTTTGATTAACTGGATTCTCTCGTAACAGCATGGGCGTTTTCGTACATTTCTTCCTTCTGACAGGATGCCCGAGGCTGGAGGAGGCCCACCACACGCTTTACCAGTCAGACTGGCCCATTGTCATTCTGTATGTGGAAATCCGCTACATACAGAATTACAATGGGCGGGTGGAGCTGCTCTTGCGCTCAGAGGAGTGCAAGGCGGCCCCGTCAAGGCATTGAGGATTCTCACAGGGGAACAGTGATGTTCCCCAAAGGCCAAAATTACGGACAAAAGGCGGCCGGCTGGGTGATCCAAGGGGGGGCAAGCGCCCCTCCTTGCCCCCCCCTGCGGACGCCCATGGTCATCAGGTTTACTCAGCCCTCCCTAGCAAAGATTAAAAGCCCTTCATGTCATTGTTACATGTGTTAATGTGTTTCTACCCACTCTTTGAGCTCTTTAAGTCTGGGTACGTTTTCAGGACTGTACTCCTGAGTCTTCCAAATATTGTTCTCTTTCTCTGTGGGTCGTGTAATGTAAAAACACTTTATATTTCCAACCTTAAAACCAGGGTTCAGCTTGTGGTGGGTTTCCCCAATCAATGAACAAGGGTTTTCATAAGAATTGCCTAATGCTGACATGGCAGACGGGGCTTGTACATGGTAAATAATTTTTTTGTTACGTGTATTTACCACTGCCCGGGAATGGTTGATTGTCGAATTGGGGTGACTGTTGCCTAATAGGCAAAGAACGCGAAAGAGAAGTTGATCAACCATGTCCGAGCCCCCATCACCGTGAGACAGTCAGTACCTATGATAACCATTGCCCATTGGCCAACGAGCCAAGCACAATCTTGTATTTGGTTCTAAAGTATAATCCTCAGTGAACACCGAGTGAGGAGCGACACAATGGTGAACCACATCTCCTAGTGCGGGTGAGAGTCGAGCCTCTTTTACAACTCATCCTGTGCAGTGAATTCATGTCAAAAAGACGGTTTAGGGGTTGGCTGGAAGAGTTACAACAGTACTTCTCCGCTGTCGGGTCCCTCCTCTACAGCAGGGTGGTCTGAGGTGGTGTGACGGGGGCCCCTGAATGAGGTGGAGCATTGGTGGGTTTGCAAGGATCAGAGTCTTAAAACTGAGATGTGCATGGTACAACTGTGCACAATCTCTATGTATTCTGCATAGTATGGCCACCCTACCCTAAATAAGGCAGTGAGAACAGCACTTTAGCAACCCATACAGGGGCTAAGCTACAACCTCCAAATGTTTAATTTGAGCAGGTGGTTTCTTGCGCTGAGCAGCAGCACTTAATCATCAACTCCGGTCCTTTCCATGAGCACCAGTTAAAGACACATTCATTTATGGTAGGCACGGGGAGAATAAGTGATTTGCCCAGAATCGAAGGATGTTGAGCCGAGACTCGAACCTGGTTCCCCTGCTCCGAAGTCGGGAGCTCTGGTCATTACGCCACATCCTCACCCCACTTTCATGGTTAGTAGTTGGTTCTGTTTTAGGCGGCGCTAACAGGAGAAATGGGCTGGTGCAAGCTGCCTCCTGACGAGAGCCCCAGCACTTATTTTTTTTACAGATTAACCACTGCAACTTCCACGTCCCTACATTGCTTGATTCATTACGACGTGAGGCGTGTATGCCTCCTCCCAGACGTACCAGTCCCTTAACCAAATGTCAACAATACACAATAAAGGCCCCTCCCCCAACACACATCCTAATTTATCTAAGCTACAGACTAACCTAAGTCCGATTGGACAGAAAGCGGTTGAAGGGAGAGAATACTGAATCAAGCGCGGGAGGGGGACTCCAAGTAATGCAATTACTGGTAAGTAATTGAAGACATCCCCTCTTCAGCCCTCCCTCGCTTGATTAATTACAAACTGAAATGGACTAAAGCTCAAAATGGGACGACTCAAGCAACTAATGCAGTAAAATCCATTCATTGTGCGACAAGCCCGCAAAACAAAGGAAATCGTCATATATACACAGAAAAGAGAACTTTTGAACCAAAAATCTCCTTCAATCCTGGACCTTGCTTTAGCCTGTAATACTTGATGAAAGTGGAAGGAATAGCCGACATGGATGCCCCACAAATGTTCTTCAGTGATTTTCCTTGAAATTCGGATTAGGAAGCTGACATTCCGCTTCTAGAACTACCCCGGACACCCACTGGAGAAAGTGAGTGAGAAACCCGGTATGCCGATGAAAACAAAGCCTGACCTATCTGCTTGAGTGTAACTGGATTATTACTGGAGGGGAGTAAGTACCAATCTCAAGTATTAATCACAATCGTTGTCAAGGAGAACCACTAAAGTTACTAACTAAACCTGAGCTCACCTCCCTGGTAGGTATGGCAGAGAACAAACAGGCTTAACTTAGAGGCAATGTGTAAAGAATATATGCAGTACTTAAACAGTAGTAAAGTCGAAATGCAAAACAATAAAAATCCCGAAAATAAATTGAAAAGTAGAGTAACATTTACTAAACAAAATGGCACCAAAAGGACAAAAACCCAATACAGGGAACCAGAGTTATGAATTTATAAAGTTTTAAGTAGAAATAGCACCAAGAAGCACAAAGTGCTAATGACATTCAATGGTTGTGGTAGAACAGGATGTAGGAGCAATGTGATGCTTACAGTGGTGGAGCATGGGTTGTACACACTAACCAGGTTCGGACTGGGTAAAAAAACTTTCTGACTTGAAGTCCTAACCAATCCATCACAAGAGTACATTTCCAAAGCCCTTCAGGACCTCATTGGAGGTGCTTAGAAATTCAATGGATGTCAGGGAAAAGACAACAGCAAGGTCCAGCCCAGGCCCATATGCCACTGGTTAGCTGGGCAGTTGTGGGAAAGACCTCTTGTAGCTTGTTGTATCCCTGTAGTTTGAGCGTGAGGTCAGCCTTGTAACCCTACAAGAGGGAGAACAGGTCCAGTCTTCGAGGCTCCTCTCAGGTCAGTCCTCTAAGCTCTTCTCAGGTCTAAGACAGCAGGTTCAATCCTTTTCCGATCTTTCACAGGTCCAGGAGTGTTCTGAAGTGCATGGCTGGAGATGTCACATTGATGCCTGGCACGAGCTAGTGGGTGGGAATGATCCCAGGGGATGTCCTAACCAATAGGGTGAAGTTTCCCAGGGTTAACCCTACCCACATTGGACATTTTCAAGGTGGCGACAGTCTTCGGTCACACTATACTTGGGCTCTGAGGGTGGGGGGTGTATGTGTGAGGAGTGTACTACAGTAATGCTAGTGTCCTCCCACATGTAACACTAAAATCCAGTTCGAAGCAGCCCCTGCACCCACAACAACCTTAAAGACAGAAGTCTGGGAGAACAAACGCTGAGTTTTCAGCAACCCTTCGCAGTATCTAACGCAGCAAATGCCGCCAGTTCAGTGGTGCAACGATCACAGCTGAATTTAACACAGAAAATGCAGCGAGTACAGCAGTATCGTGATCCATAGCACAATCCAACACAGATAATGCAACAAATACTGAAGTATAGCCACCCTTTGCAGAATCTAAAGCAGACAAAGCTATGACTACAGCATGATAGTGACTCTTAGCAGTATCGAAGACAGCGACAGCAAAATATAATGCAGATAATGCAACAATCACAGCAGAATCTAACACAGATAATGCAGCGACTGGAGCAGAATAGTAATACATAGTAGAATCTAGCACAGACTATACAACAAACGCAGAGGTACAGTTACAGCAGCAATCACAGCAGAATCTAACCCCAATAATGCGGCATGAACAGTAGAATAGTAGCCCATAGCAGAATACAACATAGATAGTGTATTGAATTCAGAAGCAGCAGACTCGCATCAGAATCCGAAGCAGACGAAGTGTTGACAACGGAAGCATAGTGAATCTTAGCCTTATGAAACTCAGTAATTGTGGTAAGCACAGCAGTGTAGTACAACACATCAGAATCTAACGCAGATAATGCAACGAATGCAGAAGTATGGCAACCCGTTGTAGAATCTACAGCAGATAAAGTGATGACTACAGCATTACAGTGACTCTTAGCAGTATCTAAGACAGCAACAGCAAAATATAATGCGGATAATTCATCAATCACAGCAGAATCTAACACAGATAATGCAACAGATGCAGATGTAGAGTGACCCATAGCAGAAGCTAACACAGATAATTCAACAGATGCAGATGGAGAGTGACCCATAGCAGAATCTAACACAGATAATGGAACAGATGAAGATGTAGAGTGACCCATTGCAGAATCTAACACAGATAATGCAACAGATGCAGACAGAGAGTGACCCATTGCAGAATCTAACACAGATAATGCAACAGATGCAGACGGAGAGTGACCCATTGCAGAATCTAACACAGATAATGCAACAGATGCAGACGGAGAGTGTCCCATAGCAGAATCTAACACAGATAATGCAACAGATGCAGACGGAGAGTGACCCATAGCAGAACCTAACACAGATAATGCAACAGATGCAGACGGAGAGTGACCCATAGCAGAATCTAACACAGATAATGCAACAGATGCAGACGGAGAGTGACCCATAGCAGAATCTAACACAGATAATGAAACCGATGCAGATGTAGAGTGACTCACAGCAGAATCTAACACGGATGATGGAACAGATTAAGGTGTAGAGTGACCCATAGCAGAATCTAACACAGATAATGCAACATATTCAGATGTAGAGTGACCCGCAGCAGAATCTAACACAGATAATGCAACAGATGCTGACGTAGGGTGACCCATACCAGAATCTAAAACAGATAATGCAACAGATGCAGATGTAGAGTGACCCGCAGAAGAATCTAACACAGATAATGGAACAGATGAAGATGTAGAGTGACCCATAGCAGAATCTAACACAGATAATGAAACAGATGCAGATGTAGAGTGACCCGCAGCAGAATCTAACACGGATGATTGAACAGATGAAGATGTAGAGTGACCCATAGCAGAATCTAATACAGATAATGCAACATATTCAGATGTAGAGTGACCCGCAGCAGAATCTAACACAGATAATGCAACAGATGCAGACGTATGGTGACCCATAGCAGAACCTAACACATATAATGCAACAGATGCAGACATAGGGTGAACCATAGCAGAATTGAACACAGATAATGCAACAGATGCAGATGTAGAGTGACCCATAGCAGAATCTAACACAGATAATGGAACAGATGAAGATGTAGAGTGACCCATAGCAGAATCTAACACAGATAATGGAACAGATGAAGATGTAGAGTGACCCATAGCAGAATCTAACACAGATAATTCAACAGATGCAGACGGAGAGGGACCCATAGCAGAACCTAACAGAGATAATGCAACAGATGCAGACGGAGAGTGACCCATAGCAGAATCTAACACGGATAATGAAACAGATGTAGAGTGACCCGCAGCAGAATCTAACACGGATAATGAAACAGATGTAGAGTGACCCGCAGCAGAATCCAACACGGATAATGCAACAGATGCAGATGTAGGGTGACCCATAGCAGAATCTAACACGCATAATGCAACAGATGCAGATGTAGAGTGACCTGCAGCAGAATCTAACACGGATAATGAAACAGATGTAGATGTAGAGTGACCCGCAGCAGAATCCAACACGGATAATGCAACAGATGCAGACAGAGAGTGACCCATAGCAGAATCTAACCCAGATAATGCAACAGATGCAGACATAGAGTGACCCATAGCAGAATCTAACACAGATAATTCTACAGATGCAGACATAGAGTGACCCATAGCAGACTCTAACACAGATAATGCTACAGAAGCACACATAGAGTGACCCATAGCAGAATATAACACAGATAATGCAACAGATGCAGACGTAGGGTGACCCGTAGCAGAATCTAACACAGATAATGCAACAGATGCAGACGTAGAGTGACCTATAGCAGAATATAACACAGATAATGCAACAGATGCAGACGTAGGGTGACCCATAGCAGAATCTAACACAGAAAATGCAACAGATGCAGATGGAGAGTGACCCATAGCATAATCTAACACAGATAAAGCTACCGATGCAGACGTAGAGTGACCCATAGCAGAATCTAACACGGATAATGCAACAGATGCAGACAGAGAGTGACCCATAGCAGAATCTGTCAAAGATAATGCTACTGATGCTGACGCAGAGTGACCCATAGCAGAATCTAACATGGATGATGCAACAGATGCAGACAGAGAGTGACCCATAGCAGAATCTAACAGATAATGCAACAGATGCAGACATAGAGTGACCCATAGCAGACTCTAACACAGATAATGCAACAGATGCAGATGGAGAGGGACCCATAGCAGAATCTAACACAGATAATGCAACAGATGCAGATGTAGAGTGACCAGCAGCAGAATCTAACACGGATAATGCAACAGATGCAGATGTAGAGTGACCAGCAGCAGAATCTAACACGGATAATGCAACAGATGCCGACAGAGAGTGACCCATAGCAGAATCTAACACAGATAATGCAACAGATGCAGACATATAGTGACCCATAGCAGAATCTAACACAGATAATTCTACAGATGCAGACATAGAGTGACCCATAGCCGACTCTAACACAGATAATGCAACAGATGCAGACGTAGAGTGACCCATAGCAGAATCTAACACAGATGATGCAACAGATGCAGACGTAGGGTGGCCCATAGCAGAATCTAACACAGATAATACAACAGATGCAGACGTAGAGTGACCCATATCAGAATCTAACACAGATAATGCAACAGATGCAGATGTAGAGTGACCCATAGCAGAATCTAACACAGATGATGAAACAGATGCAGACGTAGAGTGACCCATAGCAGAATCTAACACAGATGATGCAACAGATGCAGATGTAGAGTGACCAGCAGCAAAATCTAACACGGATAATGCAACAGATGCAGACAGAGAGTGACCCATAGCATAATCTAACACAGATAATGTAACAGATGCAGACATATAGTGACCCATAGCAGAATCTAACACAGATAATTCTACAGATGCAGACATAGAGTGACCCATAGCAGACTCTAACACAGATAATGCAACAGATGCAGACGTAGAGTGAACCATAGCAGAATCTAACACAGATGATGCAACAGATGCAGACGTAGGGTAGCCCATAGCGGAACCTAACACAGATGATGCAACAGATGCAGATGTAGAGTGACCCATAGCAGAATCCAGCACAGATAACGCAACAGATGCGGACGTAGAGTGACCCATAGCAGAATCTAACACAGATAATGTTACAGATGAAGACGTAAAGTGACTCATAGCAGAATCTAACACGGATAATGCAACAAATGCAGACAGAGAATTACCCATAGCAGAATCTATCACAGATAATGCTACTGATTCTGACGCAGAGTGACCCATAGCAGAATCTAACACGGATGATGCAACAGATGCAGACAGAGAGTGACCCATAGCAGAATCTAACACAGATAATGCTACACATTCAGATGTAGAGTGACCCATAGCAGAATCTAACACAGATAATGCAACAGATGCAGACGTAGAGTGACCCATAGCAGAATCTAACACAGATAACGCAACAGATGGGAAGGTAGAGGGACCTACAGCAGATTCTAACACAGATAATGCAACAGATGCGGATGGAGAGTGACCCATAGCAGAATCTAACACAGATAATGCTACTGATGCAGACGTAGAGTGACCCATAGCAGAATCTAACACGGATAATGCAACAGATGCAGAGAGTGACCCAGAGCAGAATCTATCACAGATAATGCTACTGATGCTGACGCAGAGTGACCCATAGCAGAATCTAACACGGATGATGCAACAGATGCACAGACAGTGACCCATAGCAGAATCTAACACGGATGATGCAACAGATGCAGACAGAGAGTGACCCATAGCAGAATCTAACACAGATAATGCAACAGATGCAGACATAGAGTGACCCATAGCAGAATCTAACACAAATAATGCAACAGATGCAGACAGAGAGTGACCCATAGCAAAATCTAACACGGATGATGCAAAAGATGCAGACAGAGAGTGACCCATAGCAGAATCTAACACAGATAATGCAACAGATGCAGACAGAGAGTGACCCATAGCAGAATCTAACACGGATAATGCAACAGATGCAGATGGATAGTAACCCATAGCAGAATCTAACACAGATAATGCAACAGATGCAGACAGAGAGTGACCCATAGCAAAATCTAACACGGATGATGCAAAAGATGCAGACAGAGAGTGACCCATAGCAGAATCTAACACAGATAATGCAACAGATGCAGACAGAGAGTGACCCGTAGCAGAATCTAACACGGATGATGCAACAGATGCAGACAGAGAGTGACCCATAGCAGAATCTAACACGGATGGTGCAACAGATGCAGACAGAGAGTGACCCATAGCAGAATCTAACACAGATAATGCTACTGATGCTGACGCAGAGTGACCCATAGCAGAATCTAACACGGATGATGCAACATATGCAGACAGAGAGTGACCCATAGCAGAATCTAACATGGATGATGCAACAGATGCAGACATAGATTGACCCAGAGAAGAATGTAACACAGATAATGCAACAGATGCAAACTGTTAGAAATGGGGGTCTCTGGTTGGCAGAGGTAGGTACCTCTGTCTAAATAGGGACCCTTGCTTCTAGTTAGGGTAAGGGGGGATACACCTTTTAAATAACCCCTGCCCACCCCCTGCGAGCCCATGTCACCTCATTTCCAGGCGACCTGTCTACCTGAGAATGTGTGGTTTATGGAAGGACTGAGCTGCCTTCGTCCCTTACATGCCTGACCCACCCTGGAGACATGATTCCGCATTGCTGTAAGGTGCTAGGACTGCTGACTTCACTGGAAGGCTGCAATAGCGGGACAGGGACATCTACTCTCTCCCTGCCTTCCTGCAGAATCCACTGGTAGCCGGCCCACTATGGACCAGCTCACAGGAAAACATGGCGGCCGGAAGGAAGCTGGAACCTGATTGGAAGGCACCCAGAACCTGTGTATTCTTGCTGGCCTCTAAAGTTAGCCTGCGTCTGGAGAACCAAACGTTCTGAGGTACAGAATAGATGTATGATTTGTAGATGTGTGAATCTCTAAGGTAAACATACCAATTCCTCACCCCACCAACCCCCTGCTATGTCAATCTTCCCTTTTTTCAGAGTCTAACCCTGGTGTAATGTATTTAACTGAAGAAGCTTCTCACTCCTTTGCCAGTGGGCAATGCTAAGTCAACCTGAGTTCTTCTCAGAGGAATATTTCAGCAAGACTGGCAAAGTAACGCATCACTTGGAAATTCACCTTCTTTTCCTCAGTTTAAACCAGGAGTAGGTTTCAGCACATTACAAACAGAAGACAGTGGAGGCACTATGTGGGTATTAAGGGCCATATTTATAATTTTTTCATGCAACGCAATGCAACACAATGGAACGCAGAAAGAGACCTTGCTGCTCTGCGTGATAGGGAGAGTGCAGGAATGCACACTATCTATCAAGATATGACTCATTCCTTCTCTCTCCGTGCGCTGGCACACTTTTGTCTGCCTAGCGCCAACTCAGGCACCTTTGCACCATGGTGCAATGGTGCAGAATGCAGCACATGTAGAAAGAGGAAAAAACGAGGAGAAATAAAGATATTACTCCTCGTTATGCCTCCCCAGGGAAGGCGTAGCATTTTGATGAATTCCCAGGTCTACCACTCATTCACCAAAATCCATGGGTAAATGCGTGGGAACACCCACGCTCCATTCATGAAACTCCTCCCTGGGACAGAGTATTGCAGGGCAGCGACTTGGGCTGTGTTGCATTACTCCAGATCTACCAATGGTCGAAGTTACATTGGCACTGGGTCACGTGGTTGACACTTCACACATTAACACCCCATGATTGCTAGCCACTTCACAGGTCCCTGCTGACAGAGTGTTACTTTTTCAGCCCCAGGGCCAGGCTTAGCATCTTCTGTCTTTCATTAGTTCACATCCTGCTACTGTTCACTGAGTGACTGACAGCCTTTTTTCTGTGTACTGCAGTAACTGATTCAGATATGCCAAAAGCATAAACCCAATAATCTGGATCCGAATGGAAGAGTCAACACAGTGGTGAATAACTCTAAAAATTACACAGTTCAAGTACCTTTAGGGAACCCTGCAGAACCTGAGCTAGGAACCCCCTTCCTACACTCCTCTAGCAGTTCTGTGCATAAATGGAGAGTTTACATTTTGATTTTACCTTTCTGTAGGGAAACCACAGTCCTCTTTTACAGGGCGTACACTTGTCTCCGGAATGGATGGACATTTCCAGGTACTCAGTGTATCTGAAATCTGCAAATATCAAAGGGACTCTCATGGGCATCTGCTCATTCATCCTGTCCTACCTGCTGATGTCTGGTCAGGGACTCTCACAGGCGTCTGCTCATTCATCCTGTCCTACCTGCTGATGTCTGGTCAGGGACTCTCACAGGCGTCTGCTCATTCATCCTGTCCTACCTGCTGATGTCTGGTCAGGGACTCTCACAGGCGTCTGCTCATTCATCCTGTCCTACCTGCTGATGTCTGGTCAGGGACTCTCACAGGCGTCTGCTCATTCATCCTGTCCTACCTGCTGATGTCTGGTCAGGGACTCTCACAGGCGTCTGCTCATTCATCCTGTCCTACCTGCTGATGTCTGGTCAGGGACTCTCACAGGCATCTGCTCATTCATCCTGTCCTACCTGCTGATGTCTGGTCAGGGACTCTCATAGGCGTCTGCTCATTCATCCTGTCCTACCTGCTGATGTCTGATCAGGGACTCTCACAGGCGTCTGCTCATTCATCCTGTCCTACCTGCTGATGTCTGGTCAGGGACTCTCACAGGCATCTGCTCATTCATCCTGTCCTACCTGCTGATGTCTGGTCAGAGTAAGGTAAACCATCTTTCAGTGCTCCTCAAAAGATGCTCTGGTGGCTCACCTGAACACCTAGGACTCACAGGTCCACTGTCCAACCTTAATACCACACTTTAGCCAGAGCTCAGTAGCACCAGACCAGGTCATTATTTTGGGTTCCTGGGGCCTCTCTCAGCATAAACTTATAGAGCGACCTTGAGAAGCAATCTGGAGTTAAGAGCTACCCTCCCCTGGTCTCAAGTCATCTTTCATGAAACTTGGGACAGAGAAACCCCCACCCGCTGGCCCTATTCGTTGAAGCACTTGTCTCCTACAGAGTATCAATGGCTGTCTCTGACTGCACTCTTGCACACACTACTTTCTCTCAGCACCAACCACAACATTCCATGATGACGTCACAGGCTGAAGCTTTCCTGCATGAAACACTCTTCACACACTAGACTGAAAACACAACACCCTGGTCCAGCACAATCCTAAAGGACATACTCCTGGTTCGAAAGCGTACTCAGACCTAGCCTACACCCAAGCACTGCTTGCTCTGCCAGGTCCCACTGCACTGAGCCGCTTCTGGAAACAAATGGCTCAAACATAATCGCCACACGGGTTACTTATGCGGGCAAAAGCAGATACTAAATACACTCTACTACAATGATAAGCCACACATGAAGACGCATAAGAGTGGGTGACCAGTGACATCTTATAGATTTTTGGGACCCCCGGCAAGCTATAGTTTGGATGTCTCTATGCAGAACAAATTTTAAATTATTTCTGCTTTTTAGCTAATTCTAAGCCCTAATGATGCCAAACAGTATTGAATCATAAGTGAATACAGCTGAGCGCTCATACAGTCCAGTGGACGCAAAGCAAATAGTACCAAAAAAGTGCACTCAAGCATTGGCATATTTTTTTGTCTCCCAAGAGGAAAGTTTTATGAGCAATTCAATGTCCAGCCAGCCAGTCAGCCTGTTGCAATATTTCAAAGGGAAGCGTGTGCCCAACCAGCCTGTTCCCCTCATTGTAGGAAAGACTTAGTAAAGGTGGCTTAGCGCATGTTTAAAGGACTAATGTATAATATTAAAATAAGACATGCACACAGGGCTTGAAATTGAAGTTTAAATTGCCGAATATTCCTAATTACAAATAAATGATGATTCACAACTTGCACTCTCGCTGCAAAAGGGAAAATCAAAAGAACTGATTTGTGGATTTTCACTATAGCACTAGGGGAAATCTAATAATCTCCTTAACCCCTTCATGGTCAGGGTGTGTATGCATCTTATGATGTATTTATATGTCATGAGGGCAGTCAAAGGCTTAATTCTCTCACTGCGTCTGCGCCCTCCTGCCCTCTTTCTATGTGTACACTTCTCTGGCTGGCCAGTGACCTCAGACTCTGCGGATTTGGAGAAATGTAGGCGGTATGAGAAGTGAATGGTGCAATGAAACAGGTGAAGTAGAGGGAAAGGGAAGGCAGAGAAAATGTAGACAGTTAGATGCGGTAGAGCAGGGCTCAAGTCCTAAAAAAAGAAGTGGGGGACTCACCAAGTGAGGCAGAATGGGTGTGACAACACCGGGCGTAACATCACAGCGTATGACATCACAGGAAGTTACATCACTGCGTGTGACATCAAAGGAAGAGACATCACTGCGTGTGACATCACAGGAAGTGACAACACAGGAAGTGATATCACAGGAAGTGATATCACGGCTTGTGACATCGCATGTGGCATCACAGGAAGTGGCATCACAACTAATGACCTCAAAGGAATTGACATCAGATCTTAAGACCTCACATATGATTAGTAGGTCTATCATGAGTACATTTGAGCACATTACAATATTTAACAAATTAGGTTTTGCATTGGGGTTGTGCCAAAACATGGACACACCTAGACACAAAATGTGGGCCTCAACTTATACAGTTTTTTTTAAACACTGCCACAAAGAAATTGGCAACAAGGAGAAATATGGCAGTAAATCTGTTCTGCTTAATTTGTTGCAATGTCTGTATTTTAAAATATCTTATGGGTTAAGGCACCTGCTGCAGAGATCTTTGTGTGCCAGATAAATCTCAGGGAATAATAATAATGGTAAGATCATTCTGGAGGTTAACGTATTTGCTGGAGAGATCTGTGTTTTGCCTAGTTCAAGTTTTGAATCAAAGTAGCATAGAGGGTTCCTACGATGGACAACTGGGCTAAGGATTTAAAGGAATGGGCCACAGCGGAATTAATCCGCATGAGGCGAGTCCGTAGGGACAACAAATTAGAGGATGACGCGAGGGCATGGCAGGATATGATCTCAGAAGTCCCCAATGGAGAGAGCCCCCTAACACACTCTACTGAGGGAACGCAGTTGGTCGGAGATAGGTCGGAAGAGGGATCGCGACCAGAGAACGATCCCGGTCTGTAAATTTACTGAAAGCCCGGAGGGTGGTACTAACTATTCCGTGACAAACGGTGCGGGGAGGTGTTTCCCAATGTGACCCCTTAGGTTGTTTATAAGTTGAATTAATGAGAGTTGTTCTTCAGAACTGTATTTCTGTATCCCAACACGGTATGAAGTGGGTAGCACTAGAAATCGGTTGTGATCAGGTCCTTAACAGATGGAATTATACTGTTGTTTTAGTCTGTGTATCAGGAACTAACGAACATATACGATATGTAACTGCTGCCACTGCTGTATTGAGCTATTGTATGGATGGAAACTCAATAAAAATATTAAAAAATAAAACAAAAAGTAGCATAGAGGGTTAATATGCCTCCTGTAAAGCACATTATGTAGCACGCAGATTACACGTTTTTATTTTATGTAAATGGGTAAGTGGGTTACTGCTTTTAACACAGATTCTTTTGTTACTTGCAGTTCATAAACTGTAGTCCTTCTCATATAGCACAGTGAGCTATCAAGGATATGTGGCTACCACACCTTGTAACCCTCACTGTCTTATGTAGCATCTTCTCTATTGATGCACACATGATTTATTCTCAATTTATAATCTGTGAATGTGATGTAAAGCGCTTTGATTCCCTGCATTGGAATGAGTAGTGGCACTACTCATCCCAATGCAGGGTGTCAGAGCGCTTTACATCACACGTACACAATAACAATTTAAATACCACTATTTTGTTTTATTTCTTTTATTTCTTTTATAGCGCTTTACCACTACTGTAGTGCTAAAGCGCTATGAAAGAAATAAAACAAAATAGTGGTATTTAAATTGTTATTTGTGTAAATACTGGGGCGAGCAACACATCCAACATTCTTACAGTGCATGCATACCTCTTATATACAGGTACTGAACAAAGTCAAAAGCATTTCTCTTTTAAGTACCTGTGAAGTGATGTCTTTGTTTACCCTCCATTTTATCTAGGTTTGAGACTCCCGATACCTCCCAGCCAGGATACTCCAACAAAAAGAGGCCTAATGGCTCCTTAACTTCGGCCTCTGTTACGGGCCTCCGAATAAAAGCAGACCAGGCGCTTCTGAGTGTGTCCCGGTGCCAGAAAACGACACCGGGATGAGTTCAGCATATTTCTGTAAATCTGGGAGAAGTAGGAAAGGAACAAACGACACCGGGATGAGGTCAGCATATTTCTCTAAATCTGGGAGAAGTAGGAAAGGAACAAACGACACCGGGATGAGTTCAGCATATTCCTCTAAATCTGGGAGAAGTAGGAAAGGAACAAACGACACCGGGATGAGGTCAGCATATTTCTCTAAATCTGGGAGAAGTAGGAAAGGAACAAACGACACCGGGATGAGGTCAGCATATTTCTCTAAATCTGGGAGAAGTAGGAAAGGAACAAACGACACCGGGATGAGTTCAGCATATTTCTCTAAATCTGGGAGAAGTAGGAAAGGAACAAACGACACCGGGATGAGGTCAGCATATTTCTCTAAATCTGGGAGAAGTAGGAAAGGAACAAACGACACCGGGATGAGGTCAGCATATTTCTCTAAATCTGGGAGAAGTTGGAAAGGAACAAACGACACCGGGATGAGGTCAGCATATTTCTCTAAATCTGGGAGAAGTAGGAAAGGAACAAACGACACCGGGATGAGGTCAGCATATTTCTCTAAATCTGGGAGAAGTAGGAAAGGAACAAACGACACCGGGATGAGGTCAGCATATTTCTCTAAATCCGGGAGAAGTAGGAAAGGAACAAACGACACCTGGATGAGTTCAGCATATTTCTGTAAATCCGGGAGAAGTAGGAAAGGAACAAACGACACCGGGATGAGTTCAGCATATTTCTGTAAATCCGGGAGAAGTAGGAAAGGAACAAATGACACCTGGATGAGTTCAGCATATTTCTGTAAATCCGGGAGAAGTAGGAAAGGAACAAACGACACCGGGATGAGGTCAGCATATTTCTGTAAATCCGGGAGAAGTAGGAAAGGAACAAACGACACCTGGATGAGTTCAGCATATTTCTGTAAATCCGGGAGAAGTAGGAAAGGAACAAACGACACCGGGATGAGGTCAGCATATTTCTGTAAATCCGGGAGAAGTAGGAAAGGAACGAGGCACTCCACTGAAAACAGCCAGCTTTGCAGCAGGGTAGACATCGCCTACCCTCTGAAATGAGTGGGTGGATGGCGTCTACCCTTGACTCGAGCCCTGCGGTAGGGACAGACATAAGGTAAAGCTTGAAAGGTGAGGTGACCAGAAAGACAGATGCAGAGAGGTAAAAAGGGGAAGAAGTTGGTAGAGAAGAGAAGTAAATATTCAGGTAATGTTTTAGAGTGAGTTAGAAAGAGATAGAGCTAGAGAAGGAAATGTAGCGTGAAGGGGGAGGGTGGGATGTACTGAGGGGTGAGATAGAGAGAGAAGTAAGTTGAAAGAGACAGAGGCAGAGATATGTAGAAGTAGACAAGTGATGTAGTAAGCGAAGACGCAAGGTACAGAGAGAGAGTGATGAGCTAGAAGGGAGCAAAGAGAGAATGAGAGAGAGTTGGGTGAAGGGCAAGAAAGAGAGGAAAGAGAAGAGATACATAAAGAGAGATGATGTTGAGGACAGAAACTAAAGTAAGAAGGAAGAGCGGAGAGAGGTGAGAGTGGAAGTAAGGATAGAGACAAAGGGCTAGGAAAAGAAAGGCATCAAGAAAGGAGTGAGGTGGCGAGGGAGGTGAGATAGAAAGAACAAAAGTAGAAAGGGAGAGAGAGGGAAGGCGGAGAGGCGAGGTAACAAATGAATGATTAGGAAAACTGAGATGTTTAGTAGTGAAAAAGAGAGAGAGGTGGGTAGAGAGAGCCAAGGTAGTCAGAGAGATAGGGTGACAGGACGAATGAGGGAGGCTGGTGAGGCAAAGAGTTTTGAGAGGGTTGACAGAGGGAGGTAGAGGCAGTTGAGGCAAAGAAAGACAGAAAAAGAGAAAGAGGGGTGGGTCAAAGAGAGACATGAGGTTGAGAGCCTGATACACAGTGGCGTAGCAAGGGGGGCGGGAGGGGCGTTCTGCCCCGGGCGGCATGAGTTTCTGGGGCGGCGGCCGCCCCCACGCTCTTTCCTGTGGCTGCGCGGGGTGGTAAATGCCGGATTCTTTCGCCAGCCCCCCGCACTCTCGGCCGCCGCAGGGCAGCCAAGGCTGGGACCGCCACAGCGGCAAAAGGCCCAGCTACGCCACTGCCCATACAGTAGATGGAGGAAAGAGATGGGAAAACGAGATGGAAACAGAGCAGGGAGATGCAGCGAAAGGGATGAGGCAGAGAAAGGGACGAGGCAGCGAAAGGGATGAGGCAGAGAAAGTGGTATATTCTCTTCTATCTGGTGTTGTTATGAATTTCTCCTCGATTTCAATCTGTGGTTTATTAGACTTTCTCACCCTCTGAGGATACAGACGTGACCAACAGACAGAAACCGTTTCAACACACATGAAATGTACACATTTGTATAACATAAAGTAAACCTGCTTTCAAAGACGCTCGGCGAGTACTTTTTCAAGAGATAATGGTTTGTGTACAAGAGATTTCTTCCTGAGGGTGTTTTTGAGCCACAGTCGAAGCACAAATGCGCCTCATTAAGTGGTAGAAGGGCCCATGGTGACCAGATTCCCCGAAGGTAGGAGCTCGAAAGACCACCCTGCCTTGGCCCATGCCTAGTGCTGGGGGGGATTAAAAAGCACCTCGTGATGCCAGACTTGAAGCGTCTGCAGCATTTAATGAGTACTCATGCAAGCAGTTGTGGCGGGGACCTCAGGCTTGGGGGAAGCGCAGGATTGGCTTTGGTGGTGCCCAGTGCAACAATCTTTGTAGGAGCCTGCCCCCCCCCCCAGAAACCACCTTCTCCACGAATTCCCTTACTACCACACACCATCAGTGCCCTTCTCTAACATGCATTTAATTGGTTGTATAGCGCAGTGGCGGCTCCTCCGCTATGGCGGAGGAGCGTCGCCCACTGTTTTTAAGCAGTGTGAAGAAGAAACATAAAATGATAATAACTTTAAGTTATTATCATTTTATGCTTCGTGTCCTGCTGCTTTGCGGGCGGGCGGGCGGGTTGGCGGGGCTGCTTTGCTCTCGGAGCAGGGGAGGAGTGGTGTACCACTCCTAAGTGCGCAATGACTGTTTGGTCGGCCCTCTCGGGCCGCCCAAACCAGTTGTGTGCACTTTCCCCGTTCTCCATGCAGGCTGCATTACAGGCTGCATGGAGAACATGCCCACCCCTCCAGCCCCTGGCTGAGCGCCATGTCACAGCGCTCAGACCAATCACAACGCTGCATTGCAGCGTTGTGATTGGCTTAGGAGAGGGAGCCCGGCTGCCTGCTTCCTGTTCCTGAAGTCGGAGACAGGAGAGCAGGAGCAGAGACGGGGGACCAGGCCTAAAGGTAAGTTTTTTTTTTTAAATTACCCTCCGCGCGACACCCCCCCCCGCAGCCCTGCCTTGCGACACCCGTGACTGCACCCCTACCCGCGAGCCATGCCGTCAGCTGCTGGTATAGTGCTACTCATACCAGTGTACAGTGTCAAAGCACTTTACATCACACACAGTAGTGGCTCACACTGGTAAGAGCAGTGAGGCGAGGCGGGGTAGGAGTGGGGGTGGGGTGGTGGAAGTCGACAGGTGAGGGGATAAGTAATATTAAATAAATAGATAAATAAAACCACTTACCTTGCGCTCGCCGCGGCGATGCGGCGAGCGCAAGATAAGTGGTTTTATTTATTTATTTATTTAATATTACTTATCCCTTCGTCTGTCGACTTCTGCCACCCCACCCCCACTCCCACCCCACTGCACTTACCTGTGCGAGCCGCTACTGATCACACATACATTATACAGAGCCAATGGATCATGTTCGTGTAAATCAGTCGAAAGGAAATGTTACATAAGACAAAGAGGATTACAAGGTGTAGGAGTCACGTGCCAGTGATACTAGTAGGTACATTTTAAGAGTGTTTGGTCTGGAGAAGCACAGACCCAGGATTTAAAATGTACCACTTTGGTTGGTTTTACCATTAAGAATGTATTTCTACCCAAATGAACCCTTTTTAGCAACTTTAGGATAATGAAAGGCTGAGGGAAAAAACATAATTTTCTAACCTATAGCTTGCTGTTTGCATGCAGCTCTTTGGTTACAGTTCATAGGTCACTGTGCTATGTTACGCTTCTAAAACTGCAAGTAACAAAAGGATCTCTGTGACAAAAGCAGTAACCTATGGATCTATCCACATAAAATACAATTCTATGTAGCAGGCACATTAACCCTCTGTGCTACAATATGATCAGTGGAAACTGCCACTAGACAAAACTCCGATCTCTCTCCAGCAGGAACATTAATCACCACAGTTATCTTGACATAAATATTGTTACCTGAAAACTGCTGGGCTCACAAGGAACGCTGCAGCAGGTGCTTTTTAAACCCCTGCTTTTTCTAAGCAAGGCCCCCCACACCCTCCACCTTCACAAGGTTAGCGGCAGGTGCAGCTGCACCGGTGGCACTGCCCTAGAACCCGCCCAAGGGCACCGCCCCCCCTCTTTAAAAACAGTGAAGGGATGCTGTGAGCTGGCTGTGGTGTAAAGCAAAGTGATGCTCCGACCCCTGCCGAAATCGATGAGGGGCCCCTGAGTTTCCCATCTCTCACAGATGTTCATTGACCTTGGCATGAATGGAGGCCCCCTGAAGGGTTGAGGGGCCCGTGAAGTGGAGGGGCCCCCTGTGGCACAGGGGCTCCAGGGGCTTGTGTCACATCCGTGCACTGGACTTGTCACCCAGCTCTTCTCCTCTCTGGTGTAGATTGCGTGCCGGCCGTTGTAATCCGCTGACGGCCATCCTGCTGGGCTCCCATCCCACCCTGGGGAAACTAACACCCAGGCCCAGATTTGCTAACATTTTGCGTCAGGTGTTACAACACTTGTGTGATGCAGCCCGATGCAAAATCCATTTTGGCATTTACTAAGCCACGCAGTCGAATTGCGTGGCTTTGCATGATTTAGTAAATACAAAGTAATGTAAGGCACGCTGCCTTGTGTTACTTTGCATCAGGTAGGCATTACATGAGTGGACCATGGGCATTTCAATGCTTTGACCCATGTATTTTAACACAAACCCAGGTTTAAAAAGACTTGTAAACCTGGCTTTGTGCCAAAATGGTGCGCCCACTCGACAGAGGCGAAACAGGGACAAATATGTCTCCTTGTTACTTCCTCTTTGCACATGGGCAGCATTCTGCAACACACATGGAAAGAGAAAAATGCTTCTAAGGAATTTTTTTGTATTTTTCTGCACAAAAACAATCCTGCCCTTAATGCAGACATCCTTGTGCCATATGACACGGGTGCCTGCATGGGCGCTATGCTGCCAGCAGTGAGCCAGCGCTGGAAGAGAGTAGAAGAGTGTCATATCATTATGAATATGGTGCATTTCTCTTCTCTCCCTTCACGCAATGCAGCGCAGAAACTTCCCTTGCGGCGCTGTGTGAAAGAACAGTAGTCCGGCTCCCAGTCTTTTAGAGTCCCCTGCATTTCAATGAAATTAAACCAATATGGAGAGAGACCCCAATAATTTCATTTACATTTTTATTTCATTTTACACGATTTATTTTCTGGCATTTTTTCTTATATTTATATATTTCATTCTTACATAAACTTTCTTTATATAAATACAGTGCTATAAAAACTCATACATAGATTTAACAAACAATACTACTGTGAATACAATATCTAGACAATACATCACAATACAACATTTTAGTCTCCACACTCACCAATCACCATCTCTCACTCATCTTTAAACAGGTCACCAGAGAGACCATTTTTCTATAGCCTTCCATTGATGCGTTTTGTAGGTTGCTGAGATGGGTGGAGGTATCTGGGCTTTTATGCTGCAGTTGTCAGGGCCCAATCTTGGTGATGGCACGTGCCTCGCAAATGGCTACACCCAAGAGCCATTAAAGGGTACAAGTTTAGGTAGTGGGCGGAGGACTGTGCCTTCTTAAATTTGTATTTTGTAGGGGGAATAATTTCCCAAGTCCATTAGCAGGTTTTCAACACGTTGTGTTTATTCATATTCTCATGTATAGAACAGAAACAGCCGACACGTGTTTCGCCCGTGTGGCCCATCGGCCGAGGGCTTTTTCAAGGCGGAAGGTCGTGACGTAGATCGTGTTCCTTCTTAGTGAAGCAAAGCGGTCTCTGTGGTCCCAGGAACAATTGATGCGTTTTGACCTGGGTTTTCCAAAGAATCGCTCTTTGAACTGCCAGTCATATGGACTGCCAGCGCCAAGTTTCCCCTCTCCCTTTATTTTGCAGGTGCATGGATTTTTTTTGCAGATTTGTAAGCAGTGCAGTTTCTTAGTCTTTCTTTCTTTGGTGAAGGCGACATCCAGAGGCTTGGAGCCGCATTTACTACTTATTGGCGTAGAGCAGCGACGCAAGTCTATTTGCTGCGCTGCCCTGCGTCAAAGGAAAGGGCAGGAATGCACCATATTAATGAGATACGGCGCATTCCTGTCCTCTCTGCCTGCGCTGGCACACAAATTGGTGCCTGGCACCAGTGCAGGCACCCTTGCACCATGGTGCAAGGGTGTCTGCGTTGTTGACATGATTGTTTTTGTGCAGGAAGGGACACCTTCCTGCACAAAAGCAATCAATGGAGACATGCAGCACACATAGAAAGAGGAAAAAACTAGGAGAAATAATGTTACTTCCCCTCGTTACGCCTCTCCTGGGGAGGCGCACAGTTTTGACACATTCCCAGGTTTACAGATCCTTGTAACTCTGGGAATGTGTAAAAACCCATGGGTATTGCGTGGGAAAACCCACAGCAATGTTCATGGAACGCCTCCTTGATGTAGAGTAAGGCAACGCAGTGCTTTGCGATGCCTTACATTACTCCATGTATATGAGGCCATGCAAAACCACGCAGGGTGGCTTTGCATCACCTCGTAGATATGATTGAGAGGCCTGCGCCACCGGAGCGCCATGAAAAGTGATGCTCCGGTTGCACAGGCCTCTTGTAAATGAGGCCCTTGGGGGCTTATTTACAAGAAACTGCCATAGGGCAGCGCCGCAAGACTTTGTGCTGCGCTAGTCTCTGCCAATTCAAAAGGGCAGGAATGCACCGCATTTACAAGATACAGTGCATTCCTATCCGTTCAGCCAGCGCCGGCGCACAATTAGCAGCTGTGTGCCAACGCAGGCAACCTTGCACCACAGTGCAAGTGTGTCTGTGTTGTTGGCACAATTGTTTTTGTGCAGGAAAGGGTAACCATGGAGGCGTTTTCCGCGTTCTATGTGTGCTGAAGAATGCAGCACACATGGAAAGAGGAAAAAACAAGGAGAAATGTAAACATTTCTCCTTGTTATGCTGCCCCAGGTTTACAAGATGTTGTAAATATGGGGCAGTGACAAATTCCATGGGTGTTGAGTGGGAACACCCACAGCAACACCCATGGAACACCTCTTTCAACCAGAGTAAGGCGAGGCAGCGACTTGCGCTGCATTGCAGTGGCAACTCCTTCATTGTGGCGTGGGGGTGTCGCCCCACTGCTTTCTCACACTGCGAGAAAGCAGAAGTGCCTGGTTGGGGGCGGGCGGGTGGGCGGTCCTGCTCGAGGGCAGGGGGAGTGGCTTGCCCACTGTTGTGGGTACTGACTGTTTGGTCGGCCCCAGGGCCGAACAAAGCAGTCATGCGCACTCTACATTTTCTCTATGCAGGCTGCATGTAGCCTACATAGAGAAAATGGCCTCCCTGTAGGCGCCCGGCTGGGGTGCTGTCCGCTGCACCCCACCAATCACAACGCTGCCATTGCAGCGTTGTGATTGGCTTAGGGGAGGGGAGGGAGGCTGCCTAAGTAAAACGCGGCCAGGAGCAGCAGGAGCTGAGGTGGCGGCGCGTGATCCTCAGGAAGGTAAGTTTTTTAATTTTATTTTAATTACCGTCCGCCCGTGTTGCCGGCCGCGACTGTGACATCAATATAAGAATGGTGACAGCTTGGCCTCTGAATTACTGTATTTATGGATATTCACTCGGTACGTGTTCTGCTGGCGCCGCTCTCATCTGAGGCATTTACTGGGTAATTCCAAGCACAGCAAGTAAGGACCCTTTCCCCTTCATAAACACCCCCGCCCCCAGCCTGTGAGTGAATTAGCAGCGAGCATTGGCATCACAAATTACCAATTTTGTTTATGCCTCCTTTATCGCGTGCATACCTCCATTTTTGTTTTTCCGATTTTCATTTAATTAACCCAACTGCATTTCTGAAATTAAAAACCGAAAGCAAGAACGCTGCCTTCGCCGAATCTCTGCGTGGTCGGAGTTACTGCTCAGTAAACGAGGAAGAAAGGCCTGTCGCTAGATCACCACCTCTGTGACCAGGGAGGCAGTGCCTGACGCTTCACTAAAACTGGACTCATGTGCGTGGCTTCCGCCCGTCCAGTTATTTATGGATGCAGTTTTATGTAGCGCGAACATGGCCCGTCTGCGTCACAGATGTAATGTTTGGGGGTAATCCCTGGGGGTGCGGTCGGGGCATCAACCGTCTTCTCGGGTGGGGGCAAAGGGGGAGGCCTACCGGCGGTACGGCGGAGCAAACACTAAGACCACTCTGACTCCGTTACTTGCTTCACGCCGTCAGCCACGTGCGCTGACGTTGTCTTTTATTTAACCCCCTGGACCGAGCCCGGCCCAGGGAGTTGCATTTGCAACAAACTAATGCAGTTGCCGGGTGGCTCACTACAACAGAGATGGGATAATGGTTTCGATAGCAGTAAAAATGTAGCGCAAGAAAAGTAAACCTTTGACGTTACAAATAGAATAATAAACTTATTCAGTGCAAGTTAAAATAAAATATATGCCAGTGTACAGCTATTAACAAAGAAGGAATCAAATTGCTAACTGTTAATAGGCATTGCCTAACAAGTACACGAGTAAATATGACTAAAATTGGGGCTAGCTCACTTATGTACAGGGCCACTGGAATTATGTGGCAAGGGAGGACCAAATTAACCAAATTATGTGGTAGGGTTTACTACATTGTTGCGGCAAGGAACTGCTAATTATGCGGCATAATGTGGCACATTTTGTGATGGTATTGATACATTATTTTGTCATTTGTACACCTTAACACCGTTTCACATTATTAGTACTAGTTTAACACTCAATATGCAACTAAAAAAGAAACAATCGACCTTTACGAAGTTCCTTCCGCTGCACAGCAACCAGCGTCACCTACATTTTTAGTAACTTTTGATCCGTTTGAGCTAGAGACACTTTTTTTTGTCCAAATCTGCAAATTATGCAGCAGATGATGTATTAGGTGCCAAATCTATAATTATGCTAAAAAACAGCATCAGTCACAGAATCACATAATTTCAGTGGCCCTGCTTATGTAGAGTACAGCGGTAAAACAAAGGGTTGTGCCATTTCTAATGGAAGTGCAGTGGAGGAACCGGATTGCTTGTTACTAGCATGAATTAGGGGGGTAGAAGTGAGTGTGAGAGTGGGAAGAAGGTGGCAAAGGAACCAAGAGAAGAGTGGATTAGGACTTGAGGCCCTGGGGACAGTTGTAACATGTTCAAAGCAACGAGAGGAGCAAAGGGAGCGCGATAGAGCACAGAAAAGATAAGATTGGCACTGTCACACTACTGTCCGTCAATCTCCACATACAAACCCGGTCGGCACCACCTTGACGGCCTCTTTCTTTGCTGCTCACCAGCAGCCAAGATTAGTGCTGTGTGCTTTGCTCTTTTATTGTCTCTATGAGTATGTCTCTATTGACTGATGTTTCCACTTGCTAAACATGCTATTGGTTGGTTTAGCACGCGCCCGCAGAGCGCGTACTGTGGGAGTCTGTGCTGTGCAGACTTGTTTGAGAGCAGGCACGTTTCGCTTAGCAGTATTTCTTGTTCCCGAAGTAGGGTGCAGTTCTGTGCAGATCCCCTCGCCTCTTCCGACCTCTTGGACAGTCCTATTCCCCGCAGCGTCCAGCGCGCGCTGGCTGTGATCTGATCCAGAGGTCCACACAAATGTGAGCCTGATCGATTGGATGCACGTTTTGTGAAGAGTTCAGTCCCCAGAATAACTTTAAAAGGAGAATTTAATTGCAAATGCGGCCAATAATGCCCTCTGACACCCTTGCATCCCGGTCAAAGACTGCAATGAGTTCATATGCGTGTTGAAATGTTAAGTACAGCTATGGATTAAGAACAAATTATGTTTTTAATCTATTTTTCAACCTGGACTCTGAATTATACTCTTTTTGCTCTCCTGGCTTGCTCTGTTGGATTTAGATTTTTTCTGTTTGCCTTAATCTTTTGCTGCTTCTCTATACTTGCCCCTGCGAGCCTAGGAGCTGCTGCTGTTAGACTCTTGTTGAATGCACCATACAGGTAATGCCCGATATAAAATGGCACCCGTTGTGGCTGTAGCCACATGCACTGCCTCGCTCTCAGCATGCATATGTGCACAAGGCCTAGACGAATGTCCGCTGGTCCAAGGAGGCTATGTACTTCATGCTTAGTAGTGTGTATGCTGGTCAAAAGAGCATGCGTGTGCCAAGCAGGGAGCTGGTCCGAGGAGAGTGTGCGCTGCAGGCCTAGCCCTGTTGTACTGTAGCTTTGTGTGCAGTCCTAGGTAGAGCAGGCCCTGTAGCTTTGCGTGCAGTTACATGTGGAATGCGTGCTGTACTGTAGCAGTGCGGGTAGTTACAGCCAGACAAGTACTGTACTGTAGCTATGCGTGCAGTTGCAGGCAGAACGTGTGCTGTATTGTAGCCCTGCATGCATTTACAAGTAGAGCATGTCCTGTAGCCTTGTATGTAGATATAGGTAGAGCGTGTGCTGTAGTACTTGTGCGTGCAGTTGCAGGCAGACTACGTGCTGTACTGACAGGTATGCAGACAGGTGCGGTATTATGCGTGCAGATACAGGTGGAACACGTGCTGTACTATACTCTTTGTGAAATTATAGGTAGAGCATGTACTGAAGTTCTGCGTGTGGTTACGGCTTGAACACTTGTTGTATGTAGTTTTGGCTACAGGTTGAACACATGTTGTATGCAGTTTAGGTTTGCAAGCAGTTACAGGTTGAATATGTTTACGTGGTTACACATGAATATTGTAGCGCTGCATGTGCTAGCTTGTGCTGTGTATAATGCGCTCTGTGCTGTAGCTTTCCAGACATTTACCCCCTTCCCCCATACAATTATACTGTGAACTTGTGTGGTAAGTGTGCTGTTTCTCTGCACGTATCACAGGTTGGATGTGTGCTGTACTATAGCTCTACATGTCATTACACTTTGAACTTGTGTGGCACGTGTGCTACACTAGCTTGGCACCCATCTCCAGTTTGAGCAAGTGCTGGGGCGCAGCTCTGTAATTGGGTACAGGTTAAACTTGCTGTGCTTGTGATTAAACTTTAAATCTTGCGTGGCACGTGTGCTGCACTGGCTCTGTATAGGTGGAACATATGCACGGCAGCTGTATATCTGGTTTTTAGCTGTGTTTTATATGTGCAAGTAATACTGAATGTGTACAAGGGCCATGTGTACACTGTTATTTGCTTGAAAATGCACCATTTGCCCACTCTTTTTAAACAAAATTCTCGGGGGAGAACCCCCCCGAACCCCCCCTAGGTGGCTCGGGCTCGCGAGCTATGCTCGCTCGCCGCAGTGCAGTACGACAATTGTTTTACAGCCACCACTTTCAAATATCACCAGCCGCCACTGCTGCATTGCCTCACTTCGTATCTACGAGGCCATGAAAAGCTACGCAGGATGGCTTTACGTGGCCTTGCTGATATAGTTAAGTTACACGCAAACCTGTAGCAAATGGGGGCCTTTTCTTCTGGATTGCACCTGGGTCAGTATTGCCTCTGTTCTCCTAGTGGACAGAGATCTTGCTTCTTGTGGGCCATGTTTCTCCTCTTCTCATGCCTTCAACTGTTTTTTCTTTTTCACTGGGTTCCACCGGGGCCTATGTTTTATTCTTCTCTGGGCCACACTTCAGACCATGGTGCAGGTGGCGCCAGGCTCACTAGTCCTGGGCCAGCAGTTACAGCGGGTCGTGCGTAGCGGGCATTAGTGCAGCAGGTGCAGATACCACTGGGGCCAGAAGTCTGAATCAGACGGCTGAGGGGACCACTACTTCAGCAGAGGCTCCTCCGCTCTGACGGAGGAGCGTCGTCTCCCCTGACCGCACCCTCAAAAATGTGAAATATAAATGATGATAAAACAGGTTTAAAACCTGTTTAATTATCGTTTTATTTTTCTTCTAAGTGACTGTGTGCTGGGTCTTGGGGGCGGGGCCAGGGGGTGATAGTACTGGAGGGGGAGTGGTGGGCACCGTTATCTGTGCCCATGATGGTTTTGCCGGCCATCTCAGGATGGCCAAACCGTCATGCGCACTGAAGCTTTCTCCAACCCGAGCTGCGTTGCCGGGTTGGAGACAACAGGCACAGGCTCCCAGTCTGTCTGGGAGTGCAAATTCATGGCGCTCAGGCCAATCCTGAAGCTGCTCTCATGTATGAGAGCAGCTTCAGGATTGGCTGCAGGGCAGTCTGGGAGCCTGTGCCTGCAGGGGAGAGGAGCAGAAGAGTGCAGTGCTGGAGGGCGGCAGGTAAGTTCTGTTTTATTTTGTTATTTTTCTCCATTGCTCCCCATCCACCCCCGCCCTACCTCTTTTCCCTGACACGAGCCGCTCCTGCACTACTTCCTCATCATTGTTGCATTCAGCAGGGATAGATGAGGCCTGTTTTCCTTGCTTGCATCAGGGCTCTTGGCACACCGGTTGCACCACTGGTGGGGTCTGGTCTGCCTCTGTGGTGGGCTGGTGTAAACGAGGCATGGCCCCATAACAGGGTGTCTTCTAATGATGGCCTCTTCCATTAATAATGTTGGGGTGCTGGGTGGACAATTGGCTCCATAAGTGACAGGCATCACCGACACACAGAAATAGATCACCAGATTGCGAAGGAGTGCGTGAGAGAGGACACTTGTGTAGCGCACATTCAGGCCTCCTGATGCCTCCAGCCGCTTGATCTGATATTGTCCGGCCTACAGTAAGCAGAAGGTGAAAGGAAATAGTGTACGGCCTGGTTCCTGGAATAGCACACCCCTTTGCCATAGTGTCTTGGTGTTGTATTCTACATTGAATTTGTGTATGCTTTGCATAGTTTACAATTTACTCACCAGTGCGTGGGTGCCTAAATGCAGATTGTATATATTTTTATACATGCTCCGCGTCAGCCTCAATTATTTCATCGGTCTAGTGGCAAGCCAGTCAAAACAGTGACTGTATCCAGCCAGGAGACTCTTTGTAACAAAAGGAAACCTGCCTCTGCAGCTAAACCAACTATCAAAATACCAAATACAGCAATCGCGAGGTATACCCAGCCACGCTTCATTACTAAAGACGATACAAGTGTAACTGAAGCAAACATCATCACATCAATCACACCAAACCAAAGACAACCTGCCTCTGCAGCTAAACCAACAATCAAAATATCAGATACAGCAACCTCAGGGTATATGGAGGAACCATTATAACGTCACTGACAGCAAACCAAAGACATTCACCCTCTGCAGCTACAACAACTATCAAAATATAACTACAGCAAACTCGAGGTATACCCAGTCACGCTTCATAACTAAAGATAATATAAGTACATCTGAAGCAACTATCATAACATCAATCACAGTGATGGAAAACGAGGCAGCATTTGTGAGGCCTGCACAAATAACATGACTACATTTGTCCTTCACTGGGAACCAAACACCCCATTGTAGGGCTTGACTCTCGGAGGGTAGCGTTGCAGAGCAGTCTAAGGCTTACTCAAGGGAGGTGGTGTGGGCTAGTAATCGCCATTTACCAGTACGCAGAAATAACACTCAATAATTGATTGTCCAGTCTGTACTTTGCTTTATAAAAGGAAGAGTACATTTATTAAACACACACACTACTCAATACTATGCAACAATTTACAAATATACATAAGCTGTTGGAATTACTTTGTGACATTGCATAACATTCCCACCCCTCCCGCGGGGGGGGGCTAGTACCACCACTCCCATGTATGCACATCATCTTGCCCCCAATGCAGTAGGTTGACCATAACCTGGAGCGAGGGCCTTGCCCACTGGCACCATCCCAGTGGCGACCCACCCCCTTTATCTCAACAAGCATTTAAAATGGGCACACCTGCCCTGGTGACACATAACCCTGACTGAGCATCTCATACTGACCCTACAGTGTACACCTCTACATCTTAGGGGCTAACAGTCTGGGTTGTTCCTCACCTAAAGCAGCAGCAAGAAAACATGTTTAAGCCTCACTTAAAATGACAGTACTTATCATAGCTGATAATAATGCATTGCAATAACAGCCCCTAAAAGGCATCACAGGTATAATCACAGGATTAAGCATATACAGCCAGACACCCCAGCAGGAATGTCAAGCAACATAACCCCACTTTGCTTATGACTTCACATTACACATGTGACTTTCACTCCCAACAAGAAACAATATCACGTAGATGCACCATTGAGCAAGTTCACCTTTCCACCTCTAGGGGGAGTCACCTCAATGACCAACCAGTTTTAACCTTTCACTCTGTAGTGAAGTCTCAAGCGTCCACTTTCAGCTGCTGAACAAAAGTTCCAGCATTGAGGAAGCTTTAAAACCATGGCTAACACTTGAGGGGTTCCTTCTTGTAAGTCCCCCAGAAACCGAGGGTCAATCAATCAATCAATCAAGCATTTGTATAGCGCGCTACTCACCCGGAGGGTCTCAAGGCGCTAGGGGGAGGGGGGTCCGCTACTGTTCGAACAGCCAGGTCTTGAGTTGCTTCCTGAAGGAGAGGTGGTCTTGGGTCAGGCGGAGGTGGATGGGTAGGGAGTTCCACGTCTTGGCAGCCAGGTAGGAGAAGGATCTTCCTCCCGTAGTGGCTCTTCGGATGCGGGGGACGGCGGCGAGGTCGTGGTTGGTCGATCGTAGCTGGCGGGTGGGAGTGTAGAAGGTCAGACGGTCGTTGAGGTATCTGGGGCCTTGGTTGTGGAGAGCTTTGTGTGCGTGGGTGAGGAGTCGGAACGTGATTCTCTTGCTGACGGGGAGCCAGTGCAGGTCTCTCAGGTGTCCGGCGATGTGTCTGTGTCGGGGGATGTCCAGGATGAGTCGAGCTGAGGCGTTCTAGATGCGTTGGAGTCTTTTCTGAAGTTTGGCTGTGGTTCCGGCGTAGAGGGAGTTGCCGTAGTCCAGTCGGCTGGTGACGAGGGCCTGGGTGACCGTCTTCCTGGTTTCGGTGGGGATCCACCGGAAGATCTTCCGCAGCATGCGTAGGATGTTGAAGCAAGACGAGGAGACGGCGTTGACTTGTCTGGTCATTGAGAGGGAGGAGTCCAGGATGAAGCCCAGGTTGCGTGCGTGGTCCGTTGGTTTGGGTGCGTTGCCCAGGGCAGGGGGCCACCAGGAGTCGTCCCAGGCGGAGGGTGATGATCCTAGGATGAGGACTTCCGTCTTATCTGAGTTCAGTTTCAGGCGGCTGTTCCTCATCCACTCGGCTACGTCCTTCATCCCTTCATGTAGGTTGGTTTTGGCGGTTGTGGGGTCGTTGGTGAGGGAGAGGATCAGCTGGGTGTCGTCGGCGTAGGAGATGATGTTGAGGTTGTGTTGGCGTGCGATGGCTGCGAGGGGGCTCATGTAGACGTTGAAGAGGGTGGGGCTGAGTGATGATCCTTGTGGTACGCCGCAGATGACTTCGGTGGCCTCGGAACTGAACGGGGGAGGCGGACTCTCTGGGTTCTTCCGGCGAGGAAGGAGATGATCCACTCCAGTGCCTTCTCTTGGATTCCGACGTTGTTCAGGCGTTGCACTAGGGTGCGGTGGCAGACTGTGTCGAACGCTGCGGAGAGGTCCAGGAGGATGAGGGCCGCTGTTTCCCGTTGTCGAGCAGGGCTCGGATGTCGTCGGTGGCTGCGATGAGGGCGGTCTCGGTGCTGTGGTTGGCCCGGAAGCCGGACTGTGAGTGGTCGAGGGATCCATTCGTCTCGATGAAGGCGGCCAGTTGTCTGTTGACGGTCTTCTCGATGACTTTGGCAGGAAAAGGAAGGAGCGAGATGGGGCGGTAGTTTTTGAGGTCGGTGGGGTCCGCTGACGGTTTCTTCAGTAGGGCGCAGAGTTCGGCGTGCTTCCAGCTCTCTGGGAAGGTGGCGGTGTCGAAGGAGGTGTTGATGATGTCCCGGAGGTGGGGTGCGATGACGGCGTCGGCCTTGTTGAAGATGTGGTGAGGGCAGGGGTCGGTTGGTGATCCGGAGTGGATGGAGTTCATCGTGCGGATAGTGTCTTCGGTGTTGATCGGGGTCCAAGCTCGGAGGGTGGAGGTGGGGGACGTTGGAACGGTTGTAGGGTACGTCGGCTGTGTGCTGAAACTGTTGTGTATGTCTGCGATCTTGCTGTGGAAGAACGAGGCGAGCGAGTTGCAGAGGTCTTGCGAGGGGGTGATGTCGTTGTTTCCGGCGCTGGGGTTCGAGAGCTCTTTGACGATGATGAAGAGTTCCTTGCTGTTGTGGGCGTTGTTGTCCAGTCGTTCCTTGAATGCGGTTTTCTTGGTGGTGTGGATCAGCTGGTGGTGTTTTCGGGTGGCGTGTTTGAGGGTGGTCATGTTGTCTGCAGTCGGGTCTCTGCGCCATGCTTTCTCGAGGGCCCGGCAGTTCTTCTTGGATTTCTTGAGTTCGTCGGTGAACCAGGGTGCTTTCTTGTTGCCGGGTCTGATTGGGGGTCTTCAATGGGGCGAGGATGTCAGCGCAGTTGGTGATCCATCTTGTGAGGTTGCTGGCGGCTTGGTTGGGGTTCGTTGAGCTGGCGGGAGGGTTCTGGCTCAGGGATGTGGTGAGTTGGTCGGTGGTGATCTTGTTCCAGCTTCTGCGCGGGAGCTGTTGCGGGTGGTGGTGCGTGGTGGTCCTGCTGAAGCTGAAGTGGACGCAGCTGTGGTCTGTCCAGTGGAGTCCGGTGGTGTGGCTGAAGGAGATGTCCTTGCTGGAGGAGAAGACGGGGTCAAGCGTGTGGCCGGCGTGGTGTGTGGGGGTGGTCACCAGTTGCTTGAGTCCGAGGTTGGCGAGGTTGTCCAGCAGGGTGGTGGTGTTGCGATCGTTGTTGTTCTCTAGGTGGAAGTTGAGGTCCCCAAGGAGGATGTAGTCGGCCGAGAGGAGGGCGTGCGGGCTGATGAGGTCGGCGATGTCTTCGCTGAATTGTGTGCGTGGTCCTGGGGGTCTGTAGATGAGGGTGCCTCTGAGGGTGGTCTTGGGGTCGGTGTGTATCTGGAAGTGCAGGTGTTCGCCGGCTGTGAAGGTGTCGTCGGAGTTGGTCGTAATGCGGATGGTGTTCTTGTGGACGATGGCGATGCCTCCTCCGGTCTGGTTGGCGCGGTCCTTTCGGGTGATCTTGTATCCGTCCGGGATGGCGATGGCGATGTCGGGCGCTGAGGAGGCGCTCATCCATGTTTCCGTGAGGAAAGCGACGTCTGGTGATGTGGAGTCGAGCAGGTTCCAAAGTTCCACGGCGTGTCTGTGGACGGAGCGGGTGTTGAGCAGGATGCACTTCAGGTGGTTGCTGCTGGTGCTCGGCGTGGCGGGTGCGGTGCAGGTCCGGAGGCAGGAGAACTTGCAAGATTGGCAGGCGAAGGGTCCGTGGGTGCGTCCTGGGGTGGACTTTTCATCTTCCTGCTGGGGGAGTCTGCACTGCTCCTGCAAAGGGGGGTGACCCCCTCCTCCGGGGGCCACCTTGTACCCATACACAACACAATCCCCATGCCTTGCAAGGCAATATGGGGCGCTTTGTGGGCCCAGCGCGCATATTAGAACAGCGGCTCTCCTGCTGTGTCGGGGAGAGCCACGCGGCCTTTTCCTGCGGCCTGGCGCTGCATCCGCCCTGCGTTGGGGGTCCAGTCCCACCCGGACCCCTGCTGCCAACCGGTGAGTCCTGGCGTTATTGCAGCTCGGGGAGCCCACCCCCTGCTGCTCTGGCCGTTCCGGCTAGCTCCCGGTCCGGCCCGCACCCTCCTGTGCGGCCGCGGGAGCCAGCGCTTTTATTCTGGTCTGCCCGCTGCGGGCAGATACGGCGGCTGCACCTGGACCACCGGTTCCTCGGGGGAGTGCGACGGCACTCCCCCCGCCTTCCTCCTGCAGCGGGGGAGTACGGTGGCACTCCCCCTCTCCTCTTTGGCATCACTGGGGCCCGGAGTTGGCAGTCCCGGGCCCCTAGGAGGTCTTCACGGGGAGCGCGATGGTGCTCCCCGGCTTCGCTCGCCCGGGGGGGGGGTGCGACAGCACTCCCCCCTCCATACTGCAGCTACCGGGGCCCAGAGTTGGGGGTCCCGGGCCCCAGAACTCTTCACGGGGAGCGCGACAGCGCTCCCCGACTACATCTTTGTCTTCTGCTTCTTCGGGGGCCAGGGTAGGCTCCTGGCAGCCCCTGGGAACCTTCACGGGGGGCACGACGGCGCTTCCCGACTTTCTGTTCATCGGGGGCCAGGGTGGGCTCCTGGCACCCCACTGGGGCATTTTCACGACTTAACTTCTTGTGGGGGCAGCCCCCGGGACCTGACCCACCCCGGGGGCCCATTTGAGACCGGCGGCGGAGCCCCACGCGCTTCGTCATTGGTCTTCTCAGTGGTCAAAGGTCTCCTACCTTCTGGGGGCATATCTCAGCCCCCAGGGGACCGATCTTCACCATTTTGGCCTCTTCTTGCTCCTGGTGGTGCACCCCAGCCACTGGGAGCACTTTCCTTCGCCCTCCTGGTCTCAAGGAGGGTGAATTCAGCAGGGAGCTGTCTTCACTTGCTCCCTGCGCCAGCCTTCCACCTGGCTCTCCTCCTGGGCCTCTCTTCTCCTTGCGCAGAGGCCCAGGCTTTGGCTCTCTGGTCCTGGACTCCCCTCCTGGCGCAATTCAGGAGCCTGGGACAGTCAGGGGGTTCTTCCTTCCAACTGCCCATGGCGCCAGGCTCCAGCACCAGTCTTCCTCAGCCGACCACACCCCAGAGAGAGCTCCTCTTCCTGTGCAAGACCTTTTAAAAAGAATTTGGAGGGGGCTGGCAGGAAGGCTCTGCTTGCCCTATCAGACAGCGACACATCACCTCTCTGCCCCTGCTCCCTTCTTCCTGCCCAGGCCTCTGGGATAGTTCAAAATGGCGTCGTCCAGGGGTCTCATGCCACATGGTCTCTGAAAAGCCCTTTCCCCCCTTGCTGCCTTCTCTCCAGAGCAGCTTGGTGCCTGGCACCAGTTGACAGCTGCTGATGAATAACCTCTAGCTCCACCCACCTTCTCTCCCTTTTGGAGAGGAGACCTTCACCCTTGGAATGCTTGCCGTGAAGGGCTAGGCCTCTGATGCTTCAGTTTGGGGAGGAAGGTCATTAATCTAGCCTGGCATGGTCACACCCAGCCAGGCTCTGGTTATGAGCTGACTCAGTGGAATATGACATTTCTGGATGACCCAAAAGCAGTACAGATATGACTTTGGACTCTGCAGAACAATACTTCTCACCTAAGTTACAGTGGACTTTAGTGCGTGTCTGGAATTTGTAGGCCCTAGGGAAGTGAAACTATCCCATGTGATCCCCATCCTCATAGGAGAATAATGGAGTGGTCCTTCAGTGAAAACAGTAAAGCACACTGACTTTCCCTTACATGTTTCTTCCCATTATATAAAGCCCATTCCATATCACCACCCAGCTCTGCATAATTCCTGCCACACCATTCTATCTGTACCTGCTCCTGGGCGGCGCACGCCAGGAATCTCCCCCGCGCAGCCCCTACACGTGTGCACACACATGTACACACGTGTCTGCAAGTAACCAGTTCGGTGCCCCTTACTCCGGCTGCAGCGCAGCGGCCTACTCTCACCAGGGGGACACTGGTAAAATCCACATGCAGTCTCTTTCATCATGAGTTCACTGTGGGTGAGTCCCAACTTATGAGGCTCTCCCACAGTAAAAGCTCAACAACTAGGTGTTCAAAAAGTGAAAAATCCGGGCGGCTCAGATGGTCAGAACCACCTTCTAACACACAGAAAACCAAAGACAATCTGCCTCTGCAGCTGCAACAACGGTCAAAATATCACTACGGCAAACTCGAAGTATACCCAGTCACACTTCTGAAGTAGCCATCATAATATCAATCACAGGAAACCAATGACAACCTGCCTCTGCACCTACACCAACAATGAAAACATCAGATACAGCAACCTCAGGATATATCCAGGCACATCTCATGAGCAAAGACAACAGATGTGCAACTGGAGGAACCAATATAACATCACTTACAGCAAACCAAAGACAATCAGCCTCTGCAGCTAAACCAATGTTTAAAATACCAACTACAGCAATTGTGAGGTATAGCCAGCCACACTTCTTTACTAAAGACGATACAAGTGCAACTGAAGCAAACATCATCACATCAATCACAGCAAACCAAAGACAATCTGCCTCTGCAGCTAAACCAACAATGAAAACATCAGATACAGTATCCTCAGGATATATCCAGGCACACCTCATAAGCAAAGACAACATATGTGCAACTGGAGGAACCATTATAATATCACTTACAGCAAACCAAAGACAATCAGCCTCTGCAGCTAAACCAACGTTTAAAATACCAACTACAGCAATTGTGAGGTATAGCCAGCCACACTTCATTACTAAAGACGATACAAGTGCAACTGAAGCAAACATCATCACATCAATCACAGCAAACCAACTGGAGGAACCATTATAATATCACTTACAGCAAACCAAAGACAATCTGCCTCTGCAGCTAAACCAACAATGAAAACATCAGATACAGTATCCTCAGGATATATCCAGGCACACCTCATAAGCAAAGACAACATATGTGCAACTGGAGGAACCAATATAACATCACTGACAGCAAACTAACAACAACCTGCCTCTGCAGCTACAACAACAATCAAAATATCACTACAGCAAACTCGAAGTATACCCAGTCATGCGTCATAACTAAAGATAATACAAGTACATCTGAAGCAACTATCATAACATCAATCACAGCAAACCAAAGACAACCTGCCTCTGCAGCTACAACACAAATCAAAATATCACTACAGCAAACTCAAGGTATATCCAGCCACGCTTCATAACTAAAGATATAACAAGTACATCTGAAGCAACTATCATAACATCATCACAGCAAACCAAAGACATCTGCCTCTGCAGCTACACCAATGATCATATCTAATACAGCAAAGTGAGATATGCTCAGCCACACTTCATAACTAAAGACAATAGAAATGCAGTTGAAGCAACCATCATAACATCAATCGCAGCAAACCAAAGTAACACTAATTATCAAAATATAAATTACAGCAAACTCAAAGCAGATCAAGCCACGCTTCATAACTAAAGACAATACAATCACAGTATCAATCACAGCAAACCAACAACAACCTGCCTCTGCAGCTACACCAACGATCAAAACACCAGATACAGCAAACTCAAGGTATATCCAGCCACGCTTCATTACTAAAGACAATACAAGTGCAACTGAAGCAACCATCATTACATCAGTCACAGCAAATCAGTGCCAATCTGCCTCTGTACTTACACTAACAATGAAAATATAAAATTCAGCAAACCTAATCTATAACCAGGCACACCTCTTAAGCAAAAGCAACATGTGCAAATGAAGGAACCCTCACAACATCAATCACAGAAAACCCTGTGTGTACACATTCAGCAGACACTTCATAACAAAGGAAAACATGCCTCTGCAGCTAAACCAACAACTAAACAAAATATAAGATACAGCAAACTCAGGGTATGACAAGTTCATCTCCACATGCATTCATAGGTAGGTTCCTCTTTGTTATTTGAGGTCCTCGCATCTCAACCTTCTGGTCATTCCCGCTTTTAAGACGAAGAAGCTAGGAGGTGCGAGATTCTCTGTACTAGTCCCTCGATTCTGGAACTCCCTTCCATCTAATATCAGATCAACGACCTGTAACTCCAGATTTAGACAACTCCTGAAGACATGGCTGTTTACTCAAGCATATAAATTAGTTTATGTTCTGCAAGTTATGTTCTTCAATCAGCGCCATAAAACCAGTTGACGTATGTGTGCTTTATAAATATTTTTAACATAACATAACACATATCAGATACTGCAAACTCAGGGTATGCCCAGCCACCAGATACTTCACAACCAAAGGCGCCCTGTGTAAGCTACACAAACAATCACAATACCAAACTGGGCAAACTTTGGGGCTTATTTACAAGCCCATTGCGCTGCTGGTGCGTCACTTTTTTGATGCACCGGTGGCGCAGTCTGCCATATTTACAAGGCTTTTCAAGGCCTTCTAAACATGGCCCCCTTTCACGCATTACTCAATGTGAAAGGGGCGTTCCATGGGTGTCGCTGTGGGTGTTCCCATGCAACATCCATGGAACCTGAGGCATTCCCAGATTTACAAAGTTTTGAAAACCTGGTATGTTTCAGATTCCAACACCTCCCCAGGGGAGGCATAAGGCAGGCGCAAAGAGGAGAAATACCTTTATTTCTCCTCGTTTTCCCTTTTTCTATGTGTGCTGCATTCTGTGGCATACATAGAAAGAGGAAAACACCTCTCGTAATTGTTTTTGTGCAGGCAGGTGTCCCTTCCTGCACAAAAACAATCACCCCTAAGACGCAGGCACCCGTGCACCATGGTGCAAAGGTGCCTGTGTTGGCCCATGACAGCCCATTGTGCACCAGCGCAGGGAAAAGGACAGGAATGCGCAGTATCTTGTAGATATAGCACATTCCTGTTCTTTTCATTTGACACACGGCAGCGCAGCAATCCTTCCTGCTGCGCTGCCGTGTGTCAAAATATTGAAAATGAGGCCCCAAATGTATACCCAGACACTCAGGGGCATATTTACAAGCCCCTATCGCTACCACAATGTCACTTTCAGTGACGTTGTGATGGCGATAGGGGCCTCGCCTTATTTACAAGCAAGCGTTAAGCCACTTAACGTGGCTTAACGCTGCCTTGTAAATAAGGCACCCTTTTACGCTGCATTAAGCGTGAATGGGGAGGGCAATGGGTGTTGCGGTGGGTGTTCCACCACAACACCCATTGATTTTGACGCTGCCTCCTATTTACAAGGGCAGCGTACATAGGAGGCAGTGCCAAAATTAAGACCAGGGAAAACCTGGTCTTAAACAGGCGAAACGAGGAGAAATGCTTTATTTCTCCTCGTTTTTGCTGTTTCCATGTGTGCTGTGTTGTGCAGCACATATAGAAACAGAAAATTGCCTATGATCGTTTATGTGCAGGAAGGTCTCCTTCCTGCACATAAACGATCATAGGCAATTTTCTGCTTCTATGTGTGCTGCATTAAGCAGCACACATAGAAGTTACAAAACGGCATTTAAAGATTGTTTATGTGCAGGAAGGGGGACCTTCCTGCACATAAACAATCTTCCCTTCAACACAGGCACCCTTGCACTATGGTGCAAGGGCTCCTGCCTTGGCGCTAGGCAGCTAAAGTTAGCGCCAGCGCAGGGGGAAACGCAGGGCTGCACCGTATTCTAGTAAATGAACAATCACAATATAAAAAAAAGCAACCCTTGAAAGTGCCCCAACTCCTTATAATCAAGCAACATGCCTGGGGCATGGTAACTGAATATGTAACCAAAATATCTCGCAGAAATATTGTGTCCTCAATATCATTTTCAAAAAACATGCCTTATTGAAGTCTGCAATAGAAAATCTACACCCAATGGAACGATATTTTTGTAAACAATACTGTGTGTTCAATATTTCTGTCACTCATATCCTTGCTGATAATATTCTGATGTACAAACCTGCCTATGCATCTAAATTAACAACCACAATACAAAGCACAGGAAACCCAGTATGTGTCCAGCCACGTGAAACGTCTTAGTCAGTGGTAAACCATGTGTATCTAAATCAGCCATCAAACTAAACATCAATCAATACATTTTGAAACAGAGCAAACCTTGGGTGTTCCCACCTGCTAGACATTCATAACCAAAGGCAACATGTGACCATTTAAACCAACCATCACAATATCAAACAGAAAACCTTACCAACACACATGATATGCAGCCAATGTCAAACAGAGCAAACCATGAAAGCACTCAGCCACCAGGAATCAAACAGAGCCTCAGAAGAGCCATCCACCTGAGAGCAAATGGCAACCACAGAGCCTCTAATCTGGGCTCCCACCAAAGAAACAGAACAACAATGAGAGTGCCCACCCACCAGATGATTCATAACACCTGCCCATGCAGTTAAAGCAACCATCACAACATGAAATGGAGTGGCCCTGGTTGTACACATCCACCAGACACTTCAGAACAAAAGGCAACCTGGTTATGTGGCTAAACCGACAATTACAATGTATAATACAGGAAACTCTGAGGTTACTGCATCCATAAGAAACATTATAACTAAAGGCATCACTTGGGATCTAAACAAACAGTAACACATCACCCACGCTCCAGTCTCTTCCTAACCAGAGAACATGCCAGCACATAGACCAACAGTCGCAACATCAAGAAAATCCGATTCTCAGTGTCTCAAGTGACCTGGCACTGTACAACTTAAGGTTAACTATGAACATCTAGCCAACAATCACAACATCAAACAGGGCAGACGCTGTATGTATGTACATGGTTTATATATAGCACGAACCTAGACACCCCTGAGTAAACCTTGCAAACCCTGGGTGAACCCCATCCCAAGACACTTCTTACTCCGGGCCAGCACGTGCACTTAAACAACCGGTCACAACATCAAACAGAGTCAACAGTCTGGGCCTGATTCACAAAGTGAAACTTACACTTTTGTGTAAGTTTACTATTGTTTGCTATTCACAAAGGTATTTTACGAGTAGTATCTATATGACTGTGGAGTCTCCACACATACAAAAATAAGATTGTGCATATATTAGTATAATTGCTCTAAATAATGTGCTATTGGGCCACTTTTATTTTCATTATAATGGCAAAAAATATAGATATGAATACAGTAAGTTTCTTTATTTCACGTATGTTGCTGCATAAAAATACATATTTCCCAGGTTTCTGTGAAATGTGGGTTTCATCTTCATAATAACAGTCTCAAACCACTCCGCACAGTTTCACTGTTGTGCATTTTTTAATCAACATTCGATTCATAAAAGGTAAACCTGAACATTGTAATTCCAATCAGTGCTCTTTGCTATCTGCCCTTTCAACAATGTCTCCCTTTGCAGATAGCAAAATTCTACATTCTTATTTACAAAATGTATTAATTTTTAGCATTTTTTCTATAGATAACAAAACAGAATAGCCCAATATTTAATTTTATTTTTTCAATAAACATTTTCCCTGTTTGAGATTTTTTTAACCTGTTTTAAAGCTAAGAGCCTCACAATAAATATGTAAGATACACAATGCAGGTGCAACATAAAGTCAAGAAAGATGGCAAATTTAGAGGTTAGAGTAGTATTGTTGGCTTAATTCCATCTTCACCATCATGTGTGAAAGGTGGAAATTAGATTTTAATAATAGATTAAATGCATATCTGCTGACACCTGAAAATGTGACTATGTGATTGCTGGAGACTGTAGTTTGAATGAGTTTGAGTTTCAATATTAATTGCACAGTTGTTTATTTGGCCTGGAACGTGATGTTGGTTCCTCTATGCATTTGAGATTGAGGACTTCAGCAGTGGGTTTGTTGTTATGATCGTTAGGTATTTTTTTACATTGTTACATTTTCCTTATTTTTCAGTGTGAGTACTTTGGCCATTGTATAGGTATTTTTGTCATTTAAAAATATGGCAACATCCTTGTGTAATCATTATTGATGTCGTAAGTGATCTTGAAGATCTTGTAATCTTGTATGATAAGTGTGAATCAATGCTGAACATTGTAAAGAATATATGGTGGTGTAGAAGTTAAGGTAGTACTGCAACAAGTGGAGAGTTTGACGTCCTTTAAGGTATTGTTTTGTACTGAGTATTGATAACCTGTCAACAACCATCTTAGGAAGAGAAAAAACTATCTTCTGCACCTTAATACTTTCAATACCGTCTCAGAAAAATATTTCTCAACATGATCTTCGCAAGCAAACCATCAGAATCATGTTCAGGCCCAGCACCTCCAAAAATCTTCAAAGACAACCTGGACAGGTGAGGTAGCTAGAAGCTTACTCAAAAAGTCCCACAAACTGGGGTTAATCCCACCCGCCCTAAAAACCTCCTACATAAGACCTCTACTCTAAACGAAAAACCATGACCTGACCAATCCGCAAACTACAAGCTAATATCTAATGGCCCGATCCTAGAAAAAATATTCGAAGGAACAGCGTTTACTCAGTTTTCCAAGTTTACAGAGGAAAATAACTTCATGTCAGGCCAACAACCAAGTTTCAGACTGAGCAGAGGCACAGAGCCAGCCATCATACCCATTTTGGATGACCTAAAACTTACAGTAGAAAAGAACTGAGTTGCCACACTATTGCTTCTGAATTTATTAGCTGTATTTGACACTGCTCACCACCACATGCTATTACAAAGTCTCCATCATCTCGGAATATATGAAAATGCTTTAAAATGGATTACCTCTTAGCCCAGAGACAGTCACAGTTTAGTTTACCTACCATCTTTTCGAACAGCCCCTCCTCCCCAATACTGTGGAGTCCCTCATATCTCCTCTATTATTCAACCTCTACTGAATACCCTTACTAAACCTGATTAAATCATTCAACCTCACCTGTTGCAACTATGCAGACTGCCTATGTGCCATAAAAGCTCAGCACTGCAAAGACAGAGATCATGAACTTCAGACAATGACAAAAATACCATCCTACCACCATATGGCCCAAAGAACTCCAGGCCCCTCCAAAAACATCAAGACAAGCAGAAACAATAGGGTTAACTATTGATTCATACCTATCCTTGATACCACATGTCAACAAGGTCACAAAGAGCACCTTCTCAACAATGAAAACACTACGTCGTATCTTCCTATACCTTGGATACTTAAAAAAAAAAACAACAAGTTACCCTCACACTCGTAATCTCCAAGCTTGATTGTGCCAACAGCCTATGCCCTTTTCTGTTGGATCTGCGCAGAAAGCTCTTTCAGCCATGCTTTATTAGAATGGAAGTAAGAACAATTGATAAAGCTATTTTTGCTTGTTTTTAAGGGACTGATCAACAATTAATTTGCAGGCTAGTGAAATGTATAGTTCTAGCAACACATGAATTGAGTACCTTAAATAGAATGCACTGTTCAACACTTTGTGCATTGAGTCTTTAACCTTTAACTTCGTTTTGAAAGTAACAACCTTCTTTGCTAGACAATACCTCATTTCAATGTAAGTGAGGTTGCAGCAATATTGATGTATTGCCAAGTCTCTGCAGATTGTATAGGACATGGATCTCTATGATGAAATATAGACGTATAAGTGTATAATCAATTGTGCATGTTGATGAGTTGGAACTATTGTTAGGAGGTATGTAAAAGCAGCTGCCACATTTTCGCTGTTTGCCTCTGAACTCATATTGTGCGATCTCAACAGGGAGACTACACTGTCATGGTTAGTCTGCGAAGGCGGTGATTTAAATGAAGGATAGTCCAATTCTGGGAGAAAGACGAACAACTGAATGGGCTGAAGACATATGGACAGTAAGAGCAAGCGCAGTATGAAGTTAGTTTCCCATTTTTAGTATAGACTCTCTCTAGAACAGAATGAGATTATGATTTTAGTATGTAGAGGTATGTATTTAAAGATTTGATTGTGGCACAGGTCTTAATTGATTATGGATGCAATTTTAATTAATATTGAAGAAATATATTGATGTATTTTTTGTAATGAATTTTATTATACACCAAATACATTTTTCAACCAACAGCCCACATCTTGGCACTGCCAGTTTCATCATACATAAAGTACAGCTGATCCAAAACACTACAGGAAGACGCCTCCTCCACGTTCACCCAAAAGAGCGCATGACGCCAGTACTGCTATTACTCCACTGGCTAGCAACAGCTAGAAGAGCAACGTTCAAGATAATCTGGATTGTCCACAGAGCATCCCGGGGAAAAGGTCCACTATACCTACAAGTTAAAGCCAATACAATACAAATACAATAGAACATTGTGCTCAAGACTTGCACCACAGATCATCATGCCACCCTGCTATAAGGAATTCATAGGAGGCACCACTTTCACAGTACAAGCCACCAAGCTCTGAACCTCATTAGCGCCAAGCTTGGGTGCATTCAGGAGCCTATACAGCTCAGAAGAAAGTTCAAAACAGGGCTATTTCCAAGATAACTACATCACCTACAACCCTGCGATATAACCTCGAATATTATGTGCACCTTCATGTACAATCTACAGTTTACACTCCTGAGATATGGAACAGCCCAAACAGCACACTACCTTCTATGTCAAAATAAGTTATGAAGTGCTAACCTATGTCTTGCTTGGGTATTATATAGTAATGTCAGTTCATACATAACCCTCCTTGCCTGCTCTAATCTGAAAACCACAATGCTCAGTGGTGAGGAAGCCTACTGAAGGTTATTCAGGCTGTATAACATTTCTCTTGTACAGCTTGAGCCTCTTGCACTCACATAAGAAACAAGCATTTGCAATGTAATCGGTCTCGCCTTTGAAACCTTAAAAGGAATTTATTCATGCCTCGTCTCTGTGCCGCAGTTCCAATGTAGACGGAGACGTGCATGCCATCAACGGAACACCACCCCTCTAGTGTAAAATGAGCACAATGGTTTAAGACATAGTACACATGCACACACTATATAATCATTATAAATGCAATCTTTTTTCAAACTCTTTGGGAGGCGTGTGTGCACACGCTTTGGAAACTTATTTGGTTTTACTAAAGCGCACACACGCTTGCTGAAGATGCCCACACTGTACTTCAGCAGTAGAAGCACATCTTTTTATCAAACGCTCTTGGAAACTTGTGCGGGCTTTAGAAAATAACAAAATGAGTTTCCAAAGTGCATATGCACGCATCACAAAGCAATAGTAAGTTAGTGCAGCGCACAGCTGCAGGAATATCGATTTACGTAAACCGTGCTTCTGAACTGTGTAGTCAGCCATCTGGAACACGTTGTGACGGCCGACCAGGAGGAACCTGAACGCGTAATGGCCATCGAGAAGGGTCGCTTAGTCAAGTTTCCATGGGAGGGAACAATTACACATGAAAGACCAATAAAAAGCAAGCATTTCAGAATGCCACAGAAAACAACCAATTGCAATCGATGGGCATGCCAAAAGCCCTCAGAAGAGATACAACATGTCTTGCAGACAGTGCATGCGCTGTCTAGGCTCGACCTAAAAACTGCTACAGACTCATGCTCATCACCAAGTGCTGTACCAGTCCATAGTAATAAACCATTTTAGTACTTCGGAACCCCACATAGGGATAGAAAGCGCTATATAAATGTTGACATACAATACAGCACAATATTACAGCACAATAAAATATTAACTTTTCTTAACTTCATTTTTACGAGAATTTTTGTAGTTAAATATTTAGGGCTGTTCTAAAACTGAAGAGTGACATTTAGGATTCTTTTATATTGTTTACGTTGTGTTCACAAATAAAGAACTCATTTGTTTTTGTTTACAAATTGTATCTCATTTATGTTTTTGTCATTGTTGTACCAGGGTGTTGCAATGTGTTCTTTTTCTTGATCTTGTAATGTTTGCGAATATTGTTAAAATTAGCTTATTGCCGTGAACGAGTTACTAGAGTTTTCAACAGGCACTTTGCAGTCTCTTCTGTATACGTTGTAGATGCCTCATTGGTGGACACAGATGGTGTTTCGTTGTTTTATTGGGTGTTAGTGGAAATTTTATTTTTTGCTTAATGCCACAAAAGCTGGCAAGTGAAAATTCACCAAAGAAAAGGAGATAAATGCTGCCACGCAATGTATGTCCGCAAAATGTATTCATCTTTTTTTTACATTTTTGCAATGGAAGCAAATGGAGATTCACATTTTATTTTAAAAAAACTCACTGGATTTTTGACCCCGTCCCCTCTATAACATTTGACTCTATGATCAATGTGCACTAAAGTTATCAAGTTGAAAGACCTTAGCAAATAGAATGGCTTTAGCAAATATATTGCTGTTCTGCTCTCTGTTCTCATGTCCTTGATTTTAGATGAACAACCACTCTGAGCTTTCTTCACGCGACTAACCATTGTGTGGTCATGTCCAACAGCCAGGTGAGTGTCTCCCTGGAGCAGCCAGCCACCCTCCCCCTCAGCCCTGTGCCAAATATACATGATGGCAGCTGGTTGGCGGCGCAGTTGGGATCCGGTGGTGTAGCAAATTAGTAAGCTTACTGCGCTGCTTTCTGTCTCATTTCTCTCTTTTATGTGCCAATTTTCAATCTGTTTCCTTCCTGCGTGAATTAGTCATTGCAAAACCACGAACAAGCTGCAAAGATAAACACATTAATTGGATGAATGAATAACATCCGCGACGGCAGTCATCAGAGGTCTTGCAGGCGCATAGGTAGGGAGCGAGGAGCTCCATCGACCTACCCTGTGATGCAGGCAGCAGAGATGCAGGTGGCAAAATGGCAGATGCAGTAGACACTGCCAATATAGGACCGAGATATTGTACCTTTTTGCCCTTAGAGGCATAGAACAGAACTACAGTTGGCAAGATGGCAGCCATTACAGATGCTGATTGGTTAGGAGGGGATGATATTGCACAAATCTGCCCCAAGAGGAAACAGCAGAACTGCAGGTGACAAGATGGCAGCCATTGCAGATGATGTCAGGCTATTAGAGTAGTGATACTGCACCTAGCTGCTTCAGGAGGCAGGTAGCAAAACTGCTGGTGACAAGATGACAGCCATTGCAGATGCTGAAAGGTTAGGACGGGATGATGCTGCACACATCTGCCCCAAGAGGCGGGTAGCAAAACTGCAGGTGACAAGATGACAGCCATTGCAGATGCTGAAAGGTTAGGACGGGATGATACTGCACACATCTGCCCCAAGAGGCAGACAGCAGAACTGCTGGTGACAAGATGGCTGCCATTGCAGATGTTATAAGGGGATGATATGGCGCCTATCTGCCGCAAGAGGCAGGCAACAGAACTGCAGGTCTCGAGATGGCAGCCAGTGCAAATGCTGACAGGTTAGGAAGGGCTGATATTGCACCTATCTGTCCCAAGACGCAGGTGACAAGATGGCAGCCATTGCATATGCTGACAGGTTAAGAGGGGATGATACTGCGCCTATCTGCCCCAAGAGGCAGGCAGCAGAACTGCAGGTGACAAGATGGCAGCCATTGCAGGTGCTGACAGGTTAGGTGGGGATGATACTGCGCCAATCTGCCCCAAGAGGCAGATAACAGAACTGGAGGTCTCGAGATGGCAGCCATTCCAAATGCTGACAGGCTAGAAAGGGATGATACTGCACCTATCTGCCCTAAGAGGCAAAAGGCAGAACCGTAGATGACGAGATGGCCATTGCATACTCTGCCAGGACAAGAGAGAGCTATTGCACATTTCTACCCCTAGATGCATAGAGCAAAACTGCAGGCGACAAGACCGAAGCTATGGCAGACGCTGTCAGCACGAAAGAAGCCAGCGCTACACCTATCTGCCACTAGAGGCAGGGAGCAGAACTGCGGGTGACAAGAAGCAGCCATTGCAAGACTTCCTTAATATGAGAGAGAAATACTTTACCTGTCTGCTTCTAGAGGCAGGAATCATAGCTGTAGGTGGCCCAGTGACAGTTGCTGTAGACATGGACACTGTTAGGATGGGAGAGACAAACCTATTTAACCCTCAAGGCAGTGAGCAGCTCTGCAGATAACCAGGCAGCCATTTCAGATACTGCTGGGTTGGAAGTGTGAGGCCCCGTGGGCCAACACGGGCACAGCAGCAGGATGACCTCAGGAAATGGGGCCTTTGATGACTGGAGATGACTGGAGGTGGGCTGTGATTAGGATAGGGAGCTGCCTGGGGGGATAGCAGTAGTGATTGGAGGCGGGTGAGATAAACATAAAAGCATTACAATGCTGCTACCTGCAGGCAGGAGCAAAATCTGTTTCCCTGCCTGCTTCAGTGCGGGCAGGGAAACAGATGAAAAGTCCGCTCTCAGCAGGCAGGAGTATTTTTCATGCTCCTGCCCGCTGGGAGAAGACTTAGTGTTTGCTATTGCTTGGCGGGAGCTTTGAAATTGCTTCCGCCAAGTGAGAGCAAACACAGGTTTCCCTGCCTGCGCCACTGTGGGCAGAGAAACCACTATGTCCAGGAGGTGGGTACCCCAGGACATACCTGGGGGAGTGGGTCCCAAGGGCCATTAATGGCTCCTGGAGGGGGCCGCGCGGCCCCCTCCCTCTTGGAGGATGGGTCCCTGGGGCCGAAATCGGCCTGGGGAGGGGGATGCATGACCTCCCTCCCCATTAGTATTACGGCTGGGGTCCCCGGGGATGAAATTAGCCAAGGGAGGGGGACTGTGTACCCGCTCCCCCGTTTTACATCATGGCCAGGCGCCAGGGGATGAGGTCGCCAGGACCGAATTCTGCCTGGAAGGGGGGCTGCATGCTCCCCTCCCAATTATTTAAAAGAACGCGCCCGGGGGATGCAGTCCACGGGGCTGAAATCAGCCCAGGGACGAGGCTGCAAGCTACCCTCCCCTTCTTCTATTCAGCCAGGCCTGAGGGGTGGGGTCCCTGGGGCTGAAAGCAGCCCAGGGAGGGGGACCGCATGTGCGCCCTTCCCCTCACCTATATATTGAATAATCAATTCCCCCCAGGACCTGGCTCACCCGGGGGTTAGTAACACACAAGCGAGGGAAACCACGCTTGTGTTTTTTAAAAATCTTTCCAGGGAATCTATTGTATCCAAGTGAATTTGCAGGAACATTTTAAAAAAAAGACATTTTGGCCCCCAGTGGGGTCCTTGGGGGGCATGGTATTCCTGCCCTGCCTCCTTGTCTGGTTTTTAAATGTTTTTTCTTGGGACTCGGCTGAGTTTGAGTCCCAAGATGGCTACCACCAAGAGATCTGTCAGATATGTGGAGGGTCTGCATCCTTAGATATACATGGATGTTTTTTCTTTAATAACTCCAAAACAAATGAACGGATTTACACTAAATTACAAAGAGGGCTCTTTCCGGACCAAGAGCTAGCTTTCTGCCAAATTTGGTGTAATTCCATCCAGCGGTTCGGGCTGATATCGTGTCTAAAACCCTATGAAAATTGCATGGGAAAAACACGTTTTGGGATTCTCCCATTTTTCTCGGCCCCGCTTTAAAAATCCCCTCGACACTTTACAAGCAGCAGCTGAAGTGAATGGCAAGCTAGTTTTGAAAATTACGTGAAGATTTGTCAAATGGCGCCAAAGTTATTAGCAATACAAAAACCGCTCCTATGGAAACCATGTCCTAACTATAACAGCATACTGGTGACCACCAGTAGGTAATTGATAGCTAGATATATAGATAGATAGATAGATAGATAGATAGATAGACTATTACAGGATAACGGATTACTGCGTAATATGGTCTAACATTGCAATTGAAGGGCTCTGATGACATCATTAACCAGAAGGCCGAAAGTCGAGTGGTTTGTAATTCCCACCAGAACCCTGACATACTGAGGCAGGACTATATTATATATGTTATCTGTTATGTATTTTTATATGGCATGTTTATTTTAGAGTAGTTTGTTGTACAAACAATTTTTTTTCAAATTTTGGTCACTGTTTGGTATTAGAATGTCTAGACTTTGTTTACCTTTCTTGAATAAACTGTGGAAAAAAACGATGGGCAAGGGTGAAGTCAGTCAGTGGAATTGGGTAATTCTGTGGTTGTAGTGCTTTCTGCATAATTAAGGATTTACTGCATTTGCCACATAATTTACAGCATAGTTTGCCAAATTTGCAGATTTCGCCTAAAATCTTGCTTCTGTCCCAGAAGGATAAAAATAATATTGACAGCGAATGTGCAGCAAAATTTGCATTTTGGGTGCATAATTTAAATGAGTGATGCAAAATTTGGCATTCAAAACTGCATAATCCTGGTAGCCTTGACAATTTTAAAGATCTGTAGAGTAGTTTGGGGGCTGTCATTATGATGATAAAATGTATCTTTCACAGGCAACCATAAAATATTTCCCGTATTTCACAGTTCTCTGGCATTGGATTTTGTGCAGTTAAAGCACTAAAACTTATATGATACGTCTGTGGCCAACTCCCTGCTGCGCACAGCCTTCTGGCGTGTACAAAGGGTTTTGGCTGCAAGGCCTGGCCTGCGGCCATTCCTTGGGCTCAACACCCCATGGGAGGCCAACACCCTGCTGCACAAGGGCGAAGTCTGTGTGGTTGGCAGCAAAGACTGGTCTGCACTAAGGCCCTGTCACCAGCCCCGCTGTGCACGGATGAAGGCCGTCCCCAACAGGGTGCTGGGGGCAGGGCCTGGACTGCGGCCAGGTCCAGCCGCCCAAGCCCCCAGGCAGCCAAGTAAGTAAGTAGTACAGTTGGATCAGACGGAGTCTGGCGGACGCAGTAACCGTCTTAGGTGCCATCAAGGCGTCCCTCCAATCCTCCTCCTCCATGGGGCCCACCCAGCCCTCCCACAGGCCTCTAAGCCGCTCAAGTGTTGTCGGGGTGTTGTTGGTTAGTGACCGGTAGATGCGGGAGATACCCCCGTTCCCCAGGTCTCCCATCATGATTTGCGCCTCCAGTGGGCTGTATTCGGGTATTGTAGTGCCGCCCGAGATGTGTGTGCAGAGGGCGTGGCGCAGCTCTAAGTATTTATAAAATTGGGTTGGGTGCAGTGAGTACCTGGACTGGAGGTCTTGGAAGGAGCGCATGTGTTGCTGGACCACACATCCCCAAGCTGGGAGATCCCAATCAGATCCCAGGACCAAAAGCCCCCAAGAGTCCTCATCTCCTGCAGCCACGTGCCGTGCCAGAGCGGAGTGTGTTGGGTCAACTTGTTTGTCCACTGGGTGTGGTGCAGCGAGGCTCGCCAGGCCAGGAGGACGGATCGTGTCACCCCAGGTAGTGTTCTAGGTATGGCCCCCCCATACATCATCGTCTGAATTCGAGAGAGGCTCAGCTCCCCCAGCTCAAGTCTGTAGGCCGCGTCCGACCACCCCACGTTGAACCAATCGTGTAAAACAAGTAGGCGAGTTGCCAAGTAGTACAAGTATAGGTTGGTCATTCCCATACCCCCATCGTAGGGTGGAATCCGGCAGTGGGCCAATGCTAAGCGGGGTCGGCGGTCTCCCCAGAGAAATTTAGTCGCAAGGCTGTCAAGATTTCTGAACCAGAACCGCGGAAAGCAGAGGGGAGTGTTCTGGAGGATGTAAAGGAATCTGGGGAGGATCATCATTTTAAATAGGGCGACCCTGCCCAGAGGGTTTAGCGGCAGCTTCTGCCATCTGCAGAGATCCTCCTTGGCACGCCCTACCAGCGGGGTTATGTTGAGGGACCAGGCGAGGTCCGGGAGTAATGCGATCCAGATCCACAAGTACTTAAAGGATTGTCGCCTAATAGGTATCGTGGCTTGCCAATCGAAGCAGTCCCTAGTTAAGTGCAGGGGGAAAAGGACTGATTTGCCGGGATTAAGCTGCAGACCGGAAGCCTGCCCGAAGGAGTGTAACGCCCTGAGACAGTGGGGGCCGGATTGGACCGGCTCTGCGAGGTAGAGCAGGACGTCGTCCGCGTGTAGGGCGATTTTGTCCACTTCCGAGTTAGGCCATTTCCCGCTCTGGATGCGGTCGTCTGATCGGATGGGGACCGCTAGGGAATCCATCGCTAAAGCGAAGAGGAGGGGTGAGAGGGGGCAACCCTGTCTTGTTCCTCTCATAATGGGGAATTCCTCCGACAGCGCTCCGTTGACCAGCACTCGCGCGTGGGGTCGAGAGTAGAGGACCTTCACCAGCCTGCGGAATCGAGGACCAAATCCCATTTCGGCCAGCACGTCATCTAGGTACCGCCAGTCCACTGATTCAAAGGCCTTCTCAAAGTCGATGAGAAGAAGAGCCAAGTACGGAGTGAGTAAGTGGCGGTTCGCTAGGGCCAGGTGGAGACGGCGGAGGCAATGTCTGGTCCCCCGCGCAGGCATAAACCCGCATTGATCGGAATGGACCAGTTTGGCAAGGTAGGGTTTCAGCTGCTGGGCGAGGACCGCCGCAAATATTTTAACCTCCGTGTTTATCAGACAAATTGGTCGATATTGGGCGCAATTGGGTGACGGCGGTTGCGTTTTGGGGATAACCACGATGGTGGCTACATCCGTCTCAGGGGGAAAGGAACCCTTTTCGAAGGCCTCAGCAAAGAGATCGGAGAGGTGCGGGGTGACGGTCTCTCGGTATGTGGCATAGTACTCCTGTGGGAGACCGTCTAGGCCCGGGGTCTTGCCCGGCGAGGTGCGTGTTATTGCGTCGTTGATTTCTTCTCGGGACAGGGGGAGGTCCAGGTCGGTGGACTCCGCTACACTGAGGCGAGGGAGTCGGAGATTACCTGGGCTCAGCAGTTCTGAAAGGGAGCTGTCTGGGCGCTGTCTGGAGTACAGCACGCGGTAGAAGGAGGCGAAGGCCCGGGCCATTGCAAGTGGGGAGCGGTGCACCACACCGTCAGGGTCCACCACTTCCGGAATTATGCGATTGGCCATACGATATGTGGCCAGGCAGTGAAGGAACTTCCCGTTCTTGTCACCCCACCTGTAAACCCTTGCCACGGAGGATCGCCACAGGAGCTTGGCGGCGTCCGGGGAGAGTTGCCTGATCTCACCCCTCAGGCATGCGAGTCGCCTGTTCTGCGTCTCGTCGCGGTCCTCGGGAGTGCGCTGTTCGAGACGCAACGCTTCAGCCTCCCGCAGGGTGATTTGGTGGGATTGGGCTCACCGTTTGATGTTGAGCTGGCCCTTGGCAAAGCCACGGATGGTGGCCTTGCTCGCCTCCCAGAGGGTGCCCGGGGAGGAAACGGATCCGGTATTGGTGAGGAAATATTGTCGGAGTTCAGCCCCAATCGCCTTTTTAAGCTTCTTGTCCTGGAGGAACCACGCGTTCAACCGCCACGTCGGGCGCGCCGAGTTGGGGGGATCTCCTATGTGCAGAAGTACCGGTGAGTGGTCCGATATGCCCCTAGGGAGGATATGGATGTCTCTAATCAGTCGACAGTACGCAGGGGGGACGAATAGGATGTCTATCCGGGCGTGGGTGCAGTGTGCGGCTGATGTACGAGTGAACTGTCTCTCCTGGGGGTGCCAGATCCTCCAGGCATCGCACAGGCCCAGAGAGTCCACCCAGTTGGCCAGGTCTTTTGCCTGTGTGATTCTGGTAGCTGACGGTGTGCTTGCAGTGTCAAGGTTTGGGTTGGGTACTGCATTGAAATCTCCCCCAACTATTGTTGAACCTATGGGTAAGGATGCGATGAGGTCGGTGGTGTGGAGAAGAGTTGTTGTAAGCCGCGATGGGGGTGAATATATAGAAACGAGGTAGAGGGGAGTACCTGCTAACGTGCCCGTTAGAGCTATGAAGCCGCCTTGGGGGTCATGGGTGGCCTGCGTGAGTACAAAGGGGAGGCTACGTCGATCTCTAATTTTTAAAACTTAGGGGCATATTATCAAGGGCTTTATCGCCGCTTTAGCGGCACTTTGCCGCTAAAGCGGCGATAATTTTATCGCCCTATTAGCAAGCTGTCGCTAACAGGCGTTAGCGACAGCTTTCAGGCGTTAGAGGCCGCGTTTTCATCGCCTTGCATGTCAGCGATAATTATCGCTAATGACATGCAAGGTAGGCGTTCCCACTAAAAGCGACTGAAAACAGTCGCTAATCCCACTACCCCTATTAGCAAGGCAGGCGAAGCGATAAAATAATTTGCGCTAAGCGCGTTTATCGCTATATTTTATCACCTGCTAGTGAGGATGACTTACCTGTTTAAGGTATAGGAGGTGGATTCTAATGCTGAATCCACCTTAGCGATAATGCGAGAATATCGCTGCTTTTCCAGCGATATTCTCACATTTTGCCGCTATCGCTGGAAATATTATCGCTATGGAGATAAACCTTACTAATAGGGTGTTATCTCAGCGATAATTTCCAGCGATAGGCGGCGTTAACAAAAAACGCGCTAAGCGCTTTTTGCGATAAATATCGCAACTCCTTGCTAATATGCCCCTTAATTTCTTGAAAACAGCTGAATGGATGGGATGATTATGCCCTGGGTGGAGATGGCGCTCTCTCTGAGCGGTGTATATTTAGTTAAATATGTATAAAATTAGGTGCCCAGGGAGGAGGTAATCATCCAACACCCCACAATTCAGATCCACGGATCTGTACAATAATAATATTATCAATCCCTGGCACTCATAAATACAGTATCAAAAGTAAACACTTTTATCAGAAGAACAAGCATATCAAAGTTAAAACAGTTTAATATTTTCTTGTAAAAACTCCAGCCAACACGTATTTCGTCGTTCGGGACAAGACACCCGCGACTTCGTGAGTCACTACGACCATACTGAGGCGCCGAGGTCTGTCTTTAGCGTGGACGCTGCAACACACAGCTTTCCACCGGCTGTTGGAATACGCAGCCTGATATTTAAGCACGAAGCCTAATACAATCGTGCAATTTTGATATTGCTAGGATACAACCTTTCATTTATACATTATATATCCCAGCCATATTTAGGCTGGGACGGAAGTATAACCAGTAAGAAGGCTTGAAATATTGGGCCAGTCTTACTAAGCCCTGAAGAAGTCGCGGGTGTCTTGTCCCGAACGACGAAATACGTGTTGGCTGGAGTTTTTACAAGAAAATATTAAACTGTTTTAACTTTGATATGCTTGTTCTTCTGATAAAAGTGTTTACTTTTGATACTGTATTTATGAGTGCCAGGGATTGATAATATTACAGCTGAATGGATCTAAACCAAATCACAAACCACACGCTTTCTGAGTAAAGATCTAGCTTTCTGCCAAATTTGGTGTAATTCTGTTCAGTCATTTTTTCTGTATCATCTACCTCTTCCTATAGAAAATATATAGGTAAACAAGAGTTTTGGGATCGCCTCTTTTTCTTCGTACCCGCTTGACGGATCACCCTGAAATTTTCCATTTGACAAGCCAGACCCTGCTCCCAACCTCACACTGCACACGGCTAAACACTGTGCACAGCAGGAGTGGGGGTGGAGTGATTGTGGGGCTGGGCATCAGTGAGGGGTTGGGCACCCAATGATCGATATCTTACTTTATGTTAAACAAACCTTAGCATTTCACTAAAAAACACAAAGGTTAAAGTGACGTTATATTTAAGAACTGTAATAGTATGTTACTTCATATTTAAGAAAACCTTAGAAATTTACTGAAAAATCCAAAGGTTAAAAGAGCGTTATAGTTATCCCGCTGAAATTCACCAGTTATAGTTATCTCAAGTAGCAATAACTCATCCCCTAAAGTAACAATAACCTGCTCCCTAGCCATGCACTGCTAATTACCTCAAATATTACATCACTGATGACAGGTTCTAAGACAACATTGATAACATCACTGCAACATCTGAAATGACATCATTGATGACAAGACTATGAATGGCGGGGGTGTGAGTTATAGTTAGTTTAGGGCACAAGTTACAGTTACTACTGTACTGCGACTTTATGTACTATAAAATGTAGTTTGCGAATAGGTGCCTGGATGTTGTTATTCTGTGTATTCTATTCTGACGCGTCCCCCCTGGTGAAAATGAAGCAAGGCCGTGTAGCACAGTGAAGAGGGAGGAAATAGTGTACATATTTAGAGGTATAGCATGCAGATGGAGCAGTTATGTATTGTGAAGATCTCATCTGGAATTCTGTGTCCAGTTCAGGGGTGATATGTACCGGTAATAAGAACTCCCCAGGGGTGCAGAGGCCGCGTCAGAAACCTTATGAGAGATATGTGAACATAAATATGTAGGAGGTTTAGAAGAGAGCGTTAAATATCACTGCTGCATAAATAAAGCGCGGAGGCCTGATATGAACACAATGAGGGATGGCGGGGGGAATACGAGAGAGCTCAGCCTCTGGGTGCAAGTGCAGTGCTGGTGTGACAGCGAGCTATGGCACAGAAGAACGAAATGTTAGAAGAATGGAAATCTCAGAGAAGGGCAAAGTCCAGAGGTGTGATTCTGGAAGAAAAGGAAGCCTCTGGGATCAGAAGAGGCTGGCATTGGTCCCGGTAAGCATTCTTAGAGTAAGAGCAAAAAGAGAGCAGAGGTAAATGCAGTGTACAGTTCATATATTAGATAATAGGAGAGCTAACCTGTGAAAGGTAGCCCTCACCAGACTCTGCACAACTCTTTTTAAAGTCTCCTCTGCTTCAGCCATGCAGTGCCTGAAACACTGCACACATCATTCAGACCTGGATGTCCACCGCCTACATGAAGCTCAACCCAACCAGGGCCGTATTCCTCTCATTTGCCATGAACAACAAACATGAAATGGAACAAACCTGACCCAATGGCATGAACCTTGACGGCTTCGAACTCCAAGTTTCACTGAATGCCAAGTCACTTGGATTCACCCTGGAGATTACCCTCACCCTCAAGGACACATTGCCAGAAAAGCGAAGAAGGGCCTGGTGCGAGCTGGCTCTGCTAAAGGAAGCCAAACATTTCTTCCAGAAAGTGACTTCAGAACTGCAGTTCAAACCCTCGTACTCTCATATTTGAATTGTGGTAACATGGAACCCATGGTGCAAGGGTGCCTGCGTTGGCGCTAGGTAGCCAAGAGTGCGCCAGCACATGGAAGGCGCAGGAATACCCCATATGATGTTAAAAACAGTGCATTCCTGCCCTTACCCTTTCGCGCAGCGAGGTGGTTTGCTGCGTTGAACTGAGTGAAAATTCGATACATTTTGCCCCTTAGAGTGCTCAGCCGCCCCTCCTGCAATGTAGATGTTTACAAATCTGCTTATATTACCTCTCTGACAGGGGGTAATCTCGTGTATATGGGCAGTCAGTATTACCACTGCTGTTGTGGCATTACCACTAGTAGTAAACCCAGAAAGCGCTGCTAATTGCTGGCGGTAAAAATACAGCCAACATTCCACACCTTTTCCTGCTTTCAGCAGTTAGAACACCAGCATTTCTTTTTATCAGCAGTGGTACATTTGTTCTCTAAGTGCAATCTGCTTTCCTGGATAAAAATAAAAATGTGTGAACTGAAGAAACACTGAGGAAAACACCATTCCCTGTCATTACCTGCGTGTAGTAATTATTACTTGCAGGTACTTTAGCCACAGGAGGCTGAGTCATGTTTTCAGTGGTAAACACTACCCTTTTAGACAGGATTACTTCCTGTAGGAGGAGAGCCGGTGAGACTGCATTTACCCCTGGTGTTACTCGGAGAAGAGCCAGTGAGACTGCATTTACCCCTGGTGGTACTCGGAGAAGAGCCGCCGAGACTGCATTTAAACATGGTGGTACTCAGAGAAGAGCCGGTGAGACTGCAATTACCCCTGGTGGTACTCAGAGAAGAGCCGGTGAGACTGCATTTACCCCTGGTGGTACTCGGAGAAGAGCCGGTGAGACTGCATTTACCCATGGCGGTACTCGGAGACGAGCCGGTGAGACTGCATTTACCCCTGGTGGTACTCGGAGAAGAGCCGGTGAGACTGCATTTACCCCTGGTGGTACTCGGAGAAGAGCCGGTGAGACTGCATTTACCCCTGGTGGTACTCGGAGAATAGCCGGTGAGACTGCATTTACCCCTGGTGGTACTCGGAGAAGAGCCGGCGAGACTGCATTTACCCCTGGTGGTACTCGGAGAAGAGCCGGTGAGACTGCATTTACCCATGGTGGTACTCGGAGAAGAGCCGGTGAGACTGCATTTACCCCTGGTGGTACTAGGAGAAGAGCTGGTGAGACTGCATTTACCCATGGTGGTACTCAGAGAAGAGCCGGAGAGACTGCATTTACCCCTGGTGGTACTCGGAGAAGAGCCGGTGAGACTGCATTTACCCCTGGTGGTACTCGGAGAAGAGCGGGTGAGACTGAATTTACCCCTGGTCGTACTCGGAGAAGAGCTGGTGAGACTGCATTTACCCCTGGTGGTACTAGGAGAAGAGCCGGTGAGACTGTATTTACCCCTGGTGGTACTAGGAGAAGAGCCGGTGAGACTGCATTTACCCCTGGCGGTACTCGGAGAATAGCCGGTGAGACTGCTTTTACCCCTGGTGGTACTAGGAGAAGAGCCGGTGAGACTGCATTTACCCCTGGTGGTACACGGAGAAGAGCCGGTGAGACTGCATTTACCCTTGGTGGTACTAGGAGAAGAGCTGGTGAGACTGCATTTACCCCTGGTGGTACTAGGAGAAGAGCCGGTGAGACTGCATTTACTCCTGGTGGTACTCGGAGAAGAGGCGGTGAGACTGCATTTACCCCTGGTGGTACTCGGAGAAGAGCCGGTGAGACTGCATTTACCCCTGGCGGTACTCAGAGAATAGCCGGTGAGACTGCATTTACCCCTGCTGGTACTCGGAGAAGAGCCGATGAGACTTTCTTTACCCCTGGTGGTACTCCGAGAAGATCCGGTGAGACTGCATTTACACCTGGTAGTACTCGGAGAAGAGCCGGTGAGACTACGTTTACCCCTGGTGGTACTCGGAGAAGAGCCGGCGAGACTGCATTTACCCCTGGTGGTACTCGGAGAAGAGCCGGTGAGACTGCATTTACCCCTGGTGGTACTCGGAGAAGAGCCGATGAGACTTTATTTACCCCTGGTGGTACTCGGAGAAGATCCGGTGAGACTGCATTTACACCTGGTAGTATTCGGAAAAGAGCCGGTGAGACTTTCTTTACCCTTGGTGGTACTCGGAGAAGATACAGTGAGACTGCATTTACACCTGGTAGTACTCTGAGAAGAGCCGGTGAGACTGCATTTACACCTGGTAGTACTCGGAGAAGAGCCAGTGAGACTACGTTTACCCCTGGTGGTACTCGGAGAAGATCCGGCGAGATTGCATTTACCCCTGGTGGTACTCGGAGAAGAGCCGGTGAGACTGCATTTACCGCTGGTGGTACTAGGAGAAGAGCCGGTGAGACTGCATTTACCCCTGGTGGTACTAGGAGAAGAGCCGGTGAGACTGCATTTACCCCTGGTGGTACTAGGAGAAGAGCCAGTAAGACTGCATTTACCCCTGGCGGTACTAAGAGAAGAGCCGGTGAGACTGCATTTACCCCTGGCGGTACCCGGAGAAGAGCCGGTGAGACTACGTTTACCCCTGGTGGTGCTTTGGCGGGGTTGTGTTGAGGTGCTTCAGCAGCAGTCGCTGTATCCTTACCTTCTGGAAGGGGTGTCAGTCAGTATTTGCTGTTTCCCACCAGAGTTAAAATGATCACTCTTTGTGGAAAAAGCACTGGTATGATGGTGATACTCAGTCACCGAGGATGGACAATCCAGCAAGCAGTGCAACCACTGAAGCCCGCAGAGGCGCATCTGGCCCTGTACCTTCAGTATTCCCTCCCTTATAGGGCTGGAACACTACCATTACCGCTCCCATTAGCAAGTGATGCCCCTTTAAACTATTCCCTGCAACCCAGTCCTGCAGAGACGAGCACACACAGCCATGTAAGGCACACATTCCCTTTAAAGACCCTGCAGCTTTTAATGGGGGGGGGGAGGGGGACACCGATCATTTATGACCTGCTACCACATGGAGAAATGTCCCTGCAGAGAAGTGCTTGTTTTGTAAAAAAACAACAGAAGCACACTCGAAAACTCTTTATAACCCTGCAGAGACGCCATTGTGAGAGCTCCCCACCCCCATTCAATATCAGAGCCTTGAAGCTAAAGACAGGAGCTATCTTTGGAAATGCAGGAGCAGCAGCAAGCTGATGCTGTCCCTTTAAACAGCAAGATGTTTTGTACAGGAAGCTTCAAAGGGGCCCCTTGGTGAAGAATATCACAATAGATCTAAAGAACCATCTAGACATGAAACAAAGGGGTATTCTAGAATTTAAAACCTTACCAGATATTATGATGAAACAAAGAGGCACGTTATGCAATCCAAAACACAAGGATCAGTCTGGAATCCAAAACACAAGGATCAGTCTGGAATCCAAAACACAAGGATCCGTATGGAATCCAAAACACAAGGATCCGTCTGGAATCCAAAACACAAGGATCAGTCTGGAATCCAAAACACAAGGATCAGTCTGGAATCCAAAAACAAGGATCAGCCTGGAACCCAAAACACAAGGATTAGTCTGGAATCCAATACACAAGGATCAGCCTGGAACCCAAAACACAAGGATCAGTCTGGAATCCAAAACACAAGGATCAGTCTGGAATCCAAAACACAAGGATCAGTCTGGAATCCAAAACACAAGGATCAGTCTGGAATCCAAAACACAAGGATCCGTCTGGAATCCAAAACACAAGGATCAGTCTGGAATCCAAAACACAAGGATCAGTCTGGAATCCAAAAAACAAGGATCAGTCTGGAATCCAAAACACAAGGATCAGTCTGGAATCCAATACACAAGGATCAGTCTGGAACCCAAAACACAAGGATCAGTCTGGAATCCAAAACACAAGGATCAGCCTGGAACCCAAAACACAAGGATCAGTCTGGAACCCAAAACACAAGGATCCGTCTGGAACCCAAAAAACAAGGATCAGTCTGGAATCCATAACACAAGGACCCGTCTGGAATCCAAAACACAAGGATCAGTCTGGAATCCAAAATACAAGGACCCGTCTGGAATCCAAAACACAAGGATCAGTCTGGAATCCAAAACACAAGGATCAGTCTGGAATCCAAAACACAAGGATCAGTCTGGAATCCAAAACACAAGGATCAGTCTGGAATCCAAAACACAAGGCTCAGTCTGGAACCCAAAACACAAGGATCAGTCTGGAATCCAAAACACAATGATCAGTCTGGAACCCAAAACACAAGGATCAGTCTGGAATCCAAAACACAAGGCTCAGTCTGGAATCCAAAACACAAGGATCAGTCTGGAATCCAAAACACAATGATCAGTCTGGAATCCAAAACACAAGGCTCAGTCTGGAATCCAAAACACAAGGATCAGTCTGGAACCCAAAACACAAGGATCAGCCTGGAACCCAAAACACAAAGATCAGCCTGGAACCCAAAACACAAGGACCAGTCTGGAATCCAAAACACAAGGATCAGCCTGGAATCCAAAACACAAGGATCAGCCTGGAATCCAAAACACAAGGATCAGTCTGGAACCCAAAACACAAGGATCAGTCTGGAATCCAAAACACAAGGCTCAGTCTGGAACCCAAAACACAAGGATCAGTCTGGAATCCAAAACACAAGGACCCGTCTGGAACCCAAAACACAAGGATCAGTCTGGAATCCAAAACACAAGGACCCGTCTGGAACCCAAAACACAAGGATCAGTCTGGAATCCAAAACACAAGGCTCAGTCTGGAATCCAAAACACAAGGATCAGCCTGGAACCCAAAACACAAGGCTCAGCCTGGAACCCAAAACACAAGGATCAGTCTGGAACCCAAAACACAAGGATCAGTCTGGAATCCAAAACACAAGGATCAGTCTGGAACCCAAAACACAAGGATCCGTCTGGAACCCAAAACACAAGGCTCAGTCTGGAATCCAAAACACAAGGCTCAGTCTGGAATCCAAAACACAAGGATCAGTCTGGAGCCCAAAACACAAGGATCAGTCTGGAACCCAAAACACATGGCCCCGTCTGGAACCCAAAACACAAGGATCAGTCTGGAACCCAAAACATAAGGATCAGTCTGGAACCCAAAACACAAGGATCAGTCTGGAATCCAAAACACAAGGATCAGTCTGGAACCCAAAACACATGGATCCGTCTGGAATCCAAAACACAAGGATCAGTCTGGAACCCAAAACACAAGGATCAGTCTGGAATCCAAAACACAAGGATCAGTCTGGAATCCAAAACACAAGGATCAGTCTGGAATCCAAAACACAAGGATCAGTCTGGAATCCAAAACACAAGGATCAGTCTGGAATCCAAAACACAAGGATCAGTCTGGAATCCAAAACACAAGGCTCAGTCTGGAATCCAAAACACAAGGCTCAGTCTGGAACCCAAAACACAAGGAACAGTCTGGAATCCAAAACACAAGGATCAGTCTGGAACCCAAAACACAAGGATCAGTCTGGAACCCAACACACAAGGATCAGTCTGGAATCCAAAACACGAGGATCAGCCTGGAACCCAAAACACAAGGATCAGTCTGGAATCCAAAACACAAGGATCAGCCTGGAACCCAAAAAACAAGGATCAGTCTGGAATCCAAAACACAAGGATCAGTCTGGAACCCAAAACACAAGGATCAGTCTGGAACCCAAAACACAAGGACCCGTCTGGAATCCAAAACACAAGGATCAGTCTGGAATCCAAAACACAAGGATCAGTCTGGAATCCAAAACACAAGGATCAGTCTGGAATCCAAAACACAAGGATCAGTCTGGAATCCAAAACACAATGATCAGTCTGGAATCCAAAACACAAGGCTCAGTCTGGAATCCAAAACACAATGATCAGTCTGGAATCCAAAACACAAGGCTCAGTCTGGAATCCAAAACACAAGGCTCAGTCTGGAATCCAAAACACAATGATCAGTCTGGAATCCAAAACACAATGATCAGTCTGGAATCCAAAACACAAGGCTCAGTCTGGAATCCAAAACACAAGGATCAGTCTGGAATCCAAAACACAATGATCAGTCTGGAATCCAAAACACAAGGATCAGTCTGGAATCCAAAACACAAGGATCAGTCTGGAATCCCAAACACAAGGATCAGTCTGGAACCCAAAACACAAGGATCAGCCTGGAACCCAAAACACAAGGAGCAGCCTGAAACCCAAAAGATCAGTCTGGAACCCAAAACACAAGGATCAGTCTGGAACCCAAAACACAAGGTTCAGTCTGGAACCCAAAACACAAGGACCCGTCTCGAATCCAAAACACAAGGACCCGTCTGGAACCCAAAACACAAGGATCAGTCTGGAATCCAAAACACAAGGATCAGTCTGGAACCCAAAACACAAGGATCAGCCTGGAATCCAAAACACAAGGATCAGTCTGGAATCCAAAACACAAGGATCAGCCTGGAATCCAAAACACAACGATCAGCCTGGAACCCAAAACACAAGGATCAGCCTGGAACCCAAAACACAAGGATCAGCCTGGAACCCAAAACACAAGGATCAGTCTGGAATCCAAAACACAAGGCTCAGTCTGGAATCCAAAACACAAGGATCAGTCTGGAACCCAAAACACAAGCATCCGTCTGGAACCCAAAACACAAGGCTCAGTCTGGAATCCAAAACACAAGGCTCAGTCTGGAATCCAAAACACAAGGATCAGTCTGGAACCCAAAACACAAGGATCAGTCTGGAACCCAAAACACATGGCCCCGTCTGGAACCCAAAACACAAGGATCAGCCTGGAACCCAAAACATAAGGATCAGTCTGGAACCCAAAACACAAGGATCAGTCTGGAATCCAAAACACAAGGATCAGTCTGGAACCCAAAACACATGGATCCGTCTGGAATCCAAAACACAAGGATCAGTCTGGAATCCAAAACACAAGGCTCAGTCTGGAATCCAAAACACAAGGATCAGTCTGGAATCCTAAACACAAGGATCCATCTGGAATCCAAAACACAAGGATCCGTCTGGAATCCAAAACACAAGGATCAGTCTGGAATCCAAAACACAAGGATCAGTCTGGAATCCAAAACACAAGGATCAGTCTGGAACCCAAAACACAAGGATCAGTCTGGAATCCAAAACACAAGGACCAGTCTGGAACCCAAAACACAAGGATCAGTCTGGAACCCAAAACACATGGATCAGTCTGGAATCCAAAACACAAGGATCAGTCTGGAATCCAAAACACAATGATCAGTCTGGAATCCAAAACACAAGGATCAGCCTGGAACCCAAAACACAAGGATCAGTCTGGAATCCAAAACACAAGGATCAGCCTGGAACCCAAAAAACAAGGATCAGTCTGGAATCCAAAACACAAGGACCCGTCTGGAATCCAAAACACAAGGATCAGCCTGGAATCCAAAACACAAGGACCAGTCTGGAATCCAAAACACAAGGATCAGTCTGGAATCCAAAACACAAGGATCAGTCTGGAACCCAAAACACAAGGACCCGTCTGGAATCCAAAACACAAGGATCAGTCTGGAACCCAAAACACAAGGATCAGTCTGGAATCCAAAACACAAGGATCAGTCTGGAATCCAAAACACAAGGATCAGTCTGGAACCCAAAACACAATGATCAGTCTGTAATCCAAAACTCAAGGCTCAGTCTGGAATCCAAAACACAATGATCAGTCTGGAATCCAAAACACAAGGCTCAGTCTGGAATCCAAAACACAAGGCTCAGTCTGGAATCCAAAACACAATGATCAGTCTGGAATCCAAAACACAATGATCAGTCTGGAATCCAAAACACAAGGCTCAGTCTGGAATCCAAAACACAAGGATCAGTCTGGAATCCAAAACACAATGATCAGTCTGGAATCCAAAACACAAGGCTCAGTCTGGAATCCAAAACACAATGATCAGTCTGGAATCCAAAACACAAGGATCAGTCTGGAATCCAAAACACAAGGATCAGTCTGGAATCCCAAACACAAGGATCAGTCTGGAACCCAAAACACAAGGTTCAGCCTGGAACCCAAAACACAAGGAGCAGCCTGGAACCCAAAAGATCAGTCTGGAACCCAAAACACAAGGATCAGTCTGGAACCCAAAACACAAGGTTCAGTCTGGAACCCAAAACACAAGGATCAGTCTGGAATCCAAAACACAAGGCTCAGTCTGGAACCCAAAACACAAGGATCAGTCTGGAATCCAAAACACAAGGACCCGTCTGGAACCCAAAACACAAGGATCAGTCTGGAATCCAAAACTCAAGGGCCCGTCTGGAACCCAAAACACAAGGATCAGTCTGGAATCCAAAAAACAAGGATCAGTCTGGAATCCAAAACACAAGGATCAGCCTGGAATCCAAAACACAAGGATCAGTCTGGAATCCAAAACACAAGGATCAGTCTGGAATCCAAAAAACAAGGATCCGTCTGGAATCCAAAACACAAGGATCCGTCTGGAATCCAAAACACAAGGATCAGTCTGGAATCCAAAACACAAGGATCAGTCTGGAATCCAAAAAACAAGGATCAGCCTGGAACCCAAAACACAAGGATCAGTCTGGAATCCAATACACAAGGATCAGCCTGGAACCCAAAACACAAGGATCAGTCTGGAATCCAAAACACAAGGATCAGTCTGGAATCCAAAACACAAGGATCAGTCTGGAATCCAAAACACAAGGATCAGTCTGGAATCCAAAACACAAGGATCCGTCTGGAATCCAAAACACAAGGATCAGTCTGGAATCCAAAACACAAGGATCAGTCTGGAATCCAAAAAACAAGGATCAGTCTGGAATCCAAAACACAAGGATCAGTCTGGAATCCAATACACAGGGATCAGTCTGGAACCCAAAACACAAGGATCAGTCTGGAATCCAAAACACAAGGATCAGCCTGGAACCCAAAACACAAGGATCAGTCTGGAACCCAAAACACAAGGATCCGTCTGGAACCCAAAAAACAAGGATCAGTCTGGAATCCAAAACACAAGGACCCGTCTGGAATCCAAAACACAAGGATCAGTCTGGAATCCAAAACACAAGGACCCGTCTGGAATCCAAAACACAAGGATCAGTCTGGAATCCAAAACACAAGGATCAGTCTGGAATCCAAAACACAAGGATCAGTCTGGAATCCAAAACACAAGGATCAGTCTGGAATCCAAAACACAAGGCTCAGTCTGGAACCCAAAACACAAGGATCAGTCTGGAATCCAAAACACAATGATCAGTCTGGAACCCAAAACACAAGGATCAGTCTGGAATCCAAAACACAAGGCTCAGTCTGGAATCCAAAACACAAGGATCAGTCTGGAATCCAAAACACAATGATCAGTCTGGAATCCAAAACACAAGGCTCAGTCTGGAATCCAAAACACAAGGATCAGTCTGGAACCCAAAACACAAGGATCAGCCTGGAACCCAAAACACAAAGATCAGCCTGGAACCCAAAACACAAGGACCAGTCTGGAATCCAAAACACAAGGATCAGCCTGGAATCCAAAACACAAGGATCAGCCTGGAATCCAAAACACAAGGATCAGTCTGGAACCCAAAACACAAGGATCAGTCTGGAATCCAAAACACAAGGCTCAGTCTGGAACCCAAAACACAAGGATCAGTCTGGAATCCAAAACACAAGGACCCGTCTGGAACCCAAAACACAAGGATCAGTCTGGATTCCAAAACACAAGGACCCGTCTGGAACCCAAAACACAAGGATCAGTCTGGAATCCAAAACACAAGGCTCAGTCTGGAATCCAAAACACAAGGATCAGCCTGGAACCCAAAACACAAGGCTCAGCCTGGAACCCAAAACACAAGGGTCAGTCTGGAACCCAAAACACAAGGATCAGTCTGGAATCCAAAACACAAGGATCAGTCTGGAACCCAAAACACAAGGATCCGTCTGGAACCCAAAACACAAGGCTCAGTCTGGAATCCAAAACACAAGGCTCAGTCTGGAATCCAAAACACAAGGATCAGTCTGGAGCCCAAAACACAAGGATCAGTCTGGAACCCAAAACACATGGCCCCGTCTGGAACCCAAAACACAAGGATCAGCCTGGAACCCAAAACATAAGGATCAGTCTGGAACCCAAAACACAAGGATCAGTCTGGAATCCAAAACACAAGGATCAGTCTGGAACCCAAAACACATGGATCCGTCTGGAATCCAAAACACAAGGATCAGTCTGGAACCCAAAACACAAGGATCAGTCTGGAATCCAAAACACAAGGATCAGTCTGGAATCCAAAACACAAGGATCAGTCTGGAATCTAAAACACAAGGATCAGTCTGGAATCCAAAACACAAGGATCAGTCTGGAATCCAAAACACAATGATCAGTCTGGAATCCAAAACACAAGGCTCAGTCTGGAATCCAAAACACAAGGCTCAGTCTGGAATCCAAAACACAATGATCAGTCTGGAACCCAAAACACAAGGATCCGTCTGGAATCCAAAACACAAGGCTCAGTCTGGAACCCAAAACACAAGGATCAGTCTGGAATCCAAAACACAATGATCAGTCTGGAATCCAAAACACAAGGATCAGTCTGGAATCCAAAACACAAGGCTCAGTCTGGAATCCAAAACACAAGGATCAGTCTGGAATCCAAAACACAATGATCAGTCTGGAATCCAAAACACAAGGCTCAGTCTGGAATCCAAAACACAATGATCAGTCTGGAATCCAAAACAAAAGGATCAGTATGGAATCCAAAACACAAGGATCAGTCTGGAATCCCAAACACAAGGATCAGTCTGGAACCCAAAACACAAGGATCAGCCTGGAACCCAAAACACAAGGATCAGCCTGGAACCCAAAACACAAGGATGAGTCTGGAATCCAAAACACAAGGATCCGTCTGGAATCCAAAACACAAGGCTCAGTCTGGAACCCAAAACACAAGGATCAGTCTGGAATCCAAAACACAAGGACCCGTCTGGAACCCAAAACACAAGGATCAGTCTGGAATCCAAAACACAAGGACCCGTCTGGAACCCAAAACACAAGGATCAGTCTGGAATCCAAAACACAAGGATCAGTCTGGAATCCAAAACACAAGGCTCAGCCTGGAACCCAAAACACAAGGATCAGCCTGGAACCCAAAACACAAGGATCAGCCTGGAACCCAAAACACAAGGATCAGTCTGGAATCCAAAACACAAGGATCAGTCTGGAACCCAAAACACAAGGATCCGTCTGGAACCCAAAACACAAGGCTCAGTCTGGAACCCAAAACACAAGGATCAGTCTGGAATCCAAAACACAAGGATCAGTCTGGAACCCAAAACACAAGGAACAGTCTGGAATCCAAAACACAAGGATCAGTCTGGAACCCAAAACACGAGGATCAGTCTGGAACCCAACACACAAGGATCAGTCTGGAATCCAAAACACGAGGATCAGCCTGGAACCCAAAACACAAGGATCAGTCTGGAATCCAAAACACAAGGATCAGCCTGGAACCCAAAAAACAAGGATCAGTCTGGAATCCAAAACACAAGGATCAGTCTGGAATCCAAAACACAAGGATCAGTCTGGAACCCAAAACACAAGGACCCGTCTGGAATCCAAAACACAAGGATCAGTCTGGAATCCAAAACACAAGGATCAGTCTGGAATCCAAAACACAAGGATCAGTCTGGAATCCAAAACACAAGGATCAGTCTGGAATCCAAAACACAATGATCAGTCTGGAATCCAAAACACAAGGCTCAGTCTGGAATCCAAAACACAATGATCAGTCTGGAATCCAAAACACAAGGCTCAGTCTGGAATCCAAAACACAAGGCTCAGTCTGGAATCCAAAACACAATGATCAGTCTGGAATCCAAAACACAATGATCAGTCTGGAATCCAAAACACAAGGCTCAGTCTGGAATCCAAAACACAAGGATCAGTCTGGAATCCAAAACACAATGATCAGTCTGGAATCCAAAACACAAGGCTCAGTCTGGAATCCAAAACACAATGATCAGTCTGGAATCCAAAACACAAGGCTCAGTCTGGAACCCAAAACACAAGGATCAGCCTGGAACCCAAAACACAAGGAGCAGCCTGAAACCCAAAAGATCAGTCTGGAACCCAAAACACAAGGATCAGTCTGGAACCCAAAACACAAGGTTCAGTCTGGAACCCAAAACACAAGGACCCGTCTCGAATCCAAAACACAAGGACCCGTCTGGAACCCAAAACACAAGGATCAGTCTGGAATCCAAAACACAAGGATCAGTCTGGAACCCAAAACACAAGGATCAGCCTGGAATCCAAAACACAAGGATCAGTCTGGAATCCAAAACACAAGGATCAGCCTGGAATCCAAAACACAACGATCAGCCTGGAACCCAAAACACAAGGATCAGCCTGGAACCCAAAACACAAGGATCAGCCTGGAACCCAAAACACAAGGATCAGTCTGGAATCCAAAACACAAGGCTCAGTCTGGAATCCAAAACACAAGGATCAGTCTGGAACCCAAAACACAAGGATCCGTCTGGAACCCAAAACACAAGGCTCAGTCTGGAATCCAAAACACAAGGCTCAGTCTGGAATCCAAAACACAAGGATCAGTCTGGAACCCAAAACACAAGGATCAGTCTGGAACCCAAAACACATGGCCCCGTCTGGAACCCAAAACACAAGGATCAGCCTGGAACCCAAAACATAAGGATCAGTCTGGAACCCAAAACACAAGGATCAGTCTGGAATCCAAAACACAAGGATCAGTCTGGAACCCAAAACACATGGATCCGTCTGGAATCCAAAACACAAGGATCAGTCTGGAATCCAAAACACAAGGCTCAGTCTGGAATCCAAAACACAAGGATCAGTCTGGAATCCTAAACACAAGGATCCATCTGGAATCCAAAACACAAGGATCCGTCTGGAATCCAAAACACAAGGATCAGTCTGGAATCCAAAACACAAGGATCAGTCTGGAATCCAAAACACAAGGATCAGTCTGGAACCCAAAACACAAGGATCAGTCTGGAATCCAAAACACAAGGACCAGTCTGGAACCCAAAACACAAGGATCAGTCTGGAACCCAAAACACATGGATCAGTCTGGAATCCAAAACACAAGGATCAGTCTGGAATCCAAAACACAATGATCAGTCTGGAATCCAAAACACAAGGATCAGCCTGGAACCCAAAACACAAGGATCAGTCTGGAATCCAAAACACAAGGATCAGCCTGGAACCCAAAAAACAAGGATCAGTCTGGAATCCAAAACACAAGGACCCGTCTGGAATCCAAAACACAAGGATCAGTCTGGAATCCAAAACACAAGGACCAGTCTGGAATCCAAAACACAAAGATCAGTCTGGAATCCAAAACACAAGGATCAGTCTGGAACCCAAAACACAAGGACCCGTCTGGAATCCAAAACACAAGGATCAGCCTGGAACCCAAAACACAAGGATTAGTCTGGAATCCAAAACACAAGGATCAGTCTGGAATCCAAAACACAAGGATCAGTCTGGAATCCAAAACACAATGATCAGTCTGTAATCCAAAACTCAAGGCTCAGTCTGGAATCCAAAACACAATGATCAGTCTGGAATCCAAAACACAAGGCTCAGTCTGGAATCCAAAACACAAGGCTCAGTCTGGAATCCAAAACACAATGATCAGTCTGGAATCCAAAACACAATGATCAGTCTGGAATCCAAAACACAAGGCTCAGTCTGGAATCCAAAACACAAGGATCAGTCTGGAATCCAAAACACAATGATCAGTCTGGAATCCAAAACACAAGGCTCAGTCTGGAATCCAAAACACAATGATCAGTCTGGAATCCAAAACACAAGGATCAGTCTGGAATCCAAAACACAAGGATCAGTCTGGAATCCCAAACACAAGGATCAGTCTGGAACCCAAAACACAAGGTTCAGCCTGGAACCCAAAACACAAGGAGCAGCCTGGAACCCAAAAGATCAGTCTGGAACCCAAAACACAAGGATCAGTCTGGAACCCAAAACACAAGGTTCAGTCTGGAACCCAAAACACAAGGATCAGTCTGGAATCCAAAACACAAGGCTCAGTCTGGAACCCAAAACACAAGGATCAGTCTGGAATCCAAAACACAAGGACCCGTCTGGAACCCAAAACACAAGGATCAGTCTGGAATCCAAAACTCAAGGGCCCGTCTGGAACCCAAAACACAAGGATCAGTCTGGAATCCAAAAACAAGGATCAGTCTGGAATCCAAAACACAAGGATCAGCCTGGAATCCAAAACACAAGGATCAGTCTGGAATCCAAAACACAAGGATCAGCCTGGAATCCAAAACACAACGATCAGCCTGGAACCCAAAACACAAGGATCAGCCTGGAACCCAAAACACAAGGAACAGCCTGGAACCCAAAACACAAGGATCAGTCTGGAATCCAAAACACAAGGCTCAGTCTGGAATCCAAAACACAAGGATCAGTCTGGAACCCAAAACACAAGGATCCGTCTGGAACCCAAAACACAAGGCTCAGTCTGGAATCCAAAACACAAGGCTCAGTCTGGAATCCAAAACACAAGGATCAGTCTGGAACCCAAATCACAAGGATCAGTCTGGAACCCAAAACACATGGCCCCGTCTGGAACCCAAAACACAAGGATCAGCCTGGAACCCAAAACATAAGGATCAGTCTGGAATCCAAAACACAATGATCAGTCTGGAATCCAAAACACAAGGCTCAGTCTGGAATCCAAAACACAAGGATCAGTCTGGAATCCAAAACACAATGATCAGTCTGGAATCCAAAACACAAGGCTCAGTCTGGAATCCAAAACACAATGATCAGTCTGGAATCCAAAACACAAGGATCAGTCTGGAATCCAAAACACAAGGATCAGTCTGGAACCCAAAACACAAGGACCCGTCTGGAATCCAAAACACAAGGATCAGTCTGGAATCCAAAACACAAGGATTAGTCTGGAATCCAAAACACAAGGATCAGTCTGGAATCCAAAACACAAGGATCAGTCTGGAATCCAAAACACAATGATCAGTCTGTAATCCAAAACTCAAGGCTCAGTCTGGAATCCAAAACACAATGATCAGTCTGGAATCCAAAACACAAGGCTCAGTCTGGAATCCAAAACACAAGGCTCAGTCTGGAATCCAAAACACAATGATCAGTCTGGAATCCAAAACACAATGATCAGTCTGGAATCCAAAACACAATGATCAGTCTGTAATCCAAAACTCAAGGCTCAGTCTGGAATCCAAAACACAATGATCAGTCTGGAATCCAAAACACAAGGCTCAGTCTGGAATCCAAAACACAAGGCTCAGTCTGGAATCCAAAACACAATGATCAGTCTGGAATCCAAAACACAATGATCAGTCTGGAATCCAAAACACAAGGCTCAGTCTGGAATCCAAAACACAAGGATCAGTCTGGAATCCAAAACACAATGATCAGACTGGAATCCAAAACACAAGGCTCAGTCTGGAATCCAAAACACAATGATCAGTCTGGAATCCAAAACACAAGGATCAGTCTGGAATCCAAAACACAAGGATCAGTCTGGAATCCCAAACACAAGGATCAGTCTGGAACCCAAAACACAAGGTTCAGCCTGGAACCCAAAACACAAGGAGCAGCCTGGAACCCAAAAGATCAGTCTGGAACCCAAAACACAAGGATCAGTCTGGAACCCAAAACACAAGGTTCAGTCTGGAACCCAAAACACAAGGATCAGTCTGGAATCCAAAACACAAGGCTCAGTCTGGAACCCAAAACACAAGGATCAGTCTGGAATCCAAAACACAAGGACCCGTCTGGAACCCAAAACACAAGGATCAGTCTGGAATCCAAAACTCAAGGGCCCGTCTGGAACCCAAAACACAAGGATCAGTCTGGAATCCAAAAAACAAGGATCAGTCTGGAATCCAAAACACAAGGATCAGCCTGGAATCCAAAACAGAAGGATCAGTCTGGAATCCAAAACACAAGGATCAGCCTGGAATCCAAAACACAACGATCAGCCTGGAACCCAAAACACAAGGATCAGCCTGGAACCCAAAACACAAGGATCAGCCTGGAACCCAAAACACAAGGATCAGTCTGGAATCCAAAACACAAGGCTCAGTCTGGAATCCAAAACACAAGGATCAGTCTGGAACCCAAAACACAAGGATCCGTCTGGAACCCAAAACACAAGGCTCAGTCTGGAATCCAAAACACAAGGCTCAGTCTGGAATCCAAAACACAAGGATCAGTCTGGAACCCAAATCACAAGGATCAGTCTGGAACCCAAAACACATGGCCCCGTCTGGAACCCAAAACACAAGGATCAGCCTGGAACCCAAAACATAAGGATCAGTCTGGAATCCAAAACACAATGATCAGTCTGGAATCCAAAACACAAGGCTCAGTCTGGAATCCAAAACACAAGGATCAGTCTGGAATCCAAAACACAATGATCAGTCTGGAATCCAAAACACAAGGCTCAGTCTGGAATCCAAAACACAATGATCAGTCTGGAATCCAAAACACAAGGATCAGTCTGGAATCCAAAACACAAGGATCAGTCTGGAATCCCAAACACAAGGATCAGTCTGGAACCCAAAACACAAGGTTCAGCCTGGAACCCAAAACACAAGGAGCAGCCTGGAACCCAAAAGATCAGTCTGGAACCCAAAACACAAGGATCAGTCTGGAACCCAAAACACAAGGTTCAGTCTGGAACCCAAAACACAAGGATCAGTCTGGAATCCAAAACACAAGGCTCAGTCTGGAACCCAAAACACAAGGATCAGTCTGGAATCCAAAACACAAGGACCCGTCTGGAACCCAAAACACAAGGATCAGTCTGGAATCCAAAACTCAAGGGCCCGTCTGGAACCCAAAACACAAGGATCAGTCTGGAATCCAAAACACAAGGATCAGTCTGGAATCCAAAACACAAGGATCAGCCTGGAATCCAAAACACAAGGATCAGTCTGGAATCCAAAACACAAGGATCAGCCTGGAATCCAAAACACAACGATCAGCCTGGAACCCAAAACACAAGGATCAGCCTGGAACCCAAAACACAAGGATCAGCCTGGAACCCAAAACACAAGGATCAGTCTGGAATCCAAAACACAAGGCTCAGTCTGGAATCCAAAACACAAGGATCAGTCTGGAACCCAAAACACAAGGATCCGTCTGGAACCCAAAACACAAGGCTCAGTCTGGAATCCAAAACACAAGGCTCAGTCTGGAATCCAAAACACAAGGATCAGTCTGGAACCCAAATCACAAGGATCAGTCTGGAACCCAAAACACATGGCCCCGTCTGGAACCCAAAACACAAGGATCAGCCTGGAACCCAAAACATAAGGATCAGTCTGGAACCCAAAACACAAGGATCAGTCTGGAATCCAAAACACAAGGATCAGTCTGGAACCCAAAACACATGGATCCGTCTGGAATCCAAAACACAAGGATCAGTCTGGAATCCAAAACACAAGGCTCAGTCTGGAATCCAAAACACAAGGATCAGTCTGGAATCCTAAACACAAGGATCCGTCTGGAATCCAAAACACAAGGATCCGTCTGGAATCCAAAACACAAGGATCAGTCTGGAATCCAAAACACAAGGATCAGTCTGGAATCCAAAACACAAGGATCAGTCTGGAACCCAAAACACAAGGATCAGTCTGGAATCCAAAACACAAGGACCAGTCTGGAACCCAAAACACAAGGATCAGTCTGGAACCCAAAACACATGGATCAGTCTGGAATCCAAAACACAAGGACCCGTCTGGAACCCAAAACACAAGGATCAGTCTGGAACCCAAAACACAAGGATCAGTCTGGAATCCAAAACACAAGGATCAGTCTGGAACCCAAAACACAAGGATCAGTCTGGAACCCAAAACACAAGGATCAGTCTGGAACCCAAAACACAAGGACCCGTCTGGAACCCAAAACACAAGGATCAGCCTGGAACCCAAAACACAAGGACCAGCCTGGAACCCAAAACACAAGGATCAACCTGGAACCCAAAACACAAGGACCAGCCTGGAACCCAAAACACAAGGATCAGTCTGGAACCCAAAACACAAGGATCAGCCTGGAATCCAAAACACAAGGACCCGTCTGGAACCCAAAACACAAGGATCAGTCTGGAACCCAAAACACAAGGATCAGTCTGGAACCCAAAACACAAGGACCCGTCTGGATCCAAAACACAAGGATCAGCCTGGAACCCAAAACACAAGGATCAGCCTGGAACCCAAAACACAAGGATCAGCCTGGAACCCAAAACACAAGGATCAGCCTGGAACCCAAAACACAAGGATCAGCCTGGAACCCAAAACACAAGGATCAGCCTGGAATCCAAAACACATGGACCCGTCTGGAACCTAAAACACAAGGATCAGTCTGGAACCCAAAACACAAGGATCAGCCTGGAACCCAAAACACAAGGATCAGTCTGGAACCCAAAACACAAGGACCCGTCTGGAATCCAAAACACAAGATCCAAAACAGAGTTAACCATCATCAATCAAGGAGACTGTCTGGATTTCCAAAAACAACTAGAAGGCATCAAACAAAGCGGCATTCAGGAACCGTAAACCCTACCAGACGTCATCAGAGGAGGGCATATGACAATAGTCATTATTGGACAAAGAGATGTTCTATGATTGAAAACCAACCTGGTATCATGAGACACCTTCAGAGAAAGAGGCGTCCTGGAATTTAAAACCATTCCGACATCTTGAAACAAGGCTACATTCTGGAATCTGAAACACAATCACACGTCATCAAAGAGAAGAGCAGCCAAGAATTCAAAGTAAGACTCGAGCACATAAAACTAAGACGCATGCCGGAATATTAAAGCTTACTAGACTTCAAGAAAGGCCATTAAGCAATCTAAGCCAGTCAGTATCAAAAAATAAGATGTTCTGGATTCAAAAACCAGCCAGAGATTATGAAATAAAAGAACATTTAAGAATGTAACCATGCAACAAAACCTCATGAAACAAAGAGCCGTTCCAGAATCCAAAACACAAGTAGAAATCATAATACAGAGGGACGTTTTGGAGTCTTAAACCAACCAGACCATCATTAGACAAAGAACTATTCTGTAATCCAAACTCCAACCATGCATCTAGTAACAAAGAGACATTCTGAAATCCGAAAGACAACCACGCATCATGAAATGAAAGGATATTGTGGAATTCAAAAAGCATTTCACATTCATCAGACGGATGGACTTTCTGGATTTTAAAACCTGCCAGGTATTATCAAATAAAAGTATATTTTGAAATCTAAAATCAAATCGGAAACCATAAACAAAGGGCCATTATCAAACCTAAAACGCAATTAGATATCATCAAACAAAACAGCTTTGCAAAATTCAAAACCCAAACCCACAACTTGAAAGTAAGAAACAATCAAGAAGTCAAAAACAACTAGACATTAAACAAAGGGCTAGAAAACACAACTAGAAAGCCTCAAACAAATACAATGTGGATTTTAAAACATACAAAAGATCATCAAACAAAGGTAGATCACTGAGTCCAAAGGCCAATACGACACCATGAAACCAAAGATTAATCTGGAATCCAAAACACAACTAGACAACAACCAAAGGAGCAGCCGAGAATACGAAACAGAACTCAAAATCATCAAATAAAGAGGCATTCTGGAATTTAAAACCCTACCATAAACCAACAAATAAAGACACATTACTTAATCTAAAACCAACCAGATTTCATCATAGAGACATTCTGAAATCCAAACTCCAAACTGATTTCATAAAACAAAAAGCTATTCTGAAACCTAAAATCTGAAATCCCTACCTTAGGGTAAAGGTAGGGCTATGGGGTGTGGACTCACATCTGAGGACTGCAGCTTTGTTCTGCTGGCGGCTCTTTGACAACAGTCATGTTGTTCGCCAACATCGCTTCCCACTGGCGGAAGGCTGCTGGCCCGCGGAGTTGGGAGTCCCCTATTTTCCCTTGTCAGCTGGCAGGCCAGTGCCAGGGAGCATCACTGCCCCTGAGTGGGGGAACTGAGGGCTGGGCGGACAGGGAATCCACTTTGGCAGATGCCAACATCTAAGTGGGACCCTTCATTCCTTCCAGAGTCTGAGCTTGCTGTCTTTGGTTTGCCTGTGGGAAACGGATCAGTTCTTTCAGGACAATGGCATTCAGTCTTTTCCATCAAAAGACCACAGATGGAAGAAGAAGTCCAGGATGCTTATGGAAATCCGGCACCAGGGAGCAAGGCTAAGAATTTCTCCAGTTAATGACTGGGTGATCTGCTACGTTAATTACTTGTACAGTCTTAGCAGAGACCCTTCCAGCTGGCAGAAGGATATCTGCAATTGCCAATATCGATCACTTAATACTAATAAGAAATCCTGTTTGTCACTGAAATGGAACAAAGTAACTAGTTGCATTCATTAAACACACACAATATACGCTGATATAAATACAGTATTACATGGCATAACTGGCATGCCAATGTATTTTGGTGAGTAGCCAGGATGAACGCAGCCCTTAACGCCAAGCAGCCCACGACGTGCCCTGATGACAAATCTGTTTAATTTGAACTCCAGGAGGCGCAGAAAAACACATGGGTCAAGGGCTGACCAGCTGGTCATCCTGGAGAAGCCAGGATATCTGTTGCCTGAGTCCACCATTCTCTGAGACCACTTCCATTCAGGTAGTCAGAAGCAGTGCTTAATTTGTAAAAACATAAGTGCCAGGTCCCTGGTCAGGACGTCACCGCAGCTTGCACCACCCACCGCCCCAGCCAGCGCCGCCAATGACAGTACTGTCACAACTACTATCCATTACACTCCCACAAGTGTGAGAATTCAGAATATTCCAGGCCCCCAAAGCTGTAAGAATGTCTTGGGCGACAACTAGTAGTCATTTTAATGTATATATAATTAATAAATAACTTTTGTTGTGCTTGTCTCTAAATTAGACAAACAGCGCCACCATGTGGTAGACTGTGATGAGTGCTGGTGCTGACAGCTAAGTGCTGGTGCCGAGCACCGGAAACCACTGGCTCAAATTAAGCACTGGTCCACAGACTACCACAGACTACCACACAGATGACCCCAGAGTAGTCCAGGCTTAAGGAGGAGAGCTGGGAAAAGCACAGCCTTGAGAGAGAGGCAGATAGAAGAAAGGAATCCTTCCCTAGGAAGAATGAACAAAGATTCCTAATCGATAAGATCAGGTTTTTAAATATTGGTAGTTACGTTTATAGTAATATTAATGAGTATTTATTCAGCGCAGCATTCACCCGCACGTCTTTTGGCGCTATAGAATCTGAGGAACTTCAGCAAAGATAGTTATTGAGAGTAGAGAAGAATTTTATGGTTTTCCAGAAATCAAAGTAAGTGGAAGTAGCCTCAAGCCCTGAGGGAAGGTTATTCCAAAGATGGGAAGCAAGCACAAAAAAGAGATTTGCCTCCTGCAGATGACTTTTTGAAACAAGGAATAGCTAGTATAGTAGGAGGAATGCAGACGACGAGTAGGCATGGATTTAGTGAACTTAAATCTATGAAAAAGAGGAGTGAGTCCATTCTGGCTTTTGTAGACGCGGTAGAGAGCTTATACGTAGTCTTGTTAAGATGGGTAACCAGAACATTTTTGGTAAAACTGGCTTGGCCGAAGAGGACGGAGGAGCCAGGGTGAAGGATCTGACTTATTCTGAATAAGCTGGATTTGTTGACTAGAAATGCCAAGATATTGTGAATTACAGTCATCAAGGCTAGCACCAACCAAGGCTGAGTAGCATCTGCCTGCCATCCTAGGAAAGAAGGGGAGACTAGGTCTCAGCCTGTGAAGGGGGGGCACACACAATTACAGGGCAGCTGAGATTTGAGGCTCCAACTTCAGTTTGAGGCCAAGCTTCATGCTCTTTAACAAACTCTTTAACAGGCTCAGCAGCAGGGAAAGGGCCAAGTCCACAGGGCCAGATGCAGTGAGAGCAAACTTGGGAATTCCTGACAATTACTAAGACTTCACTCTTCTCTAGATTGATTTTTGATCCTTTTGACACCCATCCATTCCTTATCCTTGCTTAAGCGGACAATTGAACCTTGGTGATGGGTAGTCGGCTCACTTAGATGAAATGTTAGCTATGTGTCATTGCTGCATCTGTAAAGAGAGCATCCTTACTGCCTACTCAGTTGAGCAAATGGACATACATGTCCAGTTCTAGAGGCCACACCTGGAGCACCTTGTCCAGTTTTGGAGGCCACACCTGGAGAACCTTGTCCAGTTCTGGAGGCCACTTGGAGCACCTTGTCCAGTTCTGGAGGCCACAACTGGAGCACCTTGTCCAGTTCTGGACGTCACCCGAGCTGCTTCACAAAAATACTCTTTACTGTCCTGCCCGCGGACGTGCTGGTCATGGTCACAGTAAACACATGTGACCTACAGAAAACGTTCTACCGCAACCCTCTTTTGTCCAAAGGTCCACCTCCCTTGACCCGCTCATCTCCAAGGATCTCTACACAGCACATTGGGAGTCAGGTGCGTCAATGACGTTTGACCATGGCAGGACACTGCGCTGCTTGTGCGCTGCTTTGTGCGCTGCTTTGTGAATGGACGTTTGACTCAGCACCATCATTAGTGATTGAACAATAGGTGCTGCTCACTTCCCATGCGCTGGCACACAAAAGGCTTCCTTTTGCAATGAACGCACCTCACAACGGTGCAAAGTGTGTGTATGATGTCTAGCATAGGTTTTGTACTGCGACGGGAGCCTTCACTACAGAGTTCTACGCTTGACCATTTAATTAACATTTGATACATTGGGCATGTGCTGTACAGTGCAGGTCAGATCCAAACATTTAGAGAAATGTGAACATTTCTCCTACCTAATGCCGGCCACAAAGAAGTGTTATTTTTTATGACAATCGTAGTAGATCTGGCTGTGCATCAAAAACCATGGGTGGTTGTGTGGTAGTTTGGGAACGCCCAAATAATATTGCAGGCTCCTGATATGCACACCCGAACGAGTCTTGTGTATTTATCGCGTTAATCTATTCACAGCATGCTCTTTGGGCACACCCTCTGTTCAAAGGTGCTATAAATACTTAAATGTCCTGGTAATTGTCAATAAAAGCAGTCCTGCAGATACACCACTTCATTTGTGAAATCCGGCATCAAATTAAAACATATATCCCATGATTTTTATTTAATTAGAATTTATTTATTCCATCACGATTGTGTTAACTATCACAAAATGGTGTTCTTTTTATTTGTGTATCACAATCTTCTGGTATTCATCACCAACATAGTCTTGCACATATGTGTTTGTATACTCATTATTGTTTATCCCCGATGCATTTTGGCCAGATTGCCTTCATCAGGGTTTTTTAAAATTCGTTCCAGAATGCAATGTAAATAACAGTGCCCGATAGCAGTGGCAGGCGGTAATTTGAGCAGGCGAGGGGGCCGGGTGGTGGGTGGTGGATCACAAACCCACACACATACATACTCACACTCACCCATCTACATGCACACTCACTCACACCCATACATTCACAAGCATGCACACATATACCCACCATTCAAAAGCACACATGCAGTAATACACATACATTCATACATACACATACATGCAGACACCAAACCTTAGAAAAAAAGAAAAACTTACCGGGCAGCAGCGGTGATTTCGGGTGGTGGGAGCAGGGCCGGACTGGCCATAACGGGCACCGGGCGTTTCCCCGGTAGGCCGCTAGGGTGGGGGCCAGTTTTGGACCCCTAAGGGGCCGTTTTTGTTACCGGGGGTCGGCAATATCGGCCCTCGGTAACAAAATCGGCCGAAACCAGCCCTCGCAAACTGCTCGGCTGCACTCCCCCTCACCCCAGGGGGGGCCGGCTGAGCAGTTTGCCGGGCCAGTTTCTGTTCCCAGTCCGGCCCTGGGTGGGAGAGAAGCCTCCGAGGTTCCTAGAGCATTGGGATGTTTTAATGGTTCAGCCAATGAGAGGAGGAAGCAGTCCCTTACTTACCAGAGCGGGATGGGGTCAGTGAGAGCTGCTAACCCCCCACCTCATTCTGTGATGAGGCATCACTGATAAACCCTCTGCCCAGGGCACATCAGGGCTTAAAACTGAAACGCCCAGGTCCGAGTCTATCTGTGACGCGCCCGCTCGTCATGAGGGGAGGACCTCAAGGAGCTTTGCCAGGCTGAGGAGGTCACGCCCACAGGGCAGTTCAGTTCAGCCAGCCAGCCAGGAGTCTGCACATTTAACACATGTATAGCGCCTAGCTGCCTGATGTACACAAAAAGAGTGTCCGCCAGGCTGGCCTTTGCTAAGCCTGACAGACACTCTTCATGTCTGTAAAAAGGTGAGGGGCGGGTCCTCTCCGCCATTAAGGACGGGTTTGTTAGGTCAATCAATGTAGCAGAATTACCCCGAATTCTGAGCAGCCTGGTGCCTCTGTCAGGTCACCTCTATGCCAGCGACCTAACCACATTGCCTCTCAGTCTTGTGAAACTTAAGGTTTATTATTACATGAATCATTTTTCCAAGGCTACAGAATCTTGACTGGAAGCTGGAGGGGCTGGGACAGGGTCGACTGCACGTCCCTGCAGGACCTTCATACTGCCACGCAGCACCTTCAGTGACAACGCACTGGCACTTCTTCGAAGGGCTGCTGAGCTGTAAGTGGTAAATTGTCTGCACTACCATCTCTCTTTGTGAAACTCCTGGAGCAGATTTTGCAGAGGAGCACACAAAGTTCTATATGAGGCCTCGACGAATGCTTCCTAAGGACGATTTCAGAACTGAGCACAAGGCACCGAGAACCGAACACAATGATCTCCCTGCGTGCTCCTGAACAGCCACTGTACCCTAGTTGTGGCCTCAAGAACTGGACAAGGTGCTCCAGTTGTGGCCTCCAGAACTGGACAAGGTGCTCCAGGTGTGGCCTCCAGAACTGGACAAGGTGCTCCAGGTGTGGCCTCCAGAACTGGACGCGGTGCTCCAGCTGTGGCCTCCAAAACTGAACACAGTACTCCAGGTGTGGCCTCCAGAACTGGACAAGGTGCTCCAGTTGTGGCCTCCAAAACTGAACACAGTACTCCAGGTGTGACCTCCAGAACTGGACAAGGTGCTCCAGGTGTGGCCTCCAGAACTGGACAAGGTGCTCCAGGTGGCCTCCAGAACTGGACACAGTGCTCCAGGTGTGGCCTACAGAACTTGACAAGGTGCTCCAGGTGTGGCCTCCAGAACTGAACACAGTACTCCAGGTGTGGCCTCCAGAACTGGAAAAGGTGCTCCAGTTGTGGCCTCCAGAACTGGACAAGGTGCTCCAGTTGTGGCCTCCAGAACTGCACAAGGTGCTCCAGGTGTGGCCTCCAGAACTGGACAAGGTGCTTTAAGTGGCCTCCAGAACTGGACAAGGTGCTCCAGTTGTGGCCTCCAGAAATGAACAAGGTGCTCCAGGTGTGGCCTACAGAACTGGACATGGTGCTCCAGGTGTGGCCTCCAGAACTGGACAAGGTGCTCCAGTTGTGGCCCCCAGAACTGGATACAGTTCTCCAGGTGTGGCCTCCAGAACTGGACAAGGTGCTCCAGTTGTGGTCACCAGAACTGGACCAGGTGCTCCAGTTGTGGCCTCCAGAACTGGACAAGCTGTTCCAGGTGTGGCCTCCAGAACTGGACAAGGTGCTTCAGTTGTGGCCTCCAGAACTGGACAAGGTACTCCATTTGGGGCCTCCAAAACTGAACACAGTACTCCAGGTGTGGCCTCCAGAACTGGACAAGGTGCTCCAGTTGTGGCCTCCGGACCTGGACAAGGTGCTCCAGTTGTGGCCTCCAGAACTGGACAAGTTGCTCCAGGTGGCCTCCAGAACTGGACAAGGTGCTCCAGTTGTGGCCTCCAGAACTGGACACAGTTCTCCAGGTGTGGCCTCCAGAACTGGACAAGGTGCTCCAGGTGTGGCCTCCAGAACTGGACAAGGTGCTTTAAGTGGCTTCCAGAACTGGACAAGGTGCTCCTGTCGTGGCCTCCAGAACTGAACAAGGTGCTCCAGGTGTGGCCTACAGAACTAGACATGGTGCTCCAGGTGTGGCCTCCAGAACTGGACAAGGTGCTCCAGCTGTGGCCACCAGAACTGGACACAGTTCTCCAGGTGTGGCCTCCAGAACTGGACAAGGTGCTCCAGTTGTGGCCACCAGAACTGGACAAGGTGCTCCAGTTGTGGCCTCCAGAACTGGACAAGGTGCTTTAAGTGGCCCCCAGAACTGGACAAGGTGCTCCAGTTGTGACTTCCAGAACTGGGCACGGTGCTCCAGGTGTGGCCTACAGAACTGGACATGGTGCTCCAGGTGTGGCTTCCAGAACTGGACAAGGTGGTCCAGTTGTGAGCTCTAGAACAGGACAAGGTGCTCCAGTTGTGGCCTCCAGAACTGGACAAGGTACTCCAGGTGTGGCCTCCAGAACTGGACAAGGTGCTCCAGTTGTGGCCACCAGAACTGGACAGTTCTCCAGGTGGGGCCTCAAAGACTGGACAAGGTGCTCCAGGTGGCCTCCAGAACTGGACAAGGTGCTCCAGTTGTGGCCTCCAGAACTGGACAAGGTGCTCCAGTTGTGGCCTCAAGAACTGGACAAGGTGCTCCAGTTGTGGCCTCCAGAACTGGACAAGGTGCTCCAGGTGTGGCCTCCAGAACTGGACAAGGTGCTCCAGGTGTGGCCTCCAGAACTGGACACGGTGCTCCAGCTGTGGCCTCCAAAACTGAACACAGTACTCCAGGTGTGGCCTCCAGAACTGGACAAGGTGCTCCAGGTGTGGCCTCCAGAACTGGACAAGGTGCTCCAGTTGTGGCCTCCAAAACTGAACACAGTACTCCAGGTGTGACCTCCAGAACTGGACAAGGTGCTCCAGGTGTGGCCTCCAGAACTGGACAAGGTGCTCCAGGTGGCCTCCAGAACTGGACACAGTGCTCCAGGTGTGGCCTCCAGAACTGGACAAGGTGCTCCAGGTGTGGCCTACAGAACTTGACAAGGTGCTCCAGGTGTGGCCTCCAGAACTGAACACAGTACTCCAGGTGTGGCCTCCAGAACTGGAAAAGGTGCTCCAGTTGTGGCCTCCAGAACTGGACAAGGTGCTCCAGTTGTGGCCTCCAGAACTGCACAAGGTGCTCCAGGTGTGGCCTCCAGAACTGGACAAGGTGCTCCAGGTGGGCTCCAGAACTGGACAAGGTGCTCCAGTTGTGGCCTCCAGAACTGGACACAGTTCTCCAGGTGTGGCCTCCAGAACTGGACAAGGTGCTCCAAGTGGCCTCCAGAACTGGACAAGGTGCTCCAGGTGTGGCCTCCAGAACTGGACAAGGTGCTTTAAGTGGCCTCCAGAACTGGACAAGGTGCTCCAGTTGTGGCCTCCAGAACTGAACAAGGTGCTCCAGGTGTGGCCTACAGAACTGGACATGGTGCTCCAGGTGTGGCCTCCAGAACTGGACAAGGTGCTCCAGTTTTGGCCCCCAGAACTGGATATAGTTCTCCAGGTGTGGCCTCCAGAACTGGACAAGGTGCTCCAGTTGTGGCCACCAGAACTGGACCAGGTGCTCCAGTTGTGGCCACCAGAACTGGACAAGCTGTTCCAGGTGTGGCCTCCAGAACTGGACAAGGTGCTCCAGTTGTGGCCTCCAGAACTGGACAAGGTACTCCAGTTGTGGCCTCCAAAACTGAACACAGTACTCCAGGTGTGGCCTCCAGAACTGGACAAGGTGCTCCAGTTGTGGCCTCCAGATCTGGACAAGGTGCTCCAGTTGTGGCCTCCAGAACTGGACAAGGTGCTCCAGGTGGCCTCCAGAACTGGACATGGTGCTCCAGTTGTGGCCTCCAGAACTGGACACAGTTCTCCAGGTGTGGCCTCCAGAACTGGACAAGGTGCTCCAAGTGGCCTCCAGAACTGGACAAGGTGCTCCAGGTGTGGCCTCCAGAACTGGACAAGGTGCTTTAAGTGGCTTCCAGAACTGGACAAGGTGCTCCTGTCGTGGCCTCCAGAACTGAACAAGGTGCTCCAGGTGTGGCCTACAGAACTGGACATGGTGCTCCAGGTGTGGCCTCCAGAACTGGACAAGGTGCTCCAGCTGTGGCCACCAGAACTGGACACAGTTCTCCAGGTGTGGCCTCCAGAACTGGACAAGGTGCTCCAGTTGTGGCCACCAGAACTGGACAAGGTGCTCCAGTTGTGGCCTCCAGAACTGGACAAGGTGCTATAAGTGGCCTCCAGAACTGGACAAGGTGCTCCAGTTGTGACCTCCAGAACTGGACACGGTGCTCCAGGTGTGGCCTACAGAACTGGACATGGTGCTCCAGGTGTGGCCACAAAATCAGAACAGAACCTCTCCCTATTACGAATTACAATAGGTCTATATCCTACAATGCAAGCACAATCATTGTCCCAAATTTTAATAAAATTTTTTTTTCTCTTATTCCATTTGTATCAAAACATTTTCTTTATTATTTTATATGTTTTTCATATAGTTCATTTGTATAAAATTCTTTATCTGAACAAAATTGAAATGAAACATACCCCCACAAGAGTAGAAAACACACATGAACCCTGTCTTACATACCAACATCAGTCACACACATTCACTCATATCAAGGACACAGCTACAACATCAACAATCCATAAAAATACATAACATAACAAATAATGAGAACAAACAAAACACAAAAACATGAATTCCTAGAGCATCTCAAAAACAACTAACTAACAAAGCGCCGACGCGCGTTTCGGAGTGGAATTAGACCAACAATTCCTTCGTCAGGGCGCAAAATTGTGAATAACTTGGTGGTATTATAGCCATCCGATGATTCTTGGCATCTGAGTACAATGCACAATGTGGGGCTCCTTATCACAATGTGATGTAGTTTAAATCAAAAATTGGGCATGAAAGATCAAAATAACAACAGTCCCAAATGACATATAATTCAAACGTCCATCTTCTGGTTCAGAAGTACAAGAGAGGAAATTCAGATGTAACCTTACAACCACGATCCCCGGAATTGCACATTCGATATCAGAAAGAATAAAAGGATGACATCGGACTTCATACGAACTCATATACTCACGAACGGCAGTATCGGTAGTAATTAACAGTAGGGCGGATGGCTTTAGTTCAATTCCCCAAACAGGTTAATGGCCGGTGCTTCGTATAACAAACAGGCCGGGCGATGTTCGATCTATGCTGACGTCATATCCGGTTAAACCGGACAGGGATGGTCTCTGCCAAGGTCAGAGTCAACCTAGCTCCAGGTGTGGCCTCCAGAACTGGACAAGGTGGTCCAGTTGTGACCTCTAGAACTGGACAAGGTGCTCCAGTTGTGGCCTCCAGAACTGGACAAGGTACTCCAGGTGTGGCCTCCAGAACTGGACAAGGTGCTCCAGTTGTGGCCACCAGAACTGGACAGTTCTCCAGGTGGGGCCTCAAAGACTGGACAAGGTGCTCCAGGTGGCCTCCAGAACTGGACAAGGTGCTCCAGGTGGCCTCCAGAACTGGACAAGGTGCTCCAGTTGTGGCCTCCAGAACTGGACACGGTGCTCCAGGTGTGGCCTCCAGAACTGGACAAGGTGCTCCAGTTGTGGCTTCCAGAACTGGACAAGGTGCTCCAGTTGTGGCCTCCAGAACTGGACAAAGTGATCCAGGTGTGGCCTCCAGAACTGGACAAGGTGTTCCAAGTGTGGCCTCCAGAACTGGACAAGGTGCTCCAGGTGTGGCCTCCAGAACTGGACAAGGTGCTCCAGGTGTGGCCTCCAGAACTGGACAAGGTGCTCCAGGTGTGGCCTCCAGAACTGGACAAGGTGCTCCAGTTGTGGCCTCCAGAACTGGACAAGGTGCTCCAGGTGTTGGCTCCAGAACTGGACACAGTGCTCCAGGTGTGACCTCCAGAACTGGACAAGGTGCTCCAGTTGTGGCCTCCAGAAATGGACAAGGTGCTCCAGGTGTTGGCTCCAGAACTGGACACAGTGCTCCAGGTGTGGCCTCCAGAACTGGACAAGGTGCTCCAGGTGGCCTCACCAATTATGTACACAGTGAACTTTGTTTTGGGGGGATTTACATCTTAACCAGACAAATGATCTAATTTGTTTTATTAAGAGCAAGAGCTAAATTATGTGTATTATTTATGCATTTATTAATTAATTGTTTATTCATTAATTAGCAGTTTTATGTGGCATGTACCATGCCCAGCAGTCTCAGAGTGCTTTACAGGCGTAAAAAACAATGTAGCTAAAATTCAACAGATGCCACCTCAGGGTGTCTCATCATTAGACAGAAAGAAGTATCCGTGAGAATGTGCAGAGTAAGGTAATAGATTATCAAATGTTCTTCACAAGGTCCCAGACCTAACCTAAAAGCACAATGTAGGAGAGAATGTTGTAGAGAAGCACGACTTGAGGTGGTAGTGAATGTACCACGATAGTTTATTAATACAGAGGTGCATAGAAAGACGTCCCATCCATGGAGCCTGCCAACTGATAACTCCCTGACTGACATTCCAAGCCTAGCAGCCTTCTAAGAGCAGGGCTCCACATTCTGAGTTTCTACAAACTAAGACTTATACTAAGTGTTGCCTACACAATAAAGACACTATGATACCACTAATGTACCTATGTAGAGGGCAGAAGATAACCTGGTAAATCAAGTATGGACAGGAAGACCTGCATTGTCCACAGTGAGGCCACCTATGGAGATATCATTAGAGCAGGAGGTGTTTGCATTCCTTTTTTAACTATTTAAATAGATTGATTTATGGGAATCGCAGGTAATTTTTGTGGCTTTTGCTGCGAAGAATTGGGCAATGGTTCCTTGAGCCTTAAACCAAGACTGTTTCAGAAGCGTAGGTTCACACCTATGTAGTCAGCAGCTACCATTTCTACGTGCCGCACCATAATGCCGGCCCCAGGATCTGTCTTGAAACACTTCTCTGGCACATTCACGGTGCTGGGATTCCAAACCCATATGTGTCTCTTGTACTGCCTGCCCCCCAAACACTGTATGCGCTGAGGTATCACTTCTGCCCCATATCTTAGTGTCCTCTGCAGAGAGGTCTACTACAACCTCCTACAGCCTGTCTGCAATGCCAAGGCTGAGGTCACAGCCGCTCTTCTCAGATGTTAGGTGATATCTTTTTAACATGCCACATTTTATCTTTAGTTCTATTGTGATCAGTGGCGTAGCTGGGGGGGCAGAGGGTGTGGTCCGTCCTGGGCGGCATAAGTTTTGGGGGCGGCGGCCTCCCCCCGCTATTACCTGCCGTCTCGGGGCGGCAACAATAAGAACCTCCCCCCGCTCCTCAATGCGTTTGCCGCAGGGCGGGGCGGCAAACGGAGAATACTCGCCAGCACCCCCACCCCCCGCTCTTCACTGCCGCCGCGGGGCTGCAAACGCAGGGACCGCCACGCGCGGCCAGAGGGCTAGCTACGCCACTGGTTGTGATGTGTTTTGTGGTACAATAGGTCATGTTCTTATATATGCCATAAACTACTCCCTGCTGTACGTTATAAGGATATTGCAAGTTGACTTGGTCCCCATGGCCAACTAGTGGAACGAATAACAGAAAGCTCCGGTATAAATAAACGAAACGCGAAGGCAACTTGCAAAATCATTTTATTGTAGGGGGTATTTTATTCTTTATAATGGATAGTCACAACGTCACCCTTTGCCCCAAACTCTGGTGTATCCTTGTTCTCTTGCTTCTTCTAATAAAAAAGGACTTTCAGTTGCAGATAAATTGCAATAATTGTGGCATCTATAGCGTTAAAGAGAGCACTTCAAGAAGCAACTTGAGATTTCCTGCACACATACTTTTAAGACATTTGAATCTAGTCAGTCTCAAAGACACTTTTGGTCCGCGGAATGTATGGGGAACACAAAGCTTTAGTCCTTCTCTCCTGTATTGACCCCTAGTAGTGCAGCAAACATTTACTATAAACTACTAATAACTGGATTGTAAGGATAGAACGTTTATATAAAAAAAAGGATGCAGAAGCTAGTGGCACATTCAATGTTTGAAGTGCCAGTTAAATGTTCTTCTCCATGACCTACCTTTCGTACTATCTGCCGAGCTGGCACTGTGATGTCACAGTTCCACTGTAAAATATATTACAGTAGAGTATTGATGCAGTTTTCCTATTACAGGTGACTAGTGGTGTCACAACTTGATGTTATAAGAAAACTAGAGGTAGGTTTGTAAACAGGAAATGCAGGCTTGCATATATCATAGTTTGCTATTATGGTCTTTACCATCTCTATGGCTATGGTTTACTTTGTTTGTTGTTATGTTGATTTACAATTTTATGTTTTTATATGATGTTTTGTTGTGATAAAGTATGGCACACTCTCCTACTGCATAGTACCATTATTCGTTTTATACCAAGTGAGGTTACGGTACGTTTTGATATGATATACTATGGTATGTTATGCTCCATTACGTTTTGCTGTAGGTATGTTAGTTTGTGTTTGGATTTTAATAGCATCTTATGTTTGATTTCTCTAGACTTTGTTACAGTATGATGTAGTTACACAAGTTACATTACAGTGTGTTATGTTGTTTTGGATTTTAATAGCATCTTATGCGATGTTTGATTTTTGTAGACTTTGTTACAGTATGATGTAGTTACACCAGTTACATTACAGTATGCTATGCTGTTGTGATATGTTTTGTTGTGGTAAAGAATGCTATTGCTTTTATGTTACTCTGTGATGCACTTCCTCTAATATCTTAAGGCATTCTATGCTGTGTTTTTTTAAATAATGTTTTCTTATGGTGTGTTTTGCTATGCTGCTAAGTTACAATGTGTTAGGCCTTTAGGATACGTTTTTTTAATTTGTTGCTTAGTTTTACTTTATTGTTTGTCATTATTTACACCTATGTTATGCCCGATGGTTTGAGGTTATAGAGTTTGTAGTATTGTGACATAGTACAACACAGTGTTATGTATATATCTTATTCACCTCACTTGATCTTTCTTGCTTACTCCAGGCATGAGCAGCTCTTGATCAGGTCTGCACCTCAGATTGGTTCTCACATTGGAACAGAATGGGATCCGAGATCCACTCCAGAAGGAGGTTCTTCTCACTTCTATCTCAGTGAGGTCAGATGCTGAAGACTAGAGAGCTCACCTCCATAAACTCACCTGTTCATCTTTGTGTTCCCCAAGGATCCATACATTCCCCGATATTGTTCAGTTTGTCCTTAGATCCACTGAAAGAGACATCAGTCTCCATCCCTCGGGTCACGGATGACACCCAGCCACACCTTCAGACGTGGTACATCTACATGCGTCATTCTACAGGCCTGTCTCGGGAAACTCCAGGAGTGGATGGTGGACAACTTCCTGGAGTTAAACCCTCTAAAATACAAATGTCTTCTCTTCCCTACCAAAATGATCCGGCATTCCTGATGAAGTGAACCTAGATGCTTTCTCCCCAGTCCAGACTCCCTTGGTAAACTCATTGGGCTTCATACTGAACGACGCGCTGTCATTACTCCATCATGAATAAGTGTCATAGGTACATCTAACCTCTGCCTCTGCTCCCTAAAGGAAATCAAAAACCCACCGCCCAGGACAACTGAATACAGGGGCGCGTGTCTTCTGTATCGCCAAGCTCGACTTTGGCAGTACCATTCTTTCATCACCCCCAGACCTCTGTGCTTCTATCAGTCAAGCACTTATAGAGCACGGCAAATCACCCGTGAGGGTCTGGAGGCACTGGAGTGGTTGGCTGCTGTGCGGACGTCTGATCAATCAAACATCCAGGTCTCCAGCTCCCTTCTGAATTGCTGCAGTGATGGAGCGGTCCTGAGGTGCAGGGGGAGGTTGTTCCAAGCCTTGGCTGCCAGGTGTGAGAAGGAGCGTCCTCCGCTGTTGCTTCGTCATCCACAGTTCCAGAGCCGCACTCGTGTCGGCCAACAGGACGTTTGAGCACACCTCCCCGATCCGGAGAAACGTTTACTGGTTGCCCTTAGGAGCAAGGGTGGCATCTAAAATGGTCTGTCTTGTGTGAAAGACCATCTGTTGGAAATGCCCACCGTACCAAGCTCAATCTATTCTACGGACTATCTTAGGTGGACAATGGATGTGGCTTAACGGCTAGAGCGGCCGACTTTGAATCTGGAGAACCAGGTTCGACTCTGGCGTCGGCTCAAACATCCTGTGATTCTGGGCAAATCACTTAATCTCCCCGTGCCTACCAAACATGAATGTGTCCGTCTGTAATTCAACTGGTGCTCATGCAAAGCGCTCTGATACCTTCGGATCGAGTTCGCGCTACATGAAAACTGCAAAAACAAAAACAAAAATGGGGTTTGTGGCGCGTTGCAGTGCAAGCCCTCTCCACAACTTGCAAAACATCTCAGCTGTGTAGCATTCCTCCTTCACTGGAGCACCTACCACCTTACGAAACTTCCCTCCCGCATAGCTGCAAGCTCAACCCACCGTCCTTTCGAAAGCTACTAACAGCTAGTCCTGGGCGAAGATTTTAATTACGAACGTGAAATTTGCAAAATTCGTGAATTTCGGGAGCACAAAATTCGTGAAATTCACATTCCGCGATTTTGTGTTTTTTTTGCCTGACTGCGGAGCTTGCATTAGGAAGCCTCGTGAGAGGTCAGTGGTGGAAAGATAATATCTCCCCAACAGACATTTTCGGCTCGGATCAACTCCTGTTGGTTTCTCGTCAGATTATTTTACACGATGTGGTAAAAAGTGTTGCCAGATACCGGCAAATCACATTTTGCTACGGACGCATATTTTAAACGTGCACCACCAATATTAATTCTTCACCAGACAGGACCCGAGCCAACTTCTCCTTTTGGAGGGCCGGAAAACACCTAATTCGTCATTCCTCCACCACGGAGTCAGACACACAGACTTCGAAGCGCTTTCCTGCCCGCCGCCTGTGTGATGTGAGGCCACATTTACTCCCCTCTAGTTCTCAAGCACTACACTTGCCTCGGGGAGCGGGTACACACGCATGTAGACGGTGTAGACTCTGCAATGGCCGATTCAGACTTCGAAGTGCGTGCACTCTGGCTAGTTAGCACAGTGGCTTAATGCGCATGCGGCATGCACCTGTATTTAACTCCCAGTACACATATCGCGGTCCTTTGCTATCAACTTCGACTCCCATTTTTGGAGAGCGGGGAAATCAGTACCATGTAGTTGGGAACTAATGACGTGCGTTGGTGACTTAAAGATCTACAGTGTTATAGCGCTGACGGGAAACGTGCTGTGCGCAGCGCTCCAGAATACAACCCGCAGTGCTGTTTCTTTACCTTCCTGGATTATCTGCCGCAGAAGTGTTGGAAACCAGCAAATGACTCTTAACCTCCCTCCCTCCCACACATACCTTCTGCATTCGCACAGTTTATTTTTCGAAAACCCATCATGAACTGCTGCTTTGCGGCTCTTTTGCCCCCAGCCCCTCCTTCTCTCTGCCCCCTCCGCTCCCTGGCCGGTCCTCCCTCCCCATCTCCCATTGTGCAGGCGAAAATCCTGCATCTGTCAAGGCTTCCTCCCGTGTCCATGGCAACAAGCAGGGCCTGCAGACGCCATGCACAGTGATGGAGGCAGGGTGCCTGGAGGGGGCCTTGGAGGCATGGGGACAGACAGCCTCTGCTTGCCATCTCCCCCTTCCATCCCGAGCTCTGGGGCACCCTGGGATTGCCTCACATGGAGGGATGGAGCAGGCAGGCACCCTCCCAAACATGCCGGATCGAGTGGGGTTTTGATGCAGCGCCTGCTGCTGCAGGCCCGGCGCTCAGCAGCGCTGTAAATAATGATTGTCATTTCATCGAGCTTAGAAGGATGAAAGGCTGAGTCAGTCAAGCCTGGATCCCAATCAGCAGCTTGTACTTAGAGGCTTTTACCGAATGCATTCTTATTTTGCCAATTACCTATGCATTAATGGGTCGTTTAAAAATCATACAGAATCGTAGTGGGTAACAATTTCTCCTACCTCATAAATATTAATGAGCTAGGTCACAAACTTCGACCCACTATGTTTGCCTACAGTCATAAGCTTGCTGGGTGCTGGGATTGGCAGACTACTACATCTGTGATTGCTTTTAAATAAAGCATTTTTTAAAAATGCGGCTTGTTTTCCTAAAAGGAAAACGGAATGGGTTAAAACAAAGAAAACGAAAATGTTTACAAACTTGTTTCAAGAATAGGCAGTAGTCCATAAGACCAGTGCATACTTTAAAAAACTGTTTTTCCACCATTCATGTAGGGGAAGTGGTCCCTTGTGAACCCTTTCCCATTTCTCGAAGGGTTACCACCTCCTTTGCGTTGGTGGTAAAATGTTAATGGTTTGCGGCCAGATTTCAGTCTGTCTCAAAACATTAATACAAACTTTAAGTGATCAGTATTTGGAAGGAACAGCCTTAAAATGCCGCTTCCAAACAGATTCCTTCATGGCGCATAAACCCAGTTAACGATTCAGAAAACCTTTTCTGAATCATTAAACGGGTGTAGTACATTTAAAAAGTGTTTTAGAAGTCGCAAACCCTCAGATTAACCACATTTGAGGGGTAGCGACCGTTCTGACATGTATGACACAGCCAAACAGAGTATCACTATGAGCCACCCCCTGAGACAGAACAATGCTGGTTGGCACTATACAGATGTGACTAGCATTGTATTTTACTTTTAATTGGATTTATATAGTGCTTTCTATCCCTGAAGAGGTGTCGTAGCGCTCTACTCTGGGCAGCGCGCTGCTTTGGAATCCGAGGATAGGGACTGATCCATTGGTTGTTTTTGGTTATTGGGATCAGCCTTGTGCTCTCAAGGAGACCACTGCAGCACAACACAACACACCGGCAAAGGCCACGGCGCCAATGGAATACTGCAGTAAAGACACACACAGCAACCCTTACTCCAGTGTCGGGAGTCCATGAACTGCCTCTAATGCAGACACATGATCGCACTCTGAGCGGCCCTTGCTGCAGCGACATCGGGAGTAAGTGTCCCTTACTGCAGTGACGTCACACTCTGAGCGGCCCTTGCAGCAGTGACATCGGGAGTAAGTGTCCCTTACTGCAGTGACGTCACACTCTGAGCGGCCCTTGCTGCAGCGACATCGGGAGTAAGTGTCCCTTACTGCAGTGACGTCACACTATGAGGGGCCCTTGCTCCAGCGACATCGGGAGTAAGTGTCCCTTACTGCAGTGAAGTCACACTCTGAGCGGCCCTTGCTGCAGCGACATCCGGAGTAAGTGTCCCTTACTGCAGTGACGTCACACTCTGAGCGGCCCTTGCTGCAGGGACATCGGGAGTAAGTGTCCCTTACTGCAGTGACGTCACACTCTGAGCGGCCCTTGCTGCAGCGACATCGGGAGTAAGTGTCCCTTACTGCAGTGACGTTACACTCTGAGCAGCCCTTGCTGAGGCGACATCGGGAGTAAGTGTCCCTTACTGCAGTGACGTCACACTATGAGGGTCCCTTGCTCCAGCGACATCGGGAGTAAGTGTCCCTTACTGCAGTGACGTCACACTATGAGGGGCCCTTGCTGCAGCGACATCGGGAGTAAGTGTCCCTTACTGCAGTGACGTCACACTCTGAGCGGCCCTTGCTGCAGCGACATCAGGAGTAAGTGTCCCTTACTGCACTGACGTCACACTCTGAGCTGCCCTTGCTGCAGCGACATCGGGAGTAAGTGTTCCTTACTGCAGTGACGTCACACTCTGAGCGGCCCTTGCTGCAGCGACATCGGGAGTAAGTGTCCCTTACTGCAGTGACGTCACACTCTGAGCGGCCCTTGCTGCAGCGACATCGGGAGTAAGTGTCCCTTACTGCAGTGACGTCACACTCTGAGCAGCCCTTGCTGCTGCGACATCGGGAGTAAGTGTCCCTTACTGCAGTGACGTCACACTATGAGGGGCCCTTGCTGCAGCGACATCGGGAGTAAGTGTCCCTTACTGCAGTGACGTCACACTCTGAGCGGCCCTTGCTGCAGCGACATCGACAGTAAGTGTCCCTTACTGCAGTGACGTCACACTCTGAGCGGCCCTTGCTGCAGCGACATCGGGAGTAAGTGTCCCTTACTGCACTGACGTCACACTCTGAGCGGCCCTTGCTGCAGCGACATCGGGAGTAAGTGTCCCTTACTGCACTGACATCACACTTTGAGCGGCCCTTGCTGCAGCGACATCGGGAGTAAGTGTCCCTTACTGCAGTGACGTCACACTCTGAGCGGCCCTTGCTGCAGCGACATCGGGAGTAAGTGTCCCTTACTGCAGTGACGTCACACTCTGAGCGGCCCTTGCTGCAGCGACATCAGGAGTAAGTGTCCCTTACTGCAGTGACGTCACACTCTGAGCGGCCCTTGCTGCAGCGACATCGGGAGTAAGTGTCCCTTACTGCAGTGACGTCACACTCTGAGCGGCCCTTCCTGCAGCGACATCGGGAGTAAGTGTCCCTTACTGCACTGACATCACACTTTGAGCGGCCCTTGCTGCAGCGACATCGGGAGTAAGTGTCCCTTACTGCATTGACGTCACACTCTGAGCGGCCCTTGCTGCAGCGACATCGGGAGTAAGTGTCCCTTACTGCAGTGACGTCACACTCTGAGCGGCCCTTGCTGTTGCGACATCGGGAGTACGTGTCCCTTACTGCAGTGACGTCACACTCTGAGCGGCCCTTGCTGCAGCGACATCGGGAGTAAGTGTCCCTTGCTGCAGTGACGTCACACTCTGAGCGGCCCTTGCTGCAGCGACATCGGGAGTAAGTGTCCCTTACTGCACTGACGTCACACTTTGAGCGGCCCTTGCTGCAGCGACATCGGGAGTAAGTGTCCCTTACTGCAGTGACGTCACACTCTGAGCAGCCCTTGCTGCAGTGACATCGGGAGTAAGTGTCCCTTACTGCAGTGACGTCACACTCTGAGCGGCCCTTGCTGCAGCGACATCGGGAGTAAGTGTCCCTTACTTCAGTGACGTAACACTATGAGCGGCTTTTTCTGCAGCGACATCGAGAGTAAGTGTCCCTTACTGCAGTGACGTCACACTCTGAGCGGCTCTTGCTGCAGCGACATCGGGAGTAAGTGTCCCTTACTGCAGTGATGTCACACTCTGAAGGGCCCTTGCTGTAGCGACATCGAGAGTAAGTGTCCCTTACTGCAGTGACTGCAGTGACGTTACACTCTGAGCAGCCCTTGCTGCAGCAACATCGGGAGTAAGTGTCCCTTACTGCAGTGACGTCACGCTCTGAGCGGCCCTTGCTGCAGAGACATCGAGAGTAAGTGTCCCTTACTGCAGTGACGTCACGCTCTGAGCGGCCCTTGCTGCAGCGACATCGGGAGTAAGTGTCCCTTACTGCAGTGACGTCACACTCTGAGCGGCCCTTGCTGCAGCGACATCGGGAGTAAGTGTCCCTTACTGCAGTGACATCACACTGTGAGCGGACTTCACTGCAGCGACATCAAGAGTAAGTGTCCCTTACTGCAGTGACGTCACACTCTGAGTGGCCTTCGCTGCAGCGACATCGAGAGTAAGTGTCCCTTACTGCAGTGACGTCACGCTCTGAGCGGCCCTTGCTGCAGCGACATCGGGAGTAAGTGTCCCTTACTGCAGTGACGTCACACTCTGAGCGGCCCTTGCTGCAGCGACATCGGGAGTAAGTGTCCCTTACTGCAGTGACATCACACTCTGAGCGGCCTTCACTGCAGCGACATCAAGAGTAAGTGTCCCTTACTGCAGTGACGTCACACTCTGAGCGGCCTTCGCTGCAGCGACATCGAGAGTAAGTGTCCCTTACTGCAGTGATGTCACACTCTGAGCGGCCCTTGCTGCAGCGACATCGGGAGTAAGTGTCCCTTACTGCAGTGATGTCACGCTCTGATGGGCCCTTGCTACAGAGACATCGAGAGTAAGTGTCCCTTACTGCAGTGACGTCACGCTCTGAGCGGCCCTTGCTGCAGCGACATCAAGAGTAAGTGTCCCTTACTGCAGTGATGTCACACTCTGAGCGGCCCTTGCTGCAGCGACATCGGGAGTAAGTGTCCCTTACTGCAGTGACGTAACACTATGAGCAGCTTTTTCTGCAGCGACATCGAGAGTAAGTGTCCCTTACTGCAGTGACGTCACACTCTGAGCGGCTCTTGCTGCAGCGACATCGGGAGTAAGTGTCCCTTACTGCAGTGATGTCACACTCTGAAGGGCCCTTGCTGTAGCGACATCGAGAGTAAGTGTCCCTTACTGCAGTGACTGCAGTGACGTTACACTCTGAGCAGCCCTTGCTGCAGCGACATCGGGAGTAAGTGTCCCTTACTGCAGTGACGTCACACTCTGAGCGGCCCTTGCTGCAGAGACATCGAGAATAAGTGTCCCTTACTGCAGTGACGTCACGCTCTGAGCGGCCCTTGCTGCAGCGACATCGGGAGTAAGTGTCCCTTACTGCAGTGACGTCACACTCTGAGCGGCCCTTGCTGCAGCGACATCGGGAGTAAGTGTCCCTTACTGCAGTGACATCAAACTGTGAGCGGCCTTCACTGCAGCGACATCAAGAGTAAGTGTCCCTTACTGCAGTGACGTCACACTCTGAGTGGCCTTCGCTGCAGCGACATCGAGAGTAAGTGTCCCTTACTGCAGTTACGTCACGCTCTGAGCGGCCCTTGCTGCAGCGACATCGGGAGTAAGTGTCCCTTACTGCAGTGACGTCACACTCTGAGCGGCCCTTGCTGCAGCGACATCGGGAGTAAGTGTCCCTTACTGCAGTGACATCACACTCTGAGCGGCCTTCACTGCAGTGACATCAAGAGTAAGTGTCCCTTACTGCAGTGACGTCACACTCTGAGCGGCCTTCGCTGCAGCGACATCGAGAGTAAGTGTCCCTTACTGCAGTGACGTCACACTCTGAGCGGCCCTTGCTGCAGCGACATCGGGAGTAAGTGTCCCTTACTGCAGTGACGTCACGCTCTGATGGGCCCTTGCTGCAGAGACATCGAGAGTAAGTGTCCCTTACTGCAGTGACGTCACGCTCTGAGCGGCCCATGCTGCAGCGACATCGAGAGTAAGTGTACCTTACTGCAGTGACGTCACGCTCTGAGCGGCCCTTGCTGCAGCGACATCAAGAGTAAGTGTCCCTTACTGCAGTGACGTCACGCGCTGAGCGGCCCTTGCTGCAGCGACATCGAGAGTAAGTGTCCCTTACTGCAGTGACGTCACACTCTGAGCGGCCCGTGCTGCAGCGACATCGAGAGTAAGTGTCCCTTACTGCAGTGAGGTCACGCACTGAGCGGCCCTTGCTGCAGCGAGATCGAGAGTAAGTGTCCCTTACTGCACTGACGTCACGCTCTGAGCGGCCCTTGCTGCAGAGACATCGACAGTAAGTATCCCTTACTGCAGTGACGTCACACTCTGAGCGGCCCTTGCTGCAGCGACATCGGGAGTAAGTGTCCCTTGCTGCAGTGACGTCACACTCTGAGCGGCCCTTGCTGCAGCGACATCAGGAGTAAGTGTCCCTTACTGCACTGACGTCACACTCTGAGCGGCCCTTGCTGCAGCGACATCGGGAGTAAGTGTCCCTTACTGCACTGATGTCACACTTTGAGCGGCCCTTGCTGCAGCGACATCGGGAGTAAGTGTCCCTTACTGCAGTGACGTCACACTCTGAGCGGCCCTTGCTGCAGCGACATCGGGAGTAAGTGTCCTTACTGCAGTGACGTCACACTCTGAGCGGCCCTTGCTGCAGCGACATCGAGAGTAAGTGTCCCTTACTGCAGTGACGTCACACTCTGAGCGGCCCTTGCTGCAGCGACATCGGGAGTAAGTGTCCCTTACTGCAGTGACGTCACACTATGAGAGGCCCTTGCTGCAGCGTTATTGAGAGTAAGTGTCCCTTTGAGGGGCCCTTGCTGCAGCGACATCGGGAGTAAGTGTCCCTTACTGCAGTGACGTCACACTCTGAGCGGCCCTTGCTGCAGCGACATCGAGAGTAAGTGTCCCTTACTGCAGTGACGTCACACTCTGAGCGGCCCTTGCTGCAGCGACATCGGGAGTAAGTGTCCCTTACTGCAGTGACGTAACACTATGAGCGGCTTTTTCTGCAGCGACATCGAGAGTAAGTGTCCCTTACTGCAGTGACGTCACACTCTGAGCGGCTCTTGCTGCAGCGACATCGGGAGTAAGTGTCCCTTACTACAGTGATGTCACACTCTGAAGGGCCCTTGCTGTAGCGACATCGAGAGTAAGTGTCCCTTACTGCAGTGACTGCAGTGACGTTACACTCTGAGCAGCCCTTGCTGCAGCGACATCGGGAGTAAGTGTCCCTTACTGCAGTGACGTCACACTATGATGGGCCCTTGTTGCAGAGACATCGAGAGTAAGTGTCCCTTACTGCAGTGACGTCATGCTCTGAGCGGCCCTTGTGGCAGCGACATCGGGAGTAAGTGTCCCTTACTGCAGTGAGGTCACGCGCTGAGCGGCCCTTGCTGCAGCGACATCGAGAGTAAGTGTCCCTTACTGCACTGACGTCACGCTCTGAGCGCCCCTTACTGCAGCGACATCAAGAGTAAGTGTCGCTTACTGCAGTGACGTCACACTCTGAGCGGCCCTTGCTGCAGAGACATCGACAGTAAGTGTCCCTTACTGCAGTGACGTCACACTCTGAGCGGCCCTTGCTGCAGCGACATCGAGAGTAAGTGTCCCTTACTGCAGTGACGTCACACTCTGAGCGGCCCTTGCTGCAGCGACATCGAAAGTAAGTGCCCCTTACTGCAGTGACGTCACGCTCTGAGCGGCCCTTGCTGCAGCGACATCGAGAGTAAGTGTCCCTTACTGCAGTGACGTCACCCTCTGAGCGGCCTTTGCTGCAGCGACATTGAGAGTAAGCGTACCTTACTGCAGTGACGTCACGCTCTGAGCGGCCCTTGCTGCAGCGACATCGAGAGTACGTGTCCCTTACTGCAGTGACGTCACGCGCTGAGCGGCCCTTGCTGCAGCGACATAGAGAGTAAGTGTCCCTTACTGCAGTGACGTCACACTCTGAGCGGCCCGTGCTGCAGCGACATCGAGAGTAAGTGTCCCTTTCTGCAGTGAGGTCACGCACTGAGCGGCCCTTGCTGCAGCGACATCAAGAGTAAGTGTCCCTTACTGCACTGACATCACGCTCTGAGCGCCCCTTACTGCAGCGACATCAAGAGTAAGTGTCGCTTACTGCACTGATGTCACGCTCTGAGCGGCCCTTGCTGCAGAGACATCGACAGTAAGTGTCCCTTACTGCAGTGACGTCACACTCTGAGCGGCCCTTGCTGCAGCGATATCGAGAGTAAGTGTCCCTTACTGCAGTGACGTCACACTCTGAGCGGCCCTTGCTGCAGCGACATCGGGAGTAAGTGCCCCTTACTGCAGTGACGTCACACTCTGAGCGACCTTTGCTGCAGCGACATCGAGAGTAAGTGTCCCTTACTGCAGTGACGTCACACTATGAGAGGCCCTTGCTGCAGCGTTATTGAGAGTAAGTGTCCCTTTGAGGGGCCCTTGCTGCAGCGACATCGAGAGTAAGTGTCCCTTACTACAGTGACGTCACACTATGAGCTGCCCTTGCTGCAGCGACATCGGGAGTAAGTGTTCCTTACTGCAGTGACGTCACACTGTGAGCGTTCCTTGCTGCAGCGACATCAGGAGAAAGTGTTCCTAACTGTAGTGACGTCACACTGTGAGCGTCCCATGCTCCAGCGACATCGGGAGTAAGTGTCCCTTACTGCAGGGACGTCACACTCTGAGCGGCCTTTGCTGCAGTGAAATCATCCTGTGAGGTGCCTGTAATAAAATGGTATTAGACTGTGAGATGCCCGTATTGTAGTGTGACATCACAATGGGAGCTGTTTTTACTGAGATGTTTTAAGGTATGGGCAAAGTGGAAATTTGCCTAGGGCCCCCACATGCTAAGGGGCCCCCTGGTAATGCGGAAATTCCTACCTTAACAACATGCTCATAAGAAACAGCTTATTTTTCTAGCTTGACAGCTGAGCATGCCAACCAGAAACTCAGAGTCAAATGTAATTTTTTTTTCATACAATGCAGCGCAGCCACAAAATGTGCTGTACTGAATGAAAAGGCGAGAGCACGACAGCATCATATCTACTACGAGATGGCATTGCGGCTGTCATGCCCTGTGCTGGCATCATTTGTATCCGAAAACAACGGTTCTAGCGGGAATACAATAAATCTATACTGGTAATTAAAAATGCACAATCGCGATCAATTAAGGTTAAGGATGTCAGAAAAAGAGAGCCTCGCAGACTTGGTGTTCATAATAATTCTTTTTTTATCCAAATTTTTATAATTCAAAAACAATAAATACACCGACCGAGAAGAACCACAATAGTGATTATATGTCCCAAGCAAATGAAACCATCTAATACATTGTGAACAGACATGTGATATATACAGAACTTGGTTTCCACAATTATTGAAAAAGACAGCGACCACAACATGAATTGATAATAATTATAGCCTCTGTGTACAATAGTCAGAGCTATTTAAAATGGTTCGCTTCAATCGAGTCGACGACGTTTCGACCCTCTTGCAATGTGGGGTCTCCTCAGGACCAAGGGGTAAGGGACAATCTGATGGTAGTATTACAGCCGCGTGAGAGGCACATAAAGTGTGAGACACCCGTGAAATGAGAAAGAAGAAATTAATACTCACACGGGGACTCGGTCGAGCACCCCGTGTGAGAGACGAAGGGCTGTGAACTGGTATTAATCAATTGTGGCTCAGTCACAATAGTGGGCAGGATCAACACCACACAATGTAGTGGTACCTGAGCAGAATCCTCCGCTGGATAGATAAAGTCGCGGGACCGGTAGTGCCACGGCAGGAGAATAAGGCTTTTGAAATATGCCACATAGGATGAGAACTGCTCTGGTCGTCTGCCTGGTAACAATGACAGTCATTTAGTCATTTAGGCAGGCCTGCACTGCCTAAAGTTTGTACTGCAAGGATACCCCTGCAGTACAAAATACAATGTTTAACATTTTGAAATTTTTCTAACTTTGTATGTGTGTGGTACAGCACACATACAAAGTTAAAAACGTTTTAAGAAAAACTCTTATCAAACATTACGTCTGCCTTAAAAAGATGTACTGTTTTGGCACAAAGCCCTGCAACCTTCTTTAGTAGATAGGGCTTTGCATCAAAATCCACAGGTGGCTGCATGGGAACGCCCATGTACCACCCATGAGATGGCCCCTTGACACAAAGTAGCCCAAAGCGCTATTTTATGTTACTTTAGGGCTACTTTCCAGCGCCCATCAAAAGTAAATCCCAATTTAAGACTTGGCACTGGTTTGCTTCACTTGTGTGACGCTGCACCAATGCAAAGCTTTGATAAATGGGACTGTAGTGTGCATGCCGGGCCTGCCCAGCCTTAACACTAGTACTCTCAGACACCTAGTGGCATTTACATTGAAAACAATATTTAAGTACCATTTCTCTGTCCTTATTTCACCTTACCTCTTCTACCTTCACCCTCTCTTTTAACCTCTCTTTATGTCTACGTCATTGAGTACCTTCATCCCCTCTTTCTCAGCCCTCTATACCTCACCTTTGAGTACCTCACCTCTTTGTCAATATATCCAATATAACTCACTCAATTCCATCTGTCTACCTCTCTCTCAAAAACATGCCGCTCTCTCCTTCGCTGTCTCTGCCTGCCTCGATAGCAGTCACTCTTCATCTCCTCTCTCTACCTCAGCTCTCTGTCACGATTTAGTCCCTGTGCTCTCATGCCCACCAACTGGGGGCCGATTTGTGGGACTTTACAGGGTTCTAATCTGCTTCCACTGTATACAGATACTGATTTCCTGGCTCTTGGACACTGTTCAGAAATTCCCATCCATTCCCGATCCATGCCAGGTTTTGTTGAAGCCAGCCTGCTCTTGCTAAAAACTCCATTACCTAGAATTCCATGCTCACTGCTGCATCTCCACCCTGTATGGGTAGAGGAATTTAGCACATCTGTGGCTGGCAGGTGCTAGCCTGCTCACGCAGAGACGTTTTAGGGCATGGGCAAAGTGGGCTCTGGCCCAGGGCCCCAGCCTTTCAGGGGGCCCCTGATAGAGCCAGCCCTGTTCTGCAGAGACTCTTGCCCTGGTGACCTTGACTAATTTTTAAACAGATTGTTGTAAACAGCGTTTTTCTATCATTTTTTTTAAGGTGTGAGAGTCAAATACAGACATTTTGCAGACAAAATGTGTTTATGATTCATGCAATATCCATATAAAAAGTTTCTTTTAGATCTATACAAAACCTATCATATGAGAAATGGGAGGGTGCCACAGAAATTATTTGCAATAGTACTAGTGAGCTGCTGATGTTACAATACTGAAAACACACATCACTATCTCTGAATATTAGATGTAGGCACACTTAGAATATGACCAAAGAGGGCATGAAAGAGCTGAAACTGGGTCATAAAATCAAAGCTGTTCCGAACAGGGGCCCCCAAAAATACATCTGGCCCAGGGCCCCCAAAATCCTTAAAGCATCTCTGTGCTCAAGCCTGAGGCATGTGATTACTGTGAGCTCTTTCAAGCCCCATCTCCCTTCAGTCCAGCATTGGTCATTGTAGCAGTGTTCCTTTTAGGCTGACCCATTGTTTCCTGAGTTTTGCTGTCCTTGTTTCCAGAGTTCCTGCACTATAGTTATTCCTTGTTTCCTGTTCCTGAGTTACCGCTGCCTGCAGTGCTCCCCTGATTCCTGAGATGTAGCTAATCCTTGTTCCTGAGTTACCGCTGCCTGCAGTGCTCCCTTGATTCCTGAGCTGTAGCTAATCCTTGTTCCCGACTTTGATTCCTGAGCTGTAGCTAATCCTTGTTGCCGAGCTAGCACTGCCTGCAGTGCTCCCTTGATTCCTGAGCTGTAGCTAATCCTTGTTCCTGAGCTACTGCTGCCTGCAGTGCCCCCTTGATTCCTGAGCTGTAGCTAATCCTTGTTCCCGACTTTGATTCCTGAGCTGTAGCTAATCCTTGTTGCCGAGCTAGCACTGCCTGCAGTGCTCCCTTGATTCCTGAGCTGTAGCTAATCCTTGTTCCTGAGCTACTGCTGCCTGCAGTGCCCCCTTGATTCTTGAGCTGTAGCTAATCCTTGTTCCCGACTTTGATTCCTGAGCTGTAGCTAATCCTTGTTGCCGAGCTAGCACTGCCTGCAGTGCTCCCTTGATTCCTGAGCTGTAGCTAATCCTTGTTGCTGAGTTACCGCTGCCTGCAGTGCTCCCTTAATTCCTGAGCTGTAGCTAATCCTTGTTCCCGAGCTAGCACTGCCAGCAGGGCTCCCTTGATTCCTGAGCTTCTAATCTTGGTTCATGAGCTACTGCTGCCTGCAGTGCTCCCTTGATTCCTGAGATGTAGCTAATCCTTGTTCCCGAGCTAGCACTGCCAGCAGTGCTCCCTTGATGTCTGAGCTGTAGCTAATCCTTGTTCCCAACTTTGATTTCTGAGCTGTAACTAATCCTGGTTCCTGAGCTACTGCTGCCTGCAGTGCTCCTTTGATTCCTGAGATGTAGCTAATCCTTGTTCCTGAGCTAGCGCTGCCTGCAGTGCTAATTTGATTCCTGAGCTGTAGCTAATCCTTGTTCCCGAGCTAGCACTGCCAGCAGTCCTCCCTTGATTCCTGAGCTGTAGCTAATCCTTGTTCCTGAGCTAGCGCTGCCTGCACTGGTACTTTGATTCCTGAGCTGTAGCTAATCCTTGTTCCCGAGCTAGCAGTGCTCCCTTGATTCCTGAGCTGTAGCTAATCCTTGTTCCTGAGCTAGCTCTGCCTGCACTGGTACTTTGATTCCTGAGCTGTAGCTAATCCTTGTTGCCGAGCTAGCACTGCCAGCAGTGCTCCCTTGATTCCTGAGCTGTGGCTAATCCTTGGTCCTGAGTTACTGCTGCCTGCAGTGCTCCCTGGATTCCTGAGCTGTAGCTAATCCTTGTTCCCAAGCTAGCACTGCCAGCAGGGCTCCCTTGATTCCTGAGCTGTAGCTAATCCTTGTTACCGACTTTGATTTCTGAGCTGTAACTAATCCTGGTTCCTGAGCTACTGCTGCCTGCAGTGCTCCCTGGATTCCTGAGCTGTAGCTAATCCTTGTTCCCAAGCTAGCACTGCCAGCAGGGCTCCCTTGATTCCTGAGCTGTGGCTAATCCTGGTTCCTGAGCTACTGCTGCCTGCAGTGCTCCCTGGATTCCTGAGCTGTAGCTAATCCTTGTTCCCAAGCTAGCACTGCCAGCAGTGCTCCCTTGATTCCTGAGCTGTACTAATCCTTGTTCCCGAGCTAGCACTGCCTGCAGTGCTACTTTGATTTCTGAGCTGTAGCTAATCCTTGTTCCTGAGTTACCGCTGCCAGCAGTGCTCCCTTGATTCCTGAGCTGTAGCTAATCCTTGTCCCTGAGATACCGCTGCCAGCAGTGCTCCCTTGATTCCTGAGCTGTAGCTAATCCTTGTTCCTGAGTTACCGCTGCCAGCAGTGCTCCCTTGATTCCTGAGCTGTAGCTAATCCTTGTCCCTGAGATACCGCTGCCAGCAGTGCTCCCTTGATTTCTGAGCTGTAGCTAATCCTTGTTCCTGAGTTACCGCTGCCAGCAGTGCTCCCTTGATTCCTGAGCTGTAGCTAATCCTTGTCCCTGAGATACCGCTGCCAGCAGTGCTCCGATTCCTGAGCTGTAGCTAATCCTTGTTCCTGAGTTACCGCTGCGAGCAGTGCTCTCTTGATTCCTGAGCTGTAGCTAATCCTTGTTCCTGAGTTACCGCTGCCTGCAGTGCTACTTTGATTCCTGAGCTGTAGCTAATCCTTGTTCCTGAGCTTGCGCTGCAAGCAGTGCTCTCTTGATTCCTGAGCTGTAGCTAATCCTTGTTCCTGAGTTACCGCTGCCAGCAGTGCTCCCTTGATTCCTGAGCTGTAGGTAATCCTTGTTCCTGAGCTGCTATTATGCACTCCTCCTAGCTTGCTCCTTGTCTATTGTGGCTGTGTGTTTAGTTCTACACCCTTGCTGTCACCACCTTGTGTGTTCCTGTTTGATCGCCAGGATCCGTAGACACTGCTGACTGCCTAGGAGGTGTTTCTTGTCTATTGTGACTATTGTCTTTGAGTTACTTTTATAACATCACTGTAGGTATCAGCTCCACAGACCCTGCCTTTGCATGTTTATCCTATATGTGGGTATTTGCAGTCAGTGTCTGTAATAGCAATTGTGGGTGATGAACTAACTTACTGAACTTCAGTCTTACCATGTGGAGCTCCCGAGTGCTTTACCCCACATTCCCTTTATTGTTAATGCTGTTATATATATGTTATGCTCGTCCATCCTGGGTGTTAGCTAGTCAGAATGTGAAATTACCTCTTGAGTGCCTGCCCTTTCTGAGCTTTGACCATCTTGTTCCCTTGTACAGAGCTTTGCCTTTAAATTCCTTTTCACCTCTCACTCTGTGTGATCCTGGGCAGCTCTTTATCCAGAATTCTGCTTATTTCTTCTAGTCTGCCACCTGTCCTTGCCAGAGTCCCTGCCACTCTCTCGCTACCTTATCCCGCTCTTTGTACCTCACTACTTTTTCCATCTGACCTTCCATTACCTTTCCTCCACCTACTTCACATCTCATACAAACTCTTCTGTGTGTTTACCTCACATGCCTGTCTCTCTCTCCATATCTCTGCTACCTTACCTCTCTACCTCTCTTTCAACCCTTTGTGTACCTATTCTACCTATTCACTCCCCTCACCTCTTAATCTAATTTCTCTCTCTGCCATAAATCTCTCGCAACTTAACCTCTCTCTACTGCTCAGTTCTCCCCCTGTCTCTCTTTACCTAAACTCTCAATTTAGCTCACCAATAGTTCACTGTCTCAGCTCTCCACCTCCCCTTTCTCTCTTTCTACCTCTGTTCCCTTTCCTTCACTTCTCTAAATATCTCATTCATTTCTGGCTGCTTCTATTTCTCCACCACTACCTTTTTCTCTATCATCAACTCCTCTCTCTATCTGTCTCTCTCACACAAACACATTTCACTTTCCAGACCCCTTTCTCATTTCAGCGCACTCGCCACCTCAACTATTTTCTAAACCTCTTAACCTTTTTCTTTATAGATCTCTCTATCCCACTGTCTCTTCTTCTTTCTTCATTTCACATGTCTCTCAATTTCCTCTTTTCTTTTGCTCTACAGCAGATTTTATTTCAGCCCCCACACCTCTCCCTACCTTTCTCTTCTTCCCTTTACGCTTTTACCTGACCTGTTTCTAATCATTTTCTCAGTTCCCTCTCTTAGTTTTTCTTCAAGTCTATCTATCTAGCTACCTCTAAATCTTGCTGCCTTTACTCTCTCTAATTCACCTCTTTTTTTACATTACCCCTCTCTCTATCTCTTCCCTGGGAGTCTTGTACCTCTCTCCCTCTCTACATTTCCTTCTCCCTTCCTCTAGCTCTCTCTACCACACTCTAAAACCTTACCTTTTCTCTCCCTCGTTCTTTCTACTTTCTCCCTCTCTTTTCTTCCATTTACCTCGGCTTTCTCTTTCTACCAGCCTACCCCACATATCTTTCTTGTCATCTCGATCTCTACCCCATTCTCCCTCTACTTCACATCTCTTGCTATATTCTTCTCTTTATGTCTCTGCCATTCTCCTGTATCATGCCCTGTCCCATTTCTCATACTCAGCAGGGTCTCGTGAAAGTATCTAACCAGAGAAGTGCACACATGTAAGAGGAGAAAAGGGACTAGGCAGTTGGAGAGGAATTAGGAAAAAATTATCAGAGTTTAACTAATGAAATAGAGAAAATCCTCCGAGCAGCGCTTCCATTTCCCGAGATGAGTCAAGAACGCCAGTAGTGAAGAGGGGTATGTTTGTGATTACAGTTTACAGCCACGAAAGCTACAGTTTCAATCACTATGTGCATTGCCTTCTTTTAAAATTATGCACTAGTTCACTAAACATCTAACAAGTCACCTGAAGTGTGTTCTTTTAGACACTGAGTGCACATAAAGTATTTTGATTGCAAGTAAACAAATCTAGATCCAGACTCAAAAGAAATTGTTTTACCAGTGCTTGTTCAAGCCTTCTTTTGGTACTATTTGGCTCATGGACACCAGGCAGCTTGCTTTTTTGACTGTTCTTTTGTGCCCCTTTTTCTGAAGGTTTAACATATGATTTAATATTGTTTGACATCACGGGGACTTGAATGAGCCTAAAGCAGGAAATAGTCAAAGTTGTTGCAAACAGGGAAGCAAAATATATCCCCCCAAATCCTCAAGATGTCACTGGTGTTTGCTGCATTGACATCATATTAGGAGGCGCCCACACTGACATCTCTGTGTATTCCCAGCTACCCTTACTCCAGTGCCATCACAGGAGCGACAACACACTGGGAGCGGGCCTCACACTGGGAGCGGGCCTCACTGCAAAGACAACACACTGGGAGCGGGCCTCACTGCAAAGACAACACACTGGGAGCGGGCCTCACTGCAAAGACATCACACTGGGTGCGGGCCTCACTGCAAAGACAACACACTGGGAGCTGCCATCACAGGAGCGACAACACACTGGGAGCGGGCCTCACTGCAAAGACAACACTCTGGGAGCTGGCCTCACTGCAAAGACATCACACTGGGAGCTGGCCTCACTGCAAAGACAACACACTGGGAGCGGGCCTCACTGCAAAGACATCACACTGGGAGCTGGCCTCACTGCAAAGACATCACACTGGGAGCTGGCCTCACTGCAAAGACAACACACTGGGAGCGGGCCTCACTGCAAAGAAATCACACTGGTAGCTGGCCTCACTGCAAAGACATCACACTGGGAGCTGGCCTCACTGCAAAGACAACACACTGGGAGCGGGCCTCACTGCAAAGACATCACACTGGGAGCGGGCCTCACTGCAAAGACAACACACTGGGAGCTGCCATCACAGGAGCGACAACACACTGGGAGCGGGCCTCACTGCAAAGACAACACTCTGGGAGCTGGCCTCACTGCAAAGACATCACACTGGGAGCTGGCCTCACTGCAAAGACAACACACTGGGAGCGGGCCTCACTGCAAAGACATCACACTGGGAGCTGGCCTCACTGCAAAGACAACACACTGGGAGCGGGCCTCACTGCAAAGACATCACACTGGTAGCTGGCCTCACTGCAAAGACATCACACTGGGAGCTGGCCTCACTGCAAAGACAACACACTGGGAGCGGGCCTCACTGCAAAGACATCACACTGGGAGCTGGCCTCACTGCAAAGACAACACACTGGGAGCGGGCCTCACTGCAAAGACAACACACTGGGAGCGGGCCTCACTGCAAAGACATCACACTGGGTGCGGGCCTCACTGCAAAGACAACACACTGGGAGCTGCCATCACAGGAGCGACAACACACTGGGAGCGGGCCTCACTGCAAAGACAACACTCTGGGAGCTGGCCTCACTGCAAAGACATCACACTGGGAGCTGGCCTCACTGCAAAGACAACACACTGGGAGCGGGCCTCACTGCAAAGACATCACACTGGGAGCTGGCCTCACTGCAAAGACATCACACTGGGAGCTGGCCTCACTGCAAAGACAACACACTGGGAGCGGGCCTCACTGCAAAGAAATCACACTGGTAGCTGGCCTCACTGCAAAGACATCACACTGGGAGCTGGCCTCACTGCAAAGACAACACACTGGGAGCGGGCCTCACTGTAAAGACATCACACTGGGAGCGGGCCTCACTGCAAAGACAACACACTGGGAGCTGCCATCACAGGAGCGACAACACACTGGGAGCGGGCCTCACTGCAAAGACAACACTCTGGGAGCTGGCCTCACTGCAAAGACATCACACTGGGAGCTGGCCTCACTGCAAAGACAACACACTGGGAGCGGGCCTCACTGCAAAGACATCACACTGGGAGCTGGCCTCACTGCAAAGACAACACACTGGGAGCGGGCCTCACTGCAAAGACATCACACTGGTTGCTGGCCTCACTGCAAAGACATCACACTGGGAGCTGCCCCCACTGCAAAGACAACACACTGGGAGCGGGCCTCACTGCAAAGACATCACACTGGGAGCTGGCCTCACTGCAAAGACATCACACTGGGAGCTGGCCTCACTGCAAAGACAACACACTGGGAGCGGGCCTCACTGCAAAGACATCACACTGGGAGCTGCCCTCACTGCAAAGACAACACACTGGGAGCGGCCCTCACTGCAAAGACATCACACTGGGAGCTGCCCTCACTGCAAAGACAACACACTGGGAGCGGGCCTCACTGCAAAGACATCACACTGGGAGCGGGCCTCACTGCAAAGACATCACACTGGGAGCTGGCCTCACTGCAAAGACAACACACTGGGAGCGGGCCTCACTGCAAAGACAACACACTCGGAGCTGGCCTCACTGCAAAGACATCACACTGGGAGCTGGCCTCACTGCAAAGACAACACACTGGGAGCGGGCCTCACTGCAAAGACATCACACTGGGAGCTGGCCTCACTGCAAAGACAACACACTGGGAGCGGGCCTCACTGCAAAGACATCACACTGGTAGCTGGCCTCACTGCAAAGACATCACACTGGGAGCTGCCCCCACTGCAAAGACAACACACTGGGAGCAGGCCTCACTGCAAAGACATCACACTGGGAGCTGGCCTCACTGCAAAGACATCACACTGGGAGCTGGCCTCACTGCAAAGACAACACACTGGGAGCGGGCCTCACTGCAAAGACATCACACTGGGAGCTGCCCTCACTGCAAAGACAACACACTGGGAGCGGCCCTCACTGCAAAGACATCACACTGGGAGCTGCCCTCACTGCAAAGACAACACACTGGGAGCGGGCCTCACTGCAAAGACATCACACTGGGAGCGGGCCTCACTGCAAAGACATCACACTGGGAGCTGGCCTCACTGCAAAGACAACACACTGGGAGCGGGCCTCACTGCAAAGACAACACACTCGGAGCGGGCCTCACTGCAAAGACATCACACTGGGAGCGGGCCTCACTGTAAAGACAGCACACTGGGAGCTGGCCTCACTGCAAAGACATCACACTGGGAGCTGGCCTCACTGCAAAGACAACACACTGGGAGCTGCCATCACAGGAGCGACAACACACTGGGAGCGGGCCTCACTGCAAAGACAACACTCTGGGAGCTGGCTCATGGACACCAGGCAGCTTGCTTTTTTGACTGTTCTTTTGTGCCCCTTTTTCTGAAGGTTTAACATATGATTTAATATTGTTTGACATCACGGGGACTTGAATGAGCCTAAAGCAGGAAATAGTCAAAGTTGTTGCAAACAGGGAAGCAAAATATATCCCCCCAAATCCTCAAGAAATCACTGGTGTTTGCTGCATTGACATCATATTAGGAGGAGCCCACACTGACATCTCTGTGTATTCCCAGCTACCCTTACTCCAGTGCCATCACAGGAGCGACAACACACTGGGAGCGGGCCTCACACTGGGAGCGGGCCTCACTGCAAAGACAACACACTGGGAGCGGGCCTCACTGCAAAGACAACACACTGGGAGCGGGCCTCACAGCAAAGACATCACACTGGGAGCGGGCCTCACTGCAAAGACAACACACTGGGAGCTGCCATCACAGGAGCGACAACACACTGGGAGCGGGCCTCACTGCAAAGACAACACTCTGGGAGCTGGCCTCACTGCAAAGACATCACACTGGGAGCTGGCCTCACTGCAAAGACATCACACTGGGAGCTGGCCTCACTGCAAAGACATCACACTGGGAGCGGGCCTCACTGCAAAGAAATCACACTGGTAGCTGGCCTCACTGCAAAGACATCACACTGGGAGCTGGCCTCACTGCAAAGACAACACACTGGGAGCGGGCCTCACTGCAAAGACATCACACTGGGAGCGGGCCTCACTGCAAAGACAACACACTGGGAGCTGCCATCACAGGAGCGACAACACACTGGGAGCGGGCCTCACTGCAAAGACAACACTATGGGAGCTGGCCTCACTGCAAAGACATCACACTGGGAGCTGGCCTCACTGCAAAGACAACACACTGGGAGCGGGCCTCACTGCAAAGACATCACACTGGGAGCTGGCCTCACTGCAAAGACATCACACTGGGAGCTGGCCTCACTGCAAAGACAACACACTGGGAGCGGGCCTCACTGCAAAGACATCAAACTGGTAGCTGGCCTCACTGCAAAGACATCACACTGGGAGCTGCCCCCACTGCAAAGACAACACACTGGGAGCGGGCCTCACTGCAAAGACATCACACTGGGAGCTGGCCTCACTGCAAAGACATCACACTGGGAGCTGGCCTCACTGCAAATACAACACACTGGGAGCGGGCCTCACTGCAAAGACATCACACTGGGAGCTGCCCTCACTGCAAAGACATCACACTGGGAGCTGCCCTCACTGCAAAGACAACACACTGGGAGCGGGCCTCACTGCAAAGACATCACACTGGGAGCTGCCCTCACTGCAAAGACAACACACTGGGAGCGGGCCTCACTGCAAAGACATCACACTGGGAGCGGGCCTCACTGCAAAGACATCACACTGGGAGCGGGCCTCACTGCAAAGACAACACACTGGGAGCGGGCCTCACTGCAAAGACAACACACTGGGAGCGGGCCTCACTGCAAAGACATCACACTGGGAGCTGGCCTCACTGCAAAGACATCACACTGGGAGCTGGCCTCACTGCAAATACAACACAGTGGGAGCGGGCCTCACTGCAAAGACATCACACTGGGAGCTGCCCTCACTGCAAAGACATCACACTGGGAGCTGCCCTCACTGCAAAGACAACACACTGGGAGCGGGCCTCACTGCAAAGACATCACACTGGGAGCTGCCCTCACTGCAAAGACAACACACTGGGAGCGGGCCTTACTGCAAAGACATCACACTGGGAGCGGGCCTCACTGCAAAGACATCACACTGGGAGCTGGCCTCACTGCAAAGACAACACACTGGGAGCTGGTCTCACTGCAAAGACATCACACTGGGAGCGGGCCTCACTGCAAAGACATCACACTGGGAGCTGGCCTCACTGCAAAGACATCACACTCGGGCCCATCACACTGGGAGCGGGCCTCACTGCAAAGACAACACACTGGGAGCTGGCCTCACTGCAAAGACATCACACTGGGAGCTGGCCTCACTGCAAAGACATCACACTGGTAGCTGGCCTCACTGCAAAGACATCACACTGTGCATTATGTTGGCAGTGCTGACTCAGTGCCAAGTTTTACACAGAGTCAGCCAGCATTTTGCCCTGTACAGATTTCACCAGGGAAAGCCACAACATCCCAGGTTTTGAACCCCGGAATGGAGATAATGTGTAACATTGCCACATTATTCCCATTCACATCCAAGTACGGGCAGGTATTACCACAATGAGACAAACACCTGTGGCATCGGCTTTTCTACAGGCGGTATTAGCTCTCAGTATTGCCCCTCGCTGGGAATGATGCCCATAGAGTTGCACACAATCTTGCAATATTTCGGAAGCTGTCTTTGCTGAGTGCTGAGGAAACAGAATATTTTGGGATACATTACAGAGAATTAGCCCACTCATGATATGTTGTTGGCTAGACCCCGCAGAGCACAGGTTTCACGAGCACTTCAGTTCCCCATATAATCCAAATGCTACAATACAACTGCACAAAACCTCCACTGGAGCGGCCAGCCTTCGGTGGTTCCCAATCCCGTTAAATGACCATCTGGGATCGATCCTTTGATGCACAGTGCTTAATTCGAGCCGGTGGTTGCCAGTGGGGATGAGGGGCACTCATTTTTGGGGACTGTAACTTATTTTTACCTCATGAGACTTTCACTCAGAGCAAGAGAGGGAAACCACCAAAGGTGGAATGAAACAGGAAGAGAATGACAGGAAAACAGTGACAAAGATAGAAAGCAGGGTTGGAAAAGAACCAGAAAGGATGAGACAAAGAGCCAGGGAGTGTCTGCTAATGAATGCAAGAGGCATGAGGTGGAATTAAGAGTACATAATCTTGATATTCGACAACCCCCAAAATTCGTAGTGCCAACTCCGGGCTTCTGTTTTACAAATTAAGCACTGTTAACGCACAATCGGTCACACAAAGTAAAGAGCAGAGCATCTCCACTTTGCAGGCCACAGAAAGTGTCAAGCAGCGGGGCAGAAACATCTTGGGCCCCTGGTGAGTGTCTAAGGAGTCGGTGGAAGAATTCGCAATCATATTTTGGGAGACTACCACTGTCCAGGCCCTGCTATGGGCATTCTCTGGCCTTCCTTGGAGATGGGAAGGGTTTAAAAGAGACAGTGTGGAAACAAAAGGCAAATGAAAAGAGAGAAAGGGGTGAAAATGAAGGGTCAGTTATTGAAAAACAGATGGTTGGAAAGACAGAGGGATGTAGCATCATCTTCATCATGGTACTTCATCCAGGCGGGACCGGAAATAGACAGTCCCACAAGCCATGACGTCACCAGGTTGGTTCACAGTTAAGAAGTTGTCAGTGAAGAAACGCAGGGATGGGCTGATGACAGCTCAGAGAATGGCAACTGAAGTGTGGTGCCAGAGAGAGGTGGGTGGATGAGAGGTTTACCCCCTAAAGACAACCTGCAAGAGACAACATAATACGGCAACAGCGCAGAAAGGAGTAGCATCAGCTTTTGTGGGGTGCCTGATTATGGGGAGAAATGAAGGACGGTGGGGGAGGCAGAAGCCATATTAAAGAACACAACTGTGAGCACCTGTACAACATGGTGGCAACAGTGGGCAGGGATGGTTAGGGACACCCAATGGAGACGGGCAGGATGGCAGAGGTGAGTGGACTGGGGCACCAAGAAAAGACATCCTGCGTGCAGGGTGGTGGAGGACAGGAGTGAAGGGGTCCAGGAAAAAAATCCAGTCCTCCTGAAAAAACATACCTTGTCTGGCAATAAAAAAATCACTGGCTAGGCCAAAAGGTCTACCTAATAAATGAAAGCACTTCTTCAGTCATTCATGGGTTCAGGCACTCATTAAATCATCACTCATGCACTCTGTCGCTCATCCATCACACCCACCCACTAATTCGTTCTTGCATTCATCCACTTACACACCCACAATAAAACACACACACACACACTCAATATATGCAAGACAAGCTAAAATAAAAGAATAAATGAATACATACTGCCACCTAAACATGGAAGGCCGTCTTGCAATGGTATTTTACATAGTGTGTCACTCTTTTAAAGTTCCAGCATAGTCGACACGTTGGTCCTAAATGTGGTGACTAAGATGGAACGTTAAAATGTTTTGACCATCTTGGATTGGTAAAACAATGATACTTTATGCACATTTCCATTCCATGATGGCCGCCCGGTTTAGAGGCAGTGGCTAAACGGGATGTGAGGCACTGCAGATGAAATGAGTAGCAGGCATGAGGCTCGTTATCACTGTCTGGGGAGCAGTAATATGCTCTATCAATCCATCCTTAATTGCCACTTGGCTTTCAACTATGCGTTTTATCAGCCCTACTGCCTTTGACATAAGGTTTTTCTAATAAACAGATCAGATCTATGGCATCTGAAATAACTTTCCTAATGAGCCGACAGCCTTTATCATTCAACTATCACTGAACAACTCGGGCCTGCTATGTTGAGCATAAGCTTGCCCACAAGGCAACCACTAGGTATATAGTAATACAATTATACATATGTACAAAATTACAGTTGGGTAAACAGTTTAAAAGCCCTCCTAAGAGGGCCTAGAAAGGGTTATCAGAGTGCAAATCTGCTAACCCAGCGGTTTAAGTGGGTCAAAATTAGGGCTCCCAGTTTTATGGTATTTATTTTTTTGACATTTCCGTCTGTATTTATCCATATTTATTTTTTGGCCATTTTATCTGTATTTATCCATATTTACTTTATTTTTTGCGTATAAGTGAAGTTGTAAAATTGTGCATTTCCATATTTATTTAATTGATAGACGCGCACTTATACTTTGATGTCTGTCATGTTTTAGCTATTTGAACTGTCAAATATTACACAACAACACATCCACTGGTAAATATTAGGATTCTACCACAAATTTATGTTGACATATGCCGTTATTTAAAGAAATGTCATCCTGTTTTTTAATTTCCCATGCTGTCCATCTGCTCAGCTGTTGAGCTATAATTCATGAAAGACAGCATGGAGAGTCACTTAAAAGAAGCACAATTTTCGGTATTTATCCACTTTTAAAAATAAATGGAGAAAGAAAACACATTTTTTTCTGTCTGTACTTATCTGTAAAAATCTGTAAAAATGGAAAACAGGGAGCCTTAGTCATAATTACCAAAACCCTTGAGTACTCCAGTAATCTGTGAGATTCCCTGTAACAAAATACAAACCTAAATGTTTTGCCACAGTGGAATAACAACCCACCGTTGAAAGTCTATTGCCTTCAACACATGCTTTTCACAATAAGTAAGTCAGGCCTACTGGCTTTGTCATACTTTTTAAAACAAACAGATCAAACCAATGGAATCTGACATAACTTTCCCGATGAACCAATAAGGCCTTTACCTTTGCAATGGGCTTGACACCACAACCGGCGCAGACCTGAAGTGTGCATAAACTGGCAACCAGCATGCATACAGTCCTAAAACTGCAAATACGAATAAAATACAAATAAAAATACAGTTGACAAAACAATATACAACAACTCTAAATGATTCTAAAAAGGAATCTCACAGTGAAAACCTTCTACCCCATGGTTTATTAGAGGGGGTGATCAACAACAAAACTGTTTCCTACTAAAATAATTTGTAAGATTTAATGTAAAAAAATACCTGTCTCCAGCCTGTCTGTGACAGAGCGTGAGAACGCTCCACAGTTAAAGGCCATTTTGCTTTGCTTTGCACAATAAATAAGGGAGGAGACCGACTGCCTTTGTCATAACTTTCCATAATAAGCAGTTCAAAGTTATGGGATAAGACATAACTTTCTTCAGCGAATCAATCAGACCTATAGGCCGTAATCATTGGCTTATCACCATGACTAGTTTAGGCCTACTGTATAGGGCATAAGGTTTCACATATGCGGTATATAGTCATAAAATGACAAATCTATATAAAATTACATTTGCCAAAGCAAGTACTCTCTCTCTCCTTAGAGGGCTTAATAAGGATTATCACATTGCAAATCTTCTGTACCCACGGTTTGCCAGAGGGGTTAACCAACACGAAAACCCGTACCTAGGATGGTGAACAGTGAGATTCCGTGTATCAAGATACCTCTCTGCGGGCTTCAGTACAGATTAATAACGATCCACCCTTAAATGCCCATCAGTTTTAAAGTGCAATGTTCACAATACATATATCAGGCCTGCTGACTTTATTGTAACTTTTCATTATAAACAGACCAGGCGTTTAGCCTTGATCGTTGGTTTGCCACCATAACGAGCCCAGGCCTGCTGTATTGAGCATACGCTTTCCCACAAGTCAAAATGTGCAATTCAAGCACTCCTTTTCAGTGGAATTACACAATTTACGCCCATGCACTCATGGAACCAACATATGGGTGGAGGCTGAGGCCCTCTCTCAGGAGTACTTCTGGAAGCTTTTTTCTGTTCATCACATAAGGTATTGAGATAGCTGTGCTGTCAAGCCAGACCTAAAAAAGGAGGAGCACGGAAGGGGGCTAAGTGGGGTGCTGACTACGGCATGAGTTAAGACAAACTGCGAACGAGAAAGTGAAGCCCGGCGTGGCACTGGGGCCTTAGCAGTCAAGCACGTCTGTCCCGAAGATGCTAGGGGCACAGGAAGTGAGGTCACCTGGAAGCAGGATACAGTGGGGGTCACCGGGGCTAGTATCAGCCTGTGCTGTGCTGGAGCTGCAGCTGTACTATGCTTCTTGCAGTACAGAATTCTACTTGCACTCGGCTTCTCTTAGACCTGCGGTGTCAAGCCTTGGTCCAGGAGAGCTGCACCCGTGAGATTCAAGACAGCCACATATGATACATTTATGCAAAGAAATCTTAAATTAGCTAATTTATGGAGTTTGTGATAGTTTCAAAGTCTGCTGAGGATCCAGCTCTCCTGGGCCTATGCTGGACACCCAGTCTTAGAAGCCATGGGCATCCCCAGACTGCATCACATGCAGGGGTGGCAGGTAAAGATCTGAGATTCTTAAGGTACTTCTATCGTACTTATAACAATCTTTGTGGTTTGAGCCCCTTATCATTGCTTGCAGCGCTGGGATATCCTCCCTGGTGGCAAGTAGCGCTAAACAAATCAACTGATTGACTGATGGCCCTGAGCACGCCCAACATGATGCAAACACAACAGGTCGGTGTTTGCTTCACCTGACAACCCACCTGCAGCAGTGCAGGGGGGTCCCAGAGGGACCCTCAAACCCAATGCCACCATTCACTGTAACACAGGCTCGTTGGCACAGCCTGGTGCCAGCTAGCGTTTCATTGATGGTCTTAAACAAATAACTGGTATCAATGTCGATACCTAGCGCTGCGAAACCCTTGGTTAGGTAGCCGTGCGCTTTATAAATCTGGTTAATAATAATAATAAAATACAACAGCTACGCAGGTTATTTATCAATCCGAAATCACCCAGGTGGGCTCCAGAGTGCTAAACTGCATGCAGGGGCATGAACTAGATACAATTATGCGGCTGCCACGGCCAATGCAGGTAAGAGCGGTGGGGCAAGGTGAGGAGGGATTTCGAGAGACGACCACGAGGGAAAATTAATGCGGTGAGTAAGACACTGGACTTATACGATTCTGCAGCCAAAGTCTTTCCCACATAATCACGATTTTAACGTACTTGCCACGTGACCTACCATCTGCCGCATAACTTGCATATTTCAACACAAAACAAATTGCTTCTAGTTCATGCGGATCAAAAGTTACTTAACAGGTGTAACAGGTCATCTGCAGAGGGCAACCGCTCACCTTTCAGGTGGTGATTTCTGGATGCAGGTGTTTAACTGCTGCGAATGAGGTGAAACCTTTGCCAGACAGTAACTCATGGGTTCACTTTCACCAGGTGTAGACGTGACTGCGTCCATGTGTGAAAGAGGTTGGCGAGGCTTGACTCACTGAAGGGTCACCTGCTATCCTGGCATCCTGTTCAGCAGAGGTGTTTAAAGCTCTTAGCTCCTGTAACTGGAATCTCTCTGCGTTGGTCCAGCGCCCAGACACCCCTAGGGCTGACTGTGCTGCGCTTTACAAATGCTGATTGATGGATTGTTCACTGCCTGGATGTGGTAATTGAGGGGAGGTTTTCAGTGAGGCTGGAAGCCAGGGGGTTGGTCCAGGTGGCACCTTTGTGTGTCTGCACCTTGGGTTGTTTTAAACCAGTGCCGCCTTACGTTTTTAGTGCTTGGAGTGAGAAGCAGGAATTCTGGTATGAGGACATTACATTTCCGGTTTCTATGTATCATCTACTCTTGAATACCTCCCACATTTTGTCCCTCCACCCTAAGCAATGCTCACTGACGGAGAAACCTTGTTACTATGAGACGAAATTGCTCCTTACAAGAATGACATCGATGGACTGTTTTTTCTTTGTATATACACGCCCTGCACTTTGTCGCCTCTGACCCTGTGGTCACTCGAAGACTAAGCACACACTGGATTCTAGAATTGCATATATTTATGTTTATTTACTGTTTGAAATGTGTTTTGTGAGGCATTTATTATTTTCTCTGGCAGCGTTTTTGCAGCTCTGCCCCACACCCTGTCCTGTTTCCTGCATTTCCTCCCCAACCTGTACTGTTTTCTGCCTTTCCTGTACTGAGCGTTGTCCTGTCCCTCTTTCACATCCTGTCCTATTACCTGCCTCTCCTCCACCCAATGAGGTGTATTATTCCCGCTCAGTTCTTCCCGCCAGCTTCAAGGTTGCCACCCCAACATGTCCTATATGATTTTCTCCATTTTCTCCCCACACAGTCCTCCTTCTTGCGTCTCTTCCTCGCCCTGTACTGCTTTGTCCTCCTTCTCTTCCCACCCTGTCCTGTTTCCTGCTTCTCTTCCCACCCTGTCCTGTTTCCTGCTTCTCTTCTCACCCTGTCCTGTTTCCTGCTTCTGTTCCTCACCCTGTACTATATTTTCCCACCTCTTCTCCCCCCGTCCTGTTTCCTGCTTCTCCTTTTCACTCTGTCCTGTTAATGCTTCGCCTTTCCACCTTGTCCTGTTTCCTGCTTCTCCTTTTCACTATGTCCTGTTAATGCTTCTCCTTTTCACTCTGTCCTGTTAATGCTTCGCCTTTCCACCCTGTCCTGTTTCCTGCTTCTCCTTTCCACCCTGTCCTGTTTCCTGCTTCTCCTTTCCACCCTGTCCTGTTTCCTGCTTCTCTTCTCACCCTGTCCTGTTTCCTGCTTCTCTTCTCCCCCCGTCCTGTTTCCTGCTTCTCCTTTTCACCCTGTCCTGTTTCCTGCTTCTCCTATTCACCCTGTCCTGTTTCCTGCTTCGCCTTTCCACCTTGTCCTGTTTCCTGCTTCTCTTCTCACCCTGTCCTGTTTCCTGCTTCTCTTCTCACCCTGTCCTGTTTCCTGCTTCTCTTCTCACCCTGTCCTGTTTCCTGCTTCTCTTCCCACCCTGTCCTGTTTCCTGCTTCTCTTCTCACCCTGTCCTGTTTCCTGCTTCTCTTCCCACCCTGTCCTGTTTCCTGCTTCTCTTCTCACCCTGTCCTGTTTCCTGCTTCTCCTTTTCACTCTGTCCTGTTAATGCTTCGCCTTTCCACCTTGTCCTGTTTCCTGCTTCGCCTTTCCACCTTGTCCTGTTTCCTGCTTCTCCTTTCCACCCTGTCCTGTTTCCTGCTTCGCCTTTCCACCTTGTCCTGTTTCCTGCTTCTCCTTTCCACCCTGTCCTGTTTCCTGCTTCTCTTCCCACCCTGTCCTGTTTCCTGCTTCTCTTCTCACCCTGTCCTGTTTCCTGCTTCTCCTTTTCACTCTGTCCTGTTAATGCTTCGCCTTTCCACCTTGTCCTGTTTCCTGCTTCTCCTTTCCACCCTGTCCTGTTTCCTGCTTCGCCTTTCCACCTTGTCCTGTTTCCTGCTTCTCCTTTCCACCCTGTCCTGTTTCCTGCTTCTCCTTACCACTCTGTCCTGTTTCCTGCCTCTCTGCTCTCCATCTCGTACTGTTCTCTGCCTCTGCTTCCCAGTCTGTCATGTTTCCCTCCTCCCCACACTGTACTGTATGTCTACTCACTTCTCCTCCTCACTCTGTGATGTCTTCAGCCTCTCTTCCCGCTCTGCCCTGTTGCCTTTCTTTCCGACCATCCTCTACTCTTTCCTTCTTCTGCTTCCCATGCTCTCCTGTTTCCTGCCTCTCCTGCCCTCCCTATGTTTTCCTTGATATTCTTATCACCTTGTGATGTCTCCAGCCCTGTCCTGTTTCCTGCCTTTCCTCTTCATCTCGTACTGTCCTCTGCCTCTGCTTCTCATGTTGTCATGTTTTTTGTCTCTCCTCCCCTCCCTGTACTATATGGTTTCTCTCCAGCCGAAAAAGCACTTCGACGCCTCGTCAGGAGTAGTAAGCGCTATGTAATTGCAATTACAATTACAATTTACATCCCTGTCCTGCTTCCTGCCTCTCCTCTCTTCCCGGTTCTGTATGTTTTCCCTCCAGCCCTGCCCCGTTTCCTGCCTCATATCCCCTCCCTGTACTCTGTTTTCCCTCCAGCCCTGTCCTGTTTCCTGCCCCTCCTCCCCTCACTGCACTGTGCTTTTGCTCCAGCCCTGTCCTGTTTCCTGCCTCTCCGCCCTGCCTGTGCTGTATGTTTTCCCTCCAGCTCTGTCCTGTTTCCTGCCTCTCCTGCCCTCCCTATGTTTTCCTTGATATTCTTATCACATTGTGATGTCTCCATCCCTGTCCTGCTTCCTGCCTCTCCTCTCTTCCCGGTTCTGTATGTTTTCCCTCCAGCCCTGTCCTGTTTCCTGCTTCTCTTCCCTGTACTGTATGTTTACCTTCTTCTCTTCATCACCTTGTGATGTCACCAGCCCTGTCCTGTTTCCTGCCCCTCCTCCCCTCACCGCACTGTGTTTTTGCTCCAGCCCTGTCCTGTTTCCTGCCTCTCTGCCCTGCCTGTACTGTATGTTTTCTCTCCAGCCCTGTCCTGTTTCCTGCCCCTCCTCCCCTCACCGCACTGTGTTTTTGCTCCAGCCCTGTCCTGTTTCCTGCCTCTCTGCCCTGCCTGTACTGCATGTTTTGTCTCCAGCCCTACGCTGTTTCCTGCCCCTCCTCTCCCACAGGTTCTGTATGTTTGCCCTGCCGCCCTGTCCTGTTTCTTGCCCCATCTCCCCTGTATGTACGGGGTGTATTTTGGCTCCAGCTCTGTCCTCCCCATCTTGTACTGTCTCCTGCCTCTGCTTCCCATGTTGTCCTCTCTCGTGCCTCTCTTCCCACACTGCACTGCTCCCGCCCTCTCGCTCTCCCTCCCTGCCCCCCTCTCACCGATGAACGTCCACATCTCCATTAGCCCCTCTCTGCCATCACCGCGCTCCGGTCCTGAAAGGCCATTACAGCTCAAGTGGCCAGAAGGGCTACTGCGGCAGAGGCTGGCAGCCAGCGGATAGCCCTCTCCAGCCGGCTCACCATCACTGCTGGGGCCTGGGTGTTTACCAGGCACCACTGCACGAGGCCAGACAGATGCATCAAATGCACACTAAATAAACTTAAAACAGCAATTGTTCTCACAGAATAATGTACGTTTCACAGTCAATGTTAATGGGTCCTAATGTTTATAGTGCTATGATGCTTTGACCCCATGTGAATTACTGGGTCATCATTCTGAGTCCCACAAAACCCCACAATGGGGCACTGAGTAGCCAGTGTAATAGACCCCAGAGCAAGGAAGGAAACGGACCCCATGGCTGCTGTTTGAATTATAAATAATGCAAATCAGGGTTCAGTGGGTCCCGGTGCCACTGAACCTGCTGCACCAGTGGAGGCTACGCCCTTGCAAATGGGTGTGACTACCGGGAAGGTGAGAAGGCCAGAACAGGCAAGGGCCAGTGCTTCTTCTGTTGTGTGTTTCTTGTATGGCCCATTGTCGTTTTCCCTATGTTAGCCTAATTGTGCAACACATGTTACTAAATATCACGCTGGCTTTTGTGCCACGTTGAATTTCCACACAGAACCAGTGTGTTTTCGCATTTTATTCTTTTCCTGGGCTTTCCTCTGATCAGCCTAGACAAGGTCAAACAACATTGCCCCTTGATATTCACTCTGGTCAGACACTAGCACCTAGACATAATACAAAAATGCAGCAGTTGTTTTGAATACACATATCTTGTCATGTAACTGAGGACAGGGGCTCTGAGAAAAACACTTACACAGAGCGAAGGCCCTGAGAGAAGAGTGCTGCGTAAGCTAAGATGTCAAACATCCACCTATGCATGCTAAGGTACGGGGTCCGCCACTAAACCCAGAGATCTTTCTTTTATAACCACTTAGCTTCAGTAGCGGGGGAGGGGTTAGGCAGATCTGTCAGATAACATGACAGGGCTCTTTATTGTATATCGTTTATTAACCATGCTGATGACATTATTGACATGTATCTGTTTTCTAATTGTGGGGCAATTATTGCATTTTAGACATATTACATTGTGTAAACTTCTTTTGTGTCTCTTATCTTTTTTATTGTGCACAAGTATGAGTGAGAGAGCGAAAGGATGTGTCCTGTCACCACGATCCCTAAGAGAGTCAAGAGTGTTGTGTTCTGGGGTGCCAATTCCCTGGCTTCTCTGGAAAGGTTAGGAGGGCAAGTGAGGCACTATAGCTAGTCGGACTCTGGCTCATAGATACTGAGGTGGTGTGGTGACTGAGTTCCTAGCTACTGATGTTGTGTGGTCCCAAGCATAGTTCTGTTCCAGAGCAGAATCCCTGTAACACTTCCTCCAAAACAGCCAGTGTTTCACCAAACCCACCATTGTTTTCCAAAACAATCGATCCAACTTTCAAATGGCTGGTTCTGGAAGAACCTTTCTTCAAAAAGAACATGCAGGGCTGGTGGGGTGTTATTTTCAGGATCTCCAGTCAAAATGGAAACCTTCCCCAACCTTCCTCAGCTACTTTGTGCTCCGAAGGCTCGGATACTTCCTATAGAAGTAGTACCTCACCCAACCACCAGCACCCACTCTAAGGCATCTATGAAAGACACCATCACACACAGACACATCAATCACAGGAAGTCCTGAGCCAAACCCTCTCATTGAGGCCCTCAGCGATTTCGATACAGACTCCCTGGTACAAAAACAAATAATACGGGTGGACATCAGCATAAGCGGAGCCCCAAACACCTCCGCAACAAACCACACACAAAAGATTTCAGGACGAGCAGAATACATTTTAGCTCTATCCTTACACGTTTAGCTAGGTCGCATATTTTCATTTGCCCGTATGTGTTCGTGTGATGCTATAATACTAATGAAATATGGTGCACTGAATCATTGATTGTGTCTTTTATATATGTGCGTGTCTACTAACGTTTTCCTTTTCAGGAATGTTTTCCATAGGTTTAGATTGTAAAGTAGTGCGCGAAAATGCATTTAAAGCAATGCATTTGCAGAGATTAGTGAAATGAATTGCATGTTTTTGTTTAATAATACATGTATTAGTTATGGTGCACCATATAAGAGTACATGATAAGATGGTTGATTTTATGTTAAAGATTTCATTTATTGGGATTATATGTAGGTTGTAGGATTAATATGCAGCTAAAGAAGAAAAGTTAAGTTAGCATGATAAGTGGGTCTTAAGCTTACAGGGGTGACCTTTAGTACTAAAGTGATAGTTGCTTTTTGCATATTTTCTCCTCTTCAGGTGCAGACCAAAGGCATTTATTAGTTAGTTAAAGGCACATTATATGTATGAGATAGTGAGGTGAAGAAGAACAAAGGGAGTGTTACTGTTGCCGGTTGGTGCTATGGGATGAAGGGAAGGACTCAAGGGCACTTTGGAAGTGGAGAATGGAAGATGGGAGTAATGTTCAAGGTGCCAACTTCTTTCCTGGGAACTGTGAGATATTGAGAAACTTATGAGATCATACCCTTCTCAAATGTTCTTTGTGCATTTTAATTAGTGAACCCACCTTGGGTTAGTCAGATTCCCCAGCTGTGCAGACCTCTCTTGACTTCTTTGATTGTTTTGCTTCATGCTGTACGTGATTCCTTATCTGGGAACTTTTACAGAGGTTCTGATGCTGGCACCTTTCTTGCTTTTTTGATTCAATAGGGTTTTCCCTATCCTTAAGTTAGTGTAGGGTTGTTAGATGCTATAAATAAAACAATACAGGGAGAAACCCTGATTCTACGAAAAGGGACGGGGTAGCAAATGTAAATAAAATCACAAAATGTCCCTATTCATGACATTTTCTTGTGGAAGAAAACTTCCGTAACTTAGTTTTGACTTATAAATGGATCATGTGCTATATATTCTTCATACAACCACCACTTTATAATACAATATACAGAATACTAATTTGTCTGCTGTAAGTTTAAAAACAACACAACAATTTTACAGTGTTCAAAATATTAAAATGTATTATTATCAAAACAAAAAAACATTTCAAGTGTTCAATAAGTTAAAAACAATTTCTCACAGAGAAATAGTAGCACAAAGTACATTAAAAACATTTTTTACAAGAAGACTTTTTACGAAGAAATGTCGACACAGCGTTTCGGTGAGTAATTATTTCTTCACCTTCTTCAGGACAAAGTATTTTTCAAAACAAGTACATCTAAACAGCAGAAAACACTTATTAATAAACCGTAAGTTCATGTTGGATACATCACCAAAGTACTATAAACAATTTAGAGACAATGAAACCCATTGGTTGTGATAAACATTTAGAAATAGTTAAAAATAAAGAATAACACATGATCCATTACATTTATAGGGGAGTATTCTTTATTAAGCCCACCTATTTACGTTGTGACAAATTCCCAATTTTATAGGGCAGTCATCTAACTTTCTTACGCTTGCAATCCCTCTGTTGGACGTAGATACTTAGCCAACGGGGAATATTTATCTAGAAAGAAGAGTACAATGTGAGAGCAAGAACTCCTTAACCTTTTTCATTCGTGTGGGTCTCGTGGCCAAAGCCTACCTTTAATTTTTAGGCCAATCGTCAGGAAGTATGGTAGAACCACCGGCAGTCCAATTTAAAAGCCGTTACAGATGAAGGCGCTGATTTCTATATAGAGAAGGATAATTTTAGACATTACCTCTACGCTTTATCTCTATATTTAAATACTTCCATTTCATTTAAAACTGGATAAGGCTTACCAATTATACTTGAAAACCCTGTCTGTGAACTCCTTTAACTGTCACCATTGGGCATTTTTCTCATTGCCTGTATGGTGTTAGAAAGAAGAGACCTGAGTTGTGGTTTCGATACTCAAAAAAATAATTGTTTTACATCCCACATTACTTTATTCGAAATCATTTTTACCTTTTATCCCAGGGATATGTTGAGGGTCACACAGTGCACTTTGATTTAGCACAGTCTCATGTATTATGTTTTCTGCAACACAAATAATCCGTAATTACTATTTTGCTATATTATCAAGTATTATGCATTTCTCTTACCATCTCTATTATTTATTTGTGATGGTACTTTTTAAATTTGTTGTCATCTGTTTTTAGAATTATCAGCAGTCCAATACTGTACTAGTATTTAAAAGTCTCTTTACGTCAGACCTAATCTTATCCCTACATAAATAAAATGTTATTATAAGTACAGAACGAGGATTATACGACCGGTATATCCATCCTAATACCGTCGAAACTTTGACTCCTTAAACAATCCTCCTATTGAATAAGAAGTTATAGCCTTGTGACTGACTTAATGTTTCCGCTTCCCCTCCTTGTTAAAGGCGGTTGTCAAATCATTGCTTTAGTTATTTGAAACTATATAGTAAGCGTCAATTACACGCAGATGTTAAATTTCTTCAGTGCCACTTGCGGGCTACACACTGTAGTGCTTTATAAAGTTCAGTTATATATTGAATGCCAAAAACAACCTTAATAGCTATAGTTGATGACTATGTATCTATGCTATAGCGAAGTTACTGGTCGTAAGTTGCAGTATTTAAAAGGGCTCATTTTAACACTCTATTTTGTGTAAAATCCTGGCGAAGATTGAGCACCCCGTAAATATGTAGGGAGAAACTACCCCAATTCCGCCACATCTTTAGACTAAATAATAAAATGCCAGCTCAGATTTTAACTTAAAACGTGAGACATGCAGCGTTTCTGGATAGTTCACTTACCGAAGAACGAGCAGATGGCCTCCCTGTTCAACCAATACTTCCGGGTCTGAATTGAGCGTCCTTACGTTGTGGACGTCATTTTATAGAGCTCTAGTAGTCCTAGAAGTCACGTGTGGGGTGGAGCTTCTCCACAATGTTTCCTGTTTCCCAGTAAACAAGGATCCGCCGTATTGGAGTTATCTAAAAGGCGGCTAAAAATAGAGCCGTACTTGTTCTCGCTGTATAGTTTAATCGAAAACAGATGAAACCTAAAGAAGATAGGGTATACTCTTCATTATCCTACAAACTGCCAGTGGCTATCTTATGTCCACATGAATTCGCAGTTTAATCTCTATGATCTTTTCCATGTACGGGGAGAAGGATCGCAATTCTTCATCTAGCCATCAAGTTCTCTTTCTCATTTTTTGTATCGCTGCCGCAGAGATTCTTATATGTTCTTTGCTGTTGAGGACCAACATTGTAAGACGTTTTGATCTTTCTTTAATAATCTTGCATTTTATAGTATGTTCCTGAGATTGATTTATATCAGTCTGGCTTTGAGCTTGTAATAAATCTTTTAACTTCAAGTTACAGACTCAGACCTTTATTGGGTGGTCTTAATGGTCACACTGTATTCGGAGATATAAATTGTTGTTAACCCCTTTTCCTCTAAGGATACTACAAAGGTCTATTGAGCAGAACCAAAATGGAGGAAATGGCCCAGAGCATTCTCACAGGCACTCATCTGACACAGAGCAGTGCATTGACAACAAACCACAAAGCCAGAAATACTAACTTGTACATACAAAGATATTGGCATTGAGGTAATGACCAGCACGAACCACCTAAACAGAAATGTAAACCTGCTGAAAAATACAAGACCCAACATAATCTCTATGTCTAAGAACAGAAACATCACACCAGCGGAATCACAAAACAAGTAAATTAACATCGATACTGACATTACGAATTAAGGGCCTGGTTTAGACTTTGGCGGAGACGGTGCTCCGTTTCAATGGCAATGGAGTACCCTCTCTGCCACAGCGAAGTTCGGCCTGCCTCATTTTGAGTCAGGAGTAACTTCAGTATGAAAGAGCGGAGGCAGCTCCATCTCTGCCACCTACATTCACCTCCAGTGCCCGACGCAGGTTCGGCTATGTATGCGCCAGCACTATTTAGAGTGGGGTGAACACACAGCCAGTTTTCGCTGTCTGCCAGTTAAACTGCTAAAATGACCACCATGCCAAGGGAGAGGTGAGGGGTAATTGTTTATTTTTTGTTTTTAAAAAAATCCAGCTTTGGGATTTTCTCTTTGAAAATAAAAAAAAGTTGAAAAGTTGCCATCCGGGTCCGTCATGTTGGCTCATGTTCTCTCTTGCAGCCCCCTGTGCCTGCTGCAATTATTCTGGTGGATCTGGGGAAAGTGGCAGACTCTCCAGCAGTGGTTCTGGGCTGTCAAAACTGGACTCCAAGGGCAAGGGAAATGCCCGGTGTAATAAAAGGCCAGTCTGGCCCGCGGCCGCAGAGCGAGCAGAGAGGCAATAGCTGTCTTTCAACTCACATTCTGAAATAATTAACACAAGTCAAGCTGTATTTGTGTACAGCAAAGACTTAAATATAGTTCCCGTCTGGTTAGTGCAGCATACTCCGCTTACGTCTGCCAATGGGTAACTCCTTTCTTCAATGCATGGTGTAAGTGCCTTTCTTGTTGTAAATTAATAATCACTCTCTCCTTGATAACCTCACCCTATTATTAACAAATGCTGCTTGCATATTGGCTGTGTTTTGTGACATAAAAAGTCTGTTTTTGGAACATGGTTGTGACCGAGAGGTTTCCGAGCTTCAAGCCTCGTTCAATTCTTGGTTTCTAGGATGACCACCACACTCCAGATCCTTGTGGACACTTCTTCCTGTTCTGAACATTTCACCTACAAATCATTGATTTTGTGTGTGTTAATACAATTATTTCAATGGAAGCAAAGAGGACCACAACACCCAGAGTGCATTGGGCTATCATACAAAACTCCAGGACTGTAAACATTGTCCCTAATGACTTCGTAGGGGATAGTCATCCTACTGGACACACCTACCAGTTTGGACATAGAGTGCAGTATACATCACTCACACGTGCCATCCTTGTCAGAAAAAGGCCTAAGATTTAAATCTAAACTCAGTAGGAGGTAGGGCTGGTAGACGATCAGTAGCCTCCCACCTAAATCGGTAGGGTTTGAAAGTAGGCACTCATCGCTGCAGCAGCTGTATCTGTAGAGGATGCACTGTTGGTCTGCCTGGACGTGGAAACAGGCATGCAGCTGCTCTGACCTGCTCCTCCTATGCTGCAGCACAGGGAAAGAAGCCATCGGCTCCCGCTGGTACCTATCAAGTCGCTCAAATATGACTCAGCTGTGTGGGCTCAGAGCTACCTGCTCTGTTTGTAGCCATGAGCTATCTGTGGTGAGGGAGGCAGATACTGACTGTTGGTGAGCTACGACTAAGCAACTGATGCACTAATCACAACTTCTGCCTTTGTGAAGGCTTCCAACATGGCCGACATGCACTCCTCACTGGAGAGTGGAGAGGCGGGGTCTATCAGTCCCCAATATTAAGATGCTCTCCACTTCTGTGTCTCCATGTTTATCATTTTTCTTTCTCCATTATCTCCTCAAATATTGAATCTTATGCTTTCAAGACATACACTCTTTGTATCTTTATGTCTCTCCCCAAGACCCGCCTCCTCCCGGATCCTCTTTTTAGGTCTTGCCTACCATACAATGTAAGCTGCCTCGTTGTGAAAGACCTATTGTGAACTTACAGCAGGCCAATTACTTACCATTGGTTGGCTTTATTGTCACTCTCATTTGCTTGCTCTTAGCTGATGCCTTACTTTCCTGATCTTCTGTTTTTACTTCCCCTGTATGTAGCCTATTTACTATCCTTTTGATTGGCTGACTTGTATCTGTTGACTGTTCATATTGAGGGAACTACTTTTTTCTTTTTCGTTCAGCACTCAGTGAGAGCGCATGTGTTCTCTAGTTCCCTCCCTCATGTGCTGCCTCCCCTCCAATAGCTCCCCCCACTGCTCTGTGTTGCCCCACAACCCTCCCAATCTGTCGTATAAGCACAGTAACAGGGCTATTTTTGCTGCGGTATGGCTGAAGAGCAGATTTTAAGGGTTGTAACTCCTGCATTCCATATATTTCATGAAAGCCTAAACTTTGGCACATAAAGGTTTTTATGGCGCTGGTGGAAGTGCCATCTGCTGTATTCACAAGGCTGGCATCTGAGGCACATGGTGTGCTTAGCATGACACTTCACCTGGAGGTCATTAAATCCGCTTCCTGGGTTAAAACAGAGAACCAAATGGCTGAATCCTGTGGAAAGTCAATTAGGCCCTGGAAAGTGTTTCCCTTTACATTTTAACACTTCCTTTTTCTTGGTAAATTATGTTTAGAATTTCCTCAGTGAAAGTATTTGTAAAAATTAACCATGCCATTTATAAAGATTGAAAACATAGACTTCACTGTACAGATTTAAGATACCATAAGATAAATGTGTCCTTTTCCTCCAGTATTTTGAAATGTTTTTTCTTTAAACAATAATTTACAGGCAAGCAGTGGCATAGCCAACAGCTAGGCATTATAAAGGAAAGACTGATTGGGTTTACCAATGCTCATTTTCTCCTTATTCTCTTTTGTTTTCTTACAGTTGCCCATTTCTCTCTCTCAGCTGAAAAAATTATGTCGATTTTTTCTCTGCACATTCACAGTGTGTTGCTTTTCTCTGCTTGATGGAGTTTCTAAGGGGAAGAACAGTATTTTCTGTGTATGTGAGCGATAGATATTTGTAAGAGTCAAGATGTCCACACAGATTTGGCAAAGTGAAAAACAATGCAAACTTTGTCAAGATGCAAGGCCTGCCACAAAGCTTGACAAAGGCTCCAAAAAATCTATTTGTATCTGTGCATTCCCCTCTTATCCACCTCTCATTTTATCCCCGAGTTCCTCCATGCGCCTTGGGGCGAAGATGGCGCTTTTAGGCACCATCTACATTTTGTTTGCTTCTCTACCCACAGGCAGCCTATCTTTTAGGCATCTGCGGCTCTGCATCTTGTGATGGTTTTTCAACCTTTACTGGTTGCTTGATGATGAAAGGACAATGCCACACAGCAAAACATGAAATGGCGCAGCATGACAGAGCACGAAGTGGCATAGCATGACAGAGCACGAAATGACGTAGCATGACAGAGCATTAAATGGCACAGCATGGCAGAGTACGAAGTGGCATAGCATGACAGAGCACGAAGTGACGTAGCATGACAGAGCATTAAATGGCACAGCATGGCAGAGCACGAAGTGACGTAGCATGACAGAGCATTAAATGGCATCGACAGAGCACGAAGTGGCATAGCATGACAGAGCATGAAGTGACGTAGCGTGACAGAGCATGAAATGGCATAGGCAGAGCATGAAATGGCATTGCATGACATAGCACGAAGTGGCATAGCATGACAGAACATGAAGTGACGCAGCGTGACAGAGCATGAAATGGCATAGCATGGCAGAGCACGAAGTGGCATAGGATGACAGAGCATGAAGTTACGTAGCATGAATGAGCAAGAAATGGCACAGCATCGCAGAGCACGAAGTGGCATAGGATGACAGAGCATGAAGTGGCATAGCATGACAGAGAATAAAGTGACGTGGCATGAAAGATCAAGAAATGGCACAGCATGGCAGAGCACAAAGTGGCATAGCATGACAGAGCATGAAGTGACGTAGCCTGATAGAGCATGAAATGGCACAGCATGGCAGAGCACGAAGTGGCATAGCATGACAGAGCATGAAGTGAAGTAGCCTGACAGATCATGAAATGGCATAGACCGAGCATGAAGTGGCATAGCATGACAGAGCATGAAATGGCATAGCATGACAGAGCACAAAGTGGCATAGAATGACAGAGCATGAAATGGCATAGCATGACAGAGCATGAAGTGGCATAGCATGACAAAGCATGAAATGGCATATCATGACAGAGCACGAAGTGGCATAGCATGACAGAGCACAAAGTGGCGTAGCATGACGGAGCATGAAATGGCATAGACAGAGCATGAAGTGGCATAGCATGACAGAGCATGAAATGGCATAGCATGACAGAGCACAAAGTGGCATAGAGCATGAAATGGCATAGCATGACAGAGCATGAAGTGGCATAGCATGACAGAGCATGAAATGGCACAGCATGACAGAGCATAAAGTGGCATAGAATGACAGAGCATGAAGTGGCATAGCATGACAGAGCACGAAGTGGCATAGCATGACAGAGCACGAAGTGGCATAGCATGACGGAGCATGAAGTGGCATAGTATGACAGAGCATGAAATGGCATAGCATGACAAAGCAGGAAGTGTCATAGCATGACAGAGCATGAAGTGGCATAGCATGACACTGCATGAAGTTTCATAGCATGACACAGCATGAAGTGTCATAGCATGACAGAGCATGAAGTGGCATAGCAAGACAGAGCATGAAGCGACATAGCATGTCAGAGCATGAAGCGGCATAGCATGTCAGAGCATGAAGCGGCATAGCATGTTAGAGCATGAAGCGGCATAGCATGTCAGAGCTTGAAGCGGTACAGCATGCTAGAGCATGAAGCAGCATGGCAGAGCATGAATTGGCATAGCGTGACAGAGCATCAAATGGCTCACACCTACTCCTTGGAGTCCCATGGTAACAACAGAAACATTCCCACCGACTTTGCGGAAAACAGGGTTTTAGGTAACGCCAGTATTGAGAGCGACAACCTCAGGAGCGTAGCCCCTTTATATATCATGGTTATTGTACATTTATACCATTGGGACTAACTTTTACTCACTCGCTAACACTAGGCCTTAGGTAGAGACTACTTCGCCGACTGTTAATGTATGGTGTGAAGGCCTTCTGGGTTGTTATTGGTCTGAGCAAACGATAGAGGATGTAGTTTTAAGGTGAATTGGAAATGTTTTATCCAATGTGTAAAGTAGACCTGGGCAGAATTTTGGGAACTTCGAGTTACTTTTTTTATGTGAAATTCCCGAAATTCCACCATTATGCCTCTTTGTGTGATTACGCGCCACATATTTACCGCAAACACAGGGAACAACAGAACGCACATAGATGTTGTATGCAGTGTGTTGGTGTTTTGCCCTATTTTTTAGCTCTGAATAGGTCTTTGTGCCAACTGTTGAGTCAAGGACATATGGGTGGCTAAAATATAGCGGAGTCGCATTTCATGTCATTACACACAATGTTGCTGATGTTTCAGGTAATTACGCAAAAACGAATTATACAAATAAATTCAAATAACGGGTTATTGTCATAGACGACATGATAATTTGCATGGAAGCTACAGTGATTCTTATTGGTTTATTGTGTCATTGGTCGCATCTTTATTATGAGAATAAGAACTTCTATTGAAACCAGATGTAAAGCCACAGGGAAAGCTTAGATTTGCCTGTATTGTCTGTATTATCTGCACATTATATGTGTCTCAATTGAAAAAAAATACCATTGGTGTGGCGCCACATGTGGGTGAATGAAGAGGCTGGAGAGAGAAGTCCTCGCGCCATCAAGAAAGAGTGAAAGGCTCTGGGAGACCCCAGCCACGTGGACCGATCACTGGGAGGTGTGTATGTATATACGTATGTATGCATGAATATCTGTATGTATGCATGTACGCATGTATGTATGTATTTGCGTATGTTTGTATGTATGCATGTATGTACGTGTGTTTGTATGCATATAAGTATGTGTGTATGTATGTATGTATGTATGTATGTACACATGTATGTATGTATTTGCGTATGTGTCTATGTATGCATGTATATGTGTATGCATGTATGTATTCATATATGTATGTATTCATGTATATATGTATGCATGTACGCATGTATGTATGTATTTGTGTATGTTTGTATGTATGCATGTATGTATGTGTGTTTGTATGCATATATGTATGTGTGTATGTATGTATGCATGTACACATATATGTATGTATTTGCGTATGTGTCTATGTATGCATGTATGTGTGTATGCATGTATGTATTCATGTATGTATGTATTCATGTATATATGTGTGTATGTATGTATGCGATTTGTATAACACACACCTATCTACAGAGCAGTGCAGCACTGTGCACCAGGATGCGTTGAACTGTTCCAGGGCTGGAAAAATGAAAGCCCAGGTCTGGTTCCGATGCTCTTGAGTGACATGGAGGCATCTGAGCCTTATTTCCAAGCCAACATACTCTGCCTCAGTACAGACTGCACCGGAAGCGGAAACCCTGCTTCAAAACTGGTCCAAGGAGGGGCCATGAAATGGCGGTCTTGGGACAGCTCCGTCACCCCGGAATACCACGAGGCAACCCCAATCTTTCATCCAACAACAGTTTGATACTTGATGGGAGTTTTAGTCAGTTGAATAAACTGGGCTAATGCCCATGGCAAGAATATTTTACGAAAGGAAAGTCCAAGACTGGAAGCATGTGTCCTGGCTGCAGCCATGTGAGAGTCCTTCCATGTGCACTACCCAGGAGGTACCCCGGGGGCACCGGAGTGAGATTAGAGGCAGGCAGTCATCACAATGGCATCATCTTTATAAGAGAGACTAGTACATTTGGGGTTTGAGCCACAAAACCCGTAGAAAAAAGTCAATAATTTACTCCTGTAGGCTTATACCCAAGTATGGAGTAAACTTTGATATTTTGTGGACTTCGCAAATTAATAAGTACTAGTTATACATATGCAGTACTCGTGGAAATGTAACAGGTGTACATTTCCACGTGTAGACAAGTAACACAAAAGTTAATTTGCACCTCCAAACATATTTCTTCTTTCCCTATATAGAGAGCAATCTTTCTCTGTGAAGAAATCTTCCCCTTTAGCCCCATAACTTTGTAAGTGTTGAGTTCCCTGTCATTCTGATGGCCAAAACACATTAACTTGTGATCTTAACAGGAGTTAAGGTGTCCACGTGGCTCCACTGGCGCGTGCACCCTGTACATGCCTACACTGCTAACCAGCTGGGTTTGTGCTTTCGAAATAACAAAATATACAAACATGCACATGGTCATACGTGGGCAAGTGTATTCAGGGTGAGAAACTACCGTGAAAGTTCGGTGATCACCAACAATCTTGTAAATTTGGTAGATGCAGTGCTTAATTTGTATTAAAAAAAAGTGTCAGGGCTCTCGCCAGGAGATCACTGCAGCTTGCACCACACATTGCCCCTGCCAGCACTGCCAATGATAGTAACAACACAACTACTAACCATCGCACTCCTACAAGTGTGACAATTCGGACTCGTCCAGGCCCCCAAAGCTTTAAGAATGGCTTGGGTAGCAGGCAATAATAATTTTCAATGTATATTGAATTAATAATTGACTTATTGTTGTCATCTCTAAATTAGCCAGACATCGCCACCTTGTGGCAGACTGTCGCAAGCGCCGGTGTGGACAATTAAGTGCTGGTGCCAAGCACCGGAAACCACCTGCTCAAATTAAGCACTGGGTACTACTATTGTTAGTGGACCCACTCAGGAACGCTCATAGCCCCAATCCTGGGAGCCGACCTGCTATTCCACCACTCAGGCGGTGTCCCGTGTGAGCCAGTCCTATTTCTGAGGGCGAACGCCCACCAGGAATAAGCAGAATTGAGTTTAGGAGAGTGAATATTTATTTTTTATGCTTGTCAGTCAAAGTTATTCAAAGGATCCCATGTTAGAGGAGCACCTTGTTTCCAGTCCCAGTCTTTTCTTTAACAAATCAGTGCATTCTGGGAGTTGCAGTATTGACAAACTTCACTTGAACCATTTGGGATAAAACTAATTGGGTAAAAGGAATACTCAGAACTGAACAAATGTCTCCTGGTGCCCATAACCTTTGCTGGCTCCCGAGACAATGCCCATCCCCCTCATCCAGCCTTGACTTTTCATCCAGCATCATTCTGCACACTCCCTGGGCACAATCGATGCACGTGACCAGCTGCACATTTCTAAGTTTTTCTCAATGGCCTCCAAGATCCTGTGAAGTTATTGTGATGAAATATTTGTGTAAATTCTCACTGGGTCCGTGGTGGCTGGGGGCTCGGGAGGGGCTGGTGGGGTTAACTCGATGAGCCCCGGGATTGCAGCTCGGTGAGAAACTGAATTATTTCTGCGGCTGAATTATTCACCACTGAGATCTTTGATGAAAGACTTCTCCTTCTGCATCAGTCATTGCACTCCTGGGCACTCGTCGAGCGGCTGCCAGGTCCGATTTCATCGCTGGACACAGTTTCAGGCGCAGCTTTTGAAGCTGATGGGGTGTTTGCTTAAGAACTATGGGGCATATTATCAAGCGGCAGCGATAATTATCGCTGGCCGCTGTTAGCGCGAGGAATCCTATCGCCGGCTATCGCTGGAAATTATCGCCATGCTAGCGCTGTATTAACAACGCTTAGCGCAAAGGCGATAATTTTCCAGTGATAGCGATGTTTTCCATGGAACATCGCTGGTTTTCCAGCGATGTCCCATGGAAAACGGCGATATCCTTGGTGATAGGGCCTGTGGTCTTAGCCACACAATCCGCCCCCCATGTTAGGTATGCCTTAGTCAGGAATTTAGCAGACGTTAAATTCCTGCGTTAAGGCATACTTAACGCGATTTAAAATATCGCTAACCCACGTTGCTAATATGGCGATACCTGGGTTAGCGATATTTCCCATGTTGTTTTCACAGGCACGCCCCTTTGCATCTCATTAGCGATGCGATGGGAGGCGTGCAGAAAACGGACGCTAATGCAGGAATCACGCGCTAGCGTGTCCTTGTTAATTAGGCGATAGAATTATCGCCGCTTTTCGTCCGAAAACGGACGCTAAAGCGGCGATAATTCATTAACGCCGCCTTGATAATATGCCCCCAAGTATTGTAGGGTTTTAAACTTTAAGGAACTACGTCACCCGTCGCGTCATAAACCCTTTGTCTGGTGCAAACAAATGGTTCTGCAGAAAAACATCTCACATAAAACAACATTATTCTGCTCCCCAAAGCCAGTGTGCGTAGAAAAACTCTGCTAAAGTAAACTTGCAGAGAAAATGTCTGCATATGTTTTAAAGCGCTGAATTATGCTGCAGATACACAGGAGGCGTGAAGCTCACATTGGGGCCTAAACTTACTACTTTTGGTATTCACAGAAGGCATTTAGTAGTAGTAAAGTTAGGACTCCTAACTTTACTACTACTAAATGCCTTCTGTGAATACCGAAAGTCATAAAGTTAGGATTTTGTCTCAGGTTAGTAGTAGTAAAGTTAGGACTCCTAACTTTACTACTACTAAATGCCTTCTGTGAATACCGAAAGTCATAAAGTTAGGATTTTGTCTCAGGTTAGTAGTAGTAAAGTTAGGACTCCTAACTTTACTACTACTAAACTGAGACAAAATCTAGACTTACTACTTTTGGTATTCACAGAAGGCATTTAGTAGTAGTAAAGTTAGGACTCCTAACTTTACTACTACTAAACTGAGACAAAATCTAAACTTACTACTTTTGGTATTCACAGAAGGCATTTAGTAGTAGTAAAGTTAGGACTCCTAACTTTACTACTACTAAACTGAGACAAAATCCTAAACTTACTACTTTTGGTATTCACAGAAGGCATTTAGTAGTAGTAAAGTTAGGAGTCCTAACTTTACTACTACTAAACTGAGATAAAATCCTAACTTTACGACTTTCGGTATTCACAGAAGGCATTTAGTAGTAGTAAAGTTAGGAGTCCTAACTTTACTACTACTAAATGCCTTCTGTGAATACCAAAAGTAGTAAGTTTAGGATTTTGTCTCAGTTTAGTAGTAGTAAAGTTAGGAGTCCTAACTTTACTACTACTAAATGCCTTCTTTGAATACCAAAAGTAGTAAGTTTAGGATTTTATCTCAGTTTAGTAGTAGTAAAGTTAGGAGTCCTAACTTTACTACTACTAAATGCCTTCTGTGAATACCAAAAGTAGTAAGTTTAGGATTTTATCTCAGTTTAGTAGTAGTAAAGTTAGGAGTCCTAACTTTACTACTACTAAATGCCTTCTGTGAATACCAAAAGTAGTAAGTCTAGGATTTTATCTCAGTTTAGTAGTAGTAAAGTTAGGAGTCCTAACTTTACTACTACTAAATGCCTTCTGTGAATACCAAAAGTAGTAAGTCTAGGATTTTGTCTCAGTTTAGTAGTAGTAAAGTTAGGAGTCCTAACTTTACTACTACTAACCTGAGACAAAATCCTAACTTTATGACTTTCGGTATTCACAGAAGGCATTTAGTAGTAGTAAAGTTAGGAGTCCTAACTTTACTACTACTAACCTGAGACAAAATCCTAACTTTATGACTTTCGGTATTCACAGAAGGCATTTAGTAGTAGTAAAGTTAGGAGTCCTAACTTTACTACTACTAAATGCCTTCTGTGAATACCAAAAGTAGTAAGTTTAGGATTTTGTCTCAGTTTAGTAGTAGTAAAGTTAGGAGTCCTAACTTTACTACTACTAAATGCCTTCTTTGAATACCAAAAGTAGTAAGTTTAGGATTTTATCTCAGTTTAGTAGTAGTAAAGTTAGGAGTCCTAACTTTACTACTACTAAATGCCTTCTGTGAATACCAAAAGTAGTAAGTTTAGGATTTTATCTCAGATTAGTTCTGTGAATCGGCCCCATTGTGTCTGGGTGAGGTCTGGTAGCATAACAATGATCTCTCCATGGGAAACATCCTTACCCTGCAGTCTTTACAATGACCAGCCTTTACAACGAAGTCAGTACCCCGCATGCGACTTTACCACATGTTACTTTACCATGCAAGTCGTTACATCGACTAGCCGTAGGGGGCGCATTGTTGGGCTGGTGTTGGATTTTTAAGTCCAACACTGTCCCTACTGTTGCATAGGCTGGAGTTGAAATAGTAATTTATACTATTCCAAAGTCCAGCGCACCCTAAAGGTAGTCGTTCTAATGACTTGTGTGCTAAAGTAACGCGTGGTAACATCGCAGGTGGGGTAGTGACTGCATTGTAAAGGCATGTGGCGTAAATGCCTGCGGGATTCCATCATACAACCCTCTCCATGCAGAGGTCAAAGGTGAAGAAAAACGTGGTACCTTCATCACAGGGCGAAAATAGTGAACTTCGCAAACGTTTGTGGCAGTACTTGTTGTCTCCCTCACCCCAAACGAGGGTTCTCAACTTCAGTTCGGCCCTTGCCTTGGGAAAGTGGCCCACTGGATGACAAGCTGTTCACTAAAATTAAATGGAGACAAGACTGAACTGATGGTACTGGGAAATAACCGACCCCCAGTGACACTGCCGGGATGGCCAAACAGTCTAGGAACACTACCCATTCTGTCTTCCCCTAAAAAAAGTTTGGGCATGTGGTTGGACAGTTCTTTGTCGATGGAAGTCCAAGCCAAAAAACTGACCAGTTCCTGCTTCGCTATATTGAGGACAGTGAGGAAAAATCCGGATCGTCTGCCCATCCCTGCATAAGAGTGATAGTCTATGCATTGATCTCTTCATGCCTGGACTACAGCAACTCTCTATACCTCGGCTCCCCCAAAGCAGTCCAAAAAAGGCTACAACTGTTGCAGAGCACTGTGGCCAGAACCATTTAAAGGTTCCTCAGCCAAGAAAGCCCTGACCTCATTACACTGGCTCCCGGTGGAACATAGAATTAAATTCAAAACACTATGTCTAACTCAAAGGGCAATAAATGGAAGGGTCCTCGTATGATCAGAGCCCTAGCGACCGCCTACAGCCCAAGCAGGACTTCAAGATCCTCTAACACAAGTCTTCTAACAGGTCCACGCACTCAGAAGGCCAAACAGGGCGGAAGATCCTTCTATCTCTCCCCTAAACTATGGAACATATCGCCAATCGGTCTGAGAACTGAGCCGGATGAGGCCAAATTTAGAAATCGTCTTAAAACTTGGCTATACCCTAATTATTAGGGCCCAACAACAGATCTGTAGGTGCATGGTTTTGACTCACAGCGCTGGGAAGCTTAGGGTAGCTACGAGCTTTACCATTCAAGATAAGATAAAATAAAATAAGAACAGGAGGCCACTGCACCTTGCACCACACATTGGCCCTTCCATGCTGCGAATGATAGTAACAACACAACTACTAACCATCACACTCCGACAAGTGTGACAATTCCAGGCCCCCAAAGATATAAGAATGGCTTGGGCGGCAGGCAATAGTCATTTTTAATGAATATTGAAATAATAATTAACTGTTGTTGTGGTCATCTCTAAATTAGCCAGACAGCGCCACCTTGTGGCAGACTGTCACAAGCGCCGGTGTTGACAGTTAAGTGGCTGCTCCAAACATCGGAAATCACCGGCTCAAATTAAGCACTGGTTTGTGGGTGAAAAAACCTGTTGCACAGCCCTATTTATACATCTTAAATCCATATTTATAGGAAGCAACACATTTCTGGGGGTGAATGTTGTTTTCACAAAGAGTATTGCAGACATGAAGATAAAAAGATATCCAGAGTTATGTGCAAGCGTGGTTTGACCAATCCTAAGAACCCACCGGAGTGCGCCGTGGGGGCCCGCATAGATTGAGGTCAAGAGCAGGGCATGTTAGGGTAACAACAGCAAGAAGCTGTAGTGTAGGGTACCTAAGACCTTTAATCCTGGACATCTCAGTACCTACCCTCCCAAGCAGACTTACAGGGATTGTACAAAACTCTCAAACATATATTAGGGTTGTAGTGTAGCTCCTATTTCCCTAATAGGCTCTGCGCATTGGAATAATATATCCTATAGGTTTGACATAGGACTAAGGTCAGTATGTCCCTATCGAGTATATTAAACTTAATTACTTGTGCCAGCTAGCTCAGAGGCCACTAGAAATTCCTTGACAAACAAGAAGGGAGTAGTTTCTGGCAGCCGCAAAACATGACCACTTTGTTTCCCTTTAGAATCAGAACGTGTCCCAGAGTCGTGGAAACAATAGATAACTATTTCACTCAGCTCAATCGTGCATGCTTAGTTTTCTCCAAGTTACACAGAAAGAACAGACGGGCGTTTCAATAAAAGATTTATTGAACAGTCTTGTTTCTGGTGTAAGTAAAATGTGCTGTTACGATCACAAGACAGTATGCGAGATAAATAATGTACAGTGTGAGCAGTAGAAATAAATAATACTGCGATAGCATTATCTTTTAGTACATATGCCTTTACATAAATAACACAAACTAAAAATGCGAGTACTCATACGATGCGTTTCTAATCTAGTTCTACCCCAATGTACCTAACCTAACCTAGGTGTAGGGAGAGGTAGGAAGTAGGTGAAGTATTCCTTACTATGGTATACTAAGAGTATGTTAAGCCTAGTATGCCTAGTATGCCAAGAGTCCCTCTAGGTTCTTGTCAGCTCCATACCCGAAGAATGAGAGAGGTAGGAATCTCTTTGCCAGACTCGAACTCCAACACCCCGCAGGGGAAGTCAGATCACTGGAAGCTGGACTCTCTGTGTGCAGGGATGACAGCGTCTTCTCAGTGCATCAGGCCGGGAAACGGGCTCCTCTGAAGTCGAGGTCTCCTCTAGTTTACAAGGGCTAGGGAAGGAGAATGCTGTTAAGTACCTGCTTTCAGGTGCTATGTTTTGACAAAAGAAACCATTTGAGATGTCTAATGTTGTTTTATATTTTTTACGCACAATGTTATTCATTAATGCTGTGCTATGTGCATTTTGCACTGCAAAAGTTTTAGAACAAGTGTTTAGGTGTCTGTAGTCCAAAACTAGACGATATGTATTGTCTGGTTTGGAGACAGGAAAAAAGGATTGTTCATTGAGGAGGTGCATGTTTCAATCACCCCTTGGTATTCAAGTTGATCGAAGATCTCCCTGACGAGTTTTTTAGCTTCTTGCTTTATTGGGTACTGCCGTTGTGCAGTTGGTTCATGTTTCAGATGTATTTTATGGTGAGGTGAGTCCTCATCCCATCCTACATGATTTTTATATAATGCTGGGGCCTGGGCTACTGCCCATTTCCTGGCATATGTATATTTTAGGTGAATTGGAATATGGTTGGAGAAGGCAGGCATAATAATGTCCTCGCCATGTGGGCACTCCCTGACAAATTGTGGTGGCCAGTCCTTTTCTGCTAGAAGTATGTCATAGCCCTTTGATAGTCTTTCCCAAAAAAGTGCTTTCACCTGTCTAGGTTTGTCTCCCTCCATCCGGAGTGTTATTTCATATAACTTTTGTGGAGTACTAACCCTGGTGTCTACAGTCTCTACTTTAATGTACTCATTCAAGTCCACTATCTCCAGAAGTTCCTTCAGGTTCTGGCGAACTATTGTGACTTCTGCTGCACTGTCCAGCATTGTCTGAGCCCATTCTCCGTTCTTGAGTTGTGTTCTCAGTATTCTCGGCATGTCTGATCTTTAGACCTGCTACTTTCTTTTTGGAGAATTGAGGTTTTGCTTTAGTTTTTGGAGCGTGTTTGTCGTCTTTCGATTTCACACGTTCTTCTCTATGTTCCGATCGTCCTCTTCTTTCCGAAGTCTGTGATGAGATCTGAAAGGGACGAGAGGAACGTGTATCAGTATCTTGATACCTGTCAGGCTTTCTCAAATTATCCCTATTCCTGAGGTTATACCTCCTTTTAGAGGGCTCCTTTTGAGGAGACCTACCTCGGGATTGAGAACGTTTCTCATTTGAATTTTGTTTATTAGTCTCCCACTTCTTTTTAGAAGATGTAGGAGTTTGTTTAATAGAGTCCTTCTCAGGACTTTCAGATAGCTTCGGCTTCACTGGTCTTCCACCCAAACTATCTCTGCCTAATTCTGCATAATATTGTTCAATTATTCTGGGTAGCTCAGTTTGATGTTCTGTAACATCAAATTCCCTTAATTTTTGGTGGATCGCCACTGCTGCTGCCTCTCCTTTAATATTAAATAATATTATTGTTGAGACCTGGTCGAAATTTTTCAGTAACTTCATACCTAAATTTAGAGCAGGCTCTGCCCCATATTCGTTTTGAATTTGTTTCAGGACATCAGGTATTACCGCAATTGACGGAATGCCATGTGTTTTAGTATAGATGGCAGCAAAGACTGAGCCCCATGTGGTGCAGTCTTCCAGTTGTGGTGTGATCCCCATTGGTAAACTGATTGTTAGTATTCTGTGTTTCTCATACGGGCTAGTATTTGGAAATACTGCTTCGATTTGAGTAATTTTTGAGCTATCCAGAATGGAATTTGCTCACGTTTTGTGGGCATTTTACCCATGACTGCGTATAGAGTCTGTGGTGTAATTTTTAGTGTATTCCCCTGTTGGGGAGTTGGATTTGGAATTGTTAATGGTTGCTGGACTGTAAAAGTCCGCATGACATATTGGACCAATTGTCTGTACATTTTTATCAACTCTGTGAGTTGAGTAAGTAGTTCCTCGTTTGACATTTCTTCAATGTCAGGATGAGGTGTGTAGCCGGCTAGAATCGGCCATGTTGCTCCTGGTCTACCTAGTGGACCGAGCCTGGTAATGTTTTTGGGATGTTTTAGGGCGCCTTTAAACCAGAGCTGATGCTCCTGGTATGTTAATGGAATTTCAATATCCTCGAAAGGAATGTATTCCTCTGGTGGATCATCTTCTTTGTAGAAGTGAAACATGTGTGTTACTGAATTGGATTCAGGAAATATTACCCATGAATAGAATACCTCTGTCTGAAAGGATTCATGTGCCTCTATCACGAAAACTGCTCTACCTCCTCTTGGTGGTAGGCCATGTTTTATAAGTTTTAGAGTGATGGCTCTTCTTAAGTTTGGAGTGATGTCTATGACACCCTCCTCGGTTTCATTTAAACCTGTAATAAACTGCTGCTTGGGCTGGATCAGCCGCAGCTCCACCGTTTCCGGTGGCATCGTCGGAGTCAGGCATTTTGTTGTTTGAAAAATGTAGAACAAGTTTCAAGGAAACAAAGATAAGGTGCACAATATTTTGGAACACTGTATCCTTCAACGTTGAGCAAACCAAACAGCTAATATATAGGGTGTTTCCCTATGTAGCCGTGGTGGATACTTAACCCTGCCCACTCCAGACGTCTTTTGGAGTATATGGGTAGGGGTCTCTGAGAGAAAAAGCACGGCTGAGTTACTCAGTATCTAACGTTGAATTACCGCCTTACCAAACCGTTGGGCGCCATGTAGTGTAGCTCCTATTTCCCTAATAGGCTCTGCGCATTGGAATAATATATCCTATAGGTTTGACATAGGACTAAGGTCAGTATGTCCCTATCGAGTATATTAAACTTAATTACTTGTGCCAGCTAGCTCAGAGGCCACTAGAAACTCCTTGACAAACAAGAAGGGAGTAGTTTCTGGCAGCCGCAAAACATGACCACTTTGTTTCCCTTTAGAATCAGAACGTGTCCCAGAGTCGTGGAAACAATAGATAACTATTTCACTCAGCTCAATCGTGCATGCTTAGTTTTCTCCAAGTTACACAGAAAGAACAGACGGGCGTTTCAATAAAAGATTTATTGAGCAGTCTTGTTTCTGGTGTAAGTAAAATGTGCTGTTACGATCACAAGACAGTATGCGAGATAAATAATGTACAGTGTGAGCAGTAGAAATAAATAATACTGCGAGAGCATTATCTTTTAGTACATATGCCTTTACATAAATAACACAAACGAAAAATGCGAGTACTCATACGATGTGTTTCTAATCTACTTCTACCCCAATGTACCTAACCTAACCTAGGTGTAGGGAGAGGTATGAAGTAGGTGAAGTATTCCTTACTTTGGTATACTAAGAGTATGTTAAGCCTAGTATGCCTAGTATGCCTAGTATGCCAAGTATGCCAAGAGTCCCTCTAGGTTCTTGTCAGCTCCATACCTGAAGAATGAGAGAGGTAGGAATCTCTTTGCCAGACTCGAACTCCAACACCCCGCAAGGGAAGTCAGATCACTGGAAGCTGGACTCTCTGCGTGCAGGGATGACAGCGTCTTCTCAGTGCATCAGGCCGGGAAACGGGCTCCTCTGAAGTCGAGGTCTCCTCTAGTTTACAAGGGCTAGGGAAGGTATATTTATACCTGAGAGTACCTAAGAATGTTAGTATTGACGTGAGTCGGACAGCGAAAGACGTCATGAATGAACCCCTAAGGAATAATGGTTCATGCATAATATATGAGTCCTTGAAGAAATCAATAGTCCTGGGCAGGGGGAAACTCCCGCAGCCTAAGGGTCTGTTCTTCATGAACTCGTTGTGACGTTAGGGTGGACGGATGTCAGAGACCATGCCTGTATTTGGAGTGCACGGTTTAATGCCTAAATAAGGGCTGGGATTTTATGCCTATATAAGGGCAGGGCGAATTGTGCCTATATAAGGACATGATACTGGAAAGCCCGTTTATGGACACCCTAAGAGGAATACAACAGGGTCTCACCTTTATTTAGGGCCACCATTTGACTCCAGGTGTGGCACACACATCTTTCAGAGTCCTGGATTTATGCCTCAGGGTTTGGTTTGCATTAGATTTCTGGGAGGGGTTTAGTTTGGGGTTTAGTGTGAGGGTTAGATAGAGGGTAAGGTTTAGGGTTAGCATTATGGTTCGGGTTAGGATTTGAGCACCATAAAGTTTAAGACTAGGGCGATCCTAACTTTAATCCTAATCCTAGCCCACACACAAAGCTAAACCTATTATTACTATTATGGTTATGAGTGGTCCTAGTGTTATGGTCCTGGGTAAGAATGTGCATTATAATTAGGGTTAGGATACACTTTGAGGCTAGGGTTATGGTCAGCATTAGATAAGGTTAGGTTAAAGTTAGGTTGTAGGGTTAGGGTAAGCCACTGGTTTACCTCACCTCCAGTAGTGGTGCTCTAGGCAGCTGTGATTTCTACGGAGTGGCTTCTGTTTAGCAGAGCCTCGTACTCTCATTGCATGGAGTAAACTACAACCCACGAGATACAGGTAACAGGAAGATGATGCTCCATTTAGACCACGGTGAATTTATAGAAACAGATGGGTATTAGTGGATGATGGATATTCTGTTTGAACCCAGAATGTTTGGTTATCCTGGGTTCAACACTGACACACACGAGGACAAGAAAGGAAGAAAACACTTCCTGCGTCAGACTCCAATTTCACAGACATCATCTTTGTGGGCGAGGTTCCCAACACTTCGAAGTACCCCTGTGTCTTGGCACCTCATCCGTAGCTGTTTCAGATGCCAGAAGTGACCCACAGAACAAAGCTCTAAACGTGCAGAGCAGCTGGGCACCATCTCTAGGGAAATTCAGGTCCAGCTGCCCCCACTAAAGGAAGCCTGTGTCTGTGGTGGGCCCAGGAGGGAGGAGCGCAAACCTGTGTCTGGGGTGGGCTCAGGAGGGAGGAGCGCAAACCTGTGTCTGTGGAGAACGGGGTGCAAACCTGTGTCTGCGGAGGGCCCAAGAGGGAGAAGCGCAAACCTGTGTCTGGGGTGGGCTCAGGAGGGAGGAGCGCAAACCTGTGTCTGTGGAGAGCCCAGGAGGGAGGAGCGCAAACCTGTGTCTGCGGAGGGCCCAAGAGGGAGGAGCCCAAACCTGTGTCTGCGGAGGGCCCAAGAGGGAGGAGCCCAAACCTGTGTCTGCGGAGGGCCCAGGAGGGAGGAGCGCAAACCTGTGTCTGGGGTGGGCTCAGGAGGGAGGAGCCCAAACCTGTGTCTGTGGAGAGCGGGGTGTAAATCTGTGTCTGCGGTGGGCCCAGGAGGGAGGAGCGCAAACCTGTGTCTGCGGAGGGCCCAGGAGGGAGGAGCGCAAACCTGTGTCTGCGGAGGGCCCAGGAGGGAGGAGCGCAAACCTGTGTCTGCGGAGGGCCCAAGAGGGAGGAGCCCAAACCTGTGTCTGCGGAGGGCCCAAGAGGGAGGAGCCCAAATCTGTGTCTGCGGAGGGCCCAGGAGGGAGGAGCGCAAACCTGTGTCTGCGGTGGACCCAGGAGGGAGGAGCGCAAACCTGTGTCTGTGGAGAGTGGGGTGCAAACCTGTGTCTGCGGAGGGCCCAAGAGGGAGGAGCCCAAACCTGTGTCTGCGGAGGGCCCATGAGGGAGGAGCACAAACCTGTGTCTTCGGAGGGCCCAGGAGGAAAGAGCGCAAACCTGTGTCTGGGGTGGGCTCAGGAGGGAGGAGCACAAACCTGTGTCTGCGGAGGGCCCAAGAGGGAGGAGCCCAAACCTGTGTCTGCGGAGGGCCCAGGAGGGAGGAGCGCAAACCTGTGTCTGCGGTGGGCCCAGGAGGGAGGAGCGCAAACCTGTGTCTGCGGAGGGCCCAGGAAGGAGGAGCGCAAACCTGTGTCTGCGGAGGGCCTAGGAGGGAGGAGCGTAAACCTGTGTCTGCAGAGGGCCCAGGAGGGAGGAGCGCAAACCTGTGTCTGCGGAGGGCCCAGGAGGGAGGAGCACAAACCTGTGTCTGCGGAGGGCCCAGGAGGAAAGAGCGCAAACCTGTGTCTGGGGTGGGCTCAGGAGGGAGGAGCACAAACCTGTGTCTGCGGAGGGCCCAGGAGGGAGGAGCACAAACCTGTGTCTGCGGAGGGCCCAGGAGGAAAGAGCGCAAACCTGTGTCTGGGGTGGGCTCAGGAGGGAGGAGCGCAAACCTGTGTCTGTGGAGGGCCCAAAAGGGAGGAGCGCAAACCTGTGTCTGCGGAGGGCCCAGGAGGGAGGAGCGCAAACCTGTGTCTGCGGCGGGCCCAGGAGGGAGGAGCGCAAACCTGTGTCTGTGGAGGGCCCAGGAGGGAGGAGCGCAAACCTGTATCTGGCTTGGGCCCAGAAGGGAGGAGCGCAAACCTGTGTCTGTGGAGGGCCCAGGAGGGAGGAGCGCAAACCTGTGTCTGTGGTGGGCCCAGGAGGGAGGAGAGCAAACCTGTGTCTGCGGTGGGCTCAGGACGGAGGATAGCAAACCTGTGTCTGCGGAGGGCCCAAGAGGGAGGAGCGCAAACCTGTGTCTGCGGAGGGCCCAGGAGGGAGGAGGGCAAACCTGTGTCTGCAGAGGGCCCAGGTGGGAGGAGCGCAAACCTGTGTCTGCAGAGGACCCAGGAGGGAGGATCGCAAGCCTGTGTCTGTAGTGGCACCAGAAGGGAGGAGCGCAAACCTGTGTCTGCGGAGGGCCCAGGAGGGAGGAGCGCAAACCTGTGTCTGTGGTGGGCCCAGGAGGGAGGAGCGCAAACCTGTGTCTGCGGAGGGCCCAGGAGGGAGGAGCGCAAACCTGTGTCTGCTGAGGGCCCAGGAGGGAGGAGCGCAAACCTGTGTCTGTGGAGGGGCCAGGAGGGAGGAGCGCAAACCTGTGTCTGCGGAGGGCCCAGGAGGGAGCAGCGCTTCGAAAGATTGAGATGATGGGAGAAGCCATCCTAGGATGAATCATCTGTATCCATGTGCTCAGTCCAGGACAGCCCCTGGAGCTGAGATTTAGAAGCCTGGACCGCTTCTTCTCCTACCACTTCATCGCAAGATTGATGAGCCGCTACTTGAGATTAAAAACACCTAAGAGACACCTGACAGCCACTAAACAGCTTTTCTTCTCCAAGGGCACTATGAGACCCAGGGCAGCCACATGCGAGTGGACCAACCTGTGGCTAATTTAGCAGAAGTAAAGAGTGCCCCTGATCCAGCACACCAGAGACCTCTTGGTTATCTTCACTCACTTCCATTTCACTTGCTTGCGGTTTATAGCGCAGTCTGATGTCTGAGCTGCAGTGCTTTTTTTTAGTGCAAACTAGACCCGAGAAATCGGGTATCAGAGCGCTTTACATGAGCACCAGTTTCGTTACAGATGGACACATTCATTTTTTTTTTTTGTTAGGCACGGGGAGATTAAGTGATTTGCCCAGAATCACAGGATATTGAGCGTTGTTGCCGAGACTCGAACCCGGTTCCCCAGGTTCAAAGTCGACTGCTCTAGCCCTAAGGCTACATCCTCTCCTGCTTAATTTGAGCCGGTGGTTTCCGGTGCTCGGCACCGGCACTTAGTTGTCAACACTGGCGCTTGTGACAGTCTGCCACAAGGTGGTGCTGTCTGGCTAATTTAGAGATGACCACAACAACAGTTAATTCAATATACATAAAAATGACTACTCCCTGCCACCCAATCCATTCTCAGAACGTTGGGGGGCGTAAAATAGTCTGAATTGTCACACTTGTAGGAGTATAATGGTTAGTAGTTGTGTTGTTACTATCATTGGCACCAGGGCAGGGGCAATGTGGGGAACAACATCTGTAGACTCGTCTGAGAGTGACCACTGGGGCTCAGGGAGGACTGGTCTGGCTATTCATGAGGACTTCAATGATGACTGTCACACAAGCTCACCTTGGTAGACACCCCTGCTGCAGCTCAGGAGCAGGAGAACCACAGGGTGCACTTCACCACTGAGAGACTGCACCAATCAGGCAACAGCAGCTCAGTTATCCAGAGTAATTGCACTGCTTCATTGGTCAGGAGAAGACCCCTGGAGCACCACTGTCAAACTGCAAGATCACATGGCCTGAATTAAAGTTTGGCTGCGTACAGTCTGTTCATCAATGGAACAGACTTGCTGCTGTCACCATTGCTAAAGTGATCGACCACCAGCGCTCTCTGATTAAAAATTAAAGTATACCATGAAATATATTTTAACAAATAGGTTATTTTGGTTTACACAAACCGTAATACTATATCAAACAGATCATTCATTAACAAAATTCAGCGCTTCTAAAACCAGCAATATATTCAAATATACCTTAAATGATTTGGAGGCCGACTTAGAGTTTGACGGCGTGGCACACCGTCTCGATGGAGTACACACTCGGCCAAGCCCTCGTTCCGCCTGCCTCATTTAGAGATGGGCGGACCTTAAGCCAACATGGGATCCGTCAATGGAATACTTCCTCCGGCAGTCTGACAGAGGAGGGGCCGTCGGAGGAAGGACATTACACCACCCATCCTATTTAGTGTGGACGGTGGACTGTTGTTTGTTTTGCTGTCCGTCACCACCAGGAAAAACATGGTGGTGAGGCAAAGAAAAAAAATAATTTCCTCCCCACCTTGAGAAAACTGCCACATTGTGGGCGTCCTTAGTTTGTTTGTTTTTCTAAAACAAAAACCTCCTGCTTTGTGAGTTTGTTTCAGAAAAACAAAAGTTTTGTGAACGGCCGTTAAAACCGATGGCAGTTGACCACCAGACCTTTTGTACATTGGAAGGAACCACCATGACAGCTCTTCCTTTCAATGCAGAGATGAGCGTTTAGACAATGTTCATCTCTAAATCTGATGGACGGTGGTCCGTCAAGATGGTGGAGGTAATGTCCTCCACCTCTCTGACGGACGGAGTACCATCCGTCACATCCTATATCAGGCCCTTAGTCTATCATAATTACGTCATTGCAGTATTTCTGGGATTCCTAGTCACATGTTTGAAAAGAGGACCAGTATACGTATTCCAAAATCTATAAAGCAATTCCAAGGAAAACAACACATGACAGTGAGAAGCAGTTTCCACATTGCATAATTTGCACAGTCTTGGCTCACAGTGCCTCTAGCGCCTGGATACCCTCGCGGGCGATAAGCTGCGCTCTACAAATACTGATTGATTGATTGACAGAATATCCAACACAAGTTGTGACAAATATCGAAACATGGCGTAGTCGCTCTTCTAAAATATTCAGCTAATTGTTATAAGACAGCTTGGTAGATGAATACCGTGCAATCAAATGTGTCCCCTAATTTAACCATCTTCTCGAATCCCACCACATATATTTTTCTACCCACTATAATATCATGAAGCGCCTACCAGGCCATGTCTCCATCCCAGAGCACTAGAAGTAATTGCAGCCTACTGGGCTATTTCCCAAGTACCACACCGCTCTCAGATTTTCTAATTAAATCATTGCGGCAGTCTCTGCCGTACCCTAGGGCTGGGGTGATCATGGATAGCTCCAAGCGGACTGTTGGTCTTGGGGTGTGTGATCTGAGACCAAGAACTCTTCCAGGTGGTTCAAGCTGAACTTAGTCGCAGCCCACCACAAGGGAGGATCCCAATAAAAGAATGGTAATATGGATCTCTTTTATACTACTCGCAACGACAGACGTGAAAAGAGGAATCACAAGACAATTTTATTTTCCTGTGTTGCGGTTTAAGAGAGGAAAGTTTTTTTATTATTTTGTCAATTTATCAGCTGTTTTATCTAGTGCGGACAAGACCATTTGTTTGTTAAGTAAGAACCTTCTTTTGAGGGATGTAGGTTGGGGTGGATTGAGTTACCCAAACGTAAAAAATTATCTGAGTAAGTTTACGCAGTTTGCACCACATTCGACGAAGGAGTGCAGGACAAGTGATCCATAGCTAGGAAGATGGCTCAGCGGGTTAATCCCAGCTGCTGACATCAGGGATAACTAGAACCGTGTGAGCTTTATTTCAGGTAGGGGTAGCTTCGATTTGCATCATTCCATTGTTGATAAATTAAATACCATTTGTACATTGTGTGGTAGCAACTCCTAGTATTTAATTATAAAGCAGAAAACTGTGCTATTGTTACCTAAAAGCTATTTATTATTTGAGAGGTTGCAGAGAGAAAGTGGAGTTCTGAAACACTTTGAGAGTTCTTCTCACCAGAGGGAGCTCTCAATAAGATTTTTCCTTCTTTCGCTTCTGTATTAAAAAGCTGGAATTTGATGCAGAACTGACATGCTAATACCTCCTTCCTCTGAAGCACTCCAGAAATCAAGTTAATATGAAGATTCTCTCTCCTACAACCTGGATGGAAGTGGGAATCCTAAATGTTCATGTGGTCTGGGCAGAAGTCTCACTTCATGCTCTTAACTTCCTGGAACTGACAATCTCAGAAATTAAGAAGGTTTGGGCACTCCACACCTTTAAAATACCAGATCTGAGATTTCGCACTTTTAACTCCCTGGAAGTGAGAATCTTTGAAGCTAACATGATTTGTACAGCTGTTTCTCCTCACACTTCTAACTCCCTGGACCTGAGAATCTTTGAAGCTAACATGATTTGTACAGCTGTTTCTCCTCACACTTCTAACTCCCTGGACCTGAGAATCTTTGAAGCTAACATGATTTGTACAGCTGTTTCTCCTCACACTTCTAACTCCCTGGACCTGAGAATCTTTGAAGCTAACATGATGTGTACAGCTGTTTCTCCTCACACTTCTAACTCCCTGGACCTGAGAATCTTTGAAGCTAACATGATTTGTACAGCTGTTTCTCCTCACACTTCTAACTCCCTGGACCTGAGAATCTTTGAAGCTAACATGATTTGTACAGCTGTTTCTCCTCACACTTGTAACTCCCTGGACCTGAGAATCTTTGAAGCTAACATGATTTGTACAGCTGTTTCTCCTCACACTTCTAACTCCCTGGACCTGAGAATCTTTGAAGCTAACATGATGTGTACAGCTGTTTCTCCTCACACTTCTAACTCCCTGGACCTGAGAATCTTTGACATTAAGGAGACCTGGACAGCAGTTTGCCTCACCTCACACCTTTAACTTCCAGAACCTCAGGATATTTGAATTTATAAAGATTTGAGCAGCTGTTTCACCTCACACCTTTAACTTCCAGAACCTCAGAACATTTGGAGTTAATAAGGTACGTCCATGAGCCTTACCTCACACTTTTAATTTCCCAAACCTAAGAATCTATAAAGTAAAGGAGGTTTGGTCAGAATTCCAACTCACACTTTTAATTTCCCGGGCCTAAGAATGTTTTAAGTTACGGTGTTGTGGGTAGCAGTCTCACTTCACATATAAAACTGTCTCACCTCACACTCAAAACCTCCTAGCCATGGGTTTCATATCTTCGTGGAGCTTATACTTTTGTTGAAAAGAAACATTATTCGCCTTCAATTTCTAGTAATGTATGGCGGTCTTTGGATAATTATATGGATTTGTCTTCTCAGGGGCTGGGAGCTCAATATCCTTTTGATTCCGTTTCTTAATTTATTTTTCAGATATGCAGCAGATGTCCCTCCCTATCATCTCTTCCTTTTTCTTTCCCTCTTGTATTCTTTCCTCTTTCTCTCTTTCTCTCTCCTTTCCCCTCTTTCCCTCCCTGATGTATTTTATTTATTAAGCAATACAAACTCACACATGACTTTGCTGGGTTATATGTAGACGCTCCATCTGTCCCAGATTCCTGGATTTATACTTAATATTTGATGAATTTATTATGCCTGCCATCTGTCGTGACATCTATCCGACCATTTTTATATGACAACTTTGACATCTTTTTATCCCAGTCCAGTCGCTCGTTGTCATTTAGTCCTTTTTAACTCTTCATTATTATATATTTGATTCTGCTTTTTATGTATTGCAAATGTATTTCTTTTTTTACTAAGCAATAAAGATATTTGAATTTTAAAAAAAACTTCCTGGACCTGAGAGTCTTTGAAGTTAAGGGGGAGGGCGGATTCAGTAGCTGTCTCGCCTCACACTTTAACATACTGGTTCGAGAATCTTAAACATTAAAGAGCTTTGGGCAGCGATCTCACCTCACACCTTTAACTTCCCGAACCTGAGAAGTTAAGGCGGTTTGACAGCAGTTTTGACTCACTCTGTTAATATTTTAGTCCTTAGAATCTTTGAATGAAGGAGTTTTGGGCAAGAGTCTGAGACCACATGTTTAACTCTCTGTAGAATCTCTTCTAGGTACCGGGGCATGGATACCAGATCTGCCCGGTACTGATGGACTGGCCTACCTCCTCCTGCCCGGTACTGATGGACCGGCCTACCTCCTCCTGCCCGGTACTGATGGACCGGCCTACCTCCTCCTGCCCGGTATTGATGGACCGCCCTACCTCCTCCTGCCCGGTACTGATGGACCGCCCTACCTCCTCCTGCCCGGTACTGATGGAACGCCCTACCTCCTCCTGCCCGGTACTGATGGACCACCCTACCTCCTCCTGCCCGGTACTGATGGACCGCCCTACCTCCTCCTGCCCGGTACTGATGGACCGCCCTACCTCCTCCTGCCCGGTACTGATGGACCGGCCTACCTCCTCCTGCCCGGTACTGATGGAACGCCCTACCTCCTCCTGCCCGGTACTGATGGACCGCCCTACCTCCTCCTGCCCGGTACTGATGGACCGCCCTACCTCCTCCTGCCCGGTACTGATGGACCGCCCTACCTCCTCCTGCCCGGTACTGATGGACCGCCCTACCTCCTCCTGCCCGGTACTGATGGACCGGCCTACCTCCTCCTGCCCGGTACTGATGGACCGCCCTACCTCCTCCTGCCCGGTACTGATGGACCGGCCTACCTCCTCCTGCCCGGTACTGATGGACCGGCCTACCTCCTCCTGCCCGGTACTGATGGACCGGCCTACCTCCTCCTGCCCAGTACTGATGGACCGGCCTACCTCCTCCTGCCCGGTACTGATGGACCGGCCTACCTCCTCCTGCCCGGTACTGATGGACCGCCCTACCTCCTCCTGCCCGGTACTGATGGACCGGCCTACCTCCTCCTGCCCGGTACTGATGGACTGGCCTACCTCCTCCTGCCCGGTACTGATGGACCGGCCTACCTCCTCCTGCCCGGTACTGATGGACCGGCCTACCTCCTACTGCCCGGTACTGATGGACCGGCCTACCTCCTCCTGCCCGGTATTGATGGACCGCCCTACCTCCTCCTGCCCGGTACTGATGGACCGCCCTACCTCCTCCTGCCCGGTACTGATGGAACGCCCTACCTCCTCCTGCCCGGTACTGATGGACCGCCCTACCTCAACCTGCCCCGTACTCAAGGACCGCCCTACCTCCTCCTGCCCGGTACTGATGGACCGGCCTACCTCCTCCTGCCCGGTACTGATGGACCGGCCTACCTCCTCCTGCCCGGTACTGATGGACCGGCCTACCTCCTCCTGCCCGGTACTGATGGACCGCCCTACCTCCTCGGGTCCCCATCACCTGTGATACTAGCCTGGACGCTTCCTCTTCATACACTCCTGTGGTCTCCCTCAGCACTGCTCCTGTTGAAATGGTTTCACTCAACGAGCGCCTACAGGCAATGCTCACAGGGGGACTTGTGAGACTTTTTCTCGCCTCCTACATTTTAAGAAGTTCTTGATTTTCACACTTCACAAAGGAACAAGTTTCGCAATTTTCCTTTGCGCATGCACAAAAGTCAGGATAATGGGGTTGATTTCATGCTAATGGAACACAGGAAAGCCAAACACCAACTATGGACGGCGATTAACACTAATACCATGTTTGTGGCATAATTCCAGGCTTCCTAAAGCAGGCAGCAGTTTTGTCAGAAAATTTACATTTTGCTGAGCTGTTCTATGCTCACTCGCATTCTGAAGGAGAAGACGGGTTCCCACATAACCATTAGTTTTAGTGTTAAGCAAAGGTATATGTGACATAACTCTTTGTTTTGTGCAAAGTACTGATTTTTACACAGATGTCCTAAGGCAGAAACTTTGCAAACTTTGTGAAAGTTTCCATAGACTTTTGGAATGTAGAAAAAATCAAAACTTTGCAACTTTAAACTTCTCACTTTCTGAGTTACTACAGAAAAGAGGAGTCAAGTCCTTAGCGATTCAATAACTGAACTCGTTTATCAAAATGTTCTAGGGGAATTTAAACAGGCAGAGTGTACACGAGTCTGTCTATTTTATGCAAAGAGTGACCTGCGACCAAAGCAGAGGTTGGTCATCGTGGACTGTGACTGCACCTGGGCCTGTGGACATTGCAATGTCTCCATTGGCCGCATGTCTTGGTCTTGTGCAAGAGCAGCTCAACTCTGGCTAGAAGTGTTTCAGCAGATTCACCTACCCACTGGATGAAAGGCTCCAAGATCACTACTGTTGTGAATTGGGCCAGGGATACTATGGGGCTTATTTACAAGGCCCTTGCGCTACTTTTGCGTCATTTTTAACATGGGAAAAGTGACGCAAAAGTGGCGCAAGGGGCTTATCAATCTGCCCCTATATCTCTCTATATCGCTGCACAGAATTTAAGGGGCAGATTTACAAGAAAGTGCCGCAGCGCGGCAACGCAAGCCCTTTGGCTGCGCCACGCTGCAGCACTTCCAAAGCACAGGAATGCGACATATTTACAATAATATGTTGCATTCCTCTGCTCTCCCCTGCGCTGGCGCACAAACAGCTGCCATGTGCCGGGGCAGGCACCCCTGCACCATGGTGCAAGGATGCCTGCGTCATGGGGAGATTGTTTTTGTGCAGAAAGGGGCATCTTCCTGCACAAAAACAATCACTACAGGCATTTTCCTCTTTCAATGCGTGCTGTAGAATGCAGCACGCATTGAAAGAGGAAAAAACGAGGAGAAATGAAAACATTTCTCCTCGTTGCACCTCGCTACACCTTCCCATGGGAGGCGTAGCATTCTAACGCATTTCCAGATTTACAATTCCTTGTAAATCTGGAAATGTGTCTTGTTCCATGGGTGTTGCGTGGGAACACCCACAGCAACACCCATGGAACGCCCCTTTCACGCAAAGTGCTGCGTGTAAAGGGGCGATATTTACAAGGACAGGAAAAGTCACGCAGGGTGGCTTTTCCTGTCCTTGTAAATATGGGGCAGAGAAATACGCCACCAGTTCGTCACAAAAAGTGACGTACTGCTGGCGCAGGGGGCTTGTAAATCTGCCCCTAAGTTCTGCCAGTGGAGATGCGCCAAGCTGACTGCTTTGTAATTTCTGAAGTTGCCAAAGTCTCTGCCGGGAAAAAGTCTCACTCAAAATAAATAAATAAATCCATAAATAAGTAAATACAATTTACGTGAGAAATGTCCTCACTAATACCATTTCTTTTTGCTGAAAAATTCCCAGTACATATTTTGGAGAGAGAATTCTACTGCTAACAGCATGAATGTTTTTGGTTTTGTGGAACAACCAGTGTTTGTGATCTTTTTCACCTGCTTTAAATAAGGGTTCGCAAAATTCATGTAATTTGCTTCTGCATAATTATGCAAACTTTCAGGGCTACGCAGCATTACGTGTAATTATGTGAAATGTAAATCCTGTATTTACCGCGAAAGGCATCCTCGCAGTCACTGTGAGCAAGGGGATGATTTTTGCAGTAAAAAACAGGCTCCAAAAACACGTTATGCGAACAACTGCTGACTGCGCGCTAGCCATTCACATTGTTCCCGCGCTGCTGACTGCGCGCTAGCCATTCACATTGTTCCCGCGCTGCTGACCGCGCTAGCCATTCACATTGTTCCCGCGCTGCTGACTGCGCGCTAGCCATTCACATTGTTCCCGCGCTGCTGACTGCACGCTAGCCATTCACATTGTTCCCGCGCTGCTGACTGCGCGCTAGCCATTCACATTGTTCCCGCACTGCTGACTGCGCGCTAGCCATTCACATTGTTCCCGCGCTGCTGACCGCGCTAGCCATTCACATTGTTCACGCGCTGCTGACCGCGCTAGCCATTCACATTGTCCCGCGCTCCAGCACTATAATTTTGTCGCAAATGCACCATAATTATGTAATGAAGTGGCAGAATTTTGGGAACTGATGTAACAAGTGTAACACACGATTCCCTATAATTACGCAGACGTAATTAAAATTTCGCCAGGGCCTAGCTCGTCTATCTTCAGCAAATCCGTGATATTGAAGAAGCTGAGAAAGTTAAAAAACACTCTGAAAGTTGGCGGAAGCAAAGCAGCGCAGCCTCATTCACTGTGCACAGATGTCGTCTTCTTATTAACGCGGTTTATAGAGTTTTGCCTGGACCCTAGAGCAAACTGTCGAACTGTAGGTCAATAGAGAATGACTGATTGTGGCAGGTGACAGGTTTCACTCCTTGTCATTTCTAGAGTCTAGAGAAAAAATTACATTTGAGCGGTATGAAGCTTTGCTTGTGTTCGCGTTGGTTTGCTCTGTTTCTTGAGAAATAGGAAGTAAACTAGACAGGGGGGGCTCTTAGTCAGTAAGATTGAGTGGGGGGGCTTCAGATTTCCCAACAATCACACTGGCACATAATGTTATGATAGATTATACACAAGCAGGGGCAGGACCGGACTGGCCGTAGCGGGCACCGGGCATTTCCCCGGTGGGCTGCCAGGGTGGGGGCCGGTTTTGGGCCCCAGGGGGGCCGTTTTTGTTACAGGGCCATTTTTGCAGCATAGCTGCAATATTGCCCCCTGTAACAAAATCGTCCGAAACCGGCCCAGGCAAACAGCTCGGCCGCACCCCCAACCCCCCAGGGGGCTGGCCGAGCACTTTGCCAGGGCCGGTTTTGGTTCCCAGTCCGGCCCTGAGCAGGGGGCGTGAGAGGGGCTTAAGGGGCAGCGGAAAGGGAGAGGGAGGCTCCCCCGCTATGGTAGAGGCGCGTTCCCCACTGCTGAAATGCAGCAATCAGAAGAAGAAAAAATGACAATAAAACCATTTTGTCATTTTATTTTTACTTCCAGTCCGCTAAGTCTAGGGCGGGACGTGCCATGTTGCAGCATCACGCAGGGGGTGGTTAGGAGTAGTGGTAGGCACTGAAAGTGCGCATGTCGGTTTGGCAGGCCGTTTTAGGACGACTAAACCCACATGCGCACTTGGATATCTCCAGACTGTTCCTTGAGATATCTGCAGTGCTCAGGGGCACAGGCTCCCTGATCCTACAGGAGCGCAAAACCGCCCGCACCGCCCAATCCCAGCGCTTCTCTCATGCTGGGAGTAATAGCATGAGAGAAGCGCTGGGATTACACGGGGTCTAGGAGCCTGTGCCCATGGGAATTGCAGTGCCGGGACGAGAGCCGAGGAGTACCGAGGCGGGGCTGCCGGCAGGAAAGATACGTTTATATTTTTATTATTATAATCCCTCCCCCACCTCGGATTGGCAGCAGCCGCCACAGATTGGTAGGAGTACTGAGCGAGGGAAAACACAATATTTTATAAAATAATTCACATTTTTTTTAGGTCTTTCTAAACAGAGAGATGGGAGAGTGTGTATGTGTGTGTAAAAAGTCCAGTTGAAATCTGGCAGGCACCTCACCATACCCGACTGAAGGTATCTGTGCCCAACTATTCATCACAAAATACATTTATTAGGGGGGTGTAACCCACCAAACACCCCCTGAAGCTAAACCCCTGAAACTAGATCTTTATGACAAGCAGCTTTTCAGTCCTGTTTACCCAGGTTGCTGGATGTCCAAACATCTGGAATGTTCTTTGCCTTTGTATGAAATAATGAAATACCAGCATTTGTAAAGCGCACAGCTACCTCCGGAGAGGTGTCCCGGCGCTGGGGGCCCTCGGGAAGATTAAGCGAGCTATTGCCCAGAGTCACATGGTGCTGGGCTAACCTCCCGCCGGCACCGGGGATCGAACCGTGAACCCCGTGGTCCGGAGACAGGCACCCTGGCCGCTGCGCCACACCTTGTATCAAGCACATTGTGTGACCACGTCTGTCACCACCACCTTCAGATGCCTTATCACACGTCACGGACTTAGTCGCCTCAAACATACCTCTGCTCTTCATCATTTTATAAACCACCTGTTGTAATATCACCAGGGCTTCTAAGCCAGCTGCTTACTTCAGATTTCTTGCTAGAGATGAGCACATTTTTTATATTTTCAATATAAATGCCAACCAATGAACTCTTAGATGAGTACATGATAGAGGTTTTAATGGTGCTTTTTAGAAAATTCACTATATAATTTGTTGGCTTTAATTTACTTGCGCAGAATCCTGTATGTGTTGTGTATCATATAGAGAGGGTTGAAAAGTTTTCCAAAGTTTTCAAACTTTGCATTTTACGAAGGGTGCCAGGTCTCATAACTTTGCAAAACTCTGCTTATGAACAAACAATGTTGTATTTTTTTTCTGAACGGTTTTCTTGCAAAAGCTTTTTCCCAAGATAAGATCCCCATTTAAAGTGAGATTTTGCAATCGTGATACAGGTTGCAAAGCGTACAGAGTTTTAAAGAAAACGTCATAAGTTTTGTGGAGGAAACTTCACAACTGTGCCCACACCTAATGATCTATGTAAATATAACTCATTATCAGAAGACACAAAAGTAGGTGTTGAAGATCTCTTGTGGTCAGTATTTATTTCCTGTGGTGGTCTTTTTTAAAACTGCTATGTACAGTGTTAACATTGCAAATATTTGTTGATAATTAATACCTATTCTCACATTAAAAAACTGTTTAAGTTATAGTCACCTTTGAAATTTGCTAAAAAACTACAGTCAAAGGGGTGATGTGGTTATTACAATGCAAAACCTAAAAGCTATGAAATTGTCCAGTTATTTTCAAACCATAACATACAAGGCAACGCGCCCTGCTTGTGACTTCACGCATGATGTCAATGATGACAAGTCAAATTACATTATTGTTGCCATCACTGATGTCATCTCAAATGACATCACTGATAAATGTTTGACCAATGATAATGTGTGTTCTGTAGTGTGTGCACGAGCCCCTGTACAGACAAAACCTACTGCACATGGTTGTGCTCAGCAGTGGTTGAGTGGAAGGCCTTGCAGTAGGCTAAGCCGTGCACCCAGGCCCTGTGCAGACATAAGCACTGGTGATCAGCCAGGCATTGAGGCCTTCACTGCGTCCTTTGGTAAGGCCCTGCCACGAGCCCCATGTGGACATAACCCACTGCACATGGTTGTGCTCAGAAGTGGTTGAGTGGAAGGCCTTGCACTAGGCCGTGCACCCAGTCCCTGTGCAGACATAAGCACTGGTGATCAGCCAGGCATTGAGGCCTTCTCTGCGTCCTTTGGCCGGGCCCTGCCGCGAGCCCTCTGTGGACATAAGCCACTGCACATGGTTGTGCTCAGCAGTGGTTGAGTGGAAGGCCTTGCACTAGGCCGTGCACCCAGTCCCTGTGCAGACATAAGCACTGGTGATCAGCCGGGCATTGAGGCCTTCACTGCGTCCTTTGGTAAGGCCCTGCCACGAGCCCCATGTGGACATAAGCCACTGCACATGGTTGTGCTCAGCAGTGGTTGAGTGGAAGGCCTTGCACTAGGCTAAGTCGTGCACCAAGTCCCTGTGCAGACATAAGCACTGGTGATCAGCCAGCATTGAGGCCTTCACTGCGTCCTTTGGCCGGGCCCTGCCGCGAGCCCCATGTGGACATAACCCACTGCACATGGTTGTGCTCAGCAGTGCTTGAGTGGAAGGCCTTGCACTAGGCTAAGTCGTGCACCGAGTCCCTGTGCAGACATAAGCACTGGTGATCAGCCAGGCATTGAGGCCTTCCCTGCGTCCTTTGGCCGGGCCCTGCCGCGAGCCCCATGTGGACATAACCCACTGCACATGGCCATCAACTGTGCACTGAAGGGATTCAACATGGGACCTCTCAGTGGGATATGTCCTCACATGTAAAATGTTATTACGGCTACCATTATAGAATGTGAGAAAATATGAATGTTTGTGGATTCCATGTTCCAGAAATAAATTGCTCAAATTGTGTTCCTCAGAATCTTGAGAATCGTGTCCAGTTCTGGAGAGCCCATGTGGAGTGTGATGCCTAACTCTTGATGTCTCACATGGTGCATTGCTTCTGCTTTCAGAGGGCATGATTGGTTTGTTGCATCTAGTTTAGGCCTGGGTGAAATGTCATAATCCTGAACGAGAGCGGCAGTCCTTTTAATGCGAGTGAGCGAAATACATTTTCAAGTTGATTTTTTACTCAAAAGGACCGTTTGGGTCATTTTTTTTTAGCACAAAACATCTTTTTTTTTATATAGGATGAAAGTGCAATAGACGCTGGGAGGCTACAGTATGTATAGTAGCAACTTTTCCTTCCTTTCCTGAAGATGCCTCCCTCTGCTTTGTATAGCCCTTGGTCATCATGGATTTGGATTTTGAAGGGAAAGCAATACGTTTGCAAAAATGAGTTGTTTGATGGAGGGCAGACACCACTACTTTTGTTCCTTTATTGTTTTATTCTTTTTGATAGTTGGTTGTTGGGTGGCCCGGAATTGCTTGCTGGATGGCCTGGAGTAGGGGCCCCGGTGGGATGAAGCTGATTTAAGGTCTGATGCTGGCACTTTTTTTGGATGGTGGAGGTCTGGGGTTACAAATGCATTTTCTCCATTTCTTTGTGTTTTTTTGTGAATTTTGTACAGATTTGTTAATCATTTTACTGTGTTTTTTTCACTATTTGTGTCTTAGTCTGCCCTGCAGTAGGGGTTGGGCGTATTTTTTAATGTATTTTTCACATTCTCATTGCTACTGTGCTGCAGGTTTTTTAATCTTTCTAGAGGCTCATGAATGTATTAAATGCAATTTTATTTATTTTTTCATATTGTTTGTCTGCATGTGCCTTTGGTAGCTAGGGTCAGGGTGGCTCCTGGAGTTCCAAGCAATGTAGCCAGACATGTTCCTTTGTTCTCAACTACATTCTGCCCTGGGTGCTTGCCCACCATTTTTAGTGAGTTTGTGCAAGTTTGACATATTTGTTCTGCAACTTGTGGAAGTGTTTTGAAGGGGCAATTGATGCAGTCTTTGACTGTTTGTGGCAGGGTCATTTTGTAAGATTATTTACCTTTCTTTTCTGACATTGTTGATTTACTGGTGGTGGTTAAAGGGCCGGCCAGACACATTTTGGAAAAATAATAAATATCTGTGCAATCCTTTTCCTGCAGTACTACAAGATTCTTTTGGGAGCGGGGTGCTCCAGGCAGGATGGTGCAAACAAGTTCTTTGTTCTCCATATTTCCTTCTTCTCTGGTCATGCAGTGGCAGCAGCCATTTTGTGTAGCTAGTGTGTTTGTTTTTTTGGTGTTCATTTTATCTTTGCTCACCATGCCTTTTTTGCTGGCCACGTGGCAAACACCATTTTGTCGAGCCAGTGAGTGTGTAGTGGCCATTTTGTCTTTGTTTTCCATGCTTCCTCTTTCACTGGATGTGTTGTGAATGAGCTAGCTACCATCATTTTGTTCCACTTTTAAAAGCTATTTTGTAGGAACATTGATAGAAGAAGCTCATGATATTTTTGCTAAAATTTTTTTTTCTCCTCATCTATTTATTGGTTCTTGTGGATGATTGTAGTACACATTTGTTGTTTTTGATTCATTTATATGTTTTTCCCTGCCCCTGACCTCCCATAGTGGCACCAGAAATTATTTAATTCATTTAGACACCGTTTGCCTGCCCCCCCCACACTTTTTGTAGGGTTCCCAATGAGTTCTGGAGAGGCACCAGCAATTATTTAAATAATTTATTAGATGTTTGCCTGCACCCCAAATCCCCCTGCTTCCCATAGGGTCGTCATGTGACCCGGAGGGACACTGGGTTAGTTTTCTCATGTAATGATTAGCAAAAATAGTTAGTTTATGCATGGTTACACTATGGTTAAACATTTGAGATGATGATGGTGATGGCTCATATTGCATTGCCTAGATTGACCAAGTCTGACTGGCCTTCTGCTTCATTTGCCTTCAGGAGCCTGAGACGTCATATCACGCACAATACTGAGATGGAGGAAAGACTGTGAACTAGCGGACAGCAACACCAGAGTCCTTGGCTAGATGCTTCTTCTTGTGCTATGTGCTACTCCTTATAAAAAGCAAAACATATGGCCCCAAAGAAGGAGGTTCCTGTCAGGAAAGGGGCTAGTGAGGAGAGAAAGAGTAGAGGTCTGCTGCTACTGCCACAACTGTCATCAAGCCATCCTCATTTTTATGGAAACAGAACTACCTGCTGCATCCTCCTCTGGGCATGATGGGGATGATAAGCACAGGATCAATGACATCACCACCCAAACCAAAGTCTGTGTCTCTCAGTGTTGCAGTGACTGCAGTCATGAAGAGAAGTGAGTCTGAAATTGAATAGTCCAAGCAGCAAACAGAATATTCACAGGAAAGTCAACGAGAGGAACCACAGCCTGCAACACCTGATCTTGCGGAAGTTAGAGCAGAGCAGGAAGATAAACTTGCTGAAGAGGATGATATTGTTGTGACTGCTCGTCCATTAGAGAATCAGCTTCATGATCTTTGGCAAGGAAAAGAAAGTGCACTTGCCCATATTCTCTAAGCCCCCTTTCCAATAATCTTATTATGGGTTGGAACACAACTGTGACCCACCACAAGAGATGGAGGAAAAAGAAGGTCCCCAAAAGACTTGGAAATGAGGAAGGTGATGATCAGCCAGTGGTTGTTAGTGTGGGGAGTGGCACAGAGAAAGGACTGCTCACCTCTGTGTAACCTACTCTTAGTTAACCCTGGGCGGTGAACTCCGCTCCGCTCGCAGAGTTTGCGGAGTTTCCTGCACTCCGCGTTACGCGGAGATCGCGGAGTTCCGAAAAACTCCGCTTCGCGTTGCGTAGCGGACTTTTTTTCCTTGCTCGCGTTCATCAACGTCAAGTTGGCGACCGCGAGCGAGCGAGATTTTTCCTCGTTCGCGATCGTCAACATCAAGTTGGCGAGCGCGAGCGTGGAAAATCAACATCCCGGCGAGATTTCTCAACGCGGGAGGGGGGGGTCAGGTTTCTCATTGCGAGTGGTCGCGTATGCTCGTGACAGCTCGCGTTGAGAAACTGCCCGTTTGCGTTCAGAAAGCTGCCGCTCGAGTAAAAATCGACTCGAGCGGCAGAAAAGGAAAGCAGGGACCGCTTGCACTGTGCAAGGTGCCGTTCGCCAGTGGTGGCTGGTGACATTTGTAAGTGGTGGGGCGTAAAAATATTGGCATACTGCACCGCAGCGAGCAAGCGTAGCGAGCGAGCCCGAACAACCTAAGGGGGGTTCGGGGGGGTTCTCCCCCCGAGAAAATTTTGAAAAAAGAGTGGACAAATGGTGCATTTTCAAGCAAATTTGAGAATGCAGGAAGGTTAATAAAGCAATTGTGAAAGTGCAGTTATTACATTAATAAAGAGATGTCATATAACATAGGTAGCTGCTTATTCAAGCTTTCTTTCACCCCATAGTCCAGCAGGGTCTTGATACAAGACAGATAAGAGAAAAAGCAGTGTGGTCCTCGACCAGGAAGACACTCATATTTCGTTGGTAAGAAGTCAAAGGATTGGTCAAATTGAAAACCTGAAATGCAATATGCAATCAAACAATTTGCAAGTGAATAAATGGTGAAAGCATTTCTTCAAAATGTACCAATAAATTAGGAAAATAGCTAACGCCCTTGATATAAAATGCACTGTACAAGTTACCTTGAAATATACGAACACGTACATACATAAGTGTTTTTACTCATTTAGGCCAGTACCTACATATGCAACACTTTTTCGTGGGTCATGGCTATGTCACGGACCCCCCTCTGCCCCCTCCCCCAATACTATGAGTGAAATCCATCAGATGCCTGCTTTAAGAACACAGCGGCAGAACTCTAAAAAATCCTCTCTTACCTGCTGCCCCTCGCCTGCTCTACTTACATTAGACGGTGCCTTTTTTTTTTTTTTTTAAGTCTTTATTGTAGACATCAAACACATACAATCATTTATACACCAGGTTTATCCAAACAATATTTCCAAAACATATGTGGAAGATGTCTAATATATATCTTAATACCCTCCACCCCGACTAATCTACCCAGCCCCCCATCCCACCACCCCTCCAACCCAGCACCCCCTATCCTACCCCTACCTCCCCCACCCAAATGGAGCCCATGGCAGTAACATAAATTGAGCTATAACACAACCATAATGTACATTTCTTGGTAAAGCCCTTAATATAGTGACAACCTAAATAATACCAACAGTCTAAACATCCTATGCTAATCCCTTAACTTATATCAACACAAATCAGATCAAATCCTGACCTCGTTCGTCCAATTCGTTATTGGAAGCCAAATTGCAAGCCCCCTCCTTTTAGCATTAAGCCCCCTTCGTTTATACACCTCTTTCTCCCACCGGTATGTGGCCAGAAATTTCCCCAGCCAGCAATAAACTGAGGGGGGGTCCTTGTCCAGCCACCCGCTGGCCAAGGAAAGCCTAAACACTGCCATAGCTATAAATAACAGAGCTCTGTTTGGTTCCGGCATGGCTTTATTACTGACCCCCAACATAATTACCTGCGGTGAAAGTTCCACCTCAAACCCCAGCATGCCTCTTAGGTATTTGCCCACCTCAGTGATTAAAGGTACAAGTCAAGGGCAAGTTGCAAACATATGTACACTATCAGCAGCATAACAATTGCATCGAGAGCAGAAAGAACCACGCGAGCCTCCCCATTTTGCTATGCGGGCTGGAGTAATGTACAAATTAAGACGGTGCCTTTTGAATGATTAATGGAACTAATTTGGAGCGGGCCTCTCCCAGCCCTCCTCCCCAAAGTCCTCCACTGACTTTTGAGAATTGAGTGATTTCACTTAAAGTAGATAAATAGGCCCTTCAGCAGGGAGCTAGCTTACCTCAGAATAAACAAAACTGAACATTAATTTAAAAGAGCTTTTGTAAGACCAAGAGCAACACAATCACGAGTAAGCAATGGCAGTGATAGAGCCTACGGCTTGGGTCTCCCGAGTAGACATTACCTCACTGGAGCTTTGACCTACCATAGCACTCGGCCATCCCTACGCTTCCTCCTCAAAATCCTCCAGTTTCAATGCTAGAAACGGCAGCGGCCGTTCGCAGCTCCTTAAATTGAGGCCAAGGGCTGCCGAGCCCCAGGTGTGTCTGGGTGGAGCCAGACCCGGAATTAGGGAAGGGGAATAAATCTTGCTATGTCTCGCGTCGAGCGTTTTTGAATGTGACGGGATCTTGAAAGCCAGGTGGCAACTCAGTTGGATATATTTAAACACTATCCCTAAAAGAGAAACGCTGGAATCTCGACTTTCATGAAATTATGCCTGATATATGTAGACGATACTGGCCGCATACAAAGCTCGCATTCTGGTAGTTGTAGTAATACTACATGGAGGAGAAAATAATGCCGTGTGAACGAAAAAGGCGTGACACGCAAAACACTAACATATGGCAATTTCAGAGTACAGGCGAAAAACACCCTAAATTTATTTGAATTTGATACAATATGACAAAACACTTTACGGGCATCTCAGGTCAGACCACTATTGCAAAATATAATTTATAGTCCACATTTTGTAAAGTGTACTCAAATAATAATTTTGTGCGTTGCCTTTCTAGTGCCGTATTAAATACATTGCCTGTGCGGTGCTGTTTCGTGGTCTGTGCTAGTTTTGCAACTTGTATTTTTAGCAGCACACGTTGTTCCTTATTCATGCGAGAGCGGGTAGTGTACATGTATTAATCTGAAAGTGTGCCTATATAGGCATCTGATTAGTGTATGGGGCATCTCGTGATAAGTGTGTGGTCGTCCGATGGTGGTTGTAATGCTGTCTGACAATGTGTGTTTGAGTGTCTGATGGTGTGAGACATCATAGCTCGGTGTCTGTACATGTGTTTGTTGGTGTACACAGGTGTAAGCAGAACTCTGGGAGTTGTCCTGAATTCCATACCTCCCTTAGACACCCACAATCAGCACAGTGTTCAAAAGAGTGCACAATCAACTGTGGCTAATCAAGGAGATCTTGCGAATTCAGCCCACCACAAAATGTGAACTGGACCTGTCTAGATTACTGCAGAACCACATGCAACAGAAAAACACAAACATGGGAGAACAGCCATCTCTTCAAACCCCTATTGCCAATTATTTGCTTAGCTTAAAGAGGAGGCCAGCTCTCCAAACGATCAGTGTGTACCCCTAACAATAGCTTCCAGCAGAACTAAATGAAACTTTAAAAGTCTCTGTTTCAGTCATAAGGCACACTGGAAACAGGGCCCAAAGTGCATAAAAACTCTTCAATGAGCGTGCATGAAAAGGCACCACTGTCCCAAGACATTGCTTCTTCTCAGTGTACATGGTCATTATTAGTATAGTTACCCCCTAGATTTACAATACACCGTGCATCTCAGGAGCCATGTTGTTTTCCTTGCTAACATGGAAGTCAGAGATTAGAGCATCTTCAACAATCTTTTCCTCGTCTTGTTGTAGACACCATCTGTTAATTCTTATGGGAAAATGCATTTTCCTTGTGAATTCGTCTATCAACTGACTTGTGTTATCAGAGGTGTGTGGCGGCATCCCAGTGTGCGCCAGGTCCTCTGACTCCACACACCGACTCGTTGTCAGACCACCCAAACACTCCAAAAACCTAAAAAAAAGGTAGATGGCCATGTCGCCCCTAAGGCAAGCATAAAGAATACACCCACCCTTAGCGTGTTTAACCACCTCCTGTCCCAAAATTGCTGTAGTAAGTCTAGGCAAAGACATAGATCTGACAATTAGCATAACTGCGGCTGTCGGGCGCACAGGTGCATCCAAGTGCAATTTTTAGAGGAAGAAGAAGTCAGAACGTTCATTGCATGCAGCAAACACAAATAAATGCATGCAATCGCCCATACCTTGCAAGCACGTCTTTACATGTTCAAAACTAGCCAGATGTGCAAAAGTGGGCCACTTTTCTGGCTATCTGGTTTGCTAATGGGGGCCAATTTTATTTTGTCCCCGTGCCTATTTTTTGTCTCGGTCCAACCTCGAAGTCATTTCACGTTTTTGGACGTCTAAATTACTCCGAGCCTACCGTGTTGGGAGTAAGTGTCTTGCACAAGAAACGCATGTCAATATTTGGGTGGTGCGCCTGGCGGAACCCTCCTGGTTTGTGGTTTTTTTCCAGTTCTGAGAGGAAAACAGAAGTGGGAGAAGCCAGTGAGCCTTGTAGGAGCCCCAGTTGCTGGCACTGGGAGTAAAGGAGCGGCGAAATGCGACCGCATATATCAGTGCCTTTGACTTCCTGACTCATCTTTTTCCTTTTAAACTTAAAACATAAAAAGGCTTAACTGAATCACGGACTAAGTGCAATCAGGACTGAGTACCACTGGTCCTGGAAGGGCTGTGAGAGAGTCTCAGTGTTGGAATGACTGGAGATGCTGCAGTGAGAGCTGATGCCCAATAGTGGGGTTGTGAGAGGTCCCTGCCTCTCTGCCTGTCTCTGGCCCTGTCTTAATTACTATCTGTTCACACTAACGCAGTCACACTTCACTCTAATAATTACTCACTTCTTTGTCCGGCACTGAGCAGTCTTGTGATGTCCTCAGGGTGGTCCAGTCTCCTCCGACAGTATTTCCTATGTGCAGCGCAGTGCTCGCCAGTGTTTGAAGTGCTGTCCAATGCCTGCTGCAGTGGAGTACCTTCCGGAGCTTATAGAGTTCGCCGATGAATTTTGTCCAGTGTACAAAGCACTGTATTTTTCAGTTTGCAGCACAGTGCCATCCAGCGTTTGAAGTGCTATCCGGTGCGTGCAGTGGAGTTTTCCAGTGTTTATAGCGTTCTCCGGCGAGTGCTGTCCAGCGTATAAAGTGCCGTATTTCTCTGTGCGCAGCGCAGCGCCTCCCAGGCGGTCAGTGCTCTCTCGTGCTTGCCCGGGCTCTTATATTGCAGTGTTGTGGACCCGCAGTGTATTTACTATTTAAAGAATTTAAAGAGCCCGCAGCAGCCAGTTTGACCTCTGTTCTTACTGCCTCGGGTGCAAATGAGTATTTCACAGTCGCGGCTGAGGGGGGACGGGGATTTTTAAATAAAAAAGGAAATCTTCCTACCTGAGTGAGCAGGTCCCGGTCCGCCGTCCGCGCCGCCTCGGGTCCGACTCAGTTTGCGCCTGCCCTATAGCCCCTGCTCTCAGCCAATCCTGGCGCTGCTGGCAGCGCCAGGATTGGCTTAGGGCACGGTTACCTCTCGCCCGCCTGCCCATTAGGAGACTGAGGTTTGAGCCTTTGCTCAACCCTCGCTCTCCCAATGGGCATGCGCAAGCCAGTACAAACACAAGTGCGCATGACTGGGCACGGCGCGAAAATTCGGTGCCCTTGCCCACTCATGCGCACTTGTGCTGCAGTGCTGCCTGCTGCCCTTGGTCCCTCTGACAATCATGTCAGTCAACATGACGCAGGACCGCCCACCCCCTTCAGACTCTGAAGGGGGTGGGCGGTCGACGTCATGCTGACTGACATTATTGTCAGTTCTCTCGGCGTCTTTGAACCTTAGGTTCAAAGACGCTGAGGAGCTGCGGGCGGGGGCAACGCCCCAACGCCCCAATGGACGCACCGCCCCTGCCGTTCGCAATGATTGCACAGTGCAGACAAGCACCCGGCACTGTGCAATCACCGCGAACGACATTTTTCTATTGCACTTCCCGTAGTGCAGCGTAGTGCAGCGTAGTGCAACTCCGCGAACTCCGCCCAGGGTTACTCTTAGTCATATAGTTCCACCAAAGCGCAAGAAGCCCCTATAAACCTGCAGCCCACAATGGAGAAAGGACAGCACAACTGCCTAGCTGCACCTCAACAAGCGCTTCAGACATAAAAGAAAGATGTCTGGGACTTCTTTACACTCAAGGAAACACTGCAGAAAGCTCAATTTGTAAAAATAAAGTTCATCATGCAAAGTCAAGTGGCCATTCTACTACTGGGGCCAATATGCCCATCTGAAAAATCAATATACATTTATGAAGGAAGGAAGAACACCTCAAAAGCATAGATCCTGGTGATGAGAGAAGGAGAAGAAGAAGAAGAAGAAAGAAGGGAGAAGGAGAATGAGAAGGAGAAGTAGAAGGACAAGAAGGAGAAGAAGGAGAAGATGAAGAAGGAGAAGATGAAGAAGGAGAAGATGAAGAAGGAGAAGGAGAAGGAGAAGGAGAAGTAGAAGGACAAGAAGGAGGAGAAGATGAAGGAGAAAATGAAAAAGGAGAAGGAGAAGGAGAAGGAGAAGGAGAAGAAGAAGAAGGAGAAGAAGAAGACTGATAGTGTGAAGTCAGCACTGGCAGCAACCTCAGAGTGGTACATTTCCACTGCTCAGTGGCGATACTGCATACAGCTGCTAACATCTTGGACACATTAAATACTAAAACATATGAATGATTTCAACCCAGAGGACTCAGTGTTGAATTTTCTGCCACTGACAATATCAGTAATATTGTTAAAGCCATGGCTGACAAACGTATACCCTAGAGCCGTGTGGTTCGCACATTGCACCTAATTGAGCATGATTGCCTCAAAAAAGAAGTAGTTAGCAACCTGCCGAAGATTGCCCTAAGTTTAACCATTCATTCAAAGCCCGGAAGCAGTTGAGGATCATTCTGCGTGCGAATACAGTACCTATAAAAGCCCTCACAGAAAAGTTGCCAACACATTGGCACTCAATCTACTACATGCTGCAATGCACATTTGAGCAGGACAGGGCTATCAATGATTATGTCATTCAAAGGAGAGGGGATGCAACTGCTAAAGCCACGATGATGGAGGTGGACAAATGGGGGCTAGTGGAGGGCCTGATCCAAATGCTACTTCCTTTTGTGATTATGACACAGGAAGTCAGGAAGGAGGAGGGTACAATGAGCAGGGCAATTCCGTTGTTGCACCTGCTGCAGGAACATTTGCAAAAGGTGGAACAAACATTTAGCAAAGTCAATGAAGAAGCAGCTTAATCATTCCTGTGAACACTACTCAAAGGCTGCAGAAAGAGATTATGTCCTCCCAAGAGTGCATCTGTGCCACAATCTTTTAATTTATTTATTTAAGAAGCTTATAGAGATGCGCAGCTACCCAAAGGGGTCTCCCGGCACTAGAGGCAGACAGTAAGCAGAGATGCAAGGCAAACTGGAGACACAGCAACATAACAGGTGACACGAACTCAGTCAGGGCAATTGAAAAGCATAGTTTTTAGGTTCTTACGGAAAGTAAGCAACGAGTTACAGTTCCTGAGAGATAACAGATGAGAGTTCCAGAGTTTCAGTCCAAAAAAGGAGAAGGAGCGCCTCTTAATACGAGCCCGACAAAACCTAGGTGTGGTAAACATTGCGAGGTTGGCTGATCTCAGCGATCGGGTGGGGACATAAGGAGACACCAGATCTTGGATGTAAGAAGGGGCGAGTCCATGTCTAGCTTGAAACATGTAGCATAAGGCCTTGAATTTAATACGTTTGTCAACCTTGAGCCAATGTAATTTGTGGAGTAAGGGGGAGACAGAAGCATATATAGGCAGCCGGAAAAGAAGGCGGGCGGCCGTATTTTGGATGATCTGCAAGCGATGAACAAAGGATTTATCAGCACCCAGATACAGTATATTCCCATAGTCCAATCTGGACGTTACTAGGGCCTGTAGCACTGTTCTCTGCCCACTCAGAGGAATCAGCCAGAGGATTTTCTTGAGCCATTTGAGAATGGAGAAGCAAGAGGCTGTGAGCTTAGAGACCTGCGGCTTAAGAGAAAGATTCTTATCAATGATGAAGCCGAGGTTCTTAACCTTATTAACAGGCACGGGTAAAGGCCCCAGTGTGACGGGCCAGTGGTTAACTTCCCAAAGTTCGGGATTGTTTCCCAGGATCAGAACTTCGGTTTTAGTGCCATTAAGTTTTAGGGCGTTTCTGTTCATCCAAAGGGCGACATTAGACAGGCCTTGCCCGAGTGGGGAAGGATCTTGATTATGAGCATCAGATAGTGAAAAAATAATCTGGGAGTCATCCGCGTACGAAAATACGGTGAGGCCAGACTCTTCAATAACTTCCATCAAGGGGCAAAGGTAAATGTTAAAAAGCAGGGGACTCAATATAGATCCCTGTCGAACCCCCGAGGTCACTGTTAGGGTCGTAGATATATTGTTAGCTGATGAGACCTGAAATGTTCGATCTTTCAGAAAGTACTATAGCCACCTCAAGGCAATTCCAGCAATGTCTGATGCCTCCAATCTGTCCAGAAGAATGGAGTGTGAGACCGTATCGAAAGCCGGACTTAGATCCAGAAGGATAAGGGTGGCGGTCCCACCAGAATCGAGTTCTTGCCTAAGGAGTTCTATGACTTCTACTAGGGCGGAATTGGTGCTGTGGCCTGCCCTAAACCCAGACTGGGACGAATGCAGCAGATTATGAGCAGTGACGAAAGAAGAGAGGTGAGTGTTAATGTGTTTTTCCAAAATTTTGGGAAAAAACAGAAAGGAGAGAAATTGGCCATAAGTTTGACCAACAAAAAGGGAAGGTCATTCTTCTTGAGCAGAGGGAGTACCAAGGAATGCTTTTAATTCTGAGGTATCTCACCCGTGATCAAGAAAGAATTAAGGAGATCAAGAACCACTGTGAGGGCAGCCTCCTTCAACAATCTAAGTTTTGATGGTGGGAGGGGAACAAGCGGGGAGCCAGACTTGATGGTAGCCATTAGAGTTTGCAGTAGTGCAAAGTCCAACAGGGGCCAGGCCCCGATTTCCAAGGGCTTGTCTGACTTAACTGTGGGCTGACAGTCAAAGGGATGTGGGTCCAATGGCAAGAGCGATTGGGTGTCAGTGATTGACGGTGTCACTAACATGGGAGCATCTGCTTCAAATTGCTGGTGAATTAGCTCTACCTTGCTAAGAAAAAAGAAGGCAAGCTCGTCACACTGTTGTTGAGAGAGGGAGGGAGGCGGTGTGAATGTGCTAGCTGCAGACAAATCACTTACTACTTTAAACAGAGTCTTTTGACAGTGTTTTTTTTTAACTGTTTTTATTAACATAATTATATTCACTACATGGACAATCAAGAATCAGCAATGCATAGATACAAACCAGACGTTGTAGTAATGAAGGTGGCATGGTACTATACAGTAGTAACACCAGCTTGGTTGCAATGAGCTTGTGTCTCTCCGGGGTACCTGCATTAACAACTCAAACCTGGGAAAAGTACAAAGGGCACAGGGACACATGAGGATTAGGAGGATGGGTGAAAGAGGCGGGAAAAGGGGTAAGTTTCCTCATCTCTCTTCGATTCTCGGGCTTTGCCTCATTATGGCGTTTTCGTTGTCTTCCCCCTCTACACTTAGCCCATAGAGTTGTATCCAAGGAGTCCAGATCTTGCGATACTTCTGGGGGCATCCTCTCGTCTGGTAAGTCACTTTTTTAGCTGTCATGTAGAGATCCATATGGGTCCTCCACTCAGTAAGTGTGGGCGGGTTTGGGTCTCCCCATTGATGAGCAATATTTCTCTTGGCCACTATGAGCCCTAAGTTACATAGAAGGAGGTTGTGGCGTGGCAGGTCTATTTTGGTGGGAATACCCAGTAGGGCATATTTCAGCTCCAATTCTAGCTGCGCCCCTAACACTTTATTTAGCTCCCCTATTATCTGGCTCCAGTACCTTTGGATTTTCCTACACTCCCAAAGCGTGTGCATGTATGTACCCTGGTCTGTTTTGCACCACAGGCACTGAGGTGTCTGTGCTCTACCCATGCTATGGAGACACATCCTATCAAAGTGAACTCTATGGAGGATCTTAAATTGTATTAGGCGTAATCGCTGGTCTTTTGACAGTGTTGGGCATTGGTAATCAGTTCTGTAAAGTAACCTGCCCGTGCAGATTTGAACGAGGTGTGATATTTTTTCAAGGCAGCTACATATTCAGCCGTGGCCTCGGGTGCATAGTGCTTTCTCCAACTGCTTTCGAGGAATTTACAGTCCTTTTTTTCCAAGCGAAGGGTTTCATTAAACCATTACTGGCTCCACTGTACAAAAGAGCACTGGCCACTTTCATTCCTTTCTCAGAATTTGATGTCTCAATTTCCAGGACTGGATTGTCATGAAACTGCGTGACCTATAAGCCTGGGCGGAGCTCGCAGAGTTACACTCCGCGGAATTGCACGGAGTTACCAAAAAACTCATTTGAATTCCGCGGAGTGCTGTGACTTGGCGGAGTATACTTGTATTTCCCAAATGCTCGTGGTGCTATAGTGGTGAATTTATATTTGCACACTGATACCTATCATGTACACTATGCATGAATCGGTGTGTAGTGGGCGACGCACTGCGCCCTGCATATCGGACGGATACTTGAATTGCATGACAGGTGCATGGGCACATCTTTGCATGCGTGAGGAAGCCAGCCCCACATGCGTTTTCCATTCACTGGAAATGAAAACCCCACCATTACCCCATCACAAATGTTACAGTTACCCACCTTGGCTTAGTTCTTTTAGAGTGCAGACCCCAAGTCTGTAGTGCCTCCAACAGCGCCGCTTCACGTGCTCCAGACATTTACACCGTTATCGCAATTAGAAGAATATGCGTGACATAGGCATAGATCAAAATAAACCATTCCGGGCAGCGCACGACTGTGACACACAAACAGCTGTCTGCATATACTACGCCTCGGTCTTTGGCGATCATAAGGCGGCCATCTTGGAACATACGTTCTTAAAACCCCTCAAAATAGTAGGAGACCTCATTGGATTAATGTGCCTGCTGTAGAGATTTTAGCGTACCCTGAAGGTCCCAAGTTGAGTCTAATGAGGCCACCTGAGCACCAAGTGTTTTGCGTTTGTTCAAGTGAATCTGTTTGATTAGAGTGTGATAACATCTGTTATTATGAGCACAATTACGGTGCACTTTGTTGTATATTGGCTTCATAAGAGGCCCTCACCACTATTTGGGTCTGTTCTTTCACTGTTGTTTTTAAAATTGCTCCCAGCGTGTTCGATGACAGGTATTTTTCCCATTTGCTGCATAAACACTCTGTCCAAGAATTTCCTCGTTTTTGGGGCCGTGGAGCGGCAGTAGCTTCTGTTTTTTTTACACTCTTTTTAGTGAGTACGGTACAAACATATATAACATCATCGGATCTTAATAGACAATCCTTCTCGTCACTAAACATCCCATGTATTACACCCCCCACCCAACTCAGGGGCACCATTCGGTAATCCTGGTTGCTCGCTCTCCTGTTCTGATGGAGAGGTGCAAATGTTACCTCAATAAATGTTCCATTTCCCCAAAACTTTATCCCATTTTTTAGGGCATCCTCTATTTATGTATACTGCACGCTCCGCCAAAGTAGCTTCGGTTTTTAATCGCTTTCTCGGTTCACGTTTCAAAATATGCACATTGTCTTTCCAAAATAGATTTGCATCTAACAAGGTTCTTTTATTCACTATTTTCTTATGTCTTCTCAGTTCAACGCACTGACTGAGTCATAGTTCCATACACCACAAATTTTTGGTTAGCCGAAAAGGCACACACCTACTCTCTTCTGTTTCTTCCATAAATCCTTGTACATCATAACTATAAATTTCCAAGCACCTAATCCCTGCTTCATAAACAGCACACCTCCTTGTCTTTAAACTACATCACACTCCTTTTTTTCCTGAATCAATTTTTTTCCTGAATCCACTGTCTCTCTACTGATTGTCATTGCTCTGTTCTCCATGATCTAGCCTCCCGCCCCAACCTCCCCGTTAGGCATTAGCAGAGATCAGCAGTGCAGTAGAAAGAAGTGGGTTATTGGCCTACTCTTCACCATTGTTATATTCTAAATGACCCCCAGGTGTCAAAGTTGCATCAAAGACACCAATTTTTTATAGTAGGGATAGGCACAGCATAAATTTATTAGGCGTGGGCACCAGTAAACTGCGCTCCGCGGCGGTTGGCAGAGTTTTGCAGAACTCTGCATTCCAAGTGGAGCACAAAGTAGCAAATATTCCGCAAACTCCGCTGGCGGAGCGGAGTTTGCCGCCCAGGCTTAGTGACCTAGAAGAAGAACGACTGTAAATTGGAGGCCAGGGAAGAACTGAAGTACAGTCTCCTGAGGTGGTGATGCTGTTGGCTCTCAGTGTCTGCAGCAGCAACTAACACCGTCACTGGCTACTACTAAACCTGCAGCAATAATAGCTTCAAGTTCACTGCCAACCTCTGCAATGAGTTGGTTTCCTAGAGCAGGACTTTAATCAAGTGCACAGGGCAGGCAAAGCAAGTGGCAGCACCTCTGACACTTTAGAAAAACGGTCCAAGACTATCTGGATGACCCAAAAGAGGTGTACCTGGATCAATAAAGTACCTAGCATGTCTAGAAGCCAGTGTATCTCTGGAGCATGTGTTCAGTGCAGCTGGGGCAGATGTCAAAGTCAAAAGAGCAGCCTCTGTCCTCGAAACGTGGAGAGATTGACAATGATTAAAATGAATAAACTCTTCATACTAAAAAATGATAATGCTCCTGAAGTGTGTGGTGAGTGATCACCCTTCAGATGACACCCCACAGTTTGAGGACGAACTGTACTTAAATGAGTAAATACATAACACAACAACAGAACAGATATAACATAGCTTACAGATATTCCTTAGCTTACGTAGACTCTTGTAAATTAATTTAAACGGACCAGTGTGCATAGCACAGATAGTCAATCAAGGGCATCACAGCAATTGTTTTGCCAGGGCAGACTGAGCTGTGAGAGGTGAGAAAGACTAATTTAGCCTTCGGTTCAAGTGTAGACTATGAAATGAGCACTGGTATCAGTCTGCCATGGAAGCCTTCATTTGATAAAAAGAACAGGAACATGCCTCTCATCCCTATCATTTGTTACATTCCATTGTTGGGCTGCCAATGAGAATTTAAAAGACTGCACTGTATTGTGTATCACTTCCATGAAAAAGAAAAGAGAGGCGCATAGGTAAATGAACACCACACATGGAACAGGTAACTAGCTCCAATGAATACCAAAACAAGATGATTCCTGTGCTGGCTAAAAGGGTCTTTGCATTGAAACTAAAGTTGATATGTAATGTTCGAAGGATCTTTCTGGATTCATGCTTGCCTTCCACAGCTTGGTTGTCTTTTTGTTAACTTTAGTTAACTTAAGTGAAGTCCATCATCTCTAGGTTCTACTGACAGCACTCAGTTTGCCTAGACAAAACTAAGACTCGATTTCTTTTAATTTCCTTATTCAACAGGCCGATCTCTTTTTGGATGAAATCCTAAAGTACCATTGACAACAGACAGAAGGACCAATGCTTATCTGCTGCTGTGGGAAACAACAGGACTCAAGAAGACCTATCTGTGTAGACTTGACGTAGGTGCATTGATTAGGAAAATGCAGATTAGATTAAGTGTCAAACTCTAATTAAGTTGCTGTGGTCTGGACATGTCACACTATGAGCACAGCTAAATTGTTTCATTGGTTGGGTAACCACTAATCAGTCTTGTACATGCAGCCAGCTTTCTATCTGGTTGTCTGGGCTCTGGGATCAATACAATATTGGCTAAGGCAGTGACACCTCATGAGCTATGCTTACCTTGACTTTCAATATTATTATCTTTTTGCATTCCACAGACCTTCTCTTATGCAAGAAACCTCTATGGTGCTCCTGTTCCGCAATTCAGCTTGGCCTACACCCAAGATGGATGATGCCAGAAGAATACAGATAAACAATCCATTTGTATACAGTATCATATTTCTTTTATTAAAATTTCTTTTTTAGCTGTGAGGACCCTCCCTAGTTTGCATTTTTCCAGCCTAAGTAACAAATAGCTAACTCTGGGGGCTGCTAAAGAAAAGACTGTTTGAATTTGACACCTGAATTGTCATCTTCCTTCCATAACAAATGAGACGTCATGTGCTGCTCATGGACTTGATGAATGTTGCGTTTGCCTATCTCTCACCTTTCCGTAATTCCCCTATCTATCCATTCATGAAACCCCTAACACTCTGCCCACAGGTTGTGCGACCTGTTGTGCTGTTAATTTCCACCATCAGTAGATCTCAGACTTAGTGGGGTAGATGTGGTGAAAGCCACCCCAATTGTTACTAGAAAAGGAGGCTACCAAAAATGGCAAATTTTCCAACGCCACTCCTCTTATGTCTTACCAGGCAAGTAGGGAAATCATAGTGTAGAGAATAAATGACAACAATGATTATGCAAGGATAGGTAGTAGTTTACAACATTATATGCCCCATGCATTCTACTGAAGTATCCATCTCCTGAGTTTTGAGGGTTTCATTATGCTTACATTAGTAAACAAATCTATACTATGATGCTATTTGATGTTTTATCATGATGGTCTTGGATTTTCCACTCACTCTGTGATCTATTCTAGTCCAGTTGCCTGTGATGAGATAGAGAATCCTGTGGTTGGTTCACCAGCATCAATCAGTCTCATTCTGTCTGCTGCCAGCATGAGGGGGATGTTGTGCTGTATAAAAATAATTGCTGGTGCTTGCATGTCTGCCTCACTGAAAGTGTGGCAGGGCGTTACCCCTTCCTGCTGCTGTTGCCCACCAGAAGTGTAGCGATCAGAGAGTGGCACTCTTTGCCTCTGCCATAGATGGGAACAGTGGAATGGGGATGTCTACAAAAAATCTCCTTCATCCCTCTCAAACGGGCTTTCGCCCGCGCCAAGGAACTGGAACAGCGTTACTGGCAGTTGTCGAAAAATCTAAAAAGATTCTCGACGCTGGAGGCTCAACAGCAATTATCCTCTTGGACCTTAGCGCTGCCTTTGACACGGTCAACCACCAAATTCTGATCCATCGACTCAGAAGTTTGGGGGTGACTGGGGTAGCGCTAACATGGTTGCAATCGTTCCTGGATGAGAGATCTTTCCAGGTCTTTGAGGGTGATGTTTCCTCAAAACCTCTGCCTCTCCAACGTGGAGTCCCGCAGGGGTCATCCCTGAGTCCATCTCTTTTTAATGTCTATATGACTCCACTTGCAGAGATTGTGCTCCCATTTGGGGTTCATATAGTGACTTACGCAGACGACACCCAACTGGTCGTAGCACTAAACCACGCTGACAAGGCCTCTATTAGCCTCTGTCTCTGCCTAGAAGAGGTAGTCAAATGGATGCATCAATCTTACCTAAAGCTAAATGGTGACAAGACTGAGTTGATGCTCCTTGGCAATCCATCCCTCTTCAGGGTAGACACTCTTTGGCCAGACTTCTTGGGCCCCGTCCCTGTCCCTAAGACCCAGATGAAGAGTCTAGGCTTCTGGCTGGACCAGGATCTTAGCTTCATGGTCCAAGGACGGAAGGTTGCGGCTTCCTGTTTCGGCATCCTAAGGATGCGCCGTAAAGTGCTCCCTCTTCTCCCTTTTCGGGCAAGAAGGCTTATGGTACAGGCTCTTATTCTTTCCCGCCTGGACTACGGGAATGCCCTTTACCTCGGAGCTCTGGTTGCGTCCCTCACAAAATTCCAAACGGTGCAAAATTGCGCTGCAAGGATGCTGACGGGGACTCCGAGCCGGCAATCCGCAAAGCCCGCCATGAAGTCGCTCCACTGGCTTCCTGTTCGGGAGAGAGTCAGGTTTAAAGCCATGTGCATTGCCCATAAGATGCTAACCGGGAATGGCCCCACGATCAACCACTCCATGGTTCAGCCTTATTTGGCAAATAGACGGCTGCGCTCTGACGACTTACATCTGGCGGCTGTTCCCAAGATTAAGAGGGCCAGGAGTGGCGGACGCCTATTCGCTTACAACGCTGCTAAGATGTGGAATACTCTTCCCCTCCGCCTACGGAGGGAAACTAGCCATTTAGCCTTCCGGAAATCATTGAAGACCTGGCTCTTCCCTTGAGTGTGCTGTGTTGTCCCTCTCTGCTTCTGTCTTAGTGCTGGGATGCCCCAGGGTAGCCATGCGCTCAATAAATGTTGCTTCCTTCATTCATTCAAGAGTAGGCGGTGGTCCGTGGGACCACTGCCTGCTCTTAAAAAATATTTTGAATGCCAGTCACAAAGGGGATGGGGTCCCCTGGGGACCACTTCCCGTTTGCGAATGGCTTACTACCTACTTGAAGTAGGTGGTAAACTGCAAGTGTTTTGCGACTGCAAAACATTGGTACATACCATTATGGACTTGCTATTAGGAAGGGGCGTCCTTGGCATGCCTTCCTAATAGTGAGTCACAAACCCTATTTTGCGAGTCGGTAATAGGTTACCAACTCTCAAAATAGGGTTTGTACATGGACCAGCCCTATTTTGCGGTTGCTTACAGGCCGATTTCCCATTTGCGACCGCAAAAAATGGTTGTACATCTGGCCCCTAGTGTTGGCCAAAGGAGACTCCCATCTTTGCTCTGGCAGTAAGGAATCTGTTGTTCCAATATGACACAGACCTCTCATTGACATCACAGGTCAACAAACTCTCTTTCCATGATTTGCACTTTTAAAAACACTTCTTAACCCTACTTCTGACACACACACGCCCATTGGAGGTTCAGGCGTGATTCTAAGTAGATTGGATTATGGTAACTCTTTATTGCTTGGGTCCTCTGACTACTTGCTTATGCGGATGTACATGATCCAGATTGATGCAGATCGGTTGGCTCTAGCCCTTGCCTGGCTTTCGTCAGCCACTGAATCTTTAAATAAATTTCACTAGCTTCCTGTGCTGAAAAAGGATTATATTTAAATCTCTTGGCTTGGTGCACAAGGCCATTCATGGAGCAGGGCCGTACGAAATTTCTACTGTATCATCCATATGTAGATTGCGTTCCTCAAATTCTACTCTTCTTGACGTGCTAAAATTAATTCGATCTCAAACTGCAGGTAGATCTTTTCTGATCCTGGAATCTCGTATGGGAATAATCTTCCTTTTACCCTGTGCTCTATCTCAGAATTGTTGTAGTTCAGGAAATAATTGAAGACCTGGCTCTAACCCGCTAAGTAAGGCATAGTATTCAACTAATAGACTCTTGGTAGTAGCCAGGGCACCTTTCTACATAGCAGTTTCACTCCATAAAAGAAAAACTAAATAAATAAATAAAAAATAGAGCATGCTGGAAAGGAGGCATCCTTCAATGTATGCACCAGAGGTAAGGAGAAAGCTTGATGGGAAGCATTGTTCTATACATGGACCAGACATATGAATCAGGCTTGGATGGAGACATCTTTGAACACATGGACCAGCGGTATGGAGGATGCTTGAAGGGGGTATCATTCAATGGATGGATCATAGAGGCGTGGAGCAGACTTGAAGGGAGGCATCATTCAATTCCTGGACTAGAGGTATGAAGTAGGCTTGGATAGAGCCATCATTCATCACATGGACCAGCAGTATGGAGGAGGCTTGTAGGGAGGCATCTTTGAATGTATAGATCAAAGAGGTGTAGATCATTAATTCATTCCTGTTTGTAAAGCGCGAACATATCACCCCTTAAGTGTTTCAAGGCTCTGTGGGCTGTCAAGGAGATTAAGTGAACTATTGCTCAGAGTCACATGATGCTGAGCTGAGCTGCCACCGGTGCCGGGGATCGAACCGTGAGCCCCGTGCTCCAGTCAGCCGCTCTGTCCACTTCGCCACTTCTCGCCCTTCGCCACACCTCTCGCCTCTAGATCAGGTTTGATGAGGGGTATCATTGAAAGCATGGACCAGAGGTATGGAGAAGGATTGAAGGGAAGCCTCATTCAATGAATTGACCAGAGGCATCATTCAATGCACGGATAACCGAGGTGTGGAGCAGGCTTGATGGGAGGCATCATTCGACTATATGGACTAGGGACATTTGGTGCTGGCAAATACTCTGTGAGAAACAATAATCGATTTATTGATTTAGCAGCAGGCACATTTTTACAAGAACTGGTGCACATAGCGACAAGATAAGGAGATTTTGACTGGTCGAACCTTAAGTAGCGAGTTAAGACATACCTGAGAAGTGTTTTGGAGAGCTAGTTAGGGCCTTGTCATAGATGACTTTAAATACTAGGATTGGCATCTTGTCTTAGAGATGTTTTAAGGAATGGGCAAAGTGGGCAATTGCGCTGGGCACTTCTAGTGAAGTGCTCTGTATATCCAGAAGAATATCTCCTCTGTCTACCTAAGCCTCTCTCTATCTACCTCTGGTTCTTTCTCTCTCTGACTATTCCTATCTCACTACTCTCTACTTTTTGATCTACCTCTCTTTTTCTACGACTCATCTCTCGCTCTACCATCTGTCTCCCTACTTTGGTCACCTGTCTTTCCCCTGTCTTTATTCTTACCTACCTCCCTTTACCATGCAGTTAACCTTGCCCCTCTCTCTTTACCTCTCCCCTCTCTTTCTACACGATCTTTCTCTTTTTCATACCTCTCTTTCTATAGCACGCTTTGATCTGTAGCAGATCCTGGTCTGAAGAAAGCGTACTACAGTGAGGGTGGGATTTGGCGAATGCCTATTATTAAATTATGCACGTAGTGATAAAACATATTGCAACAATGTTCGGTATGATTGATTGTTCTGGAGAAAGCCTGGATATACCTCTGTGAAGTCAGGAGAATATTTTCTACAGCATTTTTGAGGGCCTGGGCAATGCTTACTAAAGATAACATTGATCGATCAGAAGAAAGCTGACTAAATGATTGCATGACCTGGACTTGGCACAACACTGATTCTTCTAGATTGTTCTGTCAGTGGCATTGCTTGGTCTGGAGGAAGATTCTAGAGTACCGTTCAGTCTGGAGAACGTTTACCGTAGCATTGTTATTATTTGGAGAAAGATGTCTATATTATTGTTTGGACATAAAGAAATCTTACTAAAGAATAGCTTGGATCTGGAAAAAACATTGCGGATCTGTGGGAATCATCCTGCAGAACATTTCAGATCTGGAGAAAACTCTCTAAAATACTTTAGTCCTACAGAAATCTTACTAGAGAGCAGTTCAAATTGAGGGTAACTTTCTATAGCGCAGTCTGATCTGGAGAATGTTGACTATGGGCCCGATTTAGATTTTGGCAGACAGGTTACTCCATCACAACGGGGACTGATATCCTGTCCGAAGATATATAAATCCCATTATATCCTATGGGATTAATACTTCGGCGGACGGGATATCCGTCACTGTTGTGGGGAGTAACCCGGCTGCCAAGATCTAAATCAGGCCCTATATTATTGCTTGAGCCTGCAGATATCTTACTGCAGTACAGTCTAGATCTGCAGAAAGCTAATTATGGCATTGTTCAGACAAGCAGCTATAACTGTACAGTTCAGATTTGGAGAAAACTGTCAATGGCATTGTTCGGATCTGCAGATATCATATAATAGTACAGTTCGGATCTCTAGAACGCTGTCCATAGCATTGTTCAGACCTGCACATATCTTTTAATAGGAAAGTCCATATCTGGAGAAAGCTGGATATAGCATTGTTCCAACCTGCAGATATCTTACTAGAGAACAGTTTGGATCTGGAGAAACCCCACTATAGGATTGTTCTGATCTACAGATATCTTACTAGCGCACAGTTTAGTATTCAGATCTGAAGATATCTTACTAGAGAACAGTTCAGTATTGGGATCTGCAGATATCTCACTAGAGAACAAGTCATTGTTCGGATCGGCAGATATCTTACTAGAGAACAAGCCATTGTTCGGATCTGCAGGTCCTTACTAGAGAACAAGCCATTGTTCGGATCTGCAGATAACTTACTAGAGAACAGTTTATTGTTCGGATCTGCGGATAACTTACTAGAGAACAAGTCATTGTTTCGATCGGCAGATATCTTACTAGAGAACAAGTCATTGTTCGGATCTGCAGGTCCTTACTAGAGAACAAGTCATTGTTCAGATCTGCAGATATCTTACTGGAGAACAAGTCATTGTTCGGATCTGCAGGTCCTTACTAGAGAACAAGCCATTGCTCAGATCTGCAGATATCTTACTAGAGAAAAAGCCATTGTTCAGATCCGCAGATATCTTACTAGAGAACAAGTCATTGTTCAGATCTGCAGATATCTTACTAGAGAACAAGCCATTGTTCGGATCTGCAGGTCCTTACTAGAGAAAAGTCATTGTTCGGATCGGCAGATATCTTACTAGAGAACAAGTCATTGTTCGGATCTGCAGGTCCTTACTAGAGAACAAGTCATTGTTCGGATCTGCAGGTCCTTACTAGAGAACAAGTCATTGTTCGGATCTGCAGGTCCTTACTAGAGAACGAGCCATTGTTCGGATCTGCGGATATCTCACTAGAGAACAAGTCATTGTTCAGATCTGCAGATATCTTACTAGAGAACAGTTTATTGTTTGGATCTGCGGATATCTTACTAGAGAACAAGCCATTGTTCAGATCTGTGGATATCTTACTAGAGAACAGTTTATTGTTTGGATCTGCGGATATCTTACTAGAGAACAAGCCATTGTTCAGATCTGCAGATATCTTACTAGAGAACAAGCCATTGTTCAGATCTGCAGATATCTTACTAGAGAACAAGCCATTGTTCAGATCCGCAGATATCTTACTAGAGAACAAGTCATTGTTCGGATCGGCAGATATCTTACTAGAGAACAAGTCATTGTTCGGATCTGCAGGTCCTTACTAGAGAACAAGCCATTGTTCGGATCTGCAGATAACTTACTAGAGAACAGTTTATTGTTTGGATCTGCGGATATCTCACTAGAGAACAAGTCATTGTTCGGATTCGCAGATATCTTACTAGAGAACAAGTCATTGTTCAGATCTGCGGATATCTTACTAGAGAACAAGCCATTGTTCAGATCCGCAGATATCTTACTAGAGAACAAGTCATTGTTCAGATCTGTGGATATCTTACTAGAGAACAGTTTATTGTTTGGATCCGCAGATATCTTACTAGAGAACAAGTCATTGTTCGGATCGGCAGATATCTTACTAGAGAACAAGTCATTGTTCGGATCTGCAGGTCCTTACTAGAGAACAAGTCATTGTTCGGATCTGCAGATATCTTACTAGAGAACAAGCCAATGTTCGGATCTGCAGATAACTTACTAGAGAACAGTTCATTGTTCTGTTCTGCAGATGTTAGTAGACAATATTCATTGTTTGGTTCTGCAGATATATTACAAGAAAACAGTTTGCATCTGGAGAAAGCTGTCTCCAGCACTGTTCAGACCTGCAGATATCGTACAATAGTATCGCTTGGATCTGGAGAAAATGGTCTATAGCATTGTTCGGACCTAGAGCTATCTTATAATAGTACAGTTTGGATCTGGAAAGAGCTGTCTATAGCATTGTTTGAACTTCCAAGAACCTTATAATAGCGCAGCTCGGATTGTTCGGATCTGCAGATATCGTATAATAGTACAGTTTGGATCTGGAGAAAGCTGCCTAGCACATTTTTATTTGCAGACAGCACATGTTCCATTGAAATGGTCACTAAATTTGCACAGACTTACAGTTTTATAGATAAAACTATATTGCACACAATTGATAATGGGCGGAAATCGGATTTCAGTGAATATTTACCATGTGCGCATCACCAAGTAAAGTGTCTTGATTTGTTCTGATCATACTCAAATCATTTTTTCCATCAAACTTCAGAAGTACTATAAAAATGCCCTTCATTTTGCTTTCCTAACTGCTGAATGTGTACAGTTCATTTACAAGTATTTACATTTTGTTGTGTGTTACGACACAAAATACACTTTATTTGTCTTTCTCTATTGGCAAAGTGAGAGAAGTTCATAAACACCAGTCTCCGTGATAAAAATAAGCAGCAGATAATATAGCCTGACATTTGTCCTCTGCCTTTGAAGTGAAGAAAATGTGACACGATATATGCAGAATTTATAGTCACCTTTATTTATTGCCTGGATTTCGGCGACTCACCAAAAATCAGCTCGCAACCCACAGTTTGGGAAACACTGTACTAGAGAACAGTATATTGTTTGGATCTGCGGATATCTTACTAGAGAACAGTCTACTGTCCAGATCTGCGGATATCTTACTAGAGAAAGGTCTAATGTTTGGATCTGCGGATATCTTACTAGAGAACAGTCTATTGACCGGATCTGCAGATATCTTACTAGAGAACAGTCTATTGACCGGATCTGCGGATATCTTACTAGAGAACAGTTCATTGTTCAGATCTGCAGATATCTTACTAGAGAACAGTCTATTGTTTGGATCTGCGTATATCTTACTAGAGAACAGTCTATTGACCGGATCTGCGGATATCTTACTAGAGAACAGTCTATTGTCCGGATCTGCGGATATCTTACTAGAGAACAGTCTATTGTTTGGATCTGCAGATATCTTACTAGAGAACAGTCTATTGACCGGATCTGCAGATATCTTACTAGAGAACAGTCAATTGTCCGGATCTGCAGATATTTCACTAGAGAACAGTCTATTGTCCGGATCTGCGGATATCTTACTAGAGAACAGTCTATTGTCCGGATCTGCGGATTTCTTACTAGAGAACAGTCTATTGTCCGGATCTGCGGATATCTTACTAGAGAACAGTCTATTGACCGGATCTGCAGATATCTTACTAGAGAACAGTCTATTGTCCAGATCTGCAGATATCTTACTAGAGAACAGTCTATTGTCCGGATCTGGGGATTTCTTACTAGAGAACAGTTCATTGTTTGGATCTGAGCTATCTTACTAGAAAACAGTTTGGTTATGGAGAAATCTGTCCATAGCATTGTGCAGACCTGCAGATTATCTTACTAGAGAAGCATTCATTGTTCAAGTCTGCGGATATCCTACTGCAGATCAGTTCATTGTTTAGATCTGCAGATATCTTAGTAGAGAACAGTTCATTGTTCGGATTTGCCGATATCCTACTAGAAAAAGTTAATTGCTCTGATCCGCAGATATCTTACTAGATAACAGTTAATTGTTCAGATCGGCAGATATCTTAATAGAGAAGAGTTGATTCTTCAGATCTGTGGATATCTTACTAGAGAAGAGTTCATTGTTCAGATCGGCAGATATCTTACTAGAGAAGAGTTAATTGTTCGGATCTGCGGATATCTTACTAGAGAAGAGTTAATTGTTCGGATCTGCGGATATCTTACTAGAGAACAGTTCATTGTTCAGATCTGCGGATATCTTACTAGAGAACAGTTCATTGTTCAGATCTGCAGATATCTTACTAGAGAAGAGTTGATTGTTCAGATCTGCGGATATCTTACTAGAGAACAGTTCATTGTTCAGATCTGCGGATATCTAACTAGAGAAGAGTTGATTGTTCAGATCTGCGGATATCTTACTAGAGAACAGTTCATTGTTCAGATCTGCAGATATCTTACTAGAGAAGAGTTGATTGTTCGGATCTGCAGATATCTTACTAGAGAACAGTTCATTTTTCGGCTCTGTGGATATCTTACTAGAGAAGAGTTGATTGTTCGGATCTGCGGATATCTTACTAGAGAACAGTTCATTGTTTGGCTCTGCGGATATCTTACTAGAGAAGAGTTCATTGTTCGGATCTGCGGATATCTTACTAGAGAAGAGTTAATTGTTCGGATCTGCGGATATCTTACTAGAGAACAGTTCATTGTTCGGATCTGCGTATTGCTTACTAGAGAACAGTTCATTGTTCAGATCTGCAGATATCTTACTAGAGAAGAGTTGATTGTTCGGATCTGTGGATATCTTACTAGAGAATAGTTGATTGTTCGGCTCTGCGGATATCTTACTAGAGAAGAGTTCATTGTTCGGATCTGCGGATATCTTACTAGGGAACAGTTCATTGTTCGGATCTGCGGATATCTTACTAGAGAAGAGTTGATTGTTCAGATCTGCGGATATCTTACTAGAGAACAGTTCATTGTTCAGATCTGCAGATATCTTACTAGAGAACAGTTCATTGTTCAGATCTGTAGATATCTTACTAGAGAAGAGTTCATTGTTCGGATCTGCAGATATCTTACTAGAGAAGAGTTGATTGTTCGGATCTGCGGATATCTTACTAGAGAACAGTTCATTGTTCAGATCTGCAGATATCTTACTAGAAAAGAGTTGATTGTTCGGATCTGCGGATATCTTACTAGAGAAGAGTTCATTGTTCGGATCTGCGGATATCTTACTAGAAAAGAGTTCATTGTTCGGCTCTGCGGATATCTTAGTAGAGAAGAGTTCATTGTTCGGATCTGCAGATATCTTACTAGAGAACAGTTTGGAACTGGAGAAAGCTTTTTCATTGTATTGTTCGGTCTGAAGAAAGATGATTCTAATCATTGTTCAGAACTGGCTTGTATGAAAGATGCTTTTCCTCACCAGCAGTATGCAGGCACACAGGGCAACGTGAGAAAGGTAATAGAACGTTGAGGCCTGTGTCTTATTTCCCCCAAAAAAATATTGGTGCAGGGACCTAAAATATTCTTACAAGCTGTTGCCTGCGCTAGTGAATACCGAGGTTGCAGTATCCCAAGGCGGCCTAGCACGGATTCCTTTCTTCCACCGTCTTACGATGTGTACCTCTAGGCACTAGGAAAGGCAGAGCTCTTCATCTACAGGGTTGAGTGCGCTTTGTCCGCTGACGCGCGCAGCGCTATCAAGGCGCGTTGTTGTCGGTCGGTGGCTGGGTATCACGTGTCCGGACTCCGGTCGCGGGGGACAGGATAGCCCCAGCCGGGGTACAGATGAGCCCAGGTCGGGGACAGGTGCGCACAATCAGTGGGACAGGTGCGCCTTCCACGGAGGGCCGGCAGAGCACGTCTCACTGTGACTGATCCCTTTCCGCTTCGCCGCCAGGCTGCTGGCTCTGACGCCATCAGTGAAAAGCATCCCCCGGCCCGTGCGCCGCCCACACCACTGTTCCCCCCGCCCGCTGCCTCCTGTCTTTCATTCACAGAATCTCTGCCACGCCGCAGATAAATCATTTCCCTGAGTCAGTGCCCTTGGAAGGAGAGCTCCTGACGCTCCACATGGGCCCTGAGAAGATGGGCAGGCGCTTCACCTCGGTGCATCCTAAACAGCATCCCGGCCGACCAATCAGAGCCCTGGCCAGCATCCGCGGCCGCGCACGACTGGTCCATGTGCCCTGTCTTCAGCAGCCTATGGCTGGGCCTCTGAGTGCGAGGGGGAGCGAAGCGGTTAAGCAGTTGTGGCTGAGGAGAAGGGGGCGGGGGCGAGGTGCGCGCTCCTGGCCTCCCTCCTTAGTATTCCGCCGGAGAGCCCTTCAGCCGCAGCTTTAATGCACTGAACACCTCAGTGCTGCCTGAAGCAGTGAGCGCATCTCAGACCGAGCCCGTGACAGACACGGGCTGTCAGCGGCTGGGGTAGTGTCGGGGGTTCATGTCCTACTGCTGACCGCCGCTGGAACCAGCAGGCCACAGGTTACCATAGCATGTCATCCTTCCAATGTCGATGGAATAAGCTCCACTATCTTTAGTGACGGTGTCACATGCAATTTATCTGTGTGTCCAGCTATCATATATCTAGCCTTCCATCCATCATCCATTCATTCGCCCATCCATCCATCCATCCACCGATTTCATCTCTCTTTGTGTCTGTTTCTCTGTTCATCTATCTGCTTACATTTGACTTACCAAAATGTGAGTTCGTTCTTTCGATCCCTCACACGGTGAGATGACATCTCGGGGAAGGGGGCGAAGTCATGTGAAGAATGATGACGTGGCATGTTACTCACAGGGATTGGCAGCCGCTTAGATGCCTTGGCTCGAGGTTTCCATGCACTTCTCGCTGTCCCATTGAACCAATGACCGATGTGTCCTCGTACCACTCTGCTGGCGTCCGCAGCATGGCATGTGACAGCAGCAGATATTCAGAATGTGACCATGCCAGGGTGAGAGCAGGCCTCTGTCGATGGAAGGCCCTGTACCTGTGAGGTTCTCACTACTGTGCTGACACCAGGCCTACTGGCATCGGCTCTATTCATTGGTCCAGTCATTTAACTTCCAGGTGTATCGCAGAGTGCGTGCCCAGCAGTCTCTCAGAAATGGTGACCTAGCGCCAAGAGGACCCTTGTGTATCACCACAGCTGCTTTCTGTTACCTGGTATATGTAAAGGGCGAGGGTGGGCGCCAGAGGTGGAGCAATGCAAAACCAGCAGGTTTCAATGCAAAACCACGTCTTCATTTTTCTTCCTTTCTTCCTAATACTGCAGCTGGGGTTGGTATTTTAGTGCCAGGACTCAGGAGCCTCATTAAAGCTTTGCCTGCTCGACAGCGATGATGCGTAGGCTGACCCTACCCCCACCCCTCCCAGGATTTGGGTAGCTAGGGGATGCCTGGTTATTCCAGATTCAAATGTTATATAATGAGGCACTGTTGGACTTGGCATCTTTGCGTGGTTTCCCCTGACTTTTTGCCTCTACCTCCTGTATGTTTGATGCTGTGCTGGATTTCGTTTTTGCTGGCTTAGATGCTTTGGGCACTTTGCCACTGTTGATCAGTGTCAAAGTGCAAGTGCTCCCTGTGTAAATTGTTGTTACAGTTGGTTCTCCCTGTTTGGCATATTTTATTTACTTGTCAGTCCCTAGTAAAGTGCACTGAAGTGTGCCAGGGCCTGTAAATCAAATGCTACTGGTGGACCTGCAGCACGGATTGTGCCACCCACATGAGTACCTCTGAAAAGGTAACTCTGACCTGCCACTGCAGTGTCTGTGCGCAGTTGTTAACTGCCATGTCGACCTGGCAAGTGTACTCACTTGCGAGGCCCTAACCTTCCGTTTTCTTACATGTAAGGCACCCCTATGGTAGGTCCAAAGTACCGCCCTGGGCAGGGTGCAGTATATGTGAAAGGTAGGACATGTACTGGTTGTGTGACATGTCCTGATAGTGAAATACTGCCAATTTCGTTTTTCACTATTGAAAGGCTATCTTGCCCCATAGGATAGAATGGGAAATGCTTTGTAACATCTTACAAGTATAATTTCCCATTGGGACAAGATAGAGATGTAAAGTTTAGGCTCTCTGAACTCATAATTTAATAACACGTCTTTTAGTAAAGATGGATTTTAAATTGTGTGTTTTGAAAATGCCACTTTTAGAAAGTACAAACACGAAAAAATACCTGGCCCGGTTTTGCTTTATGCTCTTCAATGTAGCGAGCTACAAACAGACATCCACTATATCTATTTGAATGGACTATTTATTTATCCACTTCGATTTGATTTATTTTCTCAGACAAAATTTTTTTAATTAAAATTCAATGTACAGAAAAGAAAATGCTTCAATTTCAAATGACAAACATCAAATTATATCTCATTAACCATAAACCATATTTTTATAAATACAAAAAACATTAATACAAACATTAAAACACCAACCACATTCACTCAATCACATCATCCACCCTACAACTGAACCTAATCTATCATACGTCAAACACTCACTTTGACACACACGGGGAAATATTCTTCAATACGACTGGGGGATACAACTCATCACAATCCCTCTCAAAGTACACAAATTGAATCGTGTTTTTAATTCCTCCGTGGACAATAAGCCAACGCGTTTCGAGACCCAGGCTACAGATGCTGGGACTCTCCTCAGGGCTGCCTCTAAGTAGATATCAACTTTTTTTCTCAGAAACGGCCTTGTTGTCCGAATCGACTGTGCTTAAAAGCGATCAGGATTCACTTCCATCTAAACTTTATCGACGTTGTTCATCAACCACGCTGAGCACCAGAAATGCAGCCGCACCTTTATTGCTGGGCTGTAAAAAGCTGCCCGTCCGGTCAGCACATTTGCGTCACCGCGGAAGCCTGCAACCTAATTCTCTCAACCGCACCGCATGGGGGTATCCACATCAATCCCTTGTCAAGCGGCGCCGACTGCGCTCTTTGTTAAAGAATTTTTTTGAACGATGTCTGTGTTCGAAAGCTCCGATTTCATTTACTGCAAAAACGCCATTGTTGAAACTGCAGTTGGGGGAGGATTGATTTGGATACCCCCATGCGGTGCGGTTGAGAGAATTAGGTTGCAGGCTTCCGCGGTGACGCAAATGTGCTGACCGGACGGGCAGCTTTTTACAGCCCAGCAATAAAGGTGCAGCTGCATTTCTGGTGCTCAGCGTGGTTGATGAACAGCGTCGATAAAGTTTAGATGGAAGTGAATCCTGATCGCTTTTAAGCACAGTCGATTCGGACAACAATGCCGTTTCTGAGAAAAAAAGTTGATATCCACTAAGAGGCAGCCCTGAGGAGAGTCCCAGCAGCTGTAGCCAGGGTCTCGAAACGCGTTGGCTTATTGTCCACGGAGGAATTAAAAACACGATTCAATTTGTGTACTTTGAGAGGATTGTGATGAGTTGTATCCCCAGTCGTATTGAAGAATATTTCCCGTGTGTGTCAAAGTGAGTGTTTGACGTATGATAGATTAGGTTCAGTTGTAGGGTGGATGATGTGATTGAGTGAATGTGGTTGGTGTTTTAATGTTTGTATTAATGTTTTTTGTATTTATAAAAATATGGTATATGGTTAATGAGATATAATTTGATGTTTGTCATTTGAAATTGAAGCATTTTCTTTTCTGTACATTGAATTTTTTATAAAAAATGTTTGTCTGAGAAAATAAATCAAATCGAAGTGGATAAATAAATAGTCCATTCAAATAGATATAGTGGATGTCTGTTTGTAGCTCGCTACATTGAAGAGCATAAAGCAAAACCCGGCCAGGTATTTTTTCGTGTTTGTACTTTAAAAACGGCCCTACCTGACCCGGGTCCAATTAGGGCCTATCCCCTTTTGTGATTACTTTTAGAAAGTAGGCATTTTTTGTCTTATCATTCCATGTGCCTCTGCCTGTTTGTGTATTGACTGTCTGGTTTTGGAGTGACAGGGGCTGAAGATGTGCATTCACTGTAGACAGCCACTGTGAGAGGGGGGGGGTTGAGGTGTGCCTGGCCCTTCCTCGATGACTCAGAGCTGAGCTGAAGAGACCTTGGTTGAATTTAGAGTAGTGGGAGGAGATTTCCTTGCACCTGAATAGGGCCTGTCTCCCTTGCACAATGCTGTCTCCACCCCCTGTGGTCATACTGCACTAGTGAGGGCAGAACTGGTTTGGACTCGGCTCAGAGACTCATACACAAAGAGAATAAATACATTTTGGGGTATAAGTATTAGACCTAAAACCCCAGAACTCTAGACTACTTCTGGAATCAAGAGGAACCTTTGCCAAGGAGAAGAGCTGGAGAAACTGGAGGAGGAGTACTGCCCCTTTGCTGTGTGCGGTCTGGGGTTGGCCTACAGTAGTTGTTTCTGCCAAGGAAAGGACAAGGACTTTGCTGTGTGCTGTGTCCCCCTGCTTGAGGAAGATCTCCAAGGGCTTGAGTAGAGCTTGCCTCCTGTTCTGAAGTGTCAGGGACCCTAAGACTTCACCCCCAGTTCACCTGAACTTCCTTGCTGGTAATTCTGACCTGCCAAGAGGTGCCTGTGACTGTGTTGGGCCTCTGGAGGTTGTTCCTGCTGTTGGTAGCTGGAAAAGCAACGCAACTACAAGAAAATCAATGCATCGCTCTTCTTGCGGCCGTTTTCCCGACGCAGCACCGCTGTAAGAGAAGAATCTCCATGCATTGCTTCGCCACTGCCGAAACTGACTCAGCACCTGTCGCTGCTGCAAGAACCGACGCATTGAGGGATCGCGGGAAAGCGAAAAAGGGGGTATTGGTTATCACAGGGTGTGGATTGGCGCTTGCCCAATATCGTAGAAGTAAAACGAAGAGATATCACTTTCGTTTGAAAACAGAGACGAGCAGTTCACCTAGCGTACTCGCTGGAGTGATTTGTGGCGGATGGTGCCACGCTATTTTCTGTCTATCCAAAGGAGACGCATGAGCGCGTTATTTGGACTAACACAATTGATGATCAAAAAATGTCATAATAACGACAATAGAACCAGAATTGTATTCCTGTATAAGAGATTTAATCGACTGCGAAAAGAGAGTCCATGTACCACTGTGAATATTAGGACCTGCTGGGTCGGAATTATCACCAGCTGGAAGGTCCAAAGAGTGATTAAGTAATTTTGAGCCCTGAAGAAGTCTAGGGTTAATACCCAAAGACGAAACACGTGTTGGCTGGCTTGTGAAGCAACACAACATTAAACCTACACCTGAAGCAAGAACACTTTGTCTTCATTTTCTACTTTCTGTATTATAATTATTTCATGCGTGTGCACAGGGTTTGATGTCATTGAGGGATCGCGGCTGAAGAAACCGACGCCGCGCCGCTCGACGCTGCTGCATCGATCACCGACGCATCCCGGATTTCCACGCATCGTACCTGTGCGGCAAGTTTTCCCGACGCATCACCCGGGGACCAGATCTCGTCTGGAAGTCGACGCATCACTTCCCCCTACAGACCGGACACGACGCATCACTTCTCCTGCGTGCAGCAGAACTGTTGCATCGCCTCCCCATGGTCTCAGGAACTGACACATCTCTTTGTGTTCTCGACGCTTCCCATCTACCCAGTATAGCGTGAAAGGGGGCCTTATTTACAAGGCGACGTTAAGCCTCCTTAAGTGGTTTAACGCTGCCTTGTAAATAAGGGGAAGCCTCTAACACCACAGGAACGTCGTTAAAAGTGACGTTCCTATGGTGATTGGGGCTTGTAAATATGCCCCACAGAGTCTTATTAGTAATGCTAACCCCAACCACTGGGTCCAATCCCAACCACAGGGGTAAGGTTTAAATCCTGAGTTTGTGCTTCTCCAGACCAAACACTCAAATATACTGCCAACTAGTATAGATGACATGTGATTCCTATATCCTTTAATCCTCATTGTCTTTTGTAACATTTTCTATAGACTGATTTAGACACGATTCATTATCTCTGTATAATGTACATGTGTGACGTAAAGTGCTCTGACACCCAACACTGGTATGAGTAATGCTGTACAACAAATTTATGGTGTGTAAGAGGGGGGCATTTGAGAGATGAAGTGTACTGTTGGAGGGTGGTAGTGAGGAAATCCGTAGAGAAGGAGGTCATTGGGGGGCCCCTAAAAAAGATTGTCGCACGTGCGCCACCACTAGCGCTATGGAAGTTGTGTGTTGCTCGTCGTGGATACATACAATATATACCATGAACTCAATGTTTGATAGAGCTGCTTTTTAAAGATTTGTACTTGTCTCATTCCCATTAATAAGTCAGTTGGCATTTTAATTTTTTTATTTAACAAAATGTACTTAAACAGTTTGCAAAGGGTTTAAAGTGTCCACTTAATTGATATGTTAATTCTTTGAATATATGATTTTTTAAAACAAAATATATAATTTTTTTAATTTAAAATCGAAAAACTGTTTTTATCTTAATGTAAAATTATCGCTGTACTCGGTGTTGATCCAGGCCGGGCCCTGCACTTCTGGCGGCAGCCGCAGCTAGGGCTGGAAAAGCACAGCTCCAAGATCTGTTTGTGCTGTGTGCCTCTGATCCTACTGCCCTAGTCAGTGGATTGCTTCCCTCGCCACACAGCACCATCTGGTAGCTTTTTCCCCCTGTCCCTTCTAGGTCCTGTGTTCGAGGCCACGATCGCTGGTGGTCCAGTGGGAAGCATCTCTGCTTCTGGCAGGATGAGGGAGAAGTAGAGGAGAGCAGAAAGGGAGAAAGGAAAGTGGGGAAGATAAAGAGGCACAAGGAGACAAGATAAAAACTTTAAAAAAGGGAGGAACAAGATAAAGACAAGCAAGAGAGAGAGAGTGGAAGTGGATAGGGTTAAGAAAAGGTGCGAGGAGGAGATAAGAGACTCACGACGATAGCAAAGAGAGAGAAATGATACATGGAATGATTAGGGAATAAGATTCAGTGTCACTAGGGTTCAGAGGTGCAAGGAGCCCACTGCACCCCCTTTAATGGGTGTCTTTTAATACCAACCCAAAGGTGGGGGGAGGTCAGTTTTTTTTTTGGCTTAGATTAGGGCCGATGGTACCTTTGCTAAGCCACTGATTTTGGTAGCTCGCGCGCGGCACATACTTGCATATTAAGTTGTTGCTCATCTTCAGTGTACGCAGCCTTGCCTGTAGTGCACGAAGCACCTTTATTGCCACACATAAAGGAAAAAAATTAGAGGGAACATTGATGCTGAGTCTGTGCCATCTGACGATGGCGGCGAGGGGGGCCATGTAGATGTTGAAGAGCGTGGGGTTGAGTGACGATCCTTGGGGTACTCCGCAGTTGGTTTCCGTGGGTTCGGAGAGGAAGAGTGGAAGTCTGATTCTTTGGGTTCTGCCGGCGAGGAAGGAGCAGAGCCAGTTGAGGGCGGTTCCCTGTATGCCCGCTTCGTGGAGTCTGGCGTTGAGTGTGCGGTGGGAGACGGTGTTGAAGGCTGCAGAGTGGTCGAATAGGATCAGGGCTGCGGTTTGTCCTTGATATAGGAGGGTGCGGATGTCGCATGTGGTGGCGAGTAGAGCGGTCTCAGTGCTGTGGTTTCTGCGGAATCCGGATTGGGAGGGGTCGAGGATGGAGTTATCTTCGATGAATTTCGTTAGTTGGATGTTGACGGTCTTCTCTGTGACTTTTGCCGCGAAGGGAAGGAGGGAGATGGGTCAGTAATTCTTGAGATCCATTGGATCTGCTGAGGGCTTCTTGAGTAGGGGTCTGACTTCTGCACGTTTCCAGTTGTCAGGAAAGATGCCAGTTTTGAAGGTGGCGTTGATGGTGCGTCGTATTTCCGGAGCGATGGCGGCGGCGGCTCTGTGGAAGATGTGCGGGGGAAGGGGAACGTGGGGGCTCGTGAGTGGATGCCTGTCATGGTTGATGCAGTGTCTTTGGTGGTGACTGGGGTCCAGGCGGAGATGGTGGGCTGGCTGGCGTTGCTGGAGGGTGGAGTGGTTTCAGAGTCAGGTGTCTGGTCGTTGAAGTTGTCGTAGAGTCCCTTGATCTTCAGATGGAAGTAGGAGCCGAGCTTGTTGCAGAGGTCCTGGGATGGGGTGATGTCCATCAGCAGTCAGCCACTGCGAGGCGATCTCAAAACAGAACAGTCAGTCACTGTGAGTGATATAAAAACAGAGCAGTCAGCCACGGCGAGCGATCTTAAAACAGAGCAGTCAGCCATGGCGAGTGATCTCAAAACAGAGCAGTCAGCCACGGCGAGCGATCTTAAAACAGAGCAGTCAGCCATGGCGAGTGATCTCAAAACAGAGCAGTAAGCCACAGCAAGAGATCTTAAAACAGAGCAGTCAGCCATGGCGAGTGATCTCAAAACAGAGAAGTCAGCCACTGCAAATGATATAAAAACAGAGCAGTCAGCCACTGCGAGGCGATCTGAAAGCAGAGCAGTAAGCCACAGCAAGTGATCTCAAAACAAAGCAGTCAGTCACAGGCAGGGACCTCAAAACAGAAAAGTCAGCCACGGCGAGGCAATCTCAAAACTGAGCAGTCAGCCAGTGCGAGTGGTATCAAACCAGAGCTAAACAAAATTTTATTTCTCAGTGCACTCTTTCCTCTGTATACACGAATCTTCAACATTCGTTGTGTGCTACTCCATCCGATGCACTGTGTCTGGCAGTGCCCTGAACAATATGAAACTTAATGGGTCAGGCGAACCAGTCCCTAGGATGTGTGCAATTTAATGAGACAATATGTCTCTCATCTCAATTCAACTTTATCAAAACGAAAATATGACACTTGAAATTTCTTGATTACTTCATCATTTATTCATTCATCTGAAATATCACCAGAAGTTTTATTCCGTGATTCCATCACTCTATGGTAACGCAATATAATAATTAACCCAATGCATTTCGGGTCTATCATGGACCCTTCTTCAGGGGTCTAAAGAAAAAATACAAGAACACCAGATCAGTCTCTGTTTTGTCAATAGCCGACATAATCACATAATTAACACATCTCTGTTCAAATTCATAATCTGCATCATAATATGAATGATAACTGATGTTATTAAAACCAATATAAAAACATAGATCCGAAACATTTAAGGTAATGTTTTTTGTAAACACTAGCAAGTTCATATCTATACTCTGCCTATCTTCGCATGAACCCTTTATTAACTAATTATGCAGAGAGTAATTCCGATCTTATTATTCAACCCTTCTGTCGCATTAAACCCTAAAAACTGTTGTTCTACACAAATATAATACCAATCATAAGAAGGCATCGCCTCATTTTCATAGTTTCCTTTCTATATTCAAAAATATAACATTCAACTCCCAAAGATACCTCTGCTGCACATTCTTACTTCAAAACGTTACCAGCACTAGCTACTCAGCTCGACCTATTGCCGTATTATCGACATTTCCATGTACTCTGACTTAAAAACCTACTCTACTCAAATATGATGCCACACTTCGAGGGGAAATCCCTTCCTAACGTTATAACCCTTCTTCATCCAACCCAAAGGTCCCTCTACAACGTTTACTACACTTACTTCAACGCGTTACCGTCCCTGGCTTCTCAGCTCTGTGAACACAAAGTCTCCACGTATTGCCGTATTAACGGTACTTCCGTGTACGCCAACTTTGAATACCTGCTGTACGCCAATCATTATGCGTTCCCTCATCACATGATAGGGGAGCGCTGTTTCACCTGCGTCATAACGTCCACGCTCTACATGTGACATTCTCCACCTATCAGTATCTCGAGGAAGATAGCCTCAGTAACCCATGAATGTCCGAAAAAGAGACAGGTTAATGAACAAAATACACCTGCTGATGTTGATCGCTACTCAACTACTCTCCCCATGTACCTTCTGTTACAATGTTCTAAATTCTATGTCCATACAGTGCAAACTTACTGCGATGATGCGTGATTCAAAAAGAACTCTAAAAGACATGCTACATATTACGTGTTGCCTAACATCAAATTATAATACATGATTCCTAATTGCATATTGTCGACTGCTCGAATCTGTCCAAAATAAGAAACATGATAATTCAACACGATCATTCATTCCATATGCTACGGTACTGTGTGATTTAAAGAGAATTCTTCCATATGTATAACATATTACATGTTGCATAAGATCAAAACATGATACATAATTCCCAATAACATGATGTCAAATGCTCGAATCTATCCTTATAAAAAACATGCTAATTCAATACGATCATTCATTCCATGTGGCTGCATGGAATTTAATTTTCTGATCCAATAAAATTCAGTTCTTAATAATTGTTTGTGTGGGTCCATGTCACAGCGCTGCTGAATGACTTCCAAGATCGTGAATTTAACTTGTGCTATTTGATGACCTGCTTCGCACCAGTGTGTAGATACTGTTGATTTCATGTTCTTCAATCGAATATTACTCTTATGTTCCGTCATTCTGATTTTGATCTTGCGTTCAGTTTGACCCACATAAAGTTTGCCACACGGGCACTTGATGGCATATATCACATTCTTAGTGTCACACGTACTGGAGTGTAATAGCGGTATCTTAGTACCTTTCGTGGGATGCGCAATTTCTTTCCCTGTCATTACATTATTGCAATGAGTGCAATTCTCACATCTACGCATGCCTTTAAAAGTTTGTTTCTCTTTCTTTTTATTGTTTTTATTCGATAAGTATTCCTTGATGTTTTTTGATCTTTGAAAAGCAAACGTGATTTTGTCCTCAAACAAGGATTTCAAATCTGGTTCCATCTGTATTAATGACCACTGTCTTTTGATGATGTTTTTAATCTTGTCAGCTTGAGTAGAATATTTCAGCACACAGACAGTTGGTGTCTTTCTGATAACTTCCTTAACTGTGAGTAATGTTTCTCTGTTCACATTCTCCACTTTCGAGATGGATTCTTCAATGATACTCTGTGGATATCCTCTTTTCATGTATTTTGTGGCCTGATTCTTGATTGTTGCTGACACTTCTTGTGGATTTGAAGTGATACGCTTTAACCTTATAAACTGAGAGTAAGGTAGATGTTTCTTTAGAGATTCTGGGTGAAAGCTCTTGAAATGTAAACAATTGTTACGATCAGTCGCCTTAGTATGCACATTCGTTTTGATCAACCTATTATCCACAGATACTACGACATCCAAAAATGCAATTTTCTGTTTCTCTATTTGATAAGAAAACTTTATTCGTTCATGACATGCGTTCAAACGAGTGATGTTGTCCTGTAATGCGATCTTTTCACCTTTCCAAATGATGAATATATCATCAATATATCTCTTAAATAATACCAATTCCTTAGCCCATTCCGAATTTTGCAAAATGTGATCAAACTCAAACTTTGACATGAAAACATTGGCATAGGACGGAGCCCCGCAAATCCCATGGAAGTTCCGTTACATTGAGCAAAAATGTACTCTGCCATTGAAAATAACTGTGATATAAAGCAAAGTGCATCAGTTCCAACAAAAATACATTATTTTCACTTTCAACATTGTTCCTTAACAAGCACCATTCCATGGCTTCTAAGCCTTCATTGTGAGGGATGGATGTATAGAGAGCGGTAACGTCCATTGTACATAACCACCAGTCTTCGATATTCGCAGTATCTAACAGCTCCAACATTTTCAAGAAAGATGTAGTATCTTTAATGTAAGTTTCCCATTTTTGCACCAATGGTTGTAAAAACCAATCAAGATATTTTCCAATAGGTTCTGAAATGGAACCACACGCCGAGACTATTGGCCTAAATGGTGGTGTCTTGACATTTTTATGCACCTTGGGGAGCATATAAAATTGAGGACGACGAGGAAATAAAATGTTGTTTGAAGAAATCGCGCAAATCACAGCCAATAAGGCTGAAACATTAGTTTACTCGTCAGAAGCAGCGGAAGAGATATACGGATTAATACGAGAAGCCAGATCATTCAGTCCACAGATCAACACGGTGACCCAACTTCTTAAACAGTTTGAATATGTCAGTAAAAGAGAAATCAATCAAAGGTTGCATGCAACAACACTAATACACTACCATAAAAACAAACGGATTCCAAGGGGTTTAAGAATTGCATTGAAACCCATGTTGTGTAGGAACAATAAATCGTTCTTGGAAAAATGGTATCAGATTTTGAATAAATGTTCTCTGGATCTTATCTTATTGATTGTGGAAGAGTTATCAAACATTTTGAAATCGCTAGAGGAAGAATTGTCGGTAATCAAGAGTGAACTCGAAAAACATGATGATCTGAAAGAAACATTAGATGATATTAACCAGAAACTTGAAAGATATGCAAAAGAGATCCATGAACGGAAAATTAAGAAATATCGTAGAGACACGATGGATTATAAGTTGGAAGAAGTGTATACATGGGCGGAGGTGTATAATCAGAGAAGATGGCAACAACCAAAAGGAAATAATAGTTCCTCACAAGAGAGTGTGGTTTCAGAGTCAGATTTGGCACAGAATAGAGCACCCTTAGTAAGCGTGGCAAGCACCTCGAATCAACAAGTCACAAGTAGGCCAGTGAACAAATCACATAAGGCGGCTTTTTTATCCATAAGTCCGGCAGCCAACAACGTTCCATTGGTAGAAAAACACGGAGGGGACAAGGAAACAGAAGAGGAAAGAGTAAAACGAATCACGAGGAGCCAGACCAAGACAACTTAGTTTTAAACATCTCAAGCACGAAACTCACTTGTGCACAACAGTCATTACTTAATAAAGGAACATCGTTTGTTCCAGTATACAAAAGTAATTCACAAGAAACAGAAGTAGCCATTTTTAAGTTTCTACGATCCATGAGATTGAAATACTTTTTCAATAGTGTACAACCTACAATTGCAGGTGGAGAACTTAGAGACGTTAAAGAATTCAGAGCGAAGAGTACATTTTGCGCCCCAGTGTCACATAAAACCATTGATGCGTTCGAAAGGGTGATACAAACTGAGATAAATAAGATCAATTTCACAAGTGGTACTCATTGTAATTTTTCGAAAAATGAGTGGAGTATTCTTAAAGGGCTGATGGATAATCAAGATCTCACTTTCCAGAAAGCAGATAAAGGAGGTGCCTTAGTCGTGATGGACACGGTGTTCTATGAAACTTATGTCAGAAATCATCTGTATGATAAAGATATTTATATGGAACTCGAACAAGACCCCACAGATGCTTTTCAAATAATCCTCAGACAGATCCTAGATCATGCATTACAAATGAAATGGATCACAGAGAAGACCTACAAATTTTTAGACATTAAATTTCCTCGTCGTCCTCAATTTTATATGCTCCCCAAGGTGCATAAAAATGTCAAGACACCACCATTTAGGCCAATAGTCTCGGCGTGTGGTTCCATTTCAGAACCTATTGGAAAATATCTTGATTGGTTTTTACAACCATTGGTGCAAAAATGGGAAACTTACATTAAAGATACTACATCTTTCTTGAAAATGTTGGAGCTGTTAGATACTGCGAATATCGAAGACTGGTGGTTATGTACAATGGACGTTACCGCTCTCTATACATCCATCCCTCACAATGAAGGCTTAGAAGCCATGGAATGGTGCTTGTTAAGGAACAATGTTGAAAGTGAAAATAATGTATTTTTGTTGGAACTGATGCACTTTGCTTTATATCACAGTTATTTTCAATGGCAGAGTACATTTTTTGCTCAATGTAACGGAACTTCCATGGGATTTGCGGGGGCTCCGTCCTATGCCAATGTTTTCATGTCAAAGTTTGAGTTTGATCACATTTTGCAAAATTCGGAATGGGCTAAGGAATTGGTATTATTTAAGAGATATATTGATGATATATTCATCATTTGGAAAGGTGAAAAGATCGCATTACAGGACAACATCACTCGTTTGAACGCATGTCATGAACGAATAAAGTTTTCTTATCAAATAGAGAAACAGAAAATTGCATTTTTGGATGTCGTAGTATCTGTGGATAATAGGTTGATCAAAACGAATGTGCATACTAAGGCGACTGATCGTAACAATTGTTTACATTTCAAGAGCTTTCACCCAGAATCTCTAAAGAAACATCTACCTTACTCTCAGTTTATAAGGTTAAAGCGTATCACTTCAAATCCACAAGAAGTGTCAGCAACAATCAAGAATCAGGCCACAAAATACATGAAAAGAGGATATCCACAGAGTATCATTGAAGAATCCATCTCGAAAGTGGAGAATGTGAACAGAGAAACATTACTCACAGTTAAGGAAGTTATCAGAAAGACACCAACTGTCTGTGTGCTGAAATATTCTACTCAAGCTGACAAGATTAAAAACATCATCAAAAGACAGTGGTCATTAATACAGATGGAACCAGATTTGAAATCCTTGTTTGAGGACAAAATCACGTTTGCTTTTCAAAGATCAAAAAACATCAAGGAATACTTATCGAATAAAAACAATAAAAAGAAAGAGAAACAAACTTTTAAAGGCATGCGTAGATGTGAGAATTGCACTCATTGCAATAATGTAATGACAGGGAAAGAAATTGCGCATCCCACGAAAGGTACTAAGATACCGCTATTACACTCCAGTACGTGTGACACTAAGAATGTGATATATGCCATCAAGTGCCCGTGTGGCAAACTTTATGTGGGTCAAACTGAACGCAAGATCAAAATCAGAATGACGGAACATAAGTGTAATATTCGATTGAAGAACATGAAATCAACAGTATCTAAACACTGGTGCGAAGCAGGTCATCAAATAGCACAAGTTAAATTCACGATCTTGGAAGTCATTCAGCAGCGTTGTGACATGGACCCACACAAACAATTATTAAGAACTGAATTTTATTGGATCAGAAAATTAAATTCCATGCAGCCACATGGAATGAATGATCGTATTAAATTAGCATGTTTTTTATAAGGATAGATTCGAGCATTTGACATCATGTTATTGGGAATTATGTATCATGTTTTGATCTTATGCAACATGTAATATGTTATACATATGGAAGAATTCTCTTTAAATCACACAGTACCGTAGCATATGGAATGAATGATCGTGTTGAATTATCATGTTTCTTATTTTGGACAGATTCGAGCAGTCGACAATATGCAATTAGGAATCATGTATTATAATTTGATGTTAGGCAACACGTAATATGTAGCATGTCTTTTAGAGTTCTTTTTGAATCACGCATCATCGCAGTAAGTTTGCACTGTATGGACATAGAATTTAGAACATTGTAACAGAAGGTACATGGGGAGAGTAGTTGAGTAGCGATCAACATCAGCAGGTGTATTTTGTTCATTAACCTGTCTCTTTTTCGGACATTCATGGGTTACTGAGGCTATCTTCCTTGAGATACTGATAGGTGGAGAATGTCACATGTAGAGCGTGGACGTTATGACGCAGGTGAAACAGCGCTCCCCTATCATGTGATGAGGGAACGCATAATGATTGGCGTACAGCAGGTATTCAAAGTTGGCGTACACGGAAGTACCGTTAATACGGCAATACGTGGAGACTTTGTGTTCACAGAGCTGAGAAGCCAGGGACGGTAACGCGTTGAAGTAAGTGTAGTAAACGTTGTAGAGGGACCTTTTGGGTTGGATGAAGAAGGGTTATAACGTTAGGAAGGGGATTTCCCCTCGAAGTGTGGCATCATATTTGAGTAGAGTAGGTTTTTTAAGTCAGAGTACATGGAAATGTCGATAATACGGCAATAGGTCGAGCTGAGTAGCTAGTGCTGGTAACGTTTTGAAGTAAGAATGTGCAGCAGAGGTATCTTTGGGAGTTGAATGTTATATTTTTGAATATAGAAAGGAAACTATGAAAATGAGGCGATGCCTTCTTATGATTGGTATTATATTTGTGTAGAACAACAGTTTTTAGGGTTTAATGCGACAGAAGGGTTGAATAATAAGATCGGAATTACTCTCTGCATAATTAGTTAATAAAGGGTTCATGCGAAGATAGGCAGCGTATAGATATGAACTTGCTAGTGTTTACAAAAAAACATTACCTTAAATGTTTCGGATCTATGTTTTTATATTGGTTTTAATAACATCAGTTATCATTCATATTATGATGCAGATTATGAATTTGAACAGAGATGTGTTAATTATGTGATTATGTCGGCTATTGACAAAACAGAGACTGATCTGGTGTTCTTGTATTTTTTCTTTAGACCCCTGAAGAAGGGTCCATGATAGACCCGAAATGCATTGGGTTAATTATTATATTGCGTTACCATAGAGTGATGGAATCACGGAATAAAACTTCTGGTGATATTTCAGATGAATGAATAAATGATGAAGTAATCAAGAAATTTCAAGTGTCATATTTTCGTTTTGATAAAGTTGAATTGAGATGAGAGACATATTGTCTCATTAAATTGCACACATCCTAGGGACTGGTTCGCCTGACCCATTAAGTTTCATATCAAACCAGAGCTGTCAGCCACGGTGAGTAATCTCAAAACAGAGCAGTCAGCCATGGCGAGGCGATCTCAAAACTGAGCAGTCAGCCAGTGCGAGTGATATCAAACCAGAGCTGTCAGCCATGGTGAGTGATCTCAAAACAGAGTAGTTAGCCACGGTGAGTAATCTCAAAACAGAGTAGTCAGCCACGGTGAGTAATCTCAAAACAGAGCAGTCAGTCACGGCTAGTGATCTCAAAACAGAGCAGTCAGCTGTGACGAGGCATTCTCAAAACAGAGCAGTCAGCTACTGCGAGTGATCTCAAAATAGAGCAGTCAGCCACGGCAAGTGATATTGAAACAGAGCAGTCGGCCACGGCAAGTGACCTCAGAACAGTCAGCCACAGCCATTGATCCCAAAACAGAGCAGTCAGCCACAGCCATTGACAGTCCTGCCAAGTACCACGCATCAGGTATTAGACTAACACATTTCAGTGTGGTGCTCCGCATCACCGCACTGAAATGCATTGTCATGCATATGCATAGTGCTTCAGCAGCCTCACTGAAGCACTGCCTAAACTATATCATGGAGTTACAGTGTGGCAGTGGGCCACCGGTGGCGGGCCCACTGTTCCTATGCAGGCTTGAGTCTTGCAGTTAAGGCTGCTGGCAGGCTCACTGCACAGTGCAACAATGTTTCATTGTGAATATTTCCCGTGGCACGGTACTCACATCCTGACCTGACGTCACGGTAGTGCCCAGTGTAATTATACATCCATTAGTCTGGCGCGGTGGGGGGACGTCACGTCCTGCTACCAAAGGCGGGGAGTTTGTTTTTGGAGGAAGCGGCTCGGTCTGGCTTTGCGGGCACCACCGCAATTATGGCGCTCAAAGCACTGCCTGCCAGGGCCGCCATCGTGTGCTATCTCAATTATTCATTACCAAGCTCACATCATGGAGTCGGTGACCGGCGGTTGCAGCAGCCGCCCAGGACAGTGTCTGTCACTGGACAACAGCAGACTCTGAGGACAGCCCTGGACTAAGAAAGCGGGTGGCAAACAACTTGAAGTAAGTACCAGCCACCCGAGTTTCTATTAACGCCATGCGGCTGGAGAGCTGCACAATCTTTAAAACGGTTTCAGTTACAGCTGTTGTGTTCCAGGTATATGCGCTCTACGAAGTAGGGAGCAGATACTCCTGCTTCTAGCAGGAGCAAATCCCTGACCTTTCCAAGGATGGGAAGAGGTGGGAGACTAGTGCGTGAACACCCACAAATGTTAGCATAAGTTCACATGGTATTACCGTGGTGAGAAGCCCACTTCCTATCCAATTCTCGTAGACATACAAAAACCTTTTCCGTATTTTGACAACACCTGTCTCTAATATTCTTTTTTTGTCTGTATTTGCACTTTTATACAGTGCGAACCTGAACTGAAGAAACGCTTTAAAGTAGCACCAGTCATGTGGCACGGTTCACAATCAGTATTTAGGCCCTGGCAGATTAGAATAATGGCAGGGGAGTAACACAGGCCCCCGCATACCCGCGGTGCGGGGGGCCCCCCGAGCTCCAGGGGGCCCCCTCAGCACAGTACTTAGGCCTGAGCGCTCCGTATTAAATCCGGAGCGGGGGCCCCTCCGTGTACATTGCAGGGGGGACCCTTAAACTTTCGTTACGCCACTGAATAACGGAATGATTTGCAGGTCTAATGTCCTCATGGCCGGCTGTGCGAGCATTCTACCACACACTGTGTTATGCTAAGGCCTGAAGATCTGGGAAACATATCAGCTTAAAAGGTGCTTTACTCTAGGCTGATTAGAAGAGTCGCTGTGCAGCTACAGGTAAACAAAAAGAGGAAATATGTAAATAGGATGGTTTTGGAGGAGGATACATTCAAGCTTCTACCAAGTAGAACTGAAGTGTTTTTTACCTATGTGCTTGTTGCCGTGTTACACACAACGTCTAAAGTCAGAAATCTGCATGCTCTATGAGGCTTCCATCAGCCCGAGTTTCTGTTGCACATACCTTGCCACGCATTTGAGGTGAGTAAAATATGCACATACATAACAACAGACCCTACTCAGGCTGGAGACTCATGATTTTTTAAGCCAAAATGGTTTTATTGTAGCTGTCTCCTGCCTAAAATGCCTCTGCTTCAATA